>CM038669.1:44351827-44970983 GCA_021605145.1 Aegilops bicornis | reverse complement strand
AAGCGGCTTCATCATGTCACTTGCCCGTTCATTATTGCGCCATGACGGTGACTTCTCGGGTCATTGAAAGCAGCCTCCGCGTCGGCTCGGGACCTGTCGGCGGATGCCAATCCAATGGAGATCTCCTCTTTGAATGAGCTCTTGGATGCGCATCGCCCATGCACTTGGGAATCGCTCACGGGACTATGATTGAATTGGGCTTAAACCCGGCCAAAGGGAGGTTAACTCTCCGCCGGTCATCCATCAGATAGCGGTGGTGGAGGAGCAATGCGGCGATTCTTCCTCTATCTTGAGGACAAACTATATCCGGATTCCCGAGAGCTCTCAGGCGGATGCAGCCGTCTGGGGAGGACATCGCCCAAACCCTGAACCTAGAATCGAGCTGACGGGCCGAGACCTGTTGAAGGCGACATCACGAGGCCGATGGGGAAACTCCTCCGCCTACGGGTCTCAGATAGGGTCAGGGTTGGACTTCAATCCACCACCCACGGATATAGCGATCTTTCCCACATTATGCAAAGAGCCCCGGAGGCAATTACATCACTATTGGGCGATTCCTCCTTGTAATGAACAATGTCAGAGGCCTTAGCCAGCGAGAAGAAGCACGCTATAATTTCATTCTTTTGCGATAATTACGGACAAAGGAATCCTCAACGGCATAAAGTCAACGTGAATAGCACACTTCAGCGACTTGGCGGCCATAATCTGCAAAATCTTGTGCTTGATGGAAAAGCAGTATAAACCCAAACAAAAATTTGGGATAATCACGGCTCTGACCAAAACCCCCGATCCGAACTAAAAGGGTGCACTCTCATAAAAGTTAAGCCCAACTCAATTACAAAAAGCAAAAAAGCCCACTTCTGATGGCGTGGAACCCGTGTGGAGGGATGGCTTAATGGGCCCATACAAAATTCCTTTAGTACAAGCGGATACCATACCACACACACAGCCTAGAAATATTTGGGTACCTCGGCGGTGTGCCAAGAGCGGTGAGATCTCCTCATTAAAAAATACCCGCGGAAAGAAAGGCACCATCCCGTGGATAACATATGTCTGATATTGACGGCGATCTTGAGACCTTAGCGCGTCAAATAATAGAAACGTGGCGAGAGCACTCCAGCGGCCTTGCGAGAAATGCGCCACATAGGCAGAAATAAATCATAAAATGGGCGAGCTACACGGCTATCACCATGTCAATGCCGATGTGAATTCCTAAATTTGGCGAACTGACCCACGAGCACCTGCGCGCTTGGTCCTTAGTCCATTTGTGGAATGAAAGGCTTTTGGTTACTAAAGTACTCGTGGCCAGGCCACCACGGGATTCAAACCTCATCATGAGGAGACTTTCCTTCAAAAATGGAAATAGACATAAACCGCATTGAGCAAGCAACCGACCTTCAGGAGGAATCATCCCTAGTCAGTAAAGGTACGATGCGTCTATTTGGGAAAATCACACTAGATGTGTGGTGATTAAAGCGCGGCAGGAGAATTATAGGTCCGAAGAAATCACATTCCAAGTGGCCCGTTGATAGCGGATACCACACCCTTCTAGGCGGGGAGGCATTCCTAAGATCTTCAAGCCATACCCCATTCTACGGGTACATGAAGCCCAAAAATGCACGGGGCGAATGGAATCATCACTCTTCGTGTGTCCAAAACATAGCACTCCATGACTGAAAACAAAACAGCGACACACTGCTGGCCCTCGAGGGGCATTATCAAAGCCCCTCACGGCCGAGGAATTAAGCATCTTTGCGCTCCATAGTGGAGCGGGACGACGTGATGCACTCGACAAAATATCGAGGTCACCTCTTTTACCCAAACCAGCCGGATGAAATAGTCAGAATTCCAAGTCCACCCAACGGACCCCTACAAAAACAGCATCCATCGCCAGGGTATATGGTTAAACCCACATGTAAACGCGCGCACTCTGAGGAGTTCTGCACACAGGAGTAGGGACATATTAGCTGGCATCCTTCAGACATGCCCAGGAATCCCACTTAAAGAGCTGAAAGCCGAGCATAGCCTTAACATTCTAAAGGGATTCAAATAGGTCAGCGAGACTCTTGGCGTTTCTCTGAGATCTAAGCGACAAAGCCATGGGAGAGGAGCTAAGCCAAATTCTTGGAGGCGTATTCATTGAGAAATAAAACATCGGACTGGCTAGCAAGAGCACAGTGATGGTACCAAGAAGGATAAATCTTTGGGCGCCTATGTAAACTGAAGGACCTTAACATGGCGTGCCCCAGGGATCCCTTCCCACTCCCCGGCATCGCTCAAATTATCGACACTACTGCCGGACATGACTCATTGTGTTTCCTCGACGCATACTCCGGATACCATCAAATCCAAGGATGGCTGCAGTCCGACCATAGCCCTGCCATAGCGGCATTTATCACCCACTCTGGCCCCTTACTGTGTTTAACACCATGCCTTCCGGGCTTAAGAACGCCCGGTGCAGACGTGTCGGCGACATGATTGAGGACATGCCTGAAAAAACAGATCGGCAAAATAGTGGAGGCATCACGTAGAAGCAATATAGCCGTTAAAACCAAACACGTCGAAGATCCTTAACAGGGCGACTGGCAGGAGCTCCACGTTCGACAATCTGCGAACACTCACGACCATCAAGCTCAATCCGGAAAAATCGTTCTCCGGTGCTGCCCGCGGGAAAGCTCCGGGCTTCATCGTCTCGGATGAAGAATCAAAAACAAATCCGGCTCCAAATCCGAGCTCACATCCGCGATTGGCTATCCCCAGCAGACCCTCAACCAAATTTAGAAACTAAGCTGGATGCGTGGCGACTGGCGATATGCATACGCTTTATCTCCCACTTAGGAAGAAAAGGCACTACCCTTTATCGCCTTCTTACGCGGTATGCCAAGACGCCGAGTGGATGGATGCGGCCACGGCGGGATTGGGAGAAATAAAAGCCATCCTGGCCACAAACCCAATCTTGGTGGCGCCTAATGTCGGCAAACCATTGCTGTTATTTATAGCGGCAACTCACCAAGTTGTTAGCGCAGCGCTCGTCGTCGTACGAGAGATGGACGGACATAAATTTCCACTTCAAAAGCCGGTATACTACGTATCCACGGTACTCACTATAAATGTAAATCACGGTACCCACGTTATCAAAAGATATAGCATACGTGGGTATTGTATGGCATCCGAGAAACTACGACACTACTTTCAAAAGAGTGTTCAATTCACGGTGGCCTCGGAAGTACCACTCAGCGACATAATAAACAACCGAGGATGCCACGGGCGGATTACTAAATGGGCTGTCGATCTCCCGATCTCCGTTTGACATAACATATAAACCGCGGTGAGGCGCATTAGAGTCGCAAGAAATCTTGGCCCGATTTTGTGCGCCCGAAAGTGGACAGAAGCGAGCTCCCTAAGAGAATCTGACTGGTAGCGATACTCCAATTGGATCACATGCACTTGACGGCTCCAAAATCTTTGGCTGGTCTGAGGGCTGGCATGCGTCACCACGTCCCCCACCGGAGATACTGATCAAATCACGTCCACTCCAAATATTATACCAGAGACTCCAACAAGCGATGGCGAATCTGAGGCCTGTTACATGGTCTCCGGATGCTTCGATCTCCATGCGGCATTCAACGCCGGGGAGGTCGCGTGGGGACCCAGACACTCATAATATCTCAAATAAATGGAGACTTTGGCGCCAAGGATCCAGAAATGGCAGCTTATCGCATAGCGCCGTCCTCAAAATATCGGCTAGGTTCGAGGCTCAATTCCACCATGTGGCTCGGGGAAATAATCGGTGGCGGATATCCTCGCCCGCTTTATCAGCCTTCAGCGCGAATACCTGTCCCACCTAACATCTTCTTGGAAAGGCTGTTTAAAGCCATCCGTGAAGTATGGGAAGGGGGAAAAACCCGGTAACAATAATAGTCCGGACCAGCCACAACACACAAATACCGAACACTTTCTGACACAATTGGAGGCTCACATGCTTATAAAAATAACACCTTCATCCCACGTGATAATGGGCTGTCATCGCCCGTCAGGAGCCAGGGAACCATTCACTGGCCTACCTAACTAGGCGAGGAATTACCTAGGAGACCAAAAGCGAGGCCGCGGCTGCATGAGTCATGACAGTCCTAAAGCCTACAAGGTCCACGAGGAGAGCTTTATAAGAAAAAGCACTCACAGGAGTCCTTCAAAGGTGCATCTCCAGAAGGAAGGCGGAAACTTTTGGCAGAAATCCATGCTGAACTCTGCGGCCACACACGCCGCCATTACGCCTATGTAAGCAAGGCCTTCCCGTACTGAGGTTTCTATTGGCCGGCGGCCCGTGCAGATGCACGGGATCTTGTTCAACGTTCGTCCGGTTGCCAGCTTTTACAAACCAAAAGCCATATGCCGCCTTCACCGCTCTCCAAACAATCTCCCATTACTTGGACCTTTGCGGTGCGGGGAAGCATTAATATGGTCAGGACCCCTCAAAGGGGGCAGCCATAAGAAAAAATACTTACTGGCCATGGTGGATAAATTCACCAAATGGATAGAAGCCAAACCTGTTAAAACAGTCGAATCCGGACCAGTGTTATACTTCATATCCGGGGTTGTACACCGTTATGGCGTCCCCCACAGCATCATCACCGATAACTTCCTGAACTTCACAGCCGACGAGGTAAAACTTTGGTGCAGCAACATGGGCAGCAAGCTTGATTATGCTTCTGTCTATCATCCACAAACCGCGTAGTCCGTCGGCCCGAGCAAAATGAATGTCTTATCATGGCGGCACCTAAACCCCAGATTAGTCACGGTCACCTTAAAGGAATCAAAATCACGCCTTTGGGTAGAGGAGCTGCGACTCCGTACTATGGGGCCTCGCGGACCCACGCCGATCAGCACTACCGGATACACACCGTTTTTTTATGAATTGTATGGCCGAGGCGGTACCTACCTGCGACATAATTCACTGACTCGCCCTACCGAGTCTTGCATGTATGAAAAAGAGGCGAGCTGGATCGGCAGAGGACAGTTTGGAGGCAGCAGCCACGGAGGAGGAGCTTGGCAGTGGCAAAAGCCCGCTCCGCATTCTACTCGACAACAGGCTAGAAGGTACCAAAAGCGATGCACGGGCCAAAACCTATAACGTTAGGCAAAATCGTTCTACGCCTACGGAGAAGAAAAAAAAAAACAAGCTCAAAGCCCAAATGGGAAAGGTCCCTTCATTATTGACCAGGAGGATTTCCTGACCCGGTGGAAGGCGTGCCAAAATGTCCTGCCCGGGATGCATCCGGACAATCGACTTGAAGTCAAACCCATGGAAACGCAGCCAGACTCCGAAGGTTCTACGCCTAGTGCGCTTGGGACTCTATGTTACGTCTCACTTACCTCCAAATCAATTTTTTACATATCCATCATACTGTCTTTTATCCTTTCTTTTTTGCCTTTTTTCTTCAAGGCCTTAAAAGGCTCAATTGTGTCTCGACTACCACACAATCTTGGCGCTCTAACAACGCTTTATTATACCTAGGGGCTTCTTATCTGACGAGAAGCTTAATATAACTATTCTCCAGCGGGCTCTATGCCCCCACACATGTGTTATTCTTCCCACATGTACCTTTTTTGCCATGCCTATATGCATCGATATGACTTTATGTTTTGGCCAAAATTTGGGTTGCCCTAGCTCTTGTGTGTTTATGCCCTCGTTCCCGTTAATTTGCGGTAGGGCATAAGAGGAGCTTACCCTCTGCGATTATTGCTTCTTACGGGAATTCTGAGCGGATGTATACCTTAAACTGGGTGAAGCCGAAAACTTAAGCGTTCTTAAGGGAATACTCGGTCGGTGAACAAAAGATGATTTTATTTATTTTAATACATACCCCCAGGTCATGTTTATAGCTTTGAGTCTCTTTTTTCAGTTAAGTACATGCATTCATTAAGCGCATGCGTACCAGGAAAAGGAACCCTTAACGGCAACTATTCTCCTGGAAGAAGATGTTTCTTACTATCCATGTAATATAACATAGCTAGTTGGGTACTTATGCATTCAAGCACTTATGACTCCTCGCTTTGGTTTCCCACCGCGTACCCGGTTTTTACATAATGGCGAGCAAGTATTAGGATACACTCCGGACTATCGGGTCGGAGAATTGACGAAAAGGTCTGCCCATGACAAATGATTTACAATCCGGCTAGGGACAATATATGTACTTTGAAGTACACGCAGTCATTAGACCCAGCTAAATTCTTCTTCTATACCATCAGCGAGAACATCTGTCTAGCCTACAATCTGTTAGAGAATAGCACCATGCGACTAATTCTACTTGGTCATACACCAGGCGGCGGAGATCTCTTTCCCCATCAGACCCCTGAGTCCGACCTCGACCATGTGGTTTTGGGTCAGCTTTAGTATATTGTGTCTTCACCATGGCCCGGGCTTCCCTTGAACCTTGTCGACGGGGGCTGATACCTTCCATAATTGGAAATGCCGCCCATGCTCCCTTGAGCTTCTCTCTAGAAGCTCCCCCATGCCTCCCCTTGCGGGGGTGGCGGATAGCCACAAGGCTTAGGCAATACCGCATCACTACTGCCGAACATTGGAATTCGTGCGATTATGCAAAACTTCATGGTGAAAGATCACCCGCAGACCGGGCATCTCCTCCAGCGCAGGGCAACGACCCGTCGGCATACTGCAGACATAACTTCTGTTAGGCGGCCTAGCCGCCATGAACTCTTTCAAAAGTTAAGTTTCCAGCACTTCTTGAAAATGCCGCGTCCCGAAAGGCGCATTATTCTCCCCTTCACCGGAGTCCATAAGCTGCTCCAGAACATCTTTGATTCCGCGCCCAGCTGGATGTTCAAGGCGTCTTGAGAGATCGTTTTTAATCGCTTCTAACTTGGCGTAGCGTAACAATAACCGCCAGCGCTTCCTTGACATTTAGCTGGCGATTATGCGAATGCGCATCCCGGCCGTGCGCTCCGGATTCACTCCAGAGGTCATCTGCAGACATCTATTGATTAGATTTGCATGCATGTAACCGCATGCTATCCCCGAATTACCTATCATTGTTTGCAATGCGAAACAGAGAGTAATACCGAGAGAATACCTTCTCGGACTCTCCTTTAGTAGCGGCAGAGTGCGGCCCATTATAGATTGTCTTTGCACTCTTCCAGCTCTTGAGACAATTGGATATTCTTCTTTAGCAAACCTGCACAAATAATGATCCTTAAATCAGTTGTGTCAACTGTTTCAAGTCTCGAGGGCGTCTCTTGATATATATAATCATCAGATTTTTCTTACGCATTATATCCTTTACATAACTTGAATTCCGTAGCTCTGGCAAGAACCATTTTGAGCAGCTTACGGATGTCGGCGTCCACGAGTTGAAGGCATCAAACGCCTTCTTATGGGAGAAACAAAAGCGTCATGGAGTATGGCGTGGCGCACTACCATGATTCATGGCGCTCTCCACGCCTTGGAATTTGTAGCGAGATAATCTATCCGCATCGCTTTATGGGAAGGGCGTCCAAGCATTAGCCGTGTTAGCTTCCACCTCTATGTCGAGCCACCAGGCTTCGGCCCGGTGCTGAGGCGTGATGGGCAACCTCTCCCGGATATAGTTGGCGGCGTTTTTCCTACTAGGAAGCGTGGGCGTCATTATATTTTAAAGGCGACAACCGCGGGCGAGGTTACATATCATACCTGCATGTTATTTTTACGTCTCGATCTGACCGCCTTCCTTTTTTAGCCTACCACGACTTTGAAATTTGCCCCATGTTGGCCCGAGTCACTGCCGGGTTACGACATATAGGCGTCGAGGGCCTTCTGTGGGTACACCATAAGTGTCACGGTGAGATGAAGTGCGAAAAGGGATCCTTCTCGGAAGTTGGGACTCGGTTTTTACTTAGATGTGATGCGGGAGTATGCCACGGATGATGCGGCTATGATGGCCACCATGGCATCATCTGGCTCAATTGATAGAATGTCTGTCGATCAGCTCCACAAATATATCCGGATCCTCTTGAGTCAGGGATCGAGGAGTGATCAAAGGGGAGTCCCTCCGGTTGTCAGGCGAACTGTCAGACCTCCCTTATAGCTTTTAGCAGTTCCTGCCGGCATGAAAGCAGCAAGGTAAAAGTACTTATGACGAAGAATGTGGGAAGGTTGGGGAGTAAAAGTGACAACTCACCAGCTTGGAGGGTTGTACATAGAGAATCCGATCCATTGGCTTAATGCGGATGAACTCCTCTTCACTCTCCTTGTACCGTCCCGGACAGATTTTTTCTAGAAGCAACAAGCGGAGTCTGGTCCCTTCACGCCCTTGTGGTGGCATCATCTTCCCGATTAAAGTGCCACATGGGGTGCCCTCGATATTGAAAGTGGCTGTACCCCCATAAAATACATGTTGACATAACCTCGAATTATTATGCGAGTCCACGATTGAGCCAACATTTTATCCGGCCCATCAGGTAAAGAGCTTCTCCGGTATCTTCCTCATGAGGGCTCTGAGGCGCCGGTACGGCGTTACCTCGAGGGGCGTTGTCGAACTTGGAAGCCCATCCGAATAGGGTCCGGAAGGGGCGTCCTCCATATAAAACCACTCGAAGAGCTAGTCCTCCGGATGTCTTGCTTTACAGAGTCCCGGACAGAGTATCCGGTCCCACGGCGATACACCATATTTCGGCTCGCCCACTTGATACCGATGACCCCTCCTGTTTACGGGGTACAAAGGCAGAATAGCCTCTTCCATAACTTCGAAATAGGCTTCGCAGCGAAACAGCTACATAAAGGCGACATAGCCAACAATATGTAATATGGAGGTGGAAGTGAAATTATCGGTGTGAAGGCCATAGAACTCCGAAGGAGCCGCTGTGAGGAGGAAACGGATGAATTGGAAATCAAGCCCTCTTAATAAGTAAGAGGCGAGAGCATACCCGCTCCCTTATGGATGGGCTGGGGAATGATCTCCGCTTGTTCCCCGCCGTCATAGGTGGCGAGCCGGCTCGAGCAGGGACCATATCTGTTGGAGGAGAAAACCCTAGAATTGCAGCAGCTCTACTAATTGGCTGTGGGGAGACAGAACACTTCTTCCAATTGCCGGGCTTAGGGCTACGGGAGGCCGAGAGGAGGAGCTGCGATGACGACCATGTTGGAATGGATTTTTTCCGGTAGCTCCGATGGATACTACAGCTATGGGAGGATGGTGTGATCTGGATCTGAGAATCCCCGTCTCTTTAATAGATGATTTACCAACATGGCTAGAGTCAGGCAATTGTAAAAATGCCCAGACTTCTCGCGTTATTCGCTCGGCAGCTTGGAGGATATCCATTATTGGCGCGGAAGCCAAGGGTGCAACATTTATGGGAAGCCGGAGACTACTCAAACAAGTATTCCAAATTTGGAGAAGAACCCGCCTTGCAATGCCGAAGACAATCTGCGCGTCGGACTCATCGCCATTGAAGCCTGGTTCGGGGGCTACTGAGGGAATCCTGGATTAGGGGGTCCTCGGACAGCCGGACTATATCCTTTGGCCGGACTGTTGGACTATGAAGATACAAGATTGAAGACTTCGACCCGTGTTCGGATGGGACTCTCCTTGGCATGGAAGGCAAGCAGCAATGCGGATATGTAGATCTCCTCCTTGTAACCGATTCTATGTAACCTAGCCCCTCCGGTGTCTATATAAACCGGAGGGCTTGAATCCATAGGACAACAACAATCATACCATAGGCTAGCTTCTATGGTTTTAGCCTCTCACAATCTCGTGGTAGATCAACTCTTGTAATACTCATATCATTAAGATCAATCAAGCGGAAGTAGGGTATTACCTCCATCTAGAGGGCGAACCTGGGTAAACATCATGTCCCCGCCTCCTGTTACCATCCGCCTTAGGCACAGTTGGGACCCCCTACCGAGATCCGCGGTTTTGACATCGACGGTGTAGGCAAGTTCCAAGCGGCCACACGGAGGCGCTTCATATTCACCCCCTTTATAAAGGGGCCAAGGCCTGTCCTTTTCTTCTCGCGCTCAATCGAATCCTTCCCCCACCTCAAGTTCCAACACCCAAGGCTCAGGCTAGGTGCTTCGGACCTTCAGTTATGTCCGGATCCAACCTTCAAGGTCGGTGGATTCCTTCCTCTGTCACAGAGGAGGACATCAAGAAGCTAAGAGAAGCCAGGTATCTGACCGCCGAAATCTCGGATAGGTTGCCTGCTTGAGGGCAGGTCATTCACACTCCCGAACCCGGCTAGAGTGTCGTGTTCGTCTCCCACTTCCTCTGAGTGCTAGGCTTTAGTCTAGATCCCTTTGTTAGAGGGCTCATGTTCTATTACGGGCTTGATTTCCATAGTGCGGACCCGGTTCCATCCTTCACATCTAAATGCGTTCGTAAATGCGTGTGAGGCCTTTCCTCCACGTCACCCCACACTTCCGCTTATGGATCAAGACCATTAATGTGAAGCCATATATGATTGATGGGCGACATGCAGAATGCGGAGGTGCCGTAATAAGCAACGGCGCCGATGTTCCATGGCCAAAGGGTTCCTTCCCGGAGGTGTCCAGCCTATGGCAAGGGGAGTGGTTTTACATCACAGCTCCCCGGGGTACTAAGTAGGTAGCCGCCCCTGCCTTCCGCTCGGACCCCCCGCCACAACTGACGTCATGGATCAACAGGGGGCTGGACCGGGGGCCGGTAAATGATGTGCCGATATTGCAGAGTCGCATCCGAGACCTCCTTGAGAGAGATGTCAACCTTGTCAAGGTGATGCAAGTCATGCTAGTTCGTCGAGTCCTGCCTTGCAAACGTTGACCTCTCCGTATGTGGGAGTTCAACCCGGAAGGACCGCGAGCTATTCAGCACTTCTTCGGCGTGACACTCGAAGGGATGTACAAATTGTTCTTCGGACCACACATAAATTGTCCTGACACCACCGAGGATGCGGGTCTGAGCTGCAATCGTCCAGACACCCAAGTAAGCAATTCCGCGGCCGAACACTTTGCCTTTTAATTTATCGCTACATCATTCTGAAAAATCGCTCTTTGATCAGGATTGGGTAAAAAAAGGCGAAGATGATCAGGTGTCCGGCCCCCCTTCCTGAAGGCTCACTGGACCCTGTACTAGCCAGGATGCTTGAGCTTGCGCCTTATCAAGCGCCATCAGGGGAAGATAAAGGGAGGAACAAAGAAGCTGAAAGTGAGCCTCACTCATTATTCATCCAAACCGGGGGAATTAGTGCCTCCCTGAAGGAGGACAACCGGGGAGAAGAATCTGAAATTCCCTCTCCCCAAGGAAGGAAGAGGGCCGCCTATGAAGACTTGGAAACAATGGTTTTCAAACGAGGGAAGAAACCTTTGTCATGGGGCCCTACCCCGGAGGGCATCCTTACCGCACAGTACCCGCAAGGGGACCAGCCATCCACCGAACTGTAAGTAAAAAAAAGTACTTTATAGTAAATATACCATGCTTCATTCCTGAAATCAATAACCGAGACGTATGTCTTGTAGTTCGGATTGTAGCCCTTCTCGACAGAGTTCGTTTTAGGGATCTTCTTACGGAGATGATGGAGAGCAAAAGCGCCTCCCGTGCCTCCCGCCTCGTGAAGCGAGCGACCACGAGGTGTAAATCACGAAGGATTTCTCCCTAATCCGCCAAGGCGAGAGGTAACCCTATGGCCGCCCGGCTTCGGGGCATTCAGCTCCTAAGGAGAGCAACGAAGAGTCGGGACTGTCAGATTCTTGTGACCCGAACGCTGATGAATCTTACGGAGCTAAGCGGCTATCTCGAAGCGCATGGTGCGCTAATGGGTATGGTGGTTGAGAAGATTTCATCCGCTGAAAGCGGGTTGCATGAAGCTTTATGAGCCTCTTTGAGAGGCTTTGAAGTGCATAAAGTAATATATAATTGTTGATGGTGCACGCTGCGCTAGGTGTACCCTATATATGAATAGTAGCCCACGAGACTCTAGTTCTTTGTCGAAAAAAGCGGCAAACAAGAGGATCATAGTCCCGAGTAATTATCATGCCACTTTCATATGCGGTGACTAAGGGTCCGGTGGCTGGCGGACTGGTGGATTGCTTAGGCCCAGGCGGCAACTAGATCTGGCGGAATGCCGACATCGTTCTTATGTAAACAAAGCTGACAGCGAGGCACATGGTATGTATTTTCCGGTGGTCAACATATATTAAGAGGAGCACGATGCTAGTATCTATAATATCTTTGTAAGCTGAGATGGAGCTGCCGCGCCGTGGAGACCCTTGGTGGAACTTGCGAGCCAAGGAACAAGCCAGGAGGAGTGATGCGGCCGCCTAAAGGCGATCGAAGAGCTAAGAGCCGAATAGGCTGTGCATTGCCAGAGCAAAGAAACAATAGCCAAGATGGCTGTTGAGTTGAAAGATGCCGCCGACCGGTATGAGCTTCTTGAGAAGGGAAGCCGATCGAAGATGGTGGACCTAGACAAAGCCATGGTAGCGGCCAAGGACGCCCGCTCTAAAATCAGAGCGGCGAAGGAGGAGCTACGTCAAGCTGGAGATATCGTGGCTGGAAAGCCCTTTTTGTTGCGGACGAAGTTCGGAGATCCTAAGTATGTCCTTCTGGATCAATTATGGAGTTCTGCGGATGCGTACCTAGATTTGGTAGCAAGTGCCGCTGATGCGACCACTTTTTTCAAAGATAAAAAAGATCACGAAGTGGAAAAGTTGTTCTGGTCACAGTTCAACGCTCCGGCGCGTCCGCTGCTGTTAAATGAGCAAATGGCCGAGTGGGCCGAGCTCCATTGGTTGTCCGGGCTTGCCATGAGGTGCATTGTGGATCATCTTTGGCGGAAGGACCAAGGCAAAATAGTTATTTTGGCTTAGTGCAGCGATTCCTTGGTGTTATTATGCATATGTCGATCTTTGTGTGAAGAGGTCGGTGTCGGTGTCAAAACCGGCGGATCTCGGGTAGGTGGTCCCGAACTGTGCGTCTAGGCGGATGGTAACAGGAGACAAGGGACACGATGTTTTTACCAGGTTGGGCCCTCTCGATGGAGGTAATACCCGACTCACTGCTTGATTAATATTGATGATATGGGTAGTACAAGAGTAGATCTACCCACGAGATCAAGGAGGCTAAACCCTAGAAGCTAGCCTATGGTATGATTGTTGTTACATCCTACGGACTAAAAACCCTCCGGTTTATATAGACACCGGATAGGTTAGGGTTACACAGAGTCGGTTACAATGGTAGGAGATCTACATATCCGTATCGCCAAGCATGCCTTCCACGCCAAGGAAAGTCCCATCCGGACACGGGATGAAGTCTTCAATCTTGTGGCGCCTTATTCCGGGATTTTCATCAATACGGACGTGGGTAACCCATCCGCGCCATTAATTACGGTGCTTGGGAAATAAGCGAGTTTTACCAGGCTGGTGGGGGCCTTGTAACCCGTCCGTCCATATAAGGGATAAGGATCCACCTTTTCACCTCGCCTTCTTCCTCCTTTGCTTATCCATTTCCGCTTTTCGAGCTCCAGTGCCAAGTCTGCACATCCCACCTCGACCTTTCTCCAACCATGTCGGGAGGCGGGAGGCAGGTGGATGGCCTCCTCCGTCGAGGAGGGCACATCCTACAAAACTGCGGGAGGCTGGATACTTGTCCGGCAACATCAGCGTCTGAGCTGCCCGATGGGGCAGCCTTATTCAACCCCGGGCCCCATGAGAGGGTAGTGTTTCTACCCCACTTCCTCCATGGACTAGGTTTTCCGCTTCACCCATTTGTCCGGGGCTCATGTTCTACTACGGCACAGACTTCCACGACCTGGCCCGAATTTCATCCTCATCATCTCGGCGTTTATTATGCGTGTGTGAGGCCTTCCTCTGCATCCAGCCCCACTTGACATGGCTGAAGATCTTCAACGTCCGGCCGAAGGTAGTAGGGCGGCCGTCAATAGTCTTGAGGCGCCATGGTTGGCAAGATGGCCAAGGTCCTATGTCTCGAGGGCGCCTTTGTGGAGACAATAAAGGTTTGGCAATCGGGGTGGTTCTACATCACCGAGCCACGCGACCCCGAATGGGTGGCGGCCCCAAATTCAGATCTGGCTTCCCCACACGGCTCTCGTCATTGAAAGAGGCCGGGCTGGCGTGGGGGATACGGAAGAAACTATCCGGACTCCGGACATGCGTCCAAAACCTGGTGGACAAGAATCTCGGGCTTGTCGGCGTAATCCAGTGATGCTCATCCGCGGATTTTCCCATGCCAACAACGGGCCTTCAATTGGTGGGAGTTCGATCCGGCACGGCACGAACCTTGAGCGGCTCTTGACACTACGTCACGAAGATGCAGAAGAGTCTTTGTTCAAGGCGCCAAGCCCGACATCCGCTACCAAAGATTGCTTGTACAGCTCGCGGCGTCCGGCCGGCGAGGTAAGTTATTTTACACTTTATGTGACTCTTTTTCATAGATTGACTCTACGTGGGATCTAAAACTCCCTAATCTTTGACAGGACTGGCTGAAGACGTCCGGACAGATTAACTTCATCCTGCTCCTTTGCGGAAGACCGGAGGGCGCCCGATTCGCGGTGATGGCTCCGGCGCCCATGTGGTGCGGAGAAGAAGGCCAAGAAGGAGGCCCAGGGAACTCGAAGGAGCTCCCGGCGCCCGAGTCTTTGTCGGATTACAGGCAGAATCTTCTCCACGAGGACGAGGAGGAAGAAGAAAGCTCCTCCCCAGCGAAGAGGAGAGAAAAAAAGGAAGGCCGCCCCAGCGTGGGAGGCGGAGGGAATCAGAAGGGAGAACCCTTCCTCGGACTTCTCCACCAACGTCGGCGGCAACGAGGAGGATTGGCCAACAAGGGCCAAGCCCCTGGCGAGATCGTAAGTGTCTGGATACCCACAGCTTTTTCATAATTGCATAGTGTTCTCTAATGCCGAACAATCATGCAGCCCGCCCAAGGGCGAGTTCTCTGATTCATCGGCGGGTCCACAGGCTCGTCGGAAATGGAAATGCCCGGCTTCCAGGCATGCCTCCCTCGCCGCCTTGCAGCTGAGACTGACGCCCATGGTGGGGCCCCAAGGGGGGCTTGGTCAAGAGGAGATAGCGCAGGAGGTGCCACAAGGCGACCTCCCGGACTCTAGGCGCGCGGGGGGCAAGACCCCCAGGGTCTCTAAGGCCGACCCTCGTCCGGCCTCCATGCTGGAACCATCAGCGGTTCCAAAGTCCGGACAGCGGATCCTTCACAAGAAGGGTAAGACGCCGGTGTCCCCTGTCCAACCGGAGGCACCGGATAGCTTACTGGAGGCGCTCAACGGTGCCTCCATCGAGGAGGAGCACCGCCTTTGTTATGAGTCACGGTGATCCGGACGATTCGATCCGCCAAGGCGGACTGACGAGCTTATACCAGCCTTCTAACATGCTTTGAGGTAAGTTTAAAACATATAAAAATATTACCGCATAGACAGTAGCCCACGATGCTTAGTTACGTTGTTGGAAAGAAAAGCGGACTAAGGATCTAAAAGATATCATAAGAGTCTAACTTAAGTATGTCGGTATGGGAATCACAGGCTGCTGCTTGACCTCTGCCCGCCTTGTGCGGAGGTCAATGCAATGAAGCGAGAACCTCGGCGGTCACGAGAGCGAGCTCGGACAAGCCAAGAAGCAGCTCGAGGACAAGGAAGGTAAGAAATACCTTATTAAAGAAATACCTTATGGAAAAGGTTTTGGTTGCAAAAAATACAGAATAACATGGGTACCGCGAGGCCATGAGCGAGGTGGCGACCACAGAAGGAAGCGGTGTCGGTGGCCCGAAAACAAAGCGGCATGGAGCGCACCGGCGAAAAGAAAGGAGGCGCAGCTGGCCAAAGTGCGGCAAGAGCTCCAAGCTCTCGTGGAAAAACACGAGGGTTTGGAGGCGTGACTTCGAGACTTCGAGAGTCCGAGCTCGCCTCGACTCTTGAGAGTGCCAAAGCTGCTAAGGCCGAGGCCCAAAAAGCCCTCCAAGAAATTGAAGCACTAAAGAAGATAGCGGCGGGTAAGGCATTCTTTATGCAAAGCAAGAATGTAAAAGTCAATTACCTATCACTTACCCGGATTCGGAGCTCTCGAGGAGCATTCACAGATTTGCCCGTGGTGCGTGCGATGTTGCCGCATTCTACGCGCCCGGAGGGAGCTCCACGGAGAAAGGTGTTCTGGTCTCAATATCTTTGAGGCCGGACATCCGGTGCCCCTAAGCGACCAGGTGAAGCAGCTGGTCGAGCTCCACAAGGTCGCCGAACAGGCCATGAAGGAGCCTTATAAGCCTTGGCTGTGGCCATCGGAGGACATGCACAGGAGCTACTTGACTTGGTGCAGCGGCTGGTGGATGCCTGTCCAGCGGCTTGAAGTCATCAAAGCGCTCCGTCTGCATTGAAGGGTCCATCGGGCCCTTGCCCGTGCTAAAGTGCCTTTGGGGCAAGCTGGATGCGGAGAAGCTTCGTGGCAGACCGGGCCCACCGAAGGGGCCATGCGCATCGCCTTGCGCCGAAATGTACTATGAGGGCCTCTGAAGGTGCCTTGAATAAGCGGATGAGTGCTCCAAGGATGTAATTTTTGAATAGGCTCGCGTTTGTAATCCTGTACGCTGAAAACTTGTTCATATGCGCTAAGAAACACTTATTAATTTAAAATATTACCTTATGTGCGGCCGTTTATCAAATTTGGGAGATGGCAAGTCGTTGGCTTCAGCCCCCATGCCACGAGTGCTGGGGTGTTCGGGATAAACTTGAGCACTCTTGTTCCCATTCTTGGGTCCATCTAGGGAGGCGCTCAACACAACGAACAAGGCAACCGGACTTATAATGCTTGAACACTCTCCTTAGCCATAGAATTCTATAATTTTAAATTTCGTGAAGCCCCTAATATTCGGAAAACCCGAGTTGAGGCGCTATCACGCCTTGGCGGACAATTCCGGTTCCTCGCTCTAAGCGGCATAAGTCTTTAGGGACCCGAAAAACCTCTCGAACAGCGACGGCTCTCGCCCTATCATAGCCGGTCACTTTTAGCTTTCTCCATCGAGGTGCCCGACCAGTTAAGCTGGGGCACAATCGCGATGGTTCTTCCGGTGCTACCTTAGCCGATATAAGCGGGCGTAAGGTACCAAAACACGGGAGCCAGGCAAACCCAACTATTGACCCAAGACATGATTGAGCCAATTCATATAATGCTATAAGTTCGGGTGCCGCACTTGCGAAAGTGTTCGGACTTATCACACCATAATTTTGGGATACTTAAGCCCCTGGTGTATTGGCCGTACCAAAGTGTACGGTTGCAACATGTCGTGAAATGAACATATGTATATATAAAGGAAGTAGAGCAATAATAAGCAAAAGATATGTATTGTTTACTCAAAAAGGTATGCGCAATGGAAGCGAGCGATACAAATAGTCACGATCAGCAAGGGATGGGACTATCTAACATGTCCCCCTCCGAGGGGTAAAGCTGCGGGATGGTATGTAAAACAGGTATAATGCTAAATGCTTGAGACCACTGAACACTTGGCGTGGCTTTCCGCTTCCACAGCTGTTGCATCATGAGTTCGGCGATTCAAGTGCGAACAGGACTTCTCGAAGGCGGAGTCCTAAAAGTAAAAAAAAAGAAGAAAAGAAAAGAAAAAAAAGACACAAGCAGGAGCCCACAGTGCGGTCGAGCCGCATTCTTGGCGTCTTGGTGTCTTGCCCCTCCTCATATGCCCATGGTATCTCCAGGCGTAATTATATGCGCGTTATACTAAGCTTCGCAATTTCGCGAGGGCTGGGGTTGAGGCGGATTGCTACTCGTGCTTGAATCGTGCGGTGGTCTTCTTGTAGGTTACTCGGCGGCTTGGCGGTGTCCGGGCGGCTTAGTGGCGGACTTGATAATTGCCGTGAGAGGCTGCTTTGCACCTCTGCGCGAGGGAACGCCGTGTGCTCCTCCGTTCGGAGAAGGCGTTCGGTGTTTCCACTAACCGTGATTACTCCTCGAGGGCCTGGCATCTTGAGCTTTAGGTATGCGTAGTGCGGCACCGCATTGAACTTTACAAATGCGGTTCGTCAAAGCGATGCATGATAACCGCCAGCGGAATGGGGCGATGTCGAAGATTAACTCTTAACCCGGAAGTTATCCGGGATCGAAGACCACTTGAGTTTAAGCGAGTCCGTACAACTGGCCTCTACACCCGGTATGGCGCCTTTAAAGGTCGTCTTTGTAGGTTTAATCCTTGAGGGTTAATGCCCATTTTGCGCCTGTATCGATCATAAAGCGGGTTCAGGCTACTGCCGCCGACCATCGAGGACTCTGGTGAGGTGAAATCCGTCGATAATTGGGTCAAGAACCAATGCGGCGAAGCCGCCGTGTGACGGATGCTAGTGGGGTGGTCCCTTGATCGAAGGTGATCGGGCGAAGACCATGGGTTGAACTTGAGGCGTGGCTCCATCAGCGTATCGTCACTTAGTGCATGCTTCCGCTCCCTTTTGGGTATGTGGGTTGCGTATATCATGTTCACCGTCCGCACTTGTGTAGGAAAACCCTTCATCCTTTATTGTTCGGCGTCAGGGGCTCTTCCTCGTCATCGCTATATGCAGCCTTGTCATTGAGTTGACATAACTTGCACCTTGCTTGAACACCCAACAGTCCCTGTTGGTGTGATTAGCTAGTTTTAAGGGTGCCATGTATCGCTGCAGCGATCGAGTATTCGGTCCAAGCTGGACGGGCCCTCGGTATTTCTTTTGAATGGCTTCTTCCGCTGACCGGGTTTAGAGCCTCTAAATCCGGCATTGACAGCCGTATCTTCCGTATTATCGCAGTTAATGCGGCGCTTGTCCTTGTTGCGACGCGACCTGCCATTGTTATCCTTGGTATCCGGACTATCAGGATGTTTGGCCAAGTTGTTGCTTCGAGCTAGCCAGCTGTCCTCTCCCGCACAAAAGCGAGTCATGAGGGTTGTGAGGGCTGCCATAGATTTCGGCTTTTCCTGTCCTAGGTGCCGGGCAAGCTACTCATCGCGGATGTTATGTTTGAAGGCTGCAAGGGCCTCTGCATCTGGACAGTCAACGATTTGATTTTTCTTTGTGAGGAACCGTGTCCATAACTGTCTGGCCGATTCTTCTGGCTTCTGAATTATGTGGCTAAGGTCATCGGCGTCTGGTGGTCGCACATATGTGCCCTGGAAGTTATCAAGGAATGCGGCTTCCAGGTCCTCCCAACAACCAACTGATTCTGCTGGTAAGCTATTGAGCCAATATCGAGCTGGTCCTTTAAGCTTGAGTGGGAGGTATTTGATGGCATGTAGATCATCACCGCGGGCCATGTGGATATGGAGGAGATAATCCTCGATCCAGACCGCAGGATCTGTGGTACCATCGTATGATTCGATGTTTACGGGCTTGAAGCCCTCGGGGATTTGATGATCCATTACTTCATCTGTGAAGCATAGTGGGTGTGCGGCGCTCTGTATTGGACTATATCACGACGTAGCTCATATGAGCTTTGTCTCGTGTTGACCCGGCGATTTTCTTTGTATCCGGTAGCGATAGTAATCATCCCGTGTTCTTTGGCGCCACGCGATCGATGAATCGATCTTGTATGTTTTGCCTTATCCTCAATATATCTCACAAGTCCGGCACGTTTTCCCTTGCCTTGGTACTTTTTGGTGGCGTCGGGGTGTGGCTTGGCGGAGGGCCGAGAGGCTTCTGTCGCGACCACGCAGGGTGGCCGATCTGCCATGTCGTCTTGTTGGCGACTTGGGTGCTTCCTCCTCTAGTCGAGGCAGCGGCCTGCGTTTGGGGTAGGTTTTGGAGGCGTTGAGTTCATACTCTTGGCTGCAAGGACTTGATCCATCTGTCGATTAGCGAGTCTTGATCAGCTCTAAGTTGTTGCTGCTTTTTTCTTGAGGCTGCTTGCCGTGGCTATAAGCCTGCGTTTGAAAGCAGCTCCTGTTGGCGGGATCCTCGAGGCACGACAAATTAAATGCGTCGTCGAGGCTTGCCTCATCTTGATTGGAAGGCGCATAATTATCGTCCTCAACCTCTCTTTACGCGCCTTTGTCTTGCGGACTTGCTTCTCCCTCCTCCTGCTGAGTCCTGCCGGAGGGGTTCTCTTCCAACCTTGTCCGGTGTTATTATCTCCCGTGCGGAATCACCGTTTTATTGTGGCCGGGTTTAGGCGGCGCGCTTGGCGTCGGTGCTTGGCTGTTTCTTGGAGGGTCATCCTCCGTTGTTCCATAGCTGTTCCCATCTTTTGGGATGTCCACCATGTATATGTCGTATGTGAGGTAGCCTTCCGATTGCCACATGGTAGGCGCTGGGTCTTAGTCGTCTCCGGTAAATGCGTCCATACCGTCGATGTCTTCGGAGTCGTAGTCTAGCATGTCGGTTAAATCATCGACAGTGGCTACAAAGTGGGTGGTGGGTGGGCGTTGAATTTCTTCGTCGTCCGCATCCCAACCTTCCTGTCCGTAGTCCGGCCAGGGCTCTCCGGATAAAGAGAGACTTTAGTGAATTCAGGATGTCGCCAAAGGGCGAGTGCTGAAAGATGTCCATGATAGTGAACTCCATGACGGCGTAATCGAATTCGATTAGCAAGAGGGCACGAGGGTTGAGTCGGGGAGGAGTCCGGCACCACAGAGTCAAGGTCTTCGCAAAGGACAGGGATGGAGTTGACTCGATCGCCGTAGAGATTATAGCCCAGGCGGTGTCCAGCCACTCGTCCTCGATCGGGAATCCGGCTCCGGATTAAGGGTCGGAGGCGGATCTTGAGTGCGGCCTCGAGCCTTTGTTGGCTGCAAAGCTAGATCAAGCCCATCGCCGAGGCGGTCACGCTTGGCGGCGGCTTCGAATCCATCGAAGATCAAGTCTCCGCAGATATCGGCCGTATAGTTCAAACTTCCAAATCGGCGTGATGGCGGGGGCATAGCTTTCGATCTGCTCCGGATGGCCAGCGAATTGGCCCGCGATGCAAAGCCGCCCGAACCACGAAGATCTGTCCGGGAGAAAAGTCTCACCTGGACGCGTCGTTATTGATGATCAAAGGAGCCATCGGGCCCTATCGGTGGCGACACGGAGGAACTCTCAATGAAAGCACCAATGTCGGTGTCAAAACCGGCGGATCTCGGGTAGGGGTCCCGAACTGTGCGTCTAGGCGGATGGTAACGGAGACAAGGGACACGATGTTTTTTCCAGGTTCGTGCCCTCTCGATGGAGGTAATACCCTACTCCTGCTTGATTAATATTGATGATATGGGTAGTACAAGAGTAGATCTACCACGAGATCAAGGTGGCTAAACCCTAGAAGCTAGCCTATGGTATGATTGTTGTTACGTCCTCTGGACTAAAAACCCTCCGGTTTATATAGACACCCGGATAGGTTAGGGTTACCAGTCGGTTACAATTGTAGGAGATCTACATATCCGTGTATCGCCAAGCTTGCCTTCCACGCCAAGGAAAGTCCCATCCGGACACGGGACGAAGTCTTCAATCTTGTATCTTCATAGTCTTGGAGTCCGGCCGTGATGATAGTCCGGCTATCCGGACACCCCCTAGTCCAGGACTCCCTCAGTCGGCGTGCATCGAGGGCGCGCGGATGGATCTTGCCCGTGTCAAGACATACTGGGCAGAGATGGATGCCACCGCTATTGCAATCCAGAGCTCGACTGTAGGCCAGGTATCAGCCGAGCACTATTTTGAAGAAGTCTTAGAAGGCGCTCGTTTAATAGAGGCTCAGTGCTTGAAGAGTATCATGTTCTAGTGACATGTATCCCAATTGTAAGAACAATGTTATTTGAATTATAAAGTTGTGTTTATACTTTTGCCTGAAAGTATTATTATTCCTCATGTGCGGTCGTTTATGCACATATATATCCTGAAAGTTTGCACTCGTCGGCTTCAGCCCCCGCATTCGCGGAAGCGCGTCTTCACACTTGATCCAACGTCTTGGTCCATTAAGGAGGTGGTAGCGCGGCGAACGAGACAATCGGACTATATTGCTTTAACACTTTAACTTCACCATAGGAGTTTGACAGTGGGGCTACTATATAGCCCTTGGTATTTCCGCAGCTACCCGAATATGGTGCGCGTACGTACATGACCGGGAAAACCGGTCCTCCGTTAATGCGGAGGAATCCGGAAAATTCCGATGAGTCATCGAGTGGTTGACTAGTCTCGCGTTTTATCATGACAGTCAGTTTTCGGCTTTCTCTACGGAGGTGCTCGTCCGGATGAACCAGGGCACAATCACAGTAGTTCAACCGGTGCCACCTTAGCCGACAGAGCGGAACGTAAGGTAGCAAAACACGGGAGCCGGGCAAACCCAACATTTGACCAAAGACATGATTCGAGCTGATGCATATAAGGCCAAACTTCATGACGCGAACACTCCCTAAGGTATTCGGTCTTTACAACATATACCGGGCTGAGTTCGCCCTTGATAATGAACCACGAGTGTCCAGTGCGTGCACTTATTCTGACGTGGCGAAATGCCAATAACGTCAGCATCCCTCGCGGTTATACAAATTATCCGGAGGATGTGAAGCAACAAGAGACGGTAAAAAAGGTTTACACAAGGTCTTAATCTAAAAAGAAACCTTTGAGCGGGGCCTTGCTGCACGTCTGCGCCTGTGTCTCCATTGTGCCGTACCCTGGACGGGTGTAGCACGATTATCATCTGTAAAAGAGAAAAACTTAGGTGAAAGTTGTCGTGCGAAAGATTGGTTATTCTCAATAAACCATTAAAATTAAAGATAAGTAAGGTCGAGCCGAGCTGTAGTCCTTTTTACATGTGGGAAGCCCCTGGCACCGCCTATGGGGGTATATCCATCAATCTCAGGTTTATCTAAGCTGTTACAGCTAGTGATGGGCCGGACATGTCTAGCCGTGTCCGCGGTCTTGACGACCAATCGTTTATTCTGGTTGGAGAGGCCATTTAGTGTTCGGTTGCTAAAGCCGCCACACGTTCTTCCGCGCGTAAGGAACGCCCAACATTTCCGCTAACTGTGATGATGCCACGTGGACCGGGCAACTTAAGCTTAAGAGAAGCGTAGTGCGGTATTGAAATAAAACAAGCGAAAGCTGTTCTTCCGAGTAGTGCTTGATAGCCGCTTCGTGATGGAGCGATGTCGAAGGTTAACTTTTCACTTCGGAAGTTGTCGGGAGAACCGAATACAACCTCTAGTACGAGAGAGCCCGTGCAACTGGCCTCTGGGCCTGATATTACTCCTTTAAAGGTAGTATTGCGTTGGCTAATTCTTGTTGGGTCTATCCCCATTTTGCGGACTGTGTCCTGATATATTAGATAAGACTACTGCCGCCGTCCATGAGGACTCGGGTGAGATGGTATCCGTTGATAATTGGGTCTAGCACCAAGGACGCCAATCCTCCGTGCCGGATACTTGTCAGGTGATCCCTGCGATCAAAAGTGATCGGGCGGGCCGACGAAGGGTTGAACTTAGGGGTGACGGGCTCTACGGCGCGCGTGTCTCGGAGTGCATGTTTGCTTCTTCTTTGTGTTACGTGAATCATGTTCACTGTTTTGACCTCTGGTGGGAACTTTTTCTGCCCCCAGTGTTTTGCCGGCTGGCTCATCCTCGTCTTCACTTGGTGTCTGTCTCCCCTTGTGTTGGCGTTTAGCTTACCGGCCTGCTTGAAGACCCGGCATTCTCTGTGGGTGTGATTTGCGGGTTTATCGGAGAATCTTAGTGAATCTGACATAATTTGTCTAGAATCTTGTTGAGGCTGGACGGTCCATCCCTATTGCCTTTAAAGGGCTTTTTCTGGTGACCGGGTCGAGAGCCCCTAAATCCGGCGTTTACTGCCGTGTTGTCTGGGCTATCTTTGTTATTTGACGCTTGCTTGTACTGCGTCGTGGTTTTCAATTACCATCCCTGACTTCAGATGTGCCTGGGTCGCTGGTGCTACTGCGCGCCAGCCAGCTATCTTCGCCCGCGCAAAAGCGGGTCATGAGGCTTGTTATGGCTGCCATTGTCCTTGGTTTTTCTTGGCTGAGGTGTCTGGCGAGCCATTCGTCTTGGACGCTGTGTTTGAAACCTGCTAAGGCTTCAGCGTCCGGACAGTCGACGATTTGGTTCTTATTAGTGAGAAATATGTTCCAAAGCTTTCGGGCTGACTCTCCGCGCTGTTGCATTATATGACTTAAATCGTCTGCATCCGGAGGTCGAACATAGGTCCCTTGAAAGTTGGCCCTAAAAGCATTCTCGAGCTCCTCCCAACTTCTGATTCAATTTTCAGGGAGGCTCTTCAGCCAGTGCCGAGCTGGTCCTTTCAGCTTGAGGGGCAAGTACTTGATAGCTTGGAGATCGTCTCCGCGAGCCATATGGATATGGAGTATGAAGTCCTCAATCCAGACCCCAGGGTCTGTCATTCCGTCGTACGCCTCTATGTTCACGGGTTTGAATCCCTCTGGAAATTCTTGATCCAGCACCTCATCGGTGAAACATAGGGGTTGCACGGCACCCCTATATTTGGATGTGTCATGGCATTCTGACGGTTGTAGTGTTCGGTTTTGATTATGCGCTAGAGCGCACTTCCTAGATCCATAGATGGATCTGGTCACGCCGGCCTTTTGATGCAAGTCCTTGCATGGATCATGTGTTGACTTAAGTGCGGCCTCGTTAGTCGCCCTATCGCGGCCATGAAGTGGTCGATCCGACGGGTCGGCCATTTTATTTTTCGGTTGTGTGGGCTCTAAGGCCTCATCATCGAATTCAGGCAATAGCTTGCGCTTTGGATAGCTCTTTGTGTGGCAACTACCACCATACTTTTCTTCAGTGTCGAGCACTTTGTTCCATCTACTGTTGAGCGTATTCTGCGGCCTGAAGCCTTTGCTGCTGCTTCTTCAGACTCCTCGCGGTGACAATAAGCCTTCTACGGAGGTTCTCTTGTTCCAAGTGCCTTTCCGGGATGATGTGCGCATCGTCGTCCGGACTGTTTTTCTCTCCGGAGAGAGGTTGATGAGCTTTATCCTCGGCGTCGACGTGATCGGACAGCGGCTCCGTACTATGTTCGCCGTCCGTTGGTTCACCCTGCTCTATCGCTGGGTCAATGTGGTCGTCGTTTCCTCTGGAGTCGACCTGGGTGTTATTTTTTCTTGCGCTGTTATCGCTGTTTTTGCCGAGGCGGGATTTGGAGCGGCGCCTACGCCGTCGGTTTGGTTGCTTCTCGAGGGAGCTATCCTTCGCTGCATCCTTCCTTTCCTCGTCATTGTTTTCTTTGGGTGTATCCACCATATATTATATCGTGTGATGAAGTGGCTATCCAGCGCCCTGTGGGCGGTGGTTCCTGTTCGTCTCCTGCATCGTCGTCCATACCGTCGATGTCTTCGAAGCCGAAATCGAGCATGTCGGTTAAATCGTCGACAGTGGCTATTAAGTGTTTGGTGGGTGGGGAGCGAATTTCTTCGTCGTCCGCATCCTATTCTAGCCAGACATAGTTCGGCCAAGGTTCTCCTCACAAGGAGAGAGACCTTAATGAATTTAGCACATCGCCAAAAGGCGAGTGCTGAAATATATCCGCGGAGGTAAACTCCATGATCGGCGCCCAATCAGATTCGATAGGCATGGACGCAGGCGGTTCGGGGCCTGTGGTCAGGGATGAATCCGAGGATCCGGCGACACAGGTCTCATAGGAGGTGAAGTCAGTATTCGGCTCTATCGCCACTGAGTGTATGACCTCCGAGGCGTGGTTCATCCACCCGTCCTCGGACGGCGTAATCGACTCCGGATCTAGGGCCGGAGTAGGCACGGGTGTGATCTCCCGAACACCATCCGGCGGAAAAGCTAAGTCGTGCTCGTCGTGACTGTGCGGCGCACCTGACATATGCTCGAATCCATCGAAGATCAAGTCTCCACGGATTTCGGCAGTATAGTTCAAGTTTCCAAACCTGACCTGATGGCCAGGGGCGTAGCTCACGATCTACTCCAGATGGCCAAGTGAGTTGGCCCGAAGTGCGAAGCCACCGAACACGAAGATCTGTCCGGGGAGGAAAACCTCACCCTGGACCGCATCGTTGCCGATGATCGAAGGGGCCATCAAACCTTATGGTGACAACACAGTGGAACTCTCAATGAAAGCACCAATGTCGGTGTCAAAACCGGCGGATCTCGGGTAGGGGGTCTCTAACTGTGCGTCTAAGGCAGATGGTAACAAGAGGCGGGGGACATGATGTTTACCCAGGTTCGGGCCGTCTCGATGGAGGTAATACCCTACTTCCTGCTTGATTGATCTTGATGATATAATTATGACAAGAGTTGATCTACCAGGAGATCGTAGAGGCTAAACCCTAGAAGCTAGCCTATGGTGTGATTGTTGTTGTCCTACGGACTAAACCCTCCGGTTTATATAGACACCGGAGGGGGCTAGGGTTACACAGAGTCGGTTACAAGGGAGCAGATCTACATATCTGTATTGCCAAGCTTGCCTTCCACGCCAAGGAGAGTCCCATCGGGACACGGGGCGAAGTCTTCAATCTTGTATCTTCATAGTCCAATAGTCCGGCCAAAGGATGTAGTCCGGCTATCCGAGGACCCCCTAATCCAGGACTCCCACACCGGTTCTAAGTCGTAAAGCATGGCACACTAAACTATCGAGTAGTCATCAGCTTTGCTCTGCCAGGCGTTCTTAACGTCGTCAGTTGCATCTGCAGCAGGCCTGGCACCCAGCGGTGCTTCCAGGACGTAATTCTTCTGTGCACCAGTGAGGATAATCCTCAAGTTACGGACCCAGTCCGTGTAATTGCTACCATCATCTTTCCACTTTGCTTTCTCAAGGAACGCATTAAAATTCAACGAAACAACAGCATGGGCCATCTATCTACAACAACATAGACCAGCAAAATACTATCAGGTACTAACTTCATGATAAATTTAAGTTCAATTAATCATATTACTTAAGAACTCCCACTTAGATAGACATCTCTCTAATCATCTAAGTGATCACGTGATCCAAATCAACTAAACCATAACCGATCATCACGTGAAATGGAGTAGTTTTCAATGTGAACATCACTATGTTGATCATGTCTACTATATGATTCATGCTCGACCTTTCGGTCTCAGTGTCTCGAGGCCATATCTGCATATGCTAGGCTCGTCAAGTTTAACCTGAGTATTCTGTGTGTGCAAAACTGGCTTGCACCCGTTGTAGATGAACGTTGAGCTTATCACACCCGATCATCATCTGGTGTCTCGGCACGACGAACTTTAACAGCGGTGCATACTCAGGGAGAACACTTTTACCTTGAAATTTAGTGAGAGATCATCTTATAATGCTACCGTCAATCAAAGCAAAATAAGATGCATAAAGGATAAACATTACATGCAATCAATATAAGTGATATGATATGGCCATCATCATCTTGTGCTTGTGATCTCCATCTCCGAAGCACCGTCATAATCACCATCGTCACCGGCATGACACCTTGATCTCCACAGTAGCATCGTTGTCGTCTCGCCAACTATTGCTTCTACGACTATCACTACCGCTTAGTGATAAAGTAAAGCAATTACATGGCGATTGCATTGCATACAATAAAGCGACAACTATATGGCTCCTGCCAGTTGCCGATAACCCTGTTACAAAACATGATCATCCCATACAATAAAATATAGCATCATGTCTTGACCATATCACATCACAACATGCCCGGCAAAAACAAGTTAGACGTGCTCTACTTTGTTGTTGCAAGTTTTACGTGGCTGCTACGGGCTGAGAAAGAATCATTCTTACCTACACATCAAAACCACAACGATAGTTTGTCAAGTTAGTGTTTTTATAACCTTCTCAAGGACCGGGCGTAGTCACACTCGGTTCAACTAAAGTTGGAGAAACTGACACCCGCCAGCCACGTGTGTGCAAAGCACGTCGGTAGAACCAGTATCGCGTAAGCGTACGCGTAATGTCGGTCCGGGCCACTTCATCCAACAATACCGCCGAACCAAAGTATGACATGCCGGTAAGCAGTATGACTTGTATCGCCCACAACTCACTTGTGTTCTACTCGAGCATATAAATTCTACGCATAAACCTGGCTCGGATGCTACTGATGAGGAACATAGTAATTTCAAAATTTTCCTACGCACACGCAAGATCATGATGATGCATAGAAACGAGAGGGGAGAGTGTGTCCACGTACCCTCGTAGACCGAAACCGTTAGCGTTAGCACAACTCGGTTGATATAGTCGTATGTCTTCACGATCCGACCGATCCAAGTACCGAACGTATGGCACCTCCGAGTTTAGCACACGTTCAGCTCGATGACGTCCCACGAAGTCCGATCCAGCAGAGCTTTGCGGGAGAGTTCCGTCGACCTGACGGCGTGATGGCCGGTGTTGATGATGCTACCGGCGCAGGCTTCGCCTAAGCACCGCTACGATATTACCGAGGTGGAATATGGTGGAGGGTGGCACCGCACATGGCTGGGAGAGATCAACATATCAACTTGTGTGTCTAGAGGTGCCCCCATGCCCCCGTATATAAAGGAGCAAGGGGGGAGGCGGCCGGCCAAGGAGGAGGGCGCACCAAGGGGGGAGTAGGACTCCTCCTTTCCTAGTCGGAGTAGGAGAAGGGGAAGGAAGGGAGAGAGAGAGAAGGAAAGAGGCGCCCCCATCCTTGTCCAATTAAGACTAGAGGGGGAGGGGCACGCTGCTGCCCTGGCCGCCCCTCCTCGTCTCCCACTAAGGCCCATAGGCCCAATATACTCCCCGGGGGGTTCCGCTAACACCCCGGTACTTCGGTAAATGTCCGAAACCTCCCGAAACACTTCTGGTGTCCGAACATGGTCATCCAATATATTGATATTTATGTCTCGACCATTTCGAGACTCCATGTCATGTCCGTGATCATATGCGGGACTCCGAACTACCTTAGGTACATCAAAACACATAAACTCATAATACCGATCGTCACAAAACTTTAAGCGTGCGGACCCTACGGGTTCAAGAACTATGTAGACATGACCGAGACACGTTTCCGGTCAATTGCCAATGGCGGAACCTGGATGCTCATATTGGCTCCCACATATTCCACGAAGATCTTTATCGGTCAAACTGCATAACAACATACATTGTTCCCTTTGTCATCGGTATGTTACTTGCCCACAATTCGATCATCGGTATCTCAATACCTAGCTCAATCTCGTTATCGGCAAGTCTCTTCACTCATTCCGTAATGCATCATCCCGCAACTAACTCATTAGTCACATTGCTTGCAAGGCTTATAATGATGTGCATTACCGAGAGGGCCCGGAGATACCTCTCCGACAATCGGAGTGACAAATCCTAATCTTGATCTATGCCAACCCAACAAGTACCATCGGAGATACCTGTAGAGCACCATTATAATCACCCAGTTACGTTGTGACGTTTGGTAGCTCACAAAGTGTTCCTCCGGTAATCGGGAGTTGCGTAATCTCATAGTCATAGGAACATGTATAAGTCATGAAGAAAGCAATAGCAGTAAACTAAATGATCATGTCCTAAGCTAATGGAATGGGTCAAGTCAATCACATCATTCTCCTAATGATGTGATCCCATTAATCAAATGACAATTCATGTCTATGGTTAGGAAACTCAACCATCTTTGATCAACGAGCTAGTCAAGTAGAGGCATACTAGTGACACTATGTTCGTCTATGTATTCACACATGTATTATGATTCTGGTTAATAAAATTTTAGCATAAATTATAAACATTTATCATGATATGAGGAAATAAATAATAACATTATTATTGCCTCTTGGGCATATTTCCTTCAGTCTCCCACTTGCACAGTAATGATTCTAACACCCATGGAGTCTTGGTGCTGATCATGCTTTGCTCGTGGAAGAGGCTTAGTCAATGGGTCTGCAACATTCAGATTCGTATGTATCTTGCAAATCTCTATGTCTCCCACCTCGACTTGATCCCGGATGGAATTGAAGCATCTCTTGATGTGTTTGGTTCTCTTGTGAAATCTGGATTCCTTTGCCAAGGCAATTGCACCAGTATTGTCACAAAAGATTTTCATTGGACCCGATGCACTAGGTATGACACCTAGATCGGATATGAACTCCTTCATCTAAACTCCTTCATTTGCTGCTTCCAAAGCAGCTACGTACTCCGCTTCACACGTAGATCCTGCCACGACGCTTTGTTTAGAACTGCACCAACTGATAGCTCCACCGTTTAATATAAACACGTATCCGGTTTGCGATTTAGAGTCGTCCGGTTCAGTGTCAAAGCTTGCATCGACGTAACCATTTACGACGAGCTCTTTGTCACCTCCACAAACGAGAAACATATCCTTAGTCTTTTTCAGGTATTTCAGGATGTTCTTGACCGCTGTCTAGTGATCCACTCCTGGATTACTTTGGTACCTCCCTGCTAAACTTATAGCAAGGCACACATCAGGTCTGGTACACAGCATTGCATACATGATAGAGCCTATGGCTGAATCATAGGGTACATCTTTCATTTTCTCTCTATCTTGTGCAGTGGTCGGAATTGAGTCTGACTCAACTTCACACCTTGTAATACAGGCAATAACCCTTTCTTTGCTTGATCCATTTTGAACTTCTTCAAAACTTTGTCAAGGTATGTTCTTTGTGAAAGTCCAATTAAGCGTCTTGATCTATCTCTATAAATCTTGATGCCCAATATATAATCAGCTTCACCGATGTCTTTCATTTAAAAACTCTTATTCAATTATCCGTTTATGCTATCCAGAAATTCTATATCATTTCCAATCAGCAATATGTCATCCACATATAATATTAGAAATGCTACAGAGCTCCCACTCACTTTCTTGTAAATACAGGCTTCTCCAAAAGTCTGTATAAAACCATATGCTTTGATCACACTATCAAAACGTTTATTCCATCTCCGAAATGCTTGCACCAGTCCATAGATGGATCGCTGGAGCTTGCACACTTTGTAGCTCCCATTTGATCGACAAAACCTTCTGGTTGCATAATATACAACTCTTCTTCCAGAAATCCATTCAGGAATGCAGTTTTGACATTCATTTGCCAAATTTCATAATCACAAAATGCGGCAATTGCTAACATGATTCAGACAGACTTAAGCATCGCTACGGGTGAGAAAGTCTCATCATAGTCAACCCCTTGAACTTCTCGAAAACCTTTCGCAACAAGTCGAGCTTTGTGAAGCGGTAACATTCTTTGTCGAGTCGATCTTCTTCTTGAAGATCCGTTTATTCTCAATGGCTTGACGATCATCGGGCAAGTCAACCAAAGTCCACACTTTGTTCTCATACATGTATCCCATCTCAGATTTCATGGCTTCAAGCCATTTTGTGGAATCTGGACTCACCATCTCTTCTTCATAGTTCGTAGGTTCGCCTTGGTCAAGGAACATGATCTCCAGAATAGGATTACCGTACCACTCTGGTGCGGATCTTACTCCGGTTGACCTACGAGGTTCAGTAGTCACTTGATCTGAAGTTTCATGATCAACATCATTAGCTTCCTCAGTAATTGGTGTAGGTGCCACAGGACCGGTTTTTGTCATGAACTACTTTCCAATAAGGGAGCAGGTATAGTTATCTCATCAAGTTCTACTTTCCTCCCACTCACTTCTTTCGAGAGAAACTTCGTTCTCTAGAAAGGATCCATTCTTAACAACAAAAGTCTTGCCTTCGGATCTGTGATAGAAGGTGTACCCAACTGTTTCTTGTGTGTATCCTATGAAGACACATTTCTCAGGCTTGGGTTCGAGCTTATTAGGTTAAAGCTTTTTCACATAAGCATCGCAGCCCCAAACTTTAAGAAACGACAACTTTGGTTTCTTGCCAAACCACAGTTCATAAGGAGTCGTCTCAACGGATTTAGATGGTGCCCTATTTAACGTGAATGCAGCCGTCTCTAAAGCATAACCCCAGAACGACAGCGGTAAATCAGTAAGAGACATCATAGATCGCACCATATCTGGTAAAGTACGAGTACGACGTTCGGACACACCATTACGCTGTGGTGTTCCGGGTGACGTGAGTTGCGAAACTATTCCGCATTGTTTCAAATGTAGACCGAACTTGTAACTCAAATATTATCCTCCATGATCAGATCGTAGAAACTCTATTTTCTTGTTACGATGATTTTCCACTTCACTCTGAAATGCTTTGAACTTTTCAAATGTTTCAGACTTATGTTTCATTAAGTAGATATACCCATATCTGCTCAAATCATCTATGAAGGTGAGAAAATACTTGATACCCGCCCATGAGCCTCAATATTAAATCGGACCACATACATTAGTATGTATGATTTCCAATAAATCTGTTGCTCGCTCCATTGTTCCGGAGAACGGTGTTTTAGTCATCTTGCCCATGAGGCATGGTTCGCAAGTACCAAGTGATTCATAATCAAGTGATTCTAGGAGTCCATCAATATGGAGTTTCTTCATGCGCTTTACACGAATATGACTTAAACGGCAATGCCACAAATAAGTTGCACTATCATTATCAACTCTGCATCTTTTGTCCATAACATTATGAATATGTGTATCACTACCATCGAGATTTAATACATATAGACCACTCTTCAAGGGTGCATAACCATAAAAGATATTACTCATATAAATAGAACAACCATTATTCTCAGATTTAAATGAATAACCGTCTCACATCAAACAAGATCCAGATATAATGTTCATGCTTAACGCTGGCACCAAATAACAATTATTTAGGTCTAAAACTAATCCCGTGGGTAGATGTAGAGGTAGCGTGCAAACGGCGATCACATCGACTTTGGAACCATTTCCCACGCGCATCGTCACCTCGTCCTTAGCCAATCTTGGCTCAATCCGTAGTCCCTGTTTCGAGTTGCAAATATTAGCAACAGAACCAGTATCAAATACCCAGGTTTATGCGTAGATGTTATATGCACGAGTAGAACTCAAGTGAGTTGTGGGCGAGACAAGTCATACTGCTTACCAGCATGTCATACTTTGGTTCGGCGGTATTGTTGGATGAAGCAGCCCGGACCGACATTACTCGTACGCTTACGCGAGACTGGTTCTACCGACGTCTTTTGCACACAGGTGGCTAGTGGGTGTCAGTTTCTCGACCTTTAGTTGAACCGAGTGTGACTACGCCCGGTCCTTGAGAAGGTTAAAACAGCACTAACTTGACAAAATATCGTTGTGGTTTTGATGCGTAGGTAAGAACGGTTCTTGCTCTGCCCGTAGCAGCCACGTAAAACTTGCAACAACAAAGTAGAGGACGTCTAACTTGTTTTTGCAGGGCATGTTGTGATGTGATATGGTCAAGGCATGATGCTATATTTATTGTATGAGATGATCATGTTTTGCAATCGAGTTATCAGCAATTGGCAGGAGCCATATGGTTGTCGCTTTATTGTATGCAATGCAATCGCCCAGTAATTGCTTTACTTTATCACTAAGCGGTAGAGATAGTCGTAGAAGCAACAGTTGGCGAGACGACATCGATGCTACGATGGAGATCAAGGTGTCGTGCCGGTGACAATGGTGATCATGACGGTGCTTTGGAGATGGAGATCAAAGGCACAAGATGATGATGGCCATATCATATCACTTATATTGATTACATGTGATGTTTATCTTTTATGCATCTTATTCTGCTTTGATTGACGGTAGCATTATAAGATGATCTCTCACTAAATTTCAAGGTAAAAGTGTTCTCCCTGAGTATGTACCGTTGCAAAAGTGCGCCGTGCCGAGACACCAAGTGATGATCGGGTGTGATAAGCTCAACGTTCATTTACTACGGGTGCAAGACAGTTTTGCGCACGCAGAACACTCGGGTTAAACTTGACGAGCCTAGCATATGCACATATGGCCTCGGAACACTGAGACCGAAAGGTCAAGCGTGAATCATATAGTAGATATGATCAACATAGTGATGTTCACCATTGAAAACTACTCCATCTCACGTGATGATCGGTTATGGTTTAGTTGATTTGGATCACGTGATCACTTAGATGATTAGAGGGATGTCTATCTAAGTGGGAGTTCTTAAGTAATATGATTAATTGAACTTTAATTTATCATGAACTTAGTCCGGGTAGTATTAGCATATCTATGTTATAGATCAATAGCTCGCGTTTAGCTTCCCTGTTTTATTTTTGATATGTTCCTAGAGAAAACTAAGTTGAAAGATGTTAGTAGCAATAATACGGATTGGATCCGTGATCTGAGGATTATCCTCATTGCTGCACAGAAGAATTATGTCCTTGATGCACCGCTAGGTGGCAGACCGATTGCAGGAGCAAATGCAGACGTTATGAACGTTTGGCAAGCTCGATATGATGACAACTTGATATTTTAGTGCACCATACTTTACGGCTTCGAATCGGGGCATCAAAGACTGTTGGGGAACGTAGCATTTTCAAAAAAATTCCTACGCACACGCAAGATCATGGTGATGCATAGCAACGAGAGAGGAGAGTGTCATCCACGTACCCTCGTAGACCGTTAAGCGAAAGCGTTAGAACAATGCGGTTAATGTAGTCGTACGTCTTCATGATCTGACCGATCCAAGTACCGAACGTACGGCACCTCCGAGTTCAGCACACGTTCAGCTCGATGACGTCCCACGAACTCCGATCCAGGAGAGCTTCGAGGGAGAGTTTCGTCAGCACGACGGCGTGGTGACGGTGTTGATGATGCTACCGACGCAGGGCTTTGCCTAAGCACCGCTATGATATGACCGAGGTGGATTATGATGGCGGGGGCACCGTACACGGCTAAAAGATCAATGATCAACTGTTGTATCTTTGTGGTGCCCCCTTCCCCACGTATATAAAGGAGGGAGGGAGGAGGTGGCCGGCTAAGGAGGGGCGCGCCAAGAGGGGGAGTCCTACTCCCACTAGGAGTAGGACTCCTCCTTTTCCTAGTAGGAGTAGGAGAGGGGGAAGGAAAGGGAGAGGAGGAGAAGGAAAGAGGGGGTGGGCCCCCTTGCCCTAAACCAATTCGTTTTGGGCCTTGGGGCGCGCCCACCCCTTGCTGCCCTCTATTTCCACTAAGGCCCATGTAGGCCCATTAAGCCCCCGGGGGGGTTCCGGTAACCCCCAGTACTCCGGTATTTATCCGGTGACCCCCGGAACCCTTCCGGTGTCAGAATATAACCTTCCAATATATCAATCTTTATGTCTCGACCATCTCAAGACTCCTCGTCATGTCCATGATCACATCCAGGACTCCGAACAACCTTCGGTACATCAAAACATATAAACTCATAATAACGATCATCACAGAACGTTAAGCGTGCGGACCCTACGGGTTCGAGAACTATGTATGCATGACCAAGACACGTCTCCGGTCAATAACCAATAGCGGAACCTCGATGCTCATATTGGCTCCCACATATTCTACGAAGATCTTTATCGGTCAAATCGCATAACAACATACGTTATTCCCTTTGTCATCGATACGTTACCTGCCCGAGACTCGATCGTCGGTATCTCAATACCTAGTTCAATCTCGTTACCGGCAAGTCTCTTTACTCGTTCCGTAATGCATCATGCCGCAACTAACTCATTAGTTACATAGCTTGCAAACCTTATAGTGATGTGCATTACCGAGAGGGCCCAGAGATACCTCTGCGACAATCGGAGTGACAAATCCTAATCCCAATCTATGCCAACCCAACAAACACCATCGGAGACACCTGTAGAGCACCTTTATAATCACCCAGTTACGTTGTGACGTTTGGTAGCACACAAAGTGTTCCTCCGGTATTCGGGAGTTGCATAATCTCATAGTCGTAGGAACATGTATAAGTCATGAAGAAAGCAATAGCAACATACTAAACGATCAAGTGCTAAGCTAACGGAATGGGTCAAGTCAATCACATCATTCTCTAATGATGTGATCCCGTTAATCAAATGACAACTCATGTCTATGGTTAGGAAACTTAACCATCTTTGATAAACGAGCTAGTCAAGTAGAGGCATACTAGTGACACTCTGTTGGTCTATGTATTCACACATGTATTATGTTTCCGGTTAATACAATTCTAGCATGAATAATAAACATTTATCATGAAATAAGGAAATAAATAACAACTTTATTATTGCCTTAGGGCATATTTTCTTCATATACCACATCCGAATCATAGACGGGACGAGGGCCGACGGAGGCGGATACCAAAACCATCGCACTATATAATAAAAAAAAATAATTAAAGTAAGAAAATTATACAAGTATCTATCTCAATCATAAAAGTAAGAACCTTTTGTTTTAGAAAGAAGATAAGAACAAGAGTCTCACCACGGTGGTGCCGGCGACGAGATCGGCACGGGCGATCAACAGCGGTGAGGACGGGGACGGGACAGGACGGACCGCCAAACCTAGACAAATCTTTAAGAAAATGGAGCTTGGACAAGGAGCTTCAAGAGGAGAAAGCTTAAGTGTGGCTTGGGCATTTCATCGAACACCTCATGTGCATAGGAGGTGAGCTAGAGCACAACACACCTCTCACACACCTCTCCCAAAAAAGCAGAGTAGTGAGTTGAGCTGAGCGCACGTGCATTATATATAGGCTCCTCTTTAGTCCCGGTTTGTGGCTAAAACCGGGACTAAAGGACCACATTTGGTCGCGGTTCCAACCACCAACCAGGACTAAAGGTTGTGGGCCAGGAGCGAGGCCCATTGGTCGCGGTTCGTGTCTAGAACCGAGCCGAAAGGGGTCAGACGAACGGGGACCAATGGCCCCCGAGGCCCGGCTAGCGCCCTGGCCTCACGAACTGGGACTGGTTTATCCATTGGTCCCGGTTCGTAGGAGAACCGGGATTAATGCCCTTTTCTGGCCTGGACCAAAGCCCTGTTTTCTACTAGTGTACTAGCACTTTGTTAAACATATATGTTGTATGCACTTATTATATTGCCATGTGCAAGTATTAAACATTAGAGTTATTAAACCAAAGTGCGTACATGCTATATATGACTTTACGATAGTACTATTCATGTAAAACTGAAAAAAGCTGCCACGGCAGGCAAAAACACTGTCATGGCAGCGATTGTTCTTTTTACCTGGCATAGTATATCACAGGTGGGTGCAACCGGGTGCCCTCTGCAGGTAGAAACATCATCAGTGGCGGTCAGCATGCCCACCACTTATGCAACATTAGCAGTGGCAGGCGCCCCTGAGAGCCGCAAGCGCCACTGCTTGAATTTTAGTGCTCGCCATTGATGGGCATTCCTGCGATAGCTAGTGAACCATTGGGTTCTCATAGCTAGTTCTACAACCACAAAGGTGCAAAATTTACTTGATGCATTCCATTCAGAGCAGAAGAAAAGATGGGGCGCTCCTGAAGGACCTTCCCGATGAATGTATCTTTGATTGCAGCCTAGAAATGCACTTAATGCCTTAAAAAAAGCAAATGGAACCTTACAAAAATGCCAAATTGGAATACGGAGGATTCTATGGAAGTTCAAGGTCAACTGATGAACCAAATGTTAATTCACCTTCAAAGATGACACATTCCCTCTTGAAACCACGATTCTTCGTCAAAGATGCTTCGGTTTCTAAGGACTGATGATCAATACTTACATAAATCCTTCTACAAAAAATTACCACGACATGTTGAGGTCATATCATGACACCATGCTAAATTTCATATACCCGTAATTTGAATTTGAATTATGTCCATAAAATGCCAAGAAATGCACTTAATGAGTTAAATATTGAAAATGAACCCTGATAGTTGTCAAATCTGAACGTCGAAGTTGTTATGCTGTATGTTGAGTTAGAAAAGGTTTCAAGATTAAACGGTGATGCAAATTTCAATTTGCCTTCAAATCTGACGCAATCCCTCTCGAAATGATGATTAGTTCATCTTGGCATGTGGTTTAGTTTCTAGGAGGTGTACATCAAAACTTCTATAAAGCCTTCTCGAATTTTTAGCACAACATACTGATGTCATATCATGACACCATGTCACGTTTCATATATTTTCACACTTCATTCACATTTTGTAAAATTAATAAACCACTAAACTCTATGTATGTGGTCGAGTCTTTCCACCTAGATGTTTGAAAAAAATAAATTATTTCTTGTATACGGCATACAGATATACTAAAATCCATATATACGATTTTCCAAATTATTTTGTGCACTATTTCATGTAGTCTTAGCTCAAATTTGAACATATCAATTAAATGCTTAAAATGCACTCAGTGACTTAAATAAAGCGAGTGAACCCTGAAATGCCAAATTAGAACATGGAGGATGCTATGGTGTAGGTTCAATGTAGAAATTTTTTAAGGTCAAGCGATGAAGAAAATGTTAATCCGCCTTAAAACCTACCAAAAGAAATTTCATTGAAAAAACTTATGCAAGGCCATCACGCATGACTGGATTTTATAAAGTGTGTGATTTACAAAATTATGTACAAGGCATCATTCACGGTTGCATTTATAAAATTATGTACAATCATAGGCCACATCACACACACACACACACACACACACACACACACACACACACACACACACACACACACACACACACACACACCATGTATTCTATCAAGGCATATCACACGATTGTGTTTGAAAAATCTTGTGCAAACTTGCTATGATGGGCAAGGGAACCGGCCCTCAAACATCCAGCTCATCTTTGAAGTGTGGACAATAGGACCATCTGGGATGTCATTTGGAAAGCAAAAGTATCAGAGAAGGTTAAATATTTTCCATGAAGGGTAGATACTAACACTCTGGCAACCAAAGCAAACAAGTGTAAATGCACTCTGGCCACGGACAGCACATGTGACATGTGGCACATCAGAGGAAAGTGAATACCATGCGGTGGTGCCGTGTACAAAGAGCAGAGCCCTGCAGCAAGAGATGCGGACACATGCGAATTTACCAAAGGAAAATGCATTTTGGCACACTGGACAGGATTGGCTACAAGGCCTCTCAGTGCATGTGATGATGATGAGCATAACAAAATTTTACTGCTGCTGTGGCGTGTAGGCTATATGTTGTTGCCATGTCCTATATAGTCATCACTTATAGTCACTCATATAATAAGGTTAGCTATAAGGTTGGCTATAAGAGTACTATTATTTTTCACCTTCTCTCTATCTGTTTCTTCATATTTATTGTATTTGTCTAGTGCATGTGATGATGATAATGATGAGCATTAGAGCCCACTTTTCACCATTTTTCTATATCTCTCTCCTCCACTAAGACAAAAATGCCATGTAAGCGGGCTATAAGCCCAGTATAATACTTGTTCGGTGCCATCCAAGTTGAGGTGGACTGCCAATCGCTGGCCAGATCGCTTTCCCCAGGACCACAAACAGATCTGGCCTATTTCCAATCATTGCAGACATCAGTGCGGTTCTGGCTTCAGATCATACAGTGTTGGGTGGGCCCCATTTGCGCTATAAGATTCTATTCGTAAGGAGCACTTTGTTTGCAACATGCATTTAGCTATATATACTTATATATGGGTCTGACTCAAATCAGAAGAGCTAGCCATCAGCGGGTAGGGCAGACACTAAAAATGGCAACCGACGAGGCTGGCAAGCGCACAAAATTCAATGCCTCATCATCGCGCGCTTCACGGTAGCAACCGTGGTGGCTGTGCTCGCCTTTGCCAGTATCGTGGTGGTGCTCACTGCGGCCTCCGCCGCCAGGACATCAGCCTCTCTTTCACCCACGGCCATATCCAGGCAGCCCAGGTTCTGTGGGTGAAGAACGAGACGAGTCTCGAGCACTACAGGGTCAAGGGGAAAGGGAAAAAGGATGAGATTCTCACAAGCTACCTACCAGCGGTGTATGTGGACTTATGGGTCAGCATGTACGCCCACAACCCTACCAGCCGCGCCAAGACGACCTGCAACATCACCACCGTCCTCGTCTTCGACATGCCCAACGCGCCCTCCTTCACGGGGTTGATACAGATCGCCTTGATCGACATCAACCACGAGCTGAACTTGACGCGGAAGCAATCGCTGGACATGTGGATCCCCATGACGGACAGGCAGACACTATCATACATCGCGAGGACCTACGGAGGGATGAGCGAGTTCACAGCCATGTTGCAGGTAAACATGACAATCTCCTCGGGAGTGGCAACGCCGACTAACTCAACACAGTATTGCTGGCCGGTGACCATTGGTCACAGCCGAAGTACCACAGCCGAAGAGGTCACCTGCAAGCCGAGCCACCACATTGACTACGCAGCTGATTCCATGGTCCTGGCGCCGCCTCCGCCTCCGGGCCCGCCGATGGTAAACCATTAGCGTGAAGCTCCTCCGAGCGTCCGACGGTGGCTTGCCGAGCTACCTCTTGTTTACCATGAACAGCTCCATTTGTGCTTTTTTTTCGCGGGTACAATTTGTGCTAATTATTTGTGTTCCCACGGGATCCGACTGGATCGAGCTGCGTAGTCATCATTTGCCTTCTTGTTCTTGCGTGGAGTCAATCCCGTGATTAATTGAGTGTAATTTAATTCCTTGTTCTTCCCTGTAATATATCGTAACAGTACGTGAATGGTTTCCCTTTTTCTTACCCGGCACTCATGTTTCAGATGTGTGGACCGGAGAATCGCGTGCGGTGATCATAGAACTGCATGCAATTTGTTTTCAATAATCACAAAGTTCCTTTGTAGCTCGTCTTACATGGGACCTATTATCTTCAGCCCTTCAACATTGCTTTGAGATCTGTACTCTTCAACTAACTTGCAACAAGTAGATTTCTCTTTTTTGTTTCTCTCAAATGAAAGAACATATGGACTTCAAACTTTCCAGATCAAATAAACTTTACAACTTCAATGTGTGAAAAAACTTTCAGATTTTTCGGACCACCATAAATATACAAAGTGTGAATTTTTTGATTAAAAAATAAATTTTAGCATTTTAAATGCATGAAAAAATCTGAAAGTTTTTTCCCACGTAGTAATTAGAATATTTTGTTGTCGTGCAAAGTGTGAAGTTTATACGTTGTTTCGTTTGAGAGAAACAAAAATGACAAATGTGCCTGCATGGATCTTGATGCCAAAATGGATGGCTAAGATAAGGGGTACCGTGTAGCTCCAGCTACATAAAATCACTCTTTCAATAATATGTCATTTGCATTCTCGGAATAGTAGTAGTGGAGGCCTCATGTCCCACACGATGTTTGATCATACTCATATATATTATTCTATTAATTATTGGTGGTAGAGACCTCAAGTTCTATGGTTACTACACGATGTTTGATATACTCATATCTCTATTTCTAAAGTAGGAATTGATAGTCTTCTCTCACTCCCACCAACCCCTCGGCAAACCTTATACTACGCCCGCGAGCGTATTAGAGACGACCATTCGCTGAAGCACAATCAACTGGGGCGGGCCCATTTGATAGGTTCATTAACTCAATCAAATCGGCACTTTCCCAAAACAACTTCATACATTAACTCATTCAAATCAAATCTTCAGGAAATATCAACTAATCTAAATTTTACCTGTGTTCCATTACTCATACCCAAATCAAATCAGATCTTATAAAAACATCAACTATAATCAAAATTGGCCGACCCATTTGACGCATGCACACGCTTTTATTTTCTCGTTTTTCTATGTTTTGCTTTTTGGTTTCTTTTTTCTGTTTCATTTTTCTATGAACAATATGTTTGTTTTTGCTCGGCATACTGTCGGAATCGGCACAGACCTGTAGGCCATGGTGAGGGTAGCATCGCTGCCATTTTAGTTAAACCTCGCCCACAGATTTTTTTTCTATCCCACTAATTTATTTAAACTGGTTTTGGGCCGACTGATCTATTTAATCTGGTTCATATCTGCCAAATTTACTAATGCTGTTACGGAAAGGAATTAATCATGGTGACCCCTAATTGATTTCTAAAGACCAAATATATGGGAAAAATCAATGTTTGATAACACAAGTAACCTTTATGGAAAGGAATCAATGTCAAATGGATCATGTATACATTCTTAAATTCTTTGATTCGAGAGTTTTTAGCTCTTGATATTTTATTATATGGTTGTCGATATATCCATTCACATATCACTCTGAGAAACATTTTTCGTTGGGAGAAAAAATAAAGGAATAAAATGAGAGTGATTTATCGGTAAAAAAGAATTCACCAAGCCATCCTGGTGTGCAAGAAGATTTTGAATATGTATGTGAGATACAATTAATGTTGAATTACAAAAAGCATATATGCCCTCATTGCAATGCACGGGCAATTAGCTAGCATCAGTGGTAGGTTACTTGAAGTATCAATATTATGTTTCGCAACAACAGTTTAGCAGAATCTATCATTGACGTAAGATTTTGTGGGATGTCCACTTGTCCTATCAAAAATCATGTGCAAATATGTGGGCCTCTTACCTATATGCGACAGATGTGCATGTGGATCTAGATGGGGGTTGGGGTTGTTGTACTGAGTTACAATTGTCTGAGTGGAATAATTTTTCTACTTTACAAAATGTGATAACTTGTATTTCATTAGAGATGGATTTGCAGCAAATTGCATGAGTGAGCAATTCATACTTTTCTTCATCAAGTTGTACAATTTTTTACTTAATTAGGATGGAAGGTTAAATGCATTGCTTGGTTGCTTCAAGAGTTGCACGCCCAACAATGGACATCACATTTTTATGGAATGCACAACATTCAACTATATGTTACAACATGACAACAGCTCAGGAGACATTGGATCTTCCTTCTTTGCTCAGGGGTGTCACAGGTGGCGCACGTCTTCTACCCCTTGATGGGGGGTGGAGGATCGACACGCCATGGGGGGTGGTGGATCAGGGTGAAGAGTGGGGCGGTTTGCGGGGGACTCCTCCTTGGCGGTCATTGGAGAAGTACGGTGTAAAGGACAGAGGGCGCCATGGCAAAGGTAAGGTGGACATCATCCGATTTTAAAAGAGAGGTCTCCAGTGAGAAATGTCCCACTATGGCTGGAAACCGAGCGGGAAGGGGAGGGTACGGCAAGGAAAGGATAGGATGCACATTGGGTGGGGTTTTTGTGTTGAGCACGTGTGTTGGAGATAACAAGATAGATAGTATGGACAAACACATTTCCCATAATGGGAGGGGAGCAGAGCAGAGAGCGGGCGAGTGGCAGATTGGTACGAACATGAGGGGAGGGGATCAAGGAGGAGAGCAGAACGGTTGGCGGTGGAATCCTCCTTGGCGATCCGTGAAGAAGTACGGTGTAAAGGAGAGAGGACACCCTGGCGAAGATGAGGTATTCCCAACAAAGAACATCATATTTTGATGGAGTGCACGACATTCAACAGTATGTTACAACATGGCAATGGCTCAGGAGACATTGGATCTGCCATCTTGGCCCGGGGGGAGGGGGCATCACGAGCGGTGCACGCCTCTTACCCCTTGATGGGGGTGGCAGATCGGCACAAACATTTGGGGACGGTATCAGGGTAGAGAGTGGGGCAATTGGTGGGGTCCTCCTCCTCGGCGGTCCATGGAGAAATACGATGTGAAGGAGACAGGTCAACATGGCGAAGGTGACGTGGGCGGCATCTGGTTTTAAAGTAGAGGCTCCAACAAGAAATGTCCCTCTACGGCGGGAAACCGAGCAAGAAGGGGTCGGGCTGATAGGAAAACAAAAGGGTTCATCATGGGGTGAGGTTTTTATGTTGGGCCTTGATACGTCCCCAGCATATCTATAATTTTTTATTGTTCCATGTTGTTATATTATCATTCTTGGATGTTTTACAATCATTTAGTAACAACTTTATATCATTTTTTGGGACTACCCTATTGACATAGTCCCTAGTGCCAGATGCTATTTTTTGCTTGTTTTTTACTTCACAGAAAATCGATACCAAACTGAGTCCAAACACATTGAAACTCTTTGGAGATTTTTTCTGGACTAGAAGACACCTGTTGGGCCAAAGAAGTACCAGAGGAGGGCTCCAAGGGGAGCACAACCCACCTGGGCGCGCCTAGGGGCATCCCCTCTTTCTTCTAACGACCATCGATATTTTACTTGGAGCTATATTTTTATTCATCACATATTATGAGTTTTGCTTGGAGTATCTTGCATTATATGAGTCTTTGCTTGTTATGCTTTTTAGTTTGTGTCAAGTATCCTTGCTGAACACACCTATTTGAGAGAGCCAAAATTATGCTATGATTTGTTAGAATTGCTCTTTACGCTTCACGTAATCTTTTGAGCTATGGAATTTCTCTAGTGCTTCATCACATAGATTTATTTGAGAGTTAGTAATTTCGAAGAAATTCTCTCATGCTTCACTTATATTATATTGAGAGACAAAAATTTTATGCTCATGTTCTTCATTTAGATTTGTTTGAGCTATCAAAAGCAACATATGAAACTAGTCCCAAAGTGATAGATATTCAAGAAGGATATAATAAAAAAAATTCATGAAGATCATTGAACAAAATAAACTTGATTCTTTGTAATAGCTTTGCGATATGATGATAGTGATATGTGAGTCATGTTGATGAGTAATTGTGCTTTAGTAAGAATATTTGTGTTAAGGCTTGTGATTCCCTATGCAAGCACGAAAGTCAATAGTTATGCAATGAAATTACATCCTAGTTATGGTGCATTATTCGGTGTTAGTTATTCTTAATGCTCACTTACGTGATTTTTCATTTCTTGGTTGGATGCTTCTCAATCTTTTTGCTAGCCTTCACTTGTACTAAGTAGGAATACTACTGGTGCATCCAAAATCCTTAAACCTAGTTTTGCCATATGAGTCTACTATACCTACCTATATGTTGTATTTATGTGCCATTCTAAGCAAATTTGTATGTGCCATCTCTAATTCTAAAAATAAATTTCCTTTTTGTGTGCTCGTACCGCTCCTGAAGCGCAAGGCGTGGCCAATATTTTTCCTGCCAGATGTGCTATTCTCAAGATGAGTGTTTATTCACCTACCAGTCTCGAAATGAAAAATGAATTTACTTTATGTTGTCAAATAGTAAATTGCTTGGGAAGTGTTGGTATGGACGGCACCCATCAATACGGCTAGCCGTGGAATGTGAAAGTATGGTGGAAAAATGAATAAATTTTATTTTCTATTTGGGAACCGCCTATGATATATCTAGCAAGGAAAGTGTTGGGAATTACTCGGTCGTTTTCGTTGACGGCAAAACTATGCCACCCAAAATGTTTTATCTCTCTTTTTTCGCTTTGACCTCGGGCACCTCTACAAATCCCTACTTCCCACTATGAAGGGTCTTTCTATTTACTTTATGCAATTTTTATTTTTATTTGAGTCTCCATCTTCTAATATGCGAGGGTGTTTCATGAATGGATCAATGATTGAGCATAATGGGCTAGGGATAACTTGATTTAGTGTTGATATTTTGAAAGACATAGTTGCTTGTTGATATGCTTTAGTATTGAAATCTTCATGTCAAAAATAGGCTATTTCTTTGAACCATATAAAAGTACATATGTCCATGCTACAAAAGAAAAGAATGTGATGAACATGTTAGGCAGCATTCCACATCAAAATTTTTGTTTTTATCATTTACCTACTCGAGGATGAGGAGGAATTAAGATTGGGGATGCTGATACGTCTCCAACCTATCTATAATTTTTTATTGTTCCATGTTGTTATATTAGATGTTTAAAAAACATTTTATAGCAAATTTATATCATTTTTCTGACTAACCTATTGACATAGTGCCCAGTGCCAGTTGCTGTTTTTTTGCTTGTTTTTTACTTTGCAGAATACCAAACGGAGTCCAAACGCAGTGAAACTTTTTGGAGATCTTTTCTGGACCACAACCCACCTGTTGGGCCAAAGAAGTACCAGAGCGTGCTCCGAGTGGAATACAACCCACCAGGACACGCCTGGGGGCCTAGGCCTGTCCTGGTGGGGTTTGCCCACCTCGGCCGCCTCCCGCACTGCCTCTTTGCTCTATAAATACACTAAAAATCCAAAAACCTTAGGGGAGTCGACGAAACACAATTCCAGCCACCGCAAGTTCCAGAAACACCAGATCCAATCTAGATACCATCACGGAGGGGTTCATCATCCTCATTGGTGCCTCTCCGATGACACGTGAATAGTTCATAGTAGACCTACGTGTCCATAGGTAGTAGCTAGATGACTTTCTCTCTCTCTCTCTCTCTTGATTCTCAATACAATGTTCTCTTGGAGATCTTTTTGATGTAACTCTTTTTGTGGTGTGTTTGTTGGGATCCGATGAACTTCGAATTTATGATAAGATCTATTTTCTTATCCATGAAAGTTATTTGAGCTTCTTTGATCTCTTATATGCATCATTACTTATAGCCTCATATTTCTTCTTCGAATCTTTGGTTTAGTTAGGCCGACTGACACGACTGGTACAACTTCGTCGTATCTATAATTTTTTATTAATCCAGTGCCTAGTGTCAGTTCCTGTTTGTTGCATGTTTTTTGTTTCGTAGAAAATCCATATTAAACGGAGTTCAAACGCGATAAAAACTTATGGGGATTTTTTTGGCATATATGTGATTTTTGGGAAAAGAGTCACCGCGAGACGATGCCCGAGGGGCCCACAAGGACGGAGGGTGCGCCCCAGGGGGTAGGGCGCGCCCCTGGTCCTTGTGGACAGCCTGTAAGGCGGTTGGTGCCCTTCTTCGGCCGCAAGAAAGCTAATATCCGGATAAAAATCATGTTAAAATTTCAAACCAATCGGTGTTACGGTCTTCGGGAATTTAAGAATCGGTGAAAGGCCAGAATCTTGGAGTGCAGAAAAAGAAGAAAACCGAGAGAGAGATCCAATCTCGGAGGGGCTCTTGCCCCACCGCCGCCATGGAAGCCAAAGACCAGAGGGGAAACCCTTCTCCCATCTAGGGGGGGGGGGGGAGGTCAAGGAAGAAGAAGAAGGAGGGGGCTCTCTCCTCGTCTCTCCCGGTTGCGCCGGAACGCCGCCGGGGCTATCATCGCGGCAACGATCTACACCAATAACTTCGCCGCCGTCATCACCAACTCTCTCCCGCTCTATGCAGCGGTGTCACCCCTCTTTTACCCGCTGTAATCTCTACTTAAACATGGTGCTCGATGCTATATATATTATTTCCCAATGATGTATGGCTATCCTATGATGTTTGAGTAGATCCGTTTATTCCTATGTGTTGATTGATGATAGTGATTGGTTTGAGTTGCATGTTTTATTATTGGTGTTGTCCAATGGTGCTCTCCGTTTCGCGCAAGCTTGAGGGATCCCCGCTGGAGGGTATGCGATATGTTCATGATTTTCTTATGGCGGGTGGCGTGAGTGGCAGAAGCACAAACCCGAGTAAGTAGGTTGTTTGTGTATGGGAATAAAGAGGACTTGATAACTTATAATTCAATGGTAGGGTTTTACCTTAATGATCTTTAGAAGTTGCGGATGCTTACTAGAGTTCCAATCATAAGTGCATATGATCCAAGAAGAGGAAGTATGTTAGCTTATGCCTCTCCCTCATATAAAATTGCAATAATGATTACCGGTCTGGTTATCGATTGCCTAGGGACAAATAACTTTCTTTTGACATAAAGCTCTCTACTAAAACTAAATTAGTTGTTTCTTTATCTAAACAGCCCCTAGCTAGTTTCTATTTATGTGCTCTTTATTATCTTGCAAACCTATCCTATCACACCTACAAAGTACTTCTGGTTTCATACTTGTTCTAGGTAAAGCGAACATTAAGCATGCGTAGAGTTGTATCGGTGGTCAATAGAACTTGAGGGAATATTTATTCTACCTTTAGCTCCACGGTGGGTTCGACACTCTTAATTACTTATCGAAATAGGCTATAACTGATCCCCTATACGTGTGGGTTATCAAGACCTTTTTCTGGCGCCGTTGCCGGGGAGCAATAGCGTGGGGTGAATATTCTCGTGTGTGCTTGTTTGCTTTATCACTAAGTAGATTTTATTTGCTGTTCTAAGTTGTTCTCTATCTTTAGTTATGGAAATGGAACATGAAATACCAAAAAGACTAGGTTTACTTGCTACTCATGGAGATGGAACATGAAATACCAAAAAGACTAGGTTGTACCTCCTAAAACCCTCGATGCTCATTATGTGAAAGATATTATGCACTACTTTAATAATCTTGAGAAAACCCCATTCAATTATATAATGGGAGACATGTAGGATCAACGTGAATACTTTAGGGATTATCGCTTGACTCAAAAAGGGAAACTATTACGGGATCAAACTTATATGTTGCATTTGTATGCTCGACAACTATGCTTGAGATAAGATTATACTTGCTGCTCTAGCTAGGATGAAGGCTCCACACCTTCCCATTTCATGCAAATTTAATGATAGAAAACCTTGGCTTCTTATGCTAATGGTATATATGATTACTATGATGTGGAACAAATAGAAGAATTCGTTGCTTTTAAGGGTGCTTATGAAATTGAATCTTTGTTTAAAAAGTGTGAAAATCTTGATGATTCTGCTACAGACCTGAAAATTTATCTATACTTAAATATTGCTATGAGAATTATGAATACAATGACAATATTTATGCATTTATTGAGAAAGTCTCCGCTGTCCAAGAAGAGATTAATATTTTGCAGGAATCTATGGAAGAAGAAATTGATGACACTGTGAGCTCATTGGATGAAAAAGATCATGAGGAGAGCGAAGAACAAAAGGAGGAAGAGCGGATTCATCACCCATGCCCACCTTCTAATGAGAGTAACTCTTCAACTCATACATTGTTTAATTGCCCTTCATTCTTATCGAAGGATGATTGCTATGATAATTGCTATGATCCCTTTGATTCGTTTGAAATATCCCTTTTTGATGAAATTGATGCTTGCTATGCTTATGGCCAAGATTCCAACTTGAATTATGCTTATGGAGATGAACTTTCTATAGTTCCTTATGTTAAGAATGAAATTGTTGCTATTGCACCTACGCATGATAGTCCTATTATTTTTTTGAATTCTCCCAACTACACTATATCGGAGAAGTTTGCTCTTATTAAGTTTTACATTAATGGGACTGATCTTACTATTGCACATGATGATTTTGATGAGTATAATATGCATGTGCTTGCTGCTCCTACTTGCAATTTTTATGAGAGAGGAACTACATCTCCACCTCTCTATGTTTGCTAGACGATAAAATTGCAAGAAACTATTTATGCTATGTATTGGCCTTTACTTTGTGTGCGTGAATTTTTCTTTTATGACATGACGATGCATAGGAAGATAGTTAGACCTCATTGTTGCATGAAATATATTACTTTGTGCTCACTACTAAATTATAAATCATTGTCAATTAAAATTGGCCTTGATATACCTTGGGATCCGGGTGGATCCATTACTTGAGCACTATATGCCTAGCGTAATGGTTTCAGAGAGTCATTTATTTCTGTTGAGTGCTTTATAATGTTTAAAAACAAAAAAAAATAAAGTGGGGAACCTAAAACTTTTCAAAAAGAAAAGTGAAAGTAAGAAGGACGAGCACCGTTGAAGTGGGGGAGCTCCTTGAACTTTGTTCATGCCCATGGAAACTTTGCAAATCTTGAATTACAGAAACTTTTCAACAAAAATAATTATCCCCTTGTATAAATCCATTGTATTATAAAAATAATGTGCCAAGATTTGCCTTTAGGATGATTGTATTTCTTGTTTGGTATATGAAGTGGAAAAACAGAAACTTTGGCTGTAGCGCGTGAATTTACATTTTTTTACTGGAACATCAAAAGCTTCTGAAATTTTAACACAGTACTTATATACAAATTTTCTTTCGTCCTAATTTTTCAGAATTTTTAGAGTTACAGAACTATGGTAGATGTTCAGATTGCTACAAATTGTCATGTTTAAGACATATTCTGTTTTTGATGCATTGCTTTGCTCATTTTAATGAAACTATCGATTGTATCGGTGCTATCTTGTAGCGACCCGACCCGAATGGGTCAAGTCTCTGTGCTTAAGTATCATCCCTGGATCGATATGCTGACACACACAGTACTCGAGGATTTATAACAGAGGTAAATCACATATATAAAGTAACGTAAATACTATTGCCTCAATCCAAATAGCGGAAATAACAAGGTTGTGGATTCCCATCAACACCAACGGCAAAGTTGAGTGTAGAAATCATAACCTTAACGTATCACTTACTCGTCGTAAGATCCTGCAACATGAGACGTTACAGCCACAAAGGGTCAGTACATTGAATGTACTGGCAAATTCTGCTTATGAAGCAATGCTGAAATATGGCTATCACTACATGCATATATGGCTGGTGGAAAAGCTCTATGGTTATAAGGTTTTTCCGAAAAGCCAATTTTTCCCCAGTGCAAAGGAATAAATTTATTTAACTATCATGGTGGTTGTTAAATATTTAGAATGGTTGACAGCATTCTCAATCCCAATTAAAAATATCATCATTAACCCAACAAAATTATTTAAAGTAACATGATGAGATTCACTTGATAATCCAAGTACTAGATACTCAAGATGTCCATAACCGGGGAGACGGCTAATGATGATTAGTTTATACACTCTGCAGAGGTTTGTGCACTTTTCCCCACAAGACTCGACCTCCTCCGTTTGATTTCTCGCACTACATGGTGTTTGAGAAACGGATGACTGAGACATAGTCTTTCAGAAGCGCTAGCACCTTACGTATGGGTAGACCGTACCAACCTACAACCCCTACATCAGCTAGTCTACCCGTAAGAGTTTGCACAACTTAGTCAACTATGCTAGAGCCCATAGTAGCATGTGGCTGCACACGGAAGTTTCTAGCATGAATAATCTCATGATCCCTTTGAGCCTGGGTGGCGGTCCGAAGAAAAATAGGCAAGTCCTGGAAACCAGGTGCCTCAATCCAGCCAGATGTGTGTTTAAGTTGCCACCTTAAATAAACCATAAATTTAACAATCTCACATCCGTCATGGATACACTCACCCAAACCACGTCTACTAGCATAGCATGGCATAATAAGCAAACGTGGAAGTAACTCCCAAAGGTTTGATAATAAACAGGAAATAGGTACTACCTCATCTACTTCCCATCCCACAGTTTAATTAGATCCTAATCACGCAATGTTTGAGGATTGATCTAATTCAATAAAACTGGGTAGTAGAAAAAGTATGATCAAAGTGTTACTTGCCTGCAATGTTGATGAAGATGATTCGCACTCATAACTCTTTATAGGTCTACTCGTCACACTCCGGTCAATCTATCGTAAGCAATCAATAGTAACCACACATAAGCAATCACTCAAAAGATTGGGAAGAACGAAGAAAACAATTCGGAAAACATCAAAACCAAGCAAATAACTCTTTCAACATAAAACAATTTCTAACAGTACCAAAATTATGTGAATTTGTCCTTATCAGAAAGTTTAGGTCAAGAGCTTCGATTTGCAAAAAGAATCAACAAAATCGGAGTTATAAAACTCAGGTTCTGATCAAACGAAGTTCAAATACAAATCTGTTTGAAAACAATTTTTAAAATTTTCAAAAACATGTTTAAGTTGATTATCTGGATAGAGGGGATCATAACGAAGAAGTGGGCGTTGGTTTCATCTAATTGCGGCTAACGAGCAAAGAGTTGTGATTGTTTTAAGATTAGGGACTAATCTGTAACAGAAATAACTACTAACAGGTCCCTGACTGAAATAAATAAAAAAACGAAAAGGCTATTTTACGAACGTTCAGCGTGAGCGTTAACGAGCGAAAACCGTTCGCTCCAGATCTAATCTGACGAGCGTTCACTAATTAATACTAACTAAAAGAAAACTGTGTTTAAAACGAAAAACAGACGAAAACCGGAATCGGGCGGCGGTTATACCGGTTCGCGGTGGTTTGGCGGTTTTTGCAAGAAAACCGGCGGCGGCGAGGTCGAACTCCGGCAACGGCGAGACGACGGCGGAGGCTCGGGTCCGGTCGGGGTGGCGGCTCCGGTCGTCGAGGAGAGCGGCGAAGGGCACAGGGAGGTGCGGCGGGGAGCGGCGCGTCCGATGGTGGCGTCGCCGTCGGTCGGGGCGGTCGAAACAGTGCGGGGGCGACGGCGGCAAAGCTCGTCGGCGGCGGCGGCTGTAGCGAGATGCGCCGGCGCGGAGCGATGCGATGCGAGGTGCGGGAGAAGAGGCGGGGCAATGGCGTCCTCGCCTTTTAAAGGCGGAGAGGGAGGCAGTGACGTGGAGTAGGGGGCAGAGGAGGCCGGAGGCGGCACTGCGTCCATGGCGGCGCGGTGGCGGACTCGGGAGGAGTCCCGGTCGTGGACGGGAGCGAAGGGCGACGTGGGCTGGGCCGTGGCCTGGCAGGAGCTGGGTCGGCCCAGTCGACGTGAGATAGTTTTTTTTAAACAGACAGACAAAAAGAAAAAAAACCACAAATACTAAAAATGATATATAGGTATATTATATATCAAAAGTTTCAGAAAAAGATTTCCTATAACATGGACATTTTTATGATGCCAAATAAAATCGACACAAAATCAGATAATTCAAAGAGTGCTACTAGTCTAATAAAATCCAGTAAAAAACATTTTAAAAATACCAAAATTAATTCAAATTTATTTCTCTCCAATTTTATGATGTAGGGAATCATGTTACACTATTTTCCTTATGTTTTATTTTTGGAGAAAAATAATTTGATTAAAATCCAAATAACTCGAAATTGAAAATAATTCCCAAAAGAACTTTGAATTTAATTCTTTGAAACTCCCAACTCATATTTCATATGTTTTGAACAAGTAATTTTATCTTCACTCGTGAAAATCATTGAGTTCCATAAAGTTTCAGAATTGGAAATATTTTCCAACTGAAATTCAAATATTTTCAACACCCCTTGTCATTTAAAAAAAAATGGAAGAAGTCATGTCATCTTCTCTCCAGGGTTTTGTGATGAAAAGAATTTGAATTCACGAGGATCATAAAAGCAAAATGAAAGTTTGGGAAAGTCCTGTTATTCCCTCTCATTTAACTTTCAAAAGTTTCAAATTCACTCACTTTCAGTCAATCAATCAAACAATCAATCAAAACTATCTGTTTATTATAACATTCCAAAAATTTAGAATTTTGGGATGTTACAAATCTACCACCCTTAAAATGAATCTCGTCCTCGAGATTCGGAGAGGCTAGAAAGAAATGGGTTAGGTTAGGGGTCTTCAAAATCCATCGATCGTCTCCGGGGTCTCGGGTGCTACCACCCTTAGAAGCATTGTTAAGGTTCCATCAAAAACTCATATACTCCATCCTTATTGTTGACAGTGTCGGTCTTCTCAGATCTTAAGGATAATTCCTTCTCTGGGCTCTTCCGGTAGTGGCATAACTTTTCCTCAATACTTCTGTCCTTTCATCTTGGTACGGTTATTCCGACACTGGGTCTTCTTAACTGACGGTTATGGCGCCAATGCTAATCAGCTATCGATATCTCATGGTGGTCAACAATTTATGGTTTCTCCTGCGGAAAGCAGTGCAGGTTGAACCTCACCGTATAACCTACGGTTGGCAACAACTGCCGTGTACAAGGGCAAAAAAATACCTATACCATTCTAAGGTTTAAACAGGGTTTTGATCGTCGTCTCTCTACTATAGGTAAGTCACTCAGATTTACCATCCCATATAGCAATGCAAATAATAAGAGTAAGTCGGTATGGTGATCAATCCATCCCGCACCCAAATCATTACCTTGTACATGGTTTAGCGAATCTCGCATTCTATCACTCAGTCATCCTCACAAGCATTGCAGAATTTCTCTTGTCGACGAACAAAGTTCAGAAAATCCATTGATTCTGCAAGCCAAACAAACATCTATCATTTCTTCACAACTCTCAGGTTTTGCGTTACTCCTATAAAATCATCGGTTGACAAAGGCATATCCTCTTCTTCCAGGATTTCTCCTTCAACAAGAGTTTGCTTGCTTCTCGGCAGGTTCTGGGGCCTGTGGGTTATGGCCCATCTCATCACTTGTAGTCCTTGAACTTATCATCGGGCCACTGATGATTATTCCAACTTCCAAATTCCTAGTGTTCTTAAATCCATCCAATTGTATTGTCTCCCTTCCTTCTATTGGCACCAAACTAGGACATGATTTCTCAGACTCATCATGGAATTCCCATTGATCCATATTTCCAACATCATACCTCCTTTATATCCAATAGTAATTCATCTCTTCATTCTCATGGGATGTCCCACATACCGAGATAAAAACTTATACTTATGAAGTCCATACTCCACTTCGTGGAACATCATTACCCTTTCCAAGGTCAAGCGTCCTTACAGGGGAATATTGGCCATCTCTGCATGGCACTTCTTCAATTGGGAAACTTGAAACACTTCATGAACTCCTGACAGTCCTTCGGGTGACTCCAATTTGTTGGCCACTTCTCCCATACGCTCCAAAACTCGGTATGGTCCTACAAATCTCGGGGCTAACATTCCCTTAACTCCAAATCATTTAACTCCTTGCCGAGGGGACACACGAAGACATGCTCTGTCTCCAATTTCGTAGACTACCTCCTTGCGTTTTTGAGTCTGCATAACTCTTACACTGGTGAGCTACCTTGATCTATCTCGATCAACTTTAACATTCTCTTGACTCCTTGATCACATTTGGTCCAAACAAGCTGACGGTCTCCAACTTCATCCCACATCAGCGGTGTAACGGCTCCTTCTCCCGTCTAACGCTTCAAAGGGGTCATCTTCAAACTGGTTGGAGTAGCTTGTTGTTGTATGAGAACTCCGCGTAAGGTAGATTATCATCACTACTAGATCCATAACCTAGCGCACATGCTCTCAACATGTCCTCCAGAATGTGATTGACTCTCCCGATTTATCCATCTGTCTGCGGATGAAAGGCTATACTGAACTCTAGCCTGGTTCCCAAAGTTTCACGCAACTTATTCCAAAACTTTGAAGTAAACTGGGTTCCTCTATCTGATACGATGGTCCTCGGAACTCCATGCAGACATACGATCCTGGTCATATATATCTTGGCCAACTTCGCACTTGTATAGGTGGTTTTCACTGGGATAAAGTGAGCCACTTTGGTCAAGCAAATCAACTACTACCCAGATAGAATCATATCCCGTTCGGGTTCTGGGAAATCTGGTAATGAAATTCATGCCAAGCTTATCCCTCTTCCATTCGGGTGTCGGCATAGGCTACAGTAATCCTTATGGCTTTTGATGTTCTGCCTTCACTCTCTGACATACATCACATACGGCTACATACTCGGCAATATCCTTCTTCATACCAGTCCACCAGAAACGATCCTTCAATTCCAAATACATCTTGGTGTTTCCAGGGCGAATCGAGTATTGTGAGTCATGAGCCTCCTGAAGTATTAACTTCCTGATCTTTGCGTTATTGGGTACATGTACACTATCCTCAATCCATAAGGTGTCGTGCTCATCCTTACGAAAACCTTTGGCATTTCCTTTGCTCATCATCTCTTTTACCTCAAGAATCTCTTTGTCATCCTTCTGAGCTTCACGCATCTTTCCCCACAATGTAGACTGAACTTCCATTGCTGCAACAAAACCTTTGGGAACAATCTCCAACCGAAGTTCCCTGAGATCCTCGGCTAATTCCTTTGATAATCCTCCGATTATGAGGGTATTCATCCTTGTTTACTTTATGGTTGTGTCTTATTTCTCCACAAAGCTTGCATGAACTTTCTCCATATCATTTACATAAGGCTTCAACTTCTGGGACACAAGCCGAGACTTTAGCAGAGTCAACTTAAATTCTCCCCAAGTGGTTACTCCTTGTCATCCATTGATGGGTTGGTACATCCTTCACCGAGTAGCAACAATTCTTACAAAGCACTAAAGAGCAAGCTGGGCCATATCTTTTCCGGGTATCGGGTTATTCTCCATGTTCTGAATCCATTGGTCCGTCTCCAATTGACTTACCAGTCCAGAAAATACAAGCTCATCTCCATTCATCCTCTAATGGGTCCATGGGTTTGGGGTGGGATAAGAGAGATAGAGAAGGATACAGACAATACAAACAATAGTTTTGAAAAGACAGATTTTTATTGTGGCTGTCGGAAAAACATCAAACAAATGACAGCTCACAATCGTCGCATCTAACGTAGGTATGTAACAGGGGTTTGGTCTTCTAAAGGTCAATAAATCTTCAAGGTCATCAAACTCTTCCAGTCTTGATCATGTCTCCGATGGCTTCTTCCAACCGTGTTTGTCCTTTTGCTAGATCATATCTGTTGTCGCAAAGTCTCTCGTGGCATCCTTCAATATTTCTGGAGTTACGTTCCAATAACTTCTGGATTTCATCAACCTCGACATGAACCATGATCCTACTGTCCTTCAGTTCCTGACAAATCTCCAGTATCTCAAGGTTTAGCTCCTCCTGCTTGGCTATTTTCAGATCTTGGGTCCTAAGTTCTTAACAAGTTGCCCCCTTGTCAAATATGGCTGCCTGAAGGTCCATCTTAAGGTTCCTGATGTAATGCTCCAGATCCCGGTGTTACATCAGCTAAGGTTAAAACTTCACCTCTTGCTGATAGGTGCTCCATCAGCCTTCTACCATCCAATCCTTCCATGCATACGCATGCTTAACTCAGCACGGTGACAATAGAATAAACGGGCGATAACATCATGGATAGCCGTGTTTCTGCTCTTGTTATTTTCATGAGCTATCTCTCCATAGTTGATATTCTCCTGCCTTAGGGTTTTCCTTGACAGAACTTTGAGTTCTGATGCTCCATGTTCTGATCTTACTCCAATACACCTTTATCTCGGGTATTGATAATTTCCATAGTCTGTCAAATTCCATAAGCGTAACCTTCCTAGGTCATAAAAACCTGGGAATTCTTTAGAGCCTTCAAAATCTCCTAGTCTTCGGAGTCTTCAACAGTTGTAGTTTCCATTTACACGGTAAAATCCTCTTCATTCCAAATGGTCTTAGTTGTCCGATATCTTGTCTTCTTGGAGTGGTCTCATTGGTCGAATCTTCAAGTGGTCAAAAGGGAAAAGGGGTATGGTCTCACTAAAAGGGAATATTTGAATAAGCTCGGGAGAAGAGAGGTAAAGATCTTTTGAAAAGAAAGTTGTAGAGAAAAATCTTTCCTATGGGCTTGTCAGTTTCTAGGGTCACGTCCTATAGTCAACATGTGCTCTGATACCATCTTGTAGCGACCCGACCCGAATGGGTCAAGTCTCTGTGCTTAAGTGTCATCCCTGGATCGGTATGCTGACACACACAGTACTCGAGGATTTATAACAGAGGTAAATCACATGTATAAAGTAACGTAAATACTATTACCTCAATCCAAATAGCGGAAGTAACAAGGTTGTGGATTCCCATCAACACCAACGGCAAAGTTGAGTGTAGAAATCGTAACCCTAACGTATCACTTACTCGTCATAAGATCCTGCAACATGAGACGTTGCATCCACAAAGGGTCAGTACATTGAATGTACTGGCAAATTCACACTGTAGAGCAATGCTGAAATATGGCTATCACTACACGCATATATGGCTGGTGGAAAAGCTCTATGGTTATAAGGTTTTTGCGAAAAGCTAATTTTTCCCTACTCCAAAGGAATAAATTTATTTAACTATCATGGTGGTTGTTAAACATTGAGAGTGGTTGACAGCATTCTCAATCCCAATTAAAAATATCATCATTAACCCAACAAAATTATTTAAAGTAACATGATGAGATTCACTTGATAATCCAAGTACTAGATACTCAAGATGTCCATAACCGGGGACACGGCTAATCATGATTAGTTTATACACTCTGCAGAGCTTTGTGCCCTTTTCCCCACAAGACTCGACCTCCTCCATTTGATTTCTCGCACTACATGGTGTTTGAGAAACGGATGACCGAGACATAGTCTTTTAGAAGCGCTAGCACCTTACGTATGGGTAGGCCGTACCAACCTACAACCCCTACATCAGCTAGTCTACCCGTAAGAGTTCGCACAACTTAGTCAACTATGCTAGAGCCCATAGTAGCATGTGGCTGCACACGGATGTTTCTAGCATGAATAATCTCATGATCCCTTTGAGCCTGGTTGGCGGTCCGAAGAAAAACAGGCAAGTCCTGGAAACCAGGTGCCTCAATCCACACAGATGTGTGTTTAAGTTGCCACTTTAGATGAACCATTAATTTAACAATCTCACATCTGTCATGGATACACTCACCCAAACCACGTCTACTAGCATAGCATGGAATAATAAGCAAACGTAGAAGTAACTCCCAAAGGTTTGATAATAATCAGGAAATAGGTACTACCTCATCTACTTCCCATCCCACAGTTTAATTAGATCCTAATCATGCAATGTTTGAGGAATGATCTAATGCAATAAAACTGGGTAGTAGAAAAAGTATGATCAAAGTGTTACTTGCCTGCAATGTTGATGAAGATGATTCGCACTCATAACTCTTGATAGGTCTACTCGTCACACTCCGTTCAATCTATCATAAGCAATCAACAGTCACCACACATAAGCAATCACTCAAAAGATCGGGAAGAACAAAGAAAACAATTCGGAAAACATTCAAACCAAGAAAATAACTCTTGCAACATAAAACAATTTCTAACAGTACCAAAATTATTTGAATTTGGCCTTATCAGAAAGTTTAGGTCAAGAGCTTCGATTTGCAAAAAGAATCAACAAAATCGGAGTTACGAAACTCAAGTTATGATCAAACAAAGTTCAAATACAAATCTGTTTGAAAACAAATTTTAAAATTTTCAAAAACATATTTAAGTTGATTATCTGGATAGAGGGGATTGTAACGAAGAAGTGGGTGTTGGTTTCATCTAATTCCGGCTAACGAGCAAAGAGTTGTGATCGTTTTAAGATTAGGGACTAATCTGTAACAGAAATAACTACTAACGGGTCCCTGACTGAAATAAATAAAAAAACGAAAAGGCTATTTTACGAAAATGAACATTAACGAACGAAAAACCGTTCGGTCCAGATCTAATCTGACGAGCGTTCACTAATTAAAACTAACTAAAAGAAAACTGTGTTTAAAAAGAATAACCGACGAAAACCGGAATCGGGCGGCGGTTATACCGGTTCGCGGTGGTTTGGCGGTTTTCGCAAGAATACCGGCGGCGGCGAGGTCAAACTCCGGCAATGGCGAGACGGCGGTGGCGGCTCGGGTCCGGTCGGGGTGGCGGCTCCGGTCGTCGAGGAGAGCGGCGAAGGGCACGGGGAGGTGCGGCGGGGAGCGGCGCGTCCGATGGTGGCGTCGCCGTCGGTCGGGGCGGTCGAAACGGTGCGGGGGCGACGGCGGCAAAGCTCGTCGGCGGGCGGCTGCAGCGAGATGCGGCGGCGCGGTGCGGGAGAAGAGGCGGGGCGACGGCGTCCTCGCCTTTTAAAGGCGGAGAGGGAGGCGGTGACGTGGGAGGAGGTTGCAGAGGAGGCCGGAGGCGGCACGGCGTCCATGGCGGCGTGGCGGCGGACTCGGGAGGAGTCCCGGTCGGGGATGGGAGCGACGGGCGACGTGGGCTGGGCCGTGGCCTGGCAGGAGCTGGTCCGGCCCTGTCGACGGGAGATAGCTTTTTTTTAAACAGACAGACAAAAAGAAAAAAAAACCACAAATACTAAAAATGATATATAGGCATATTATATATCAAAAGTTTCAGAAAAAGATTTCCTATAACATGACATTTTTATAATGCCAAATAAAATCCACACAAAATCAGATAATTCAAATAGTGCTACTAGTCAGATAAAATCCAATAAAAATCATTTAAAAAAATACCAAAATTAATTCAAATTTATTTCTCTCGAATTTTATGATGTAGGGAATCATCTTACCCTATTTTCCATATTTTTTGAAGAAGTCATTTTATCTTCGCTCGTGAAAATTGAAAATAATTCCCAAAAGAACTTTGAATTTAATTCTTTGAAATTCCCAACTCATATATCATATGTTTTGAAGAAGTCATTTTATCTTCGCTCATGAAAATCATTGAGTTGCATAAAGTTTTAGAATTGGAAATATTTTCCAAATGAAATTCAAATACTTTCAACACCCCTTGTCATTTATAAAAATGGAAGAAGTCATGTAATCTTCTCTCCAGGGTTTTGTGATGAAAATAATTTGAATTCACGAGGATCATAAAAGCAAAATGAAAGTTTGGGAAAGTCTTGTTATTCCCTCTCATTTAACTTTCAAAAGTTTCGAATTCACTCCCTTTCAGTCAATCAATCAAACAATCAATCAAAACTATCTATTTATTATAACATTCCAAAATTTAGAATTTTGGAATGTTACATATAAGACATGGAGAAGTTATAATATAGTAGCTAAAATGAAAAAAAAGACAAATTATGAATTGGTTTGCAACAGTACCTAAAGTGGTGATTTGTTTTATTATACAAATGGATCTCACGAGGGTTTTTGTTAAGTTTTGTGTGATCGAAGTTTTCAAGTTTTGGGTGAGATCACGATTGATGAAGGAATAAGGAGTGGCAAGAGCCTAAGTTTGGGGATGCCCGAGGCACCCCAAGGTAATATTCAAGGACTCCCAAGCAACTAAGCTTGCTGATGCCCCAGAAGGCATCCCCTCTTTCTTCTAACGATCATCAGTAATTTTACATGGAGCTATATTTTTATTCGTCACATGATATGCGTAAATATTGGAGCCTCGTGTGCCTTTTTATTTTCTTTTAATAATGCACCGTGCTGGTATGAGATAGTCCTTGGTTGATTTATAGAATGCTCTTTGCACTTCACTTATATCTTTTGAGTATGGCTTTATAGAATGCTTCATGTCCTTCACTTATATCATTTGAAGTTTGGATTGCCTGTTTCCCTACACATAGAAAACTGCCATTTGAAGAATGCTCTTTTGCTTCACTTATATTTGTTAGAGCATAGGCATATCTTTTGTAGAAAGAATTAATCTCTCTTACTTCACTTATATCTATTTAGAGAGTTAACAGTAATTGGTCATTCACATGGTTAGTCATAAAATCCCACATAAAACTTGTAGATCACTGAATATGATATGTTTGATTCCATGCAATATTTTTGCGATATAAAAATGGTGATTTTAGAGTCAGGGTAGTGAGTAATTGTGGATTGGTAGAAATACTTGTGTTAAAGTTTGTGATTCCCATAGCATGCACGTATGGTGAACCGTTATGTAACGAAATCGGAGCATGATTTATTTTTTGACTGCCATCCTTTGTGTTGAGGTCGAGATCGCGCGATGGTTAACTCATACCAACCCTTCCCCTAGGGGCATGCGTGTATACTTTGTTTCAATAGCTTCTAGACTTTTGCAATAAGTATGTGAGTTCTTTATGACTAATGTTGAGTCCATGGATTATACGCACTCTCACCCTTCCACCATTGCTAGCCTCTCTAGTACCACGCAACTATCACCGGTGCATTACACTCACCATATGTCGGTGGGAAACGACACCTATGGGATCACAAGAATCCCTACTGCGGCTGCGGGGCACGGGATTGTGAGAAGAGCAGGATTAGTAACCAGCACAACGATCGTTTGCCCAGGTTCGGGCCGCGAGGATGCGTAAAACCCTAGTCCTACTTTGGTGGATGTATTGAGCGTTCTTGAGCTCTTGAACTAGCTATGGTGGCTATGCTGTTCCACAGAGCCGAATCCCTCTCCAGTACACCATGGGCCTCCTTGTATAGTCGAAAGGCGCTGCCATAGTGGCACACAGGAGGTGGAAAGGCCTACAGTGCTATGAGCTTATCGCTCGTATTACAGGATGAGGCGCATTTAATGCGTAGCTTAGGTGTTCTCTTGCTTTATCGGGGACGGGAGCAAGGCCCGTCCCGTCCATCGCTGCTCTTCCTCGCTTCGACACGAGCCCTGGCCAGCAATGCATGCGGTGCCATGTTGGCAGGCAGGTAGCTGAGGTGGCGCGGTGGTAGGGTCTTCACGAAGATCTGCATGCCACCACGCAGGCGCTTGATGAGTTGGCCTGGGAGCTGCATGTTGCCACGCAGTGCACGCCACTGGTTGGGCTGGCAGATGCATGTGAACGGCGGTGGAGACTTGGCTGGTGCGGGCCTGGCAGTGGCCCTACTGACGCCCTTGGCAAGGGCCTTACCGGGTGGCCCGGCAAGTTTGTTGCCGTGGCGCACTATCGTCCCCGGCAAGGATCCCTGGCCCAACGTAGTTGATGGTGTTGGATACCGTGGGTTCGAGGATGGCTCACGCCGCTCGTGTGGGCGAGCCGCCCCGGCAAGGGTCTTGCCGGGGCCGCTGAGGCTGCCCCCCGACAAGGATCTTGCCGGCGAACCTGCTTCGCCTCTCTGCTTCTTTGTGTCGTTGGCCTTGGCGTTGTGTTGGCTGTCTTGAGCTTCGACTTCTCTCCGGCTTCCCTCCCTTGCCTTGCTCCGTGTGGCCGCGGCGCGTTGCTCTGACAGCCCGTGCACAAGTAAAGGGGTCAAAAGGAGAGCCCCTACTTTTGTACACCGACAGGAGCCCCCGGGCCTGGGCCACACATAAGCGTGACACATTGTTGGGCCAGGCCCAAAACGTTGCGTGGGCAGGTGGGGCAGATTTTTACCGCATTAATTCTTCATCTGCTGCGCTTTCCCACAACCTGCACGCGACATGGAGGGTCGTGCGTGAAGTGGGGGTCATGCGTGGGGCGGTTTCCGCAGGCATGCGTCACTTCGTGGTAAAGAGGCGGCTCGCGCCTTCCCCATAAAAAGAGGGAGGCGTAGAGGCGTGGCTCATTTACTGGATGGACTCGGGTCGCGACCTTCAAGGTGCCTATGCCCCCCCCCCCCACCCGATCACAGGGCGGGGAGTGGTCGCCTCTCCTGTCTTTTCGACCCTGCTCGCCCGCCACGCGTCCTTCATGCAAGAGGCGGGCTGCGGAGGCGTGAAACCGGGCCGTCGCTGATTGGGGCAGCGGGTCGGTCCTGATTCCCTGCGCCTCCGATGGCTGGATTGGCTGAGTGGGGCCGCTGAGACTCGACCCCGCCTCTTTATAAGGTGGGGGAGGGAGGGCCTCATCCACTACAAAAAATACACTTCCGTGATGATACGTGTTTGTCACAGTAGGTCGCAATTTTTTTCATGCATGTACATCCATGACAGAATCACGATAGTCATACCTGTGCTGTCGTAGAAGTGTTCCATGACATTACAAAAATTATCATCACGGAAGTGTCCACTTCCATGATGATAAATCGAGCGTCACAGAAGTGCTTTCGTCAAGGGTGACCTACACGTGGCATCCACCGTAACGGAACACCGTTAAGCTATCGGGTCGGGTTTTGGATCCGATAACCCGTTAACAGCCCCGACCAATCGGGATTTTCCACGTGTAAAATCATCATTGGCTGGAGGAAACACGTGTCGGCTCACCACTGGGACGGATGTCATCCACTCATTGACCAGAAGGCGCCTATGATACGTCGACACGTGGCACGGCCCAACAAGTTTAATTGGGCCGACCCAATTAAAGGCCCACAAGATTTTGCGGAGCATAATGGGCCGGCCCAACTAAAGGCCCATGAGATTTTTCGGGCCATAATGGGACGGCCCAGGTAAAGGCCAACAAGATTTTGCGGGCCATAATGGGCCGGCCCAGCTAAAGGCCCACAAGATTTTTCTGTGCCATAATGGGCCGGCCCAGGTAAAGGCCCACAAGATTCTTGCGGATCATAATGGGCCCGCCCAGCTAAAGGCCCACGAGATTTCACCGACATTAATGGGCCAGCCCAGCTGGAGGCCCACAAGATTATCAGGACCCTAGTAGGCCGGCCCATTAACTGGCTGCCATGTTTTGGGCCAAATGCCGGCCCATATCTGATCCGGTCCATTAATGGCCTGCCACGTTCCGGGCCTAAAAGTGGCCCATATGAGATCCGGACCGTTATAAGCCTAGCACGTTCTGGGCCAAATTAGGGCCCAGATCAGGTCCGGCCCTTTAAGAGGCTTTGGGCTCAATTATGGCCCATATCAAATTCGGCCCGGCAACTGGACACTATGCTTTTGGGCCGACTTGCTAAAGGCCCAGTTAGTAATTCGGCCTGATATTAGTTTTGGCCTGTTAAGGGCCCGTTTAACATTTCAGCCCTATATTAATTTCGGCTGTTAAAAGCCCGACATATAGTTGGGCCTAACTACGGCCCGATTTGCTTCCGGCCTGCTCGCAGCCGATATCTTATTGGGCCAAACAAGGACCGAGACAACTTTGGCCTGTTAAAAGCCCGTGATTTGATTCGCACAATCATGGGCTGGGGTTCATTTCGGGCTGCTGCAGGCCCATCAGCTGTTCGGCACGTTTCAGGCCCAAGCTACATCGTGATTGCATGACGGCCCGATTATGTACCGTAATTTTACGGTTTGGCCGGTTTACTGCGAAGACATGATATATATAGAGTAAAATAACTGCAGCATCGTGAATGAGAAAAAACCTAGACTATAGAATAAAGAAATTACGGCATATTACATCCACTGGGCATCAAAGTTCGCCACTATGATAATAAAGCACAAGCGCATGACAGATTACATACATGGGCATCAAGATCGTCACCGGTGCAAATAAACACGCCGACAAAATAATATGCAAAACCGACAGCACTTCAATAGAGTCCAAGAAAGGTTAGCCTATTTGGGAGCTGCAGCATAGCAAATGAGCAAGATGATGAGATCAAGCGCTTGTTCAACACTTATATCTTCCTCACTCTGAATGATAAACAAGCAGACAGATGACAGATTTTGCACGTATAAGTATCAGTGCTGACAATTCATCACATTTCTTACTGACGAATAAAGTGACACAGCTTAAAATTGCATTAACATAATATGGTATTGTTCAGGTCAAGACATGGCAGGAAATGACATTGTGAAGGAGTTGGCAGCTTCACGACAACACTGGATTACAGATCAAGAACTCATAAGTATCAACGGTTAGTGTGCTGTCAATTTATACCATTTCAGATTGGCAAATAAAGAGACGGTTTAAATAATAGTAGAATGATATGACATTGTTCATAGTTAAGACAACGCAGAATATGACATTGTGCTGTAGTGGGTAGGTTCACCACACCACTGGATTACGGATGAAGAACCGAAGCATACATGCAGTGCAAAGAAGATCACTTGCTCTGTATAGTTTAATTTACATGGTATGAAGAAGGAGCTTGTTTGTACAACTGAAAACTTAAATTGAGAAAGGACAAACTTTTGTTTATGAACTACATAATAAAAGTTAAATAAGAAATTTGATGCCAACACCAAAAATAAACAGCTGTTGCAGTCATGCCTAACCAAATATATACAACAAAGTTTGAAGGCTTGAGATGGACAAACTTACATTATTGGTGAAGACAGGCTCTATAAAGGCCTTGTCCAGGCTGATGGGGGTTGGGGGCCAATACAAGAAGTTCACCACAAAATCTTCTTCAAAAGCATTACCTTTATTCTACATTTTGTTAAGAGTAAATATATATGTGATAATATACGAAAAAATGGAGAATATTTAAGATAAGATGAAGAGTGATGCTACATAACCAAGTAGCTATAAATGTAAGTGCAAATACAGGCAAAAGGTACAGCCAAGAGCAATGCAGCTAAACTTCTTCAAGACCAACCTTATGGTAAGAGTAAATATAGATCTGATGTGTAGAAAATGGAGGGCAAAGGAAAATAAGCTGCAGAGTGATGGTACATGAACAACTACCTGTCATTATAAGTACACTGGTAAAGGACAGCATGTACTTACAAGAACAATGCAGAGCTAATAAAAAACATTGGCGATATATTCTACACTAATGTAACCATTCATACAGATCAGATAATTTGGAGCGAACAATTGATAAGCAAGCTATCATGCATACTGCTGTCACATAATGAACCAGGTATGTATGCAAGTACAGTTATACAGGACAACAACTACTAACAAGAGCAAAGCAGCGGGCAACATATTTACGATATCCTGTCGTTCTTTTCAAACCGGAATTCTTCTTCAAACAGATTTCCTGCAAAAAAGATCCAAAAGGCACATGCGGAAAAGTAGAAGTTCAAGTTGTCATGTGATTTCATAGAAAGTACCTCATCCTGGGAAGGAGACCAGTGCATAACAAGGTTTTTCCATTCAATGTCTTCTAAATTTAGCACAGGAGACTTCACCGAAAATTCATTTATAGACTTGCCATCAAAGTGTGATTTCCTCAGGTAACATCGATACTGCTGCAATGCTTCCTTGAAAAGCACAAGCAAGCTTTGCTCGTCATGACTATCCTGATTGACCCTCGCCTAGTTACAACAATGTAATGTAAATCATTGATGTGTTCAATCAGTAGAAAACAGGAAAATGTTAACCATGAATAATAGCACTTACATGTAAGTTGGACAGGAAGATGTGAAAATGGTGTTTGTCTTCACTATAATCTTCCCATGATGGGAATATATGCACGTAGTCCCTAACAACATTGAAAGCATTGTATTTTAAACTGGGAATAAATGGAATGGGGTTCCAATCTGCAGGAATTGGCCGTCTCGGCAGTTGGGATAGGTCTTCGGCCAGTGGACTTGCTGTACTTTTTGCTGGAGTGGGATTTTTCTGTGGTACAGCTGGTGTTATGGCAAATGAAATCGGTGTACCTTTTGCTGGAGTGCAGGTCCTATGTGGTGGGGCTAGTGGTGTGGCCAGTGAAGAATGGGTACAGTCTGCTGGAGTCGGTCCTACGTTTTGTGTCACTGGTTGTACAACCAATATAAGTGGGGTGCTGTCGGATTTCTCCGGCACCACCACATTTTTCAAGGACTTTGCTGGTGCTCCTTCAGGTTTGGCAATCACCCTCTTCCTTTTTGATGTCTGATGCACAAGAATAACATTTGTGTGGAAAAACATAGTATGATGACAGATGGAATATGTATTGATAATGGATGGGCATGGCATCTCGACATATATGATGAGTAAACTAAGCAGATGGCAGTGCAACAAAGTAGAAGAAATGCAAGACAACATATGCAAGATACCCGCAATCAATAAAACATTGCCAAATTAGAACAGGCACCTTGATGGGTGAACAGGACAGGCCATCTGCCTTTGACTCCTCGAGGTTAGAATAGTCATTAGGATCATATTCTGAACAAGAATCAACAGGTGGGGAGCGTATGAGTTTCATTGCATCCAGAATGGCACTCAATGCCTTGGTGCCAATTTTGTAAGTCATTGCTGTGTTTAGCTTCAAGACTGGACTGCTGCTAGTGTGACACAAAGCAGCTACACAGATCATAGTGTAGATATAACGGGACAACCTTAAGCATCAGAGTAAAATCAGCAAAGTGGAACTTGCTGGAATATATGTGCTAGTATTGGTGTATGGCTAGAAAGGCTTCAGAAACCAGCTCTCTTCAAGTGAAGGTCCAATACTGTTAATATCAGTGTAACTCTCAAAGGTGACACAGCTCCCCGCATTTCCTTGCTATTCTTATAGGATTCAAGTGGGCAGGCCACTACAAATCCTGTTCATATGTTTACAAGATCCTACGAATCAAAGAGGCTCAAAGTGTCCATCACAACCGACCGTATAGACCTCTGCACTGCAAATGTCCCTGCTCATCTTCAGTACAAGGAACATACTGTACTACTAGCATACTCCCTCCGTTCCAAAATATAAGTCTTGGTAGAGATTTCCACTATGGATCACATACAGATGTATCCAGATACATTTTAGAGTGTAGATTCACTCATTTTGCTCCATATGTAGTCCATGGTGGAATCTATACAAAGAATTGTATTTAGGAACGGAGAGAGTACATATTAAAGAAGAACGAAAGAGGAACATGGTAAAGAAGAGCAAGGAGATTTTGGATAATAAAATGTTGGTTGCACAGTGCCCACACATGATGAACCAGAGCGCATTAAGAATGGAACTCCCAGCTGTCTCTCGACCATTTCAGGCGGTTGGATTAAGATTCTACGTCTCCTAACCCTTCTTCTTCCTCGTCTCTAATTCTTCCCATACAGAACAACACACGGTCCGTCGGCCGGACCACCGGCCCCCACCGTCTGTGTTCCTCCGCCACCCCCACCCCCACCCATGCCCGAACCCCCACCCGCGTCGAGTTTTCTTCGTTCGGCGAGGCCCCACAACCACCCGAGCCCCTTTGATCGCACCGGCGAACTCCGGCGAGCTCTGAAAAATCGACTGACCCAATTTTGAAATTTAGTCTACTGTGATTTAACTAGTGTGGAATATAAAAGGGGAAAACCATAAGAATTGGGAGTATAGTGTTGAGCGTGCCATGGCGCATCTGAAGGTGCAAACCGGACAAAGGCAACTTCGCAACCAAGACAAGAAATCAGAGTAAAGCAGTGGCGATATATTTTCTTGCTGCGATAAATAAGTTGAGCAGATATGAAAGAGTACCGCCTCTGGTGCGGTGCCGTGTACGCATCTGCAAAGAATTTGACGGTGCTGCGGTAGCGATGGCTGTCGGCGCGTGGAAGCAGATCTAGGAGGGTAGACGATGGCGGTGGGGCGCGGTGGACGAGGCAGTCGTAGGAGTGGCGCCGGCAAAGTGGACGACGGCGGGGATGAAGCGAGAGGACGGGATGCAAGGATCCCGGTCCGAAGGCATGGATGAGAGAGGTCGATCTCTTGTAATGGACGGCGGCATCGGGGTATCAGCTCTGGCATGGTGGAGGAGGACAGTGGTGGATGGGGTGGCGGATGACGGCGGACAGAGGTCGGCGGGGTGGAGAGGGTGTTTTGGCGCCCACGGAGTATGAATTGGGAAAAGGGAGGTAGAGAGGAAGGGGGGAACCATTTATTCAGGGCGCGCTTGTCTCAAATGCGAGGAAATTTACAAACTTATCCCCCGTTTCAAATTTCTACTACATCAGAGCAACATTAGTCGGTTGGGGATAGGACGGTAATCTCGCATACACCGAATATTTGTCGACGATAGTTTGTTTTTGGCGCCCACCGTGTATGAATATGAATCGGGGAGGGAGTCGATTTCGGCCGAGGACACACTGTATTTTGGCGCCCACCATGTATGAATCCGGGTGAGAGGCGGTTACGTCACGTTTGGGTGAAATTACAAACCTACCCCTATCGAAACCTATAGAAATCCAGCAGATAGGCTTTGCGTGGCGAGGATAGGCAGTAGTGATTTCCATCTCGCAGATTTTGGTTTCGGAGGTTATCGCGACTTTCCCCGCTTCGTTCAAATTTTGCAGAGTGCACGCCATCGTGCCAACTCAATTTGAATCCCGTTTGTATTCTATTTTTTTCGGGCGGGATCCATTTTCAATTGGAATTACATTCTATATACATCATCTTTTTATATATACTTTCAAAAGCACAACAAAGAATTCTGCTCCTTTATATATATAATATGATTTACAAATAAAACGATCTCGAAATCTAACGGTTGAATTCGAAAATTTTTAACCAAATTATGTTCTACTAAAATGTATGGATCAGTAATAGCTACATATTAAATAACATAGATGTGCGTGAAATCATATGAGTATGCATGTTTGATAGATCAATTTTGGTTCGAGTATGGATTACATGTATCATCATCTCGAATTCAAATATTTGAATCCCTTTTTTGTTCACTCCTTTCACGCCCATCTCTCTCGCATACATTCTCCTTCAGGTAGCTATCACTCTCATTTCTCCAGTTCACCCGCACGCTCACTTCATGTTTCTCCTATCCTCACAAACATGGTCTCTTGAGTCTCCCTTGAGAAGTGTCACACTCTCCCTATCATTATACATTACACGGTTTTCATTATCTCTCACGTCTCTACTGTTCTCTGGTACTCGGTACCTAAGATTTCTTTTTCACCGCCACACACACAGTCTCCACTCGTTTTCTACTTTGTCTTTCTCTCTATGGGATTCTCTCACACACCCTATATGTCTCTACATATGACTCATACCACTAAAATTACTCTCTCTCTCTCTCCCATAGACACAACATTTGTTGCGGTCTCCTTTTCGTCTCCATCCTAGACTGACATTATTCCTTTGTTTACCGACCAGACAACCCCAACTATCGTCTCCTCTCTCTCTCTCTCTCTCAGACACACACACACAACTCTTGCTTCCACTCCCCTTCCCGACTACCGTCTCTCTCTCACACACACAAAACTCTCGCTTTCGCACCCCGACTCGTACTTCTTTCACAAACATTTATCGACTAGCTAGCCTCTAGATAGGTTTATACACCCGCACACTCGTGCTTCACCATCGCATACATGTCTTTCTCCTGCTCCTTGTATCTATGTAGATTTTTCTTCCCTTCTCGAGACACGCCCTCTCGATCGTGCACACACGCACTATCGCCTCATTTTAAGCTGATACCTGTCGCACACACACTCCTTGTGTCTTTGTCACACATGCACTCCGTCCTCCTCCACTCTCCCTCTCTCTCACACACACATGGGCTTTTTGCAACAACTAGCAAGATGCCCATGCGTTGTCCGTAATATCAAGATGCATTTGTATCAGTAGTTTATCTTGTGGGGGAAAAGGATGAACGAGGGAAGGCCTTATTTGCAAATGTGGAGAGGGGTGTGGGTATCTTTTTGCAAAATTGCCATAGTTTCCTTCCTATCCGTCAGATATAGATCGGGCGGCCTATATTGCAGGATGGCAGGCACACGATCATCACTGACAATGCTTTTTATAAGAGTAGGGATAAAAAACAGAGTTGGTGATGATGGTGGGCCTGCCATCCTGCAAAGTAGGTCGTCCGATTTATATCTGACGGATAGGATGGAAAGTATGGCAATTTACCCGCACTCTTCACCACATTTGCAGATAAGGCCTTCCCTCGTTCATCCTTTTCTCCCACAAGATCTTGATGTTCCATGCAACGCACGGGCATCTTGCTAGTAAGAGTAGAAATTAGACATATACCACTTCTCGAATCTTGAAACCAACAACATTCCTCCCTTATCTCATCAAAAACGCCAAAGGAATCTATTTTGAGTGAAACATAACATATTTTTAGTGATATACGTATTTCAAAACTAGACTTTTTTTTCTATCAAATCGGTGAATATGTCATAATCTACTCTGATTGTGTGGCAACGCATTGGAACATTGCTAGTAGTTATTATAATTTTCTGGACACCAGACAAACGGTGGAGTACATATACGAAGAGAAGAGGCGCATGCACGCAGTCGACCTCTCGCTGTCTCGCACACATGAGTGTTACGTAAAGGCGATGTTAACAAATAAACCCTAAAACCCTAGGTGCACGATTGCTGCATTCGCAGGTACCGGGTACATGGTGGAGCACCTTTGTAGGAATAGTCAGCTCGCGTGATAATTTGATCCGTAGGAGTTGATGGTCGGGACTACAAGTGAACCACTTGGAGTGCCGTGGCTCACCAGTTGCCACAGATCGAGTAGCCACGTTTAAAATATCGTTTTTCTAGCGGGGTTAAGAGTACCGATTTTCAATGGAGCGTTATAAGTAGTAAGTAGTTTTCAGAACGATTGGTATTGAGCGAAAATGGAATTCATAGTACTACGTACCTCCTTGGCGTATGGTTGTATGGTTTTTTTTTTGCGATGGAGGTTGTATGGGTTTATATTGCGAGATGTTTAACCTGGTAGTTCTAGGGAAAATACTATGGTTTAGATTTAGATGCTAGTTTTCAGTAATGAAAATCAGAAGGGGAAACCCTTCTTTGATAAAAAACTACTACCTCCATTCTGGTTTACTAGTCCCCATCGTACTTTGGGTCAAAGTTTGTCCATGAATTTTACTTGTAAAATGTGAATGGAAAATGAGATTTTGTTATACCCAAACCAAAAAGGACTGGAGGGAGTGATTGCTCTGACACGGGCGCGACCTCTCATAGCGCCGGCATTGAACCGGCGCGCCGGCCAAGAGGGCCGCACTCGCTGAAGGCCCGGGTGAGCACGCCTCCTCGCCGCGTGCAACCAGCTTAAGACTTCCCTGCATGCCTTCATTTAATCCGCGCCTGTGCCAGCAACACGGCACGTCCTTCCGTGAGCCAGCAGGAATTTTAGAACACAAAAAATGACTAAAATATAATTAATTTATGCATGTTCTTGACTTGTTGTGCTCGCACTGGTAGCAGGATCTAGTAGAGGTTTTCTTTATTTATAACTCTCCTCCCAATTTTTTTGCTTTGAAATGAATCATGGATGTGGACATTATGTATGAAATGTGCAGATATCTGTGAACATGAGTTTGATGTGGAAGTTGAACTTGGAATGTCGGGCTTGCGCGTGAACTATACCATGTCCAATGCTTAAATCTGTTATTGTTTGGAAAGTAATTGCTGTTATTACATGACCCAAAAAAACATTTTGTGCCACATCAGTAGATGCACGGACCTCACAACGGGCATGCTGACTGGATAAACATTTGAACCTAGCTATTATGAAGGAAATTTTGTATTGACAATAGTTTTAGATAGCAGGAGACGCCTAGCCTGCTTTGCCTCTGCTAGCTTATTTCTTGCTTCTTCCATCTCTTCTTTGGCTTGGGTGAAGAGAGCATCTGATTGCTCTTTTCGCTTCTTCAGGACATCAGCTACATTCTCAAGGGCTGCTGCACGCTTTCTTTCAGCCTTTACTAATGCCACGAGGACACGAACAACTGACGACTCCACCTGGCTTGGGTGTAATCCAGCATCATCTGGGAATTTGCACCTTGTGTCTAATCCAGCATCATTAGGGAACTGGAACCTGGTGTGTAATCCAACCTCATTTTGGAAACATGATATCAAGGTTGACCATACTGACATGAAGTTACTTCTTTTTTAGATCAATACTCAGAGCAACCTAGATCCATTTAGTAGAAGCGAGATAAACAAAATTCGGAGAAGTGAATTCAAAAGGAAAAAAAATATAAAAACAGACTACAAGGTGAGAACACCCACTTCCTACATCAAGCTAAAAACGAAAGCATTAGGACAATTAAGACTCTTCTTATTACACATCGAAGAACACCACGCTTAAGAGAAACAGAAACTACACCATATACACATCAAAGAACACGAGGCTACACGAAATTAATTGAAAGGGTGTTACTTACCAAAGCTCGTTTTACAGGTTCGGTGCAGCTCCTCTTTAACTTGCCACGCTCCTTGAAGATGTCCCGAATATCCCATGTTTGGTCTTCATTGCTCCTCTGCATGTTCGCACTCGTGGTTTTAAAATCTCAACATGGGAAGAAAAATATACTACTAGAAATACTCGCGCATCTTGTGGGCAACATTAAAGCACTCGTCTGCCATGTTAGAGCATCTCCACCAGAATCGCAACGCACGACGCTTTAAGAAAGCGTTTACAGTGCTGAGATCGAGAAGTAGATAGAGTAGAGGATAGTTCTCATCATAGATAGATAAAGAAAGATAATTCAACTACTCCTCGTCGTCCGACTCCTCCTCAGTGATGTCATCCTCCGACGTCTGACTGCAGGCGTGAAGATACCGATCATCGTCGGATTCCCAGGGTGACGCTGCTCCTAGCCTCATGTTGAATTGAGCGTCCGCTTTTCTCCTACGCTTGTCCTCGCAATAGGCGGCTCGCTCCACCCTCCTCTTATACCTCTCCGCCCTCCTTTGCACGTAGAACTCGCGCTTGTTGATGATGTCCTGCGGGAAGTGTTGGCGCCACTGCGCCATGGCTTCCTCGTCCATCTTGGCGATGCCGAGACGGTGCTCCCACCTCCGGTCGAGGCGCATCCCGCGGAACCGGATCTCGGCGGAGAAGCCGCCGGAGGGGCGCGCGCGGTCGCTGCGGTATCCCCAAGTTTCCCGGCGACGCGGCGGCATGGTGGCGCGGCGGCGGCGAGGCGAAAATGAGCGGGGAGAGAGCGGTGGCAAGGCACAGAGTGGTGGGAGGGCATTGCATTTTATAAAGCGCGCCGGACGCCGCACGCCAAAACTAGCGCACGTCCGGCCGCTTTTTCCCGCGTGCGCACGATCCTTTCTCGACGTCTCTGCTATATCTACTCTCTTCTCTACCGATATATTTATTTAATATTTAATATTTAATATTTATCTCTACTTCCTTTACTGTATACTTTTTTTTCTCTATACTTTTTTTCTTGCAATATAGGCCGTCTGATTTATATCTGACAGATAGGAAGGAAACAAATGGGAATTTTGCAAAAAGATACCCATACCCCTCTTCAAATTTGCAAATAAGGCCTTCCCTCCTTCATCCTTTTCTCCCACAAGATAAACTACTCATACAAATGCATCTTGATGCGTGCAACGCATGGGCATCTTGCTAGTTCTAAAAAAAATTCCATCATTCGCCACACTACTAGTTGCAGATGAAAAACCTACCTAAGCATAGCGCGATACAGGAGCGACACATAATTACAAGGTGATATTCTGTTGGACAATGGAGGCTATAACCAATTACTTTTTCGGGAACAATAGCACCCAGGAAATTTGAAGGGTAGGTATGAACAAAATTGGAACTACACATGTACTGCTAAGTGATTCAATACACACATTACCAATCGAGGAGGAGCACGATGGTCGCGGCGACCTCTGTGAGTCATGGTCGGCAACGGGAGTCAGTTCATTGTCCATGACGTTGGTACTTCTGCGCTTGGCGTCGGCTTCCAGGAAGCAGATCCGAGACCGTGGAAGACGATGCCGGGGAAGAGGCTCCGTGTACGATGACGGTGGACTGGCTCTAGTGCGGCGTACGAGGCCGTCGATAAGGCAGATGCCCTTGCGGTGGAAGAGTGCGCCGATGTAAAGGGGAGGAGCATGAAGGATGCGGTGCCGTGGAGAAGTCTATTTTGTGGTGGGGATAGAAACTTGGGAGTATTCAGGTGTACTACTCTGGGTGCCGGGGTGGGGTTGGCTGGGTAGGGTGAACCTGAAGTTACGAAAACAGCCCTCTACCAAGCGCCATCCGTAGGCCTGTTCCTAAGGCTATGATGGTAACTTCCAACTGCTCGAATCAGGGTCGCGGGAGATTTTCCCGCCGACCTCAAAATTTTGTGACACTGGACTCCACGTGTGGCGTGTTGAGTGATTCGGCTAAGCAACTAGCGAGCAGTAGTAGTAAACTCTGCATATTAGGTTTGACCCAAGTCAAACTTCCTAAAGTTTGACCAAGTTTATAGAAAGATATAAACATTTACCATAAAAAATATGTATGATGTGAAAGTACATTCAATAATGAATGTAATGGTATTTATTTGTTATTGTATATGTTAATATTTTTTGTTATAAGCTTTCTGAGAGTTTACAAAACTTGACTTTGACCAATGCTAATACACGGACTTAAATAAAAACGGAGGGAGTACACATTTGTTTTCTTAGTTTGTAGTGAACAAATCATTTGTTGAAATTGTGAAATAAATATATTAGGCTATTGACTTCGAATGTAATGGTCTATACAATTCAATAATTACAATCATTGTCGAATCCCAAGATGTATACAAGGTCTATAGTACTTCACAACATGCTCCAACTCACATAATCCCAGTCAAATGAGAATCTAAATGCATTTCATAGTTATTACTTTGTAGGAGGCAACAAAAACAACCATAACTCTACATCAGCCATTGGCCCTGTTTGGATACTCTAACACAGTTAGAGTTAGAGTTATTTTCTAACCCACTCTAACCCAAATAAGCACCTCTCCACCGGTATAGTTGGGTTAGATGGAACTAACCCACTCTAGCCCTCCCTGTCTGGATACTTTTGGGTTATTTGAGCCCCCAACTAACCCAAACTAGCTCTAACCCCATGATCCAAACAGGGCCATTATAGAAGCAACATTTTGACATATCCCAACGTGTGAATGAAACGTGCAGAGAGAGCTTTTGAAGATGGAGCAGATAGGGAGGGAAAGATTGTATGTATCTGGACGAGAGAGTAGGAGACAAACCTAACGAGACAAAAGGAGAGAGATAGAGAGAGAAAGAGAGAGGAAGAAGTTAGGTCTATGAGAAAGATGGAGACATGTAATATATGTGAGATGCGTGTGCATCCAGATTCTGTATACGTGGAAGGAGAAGAGACAACATGTTTGATGAGAGAGCTGGAAAAACGTGGACGAGAGGGGAAGGATCTCGTGGGTTGAGGGATTGACAATTTTGTGCGGGGGAGAGAAGGATTGGTAATTTTGTGCAAGAGAGAGAGAGAGAGAGGTTGGGGGGAGGAGTCAGTCAGCGGTCGTGACAACATCCTGGTTCCAAATAACCCCGCATTCTCTAGCGTGGTGTGGTCGCCGTCTTCGATCTACTCGATGCCCTCTTTGAAGATTGAGGTGTTGTGCATGTTGGGGTGCAAAGAAGCACAAGCGAGAGTGGTCGCCGTATAACCTTGGATGGGGATGAATTGTGTGCTCGGGGGAGTGTGTGTGTGTGTTGTGTTGCGTGTGTCTATGTGTGTGTGTGTGTGTGTGTGAGAGAGAGAGAGAGATATTAAGAGAAAACAAACCTTAAGGAGAGAAATGGGTATTCACAAAGAGAATGTATGCGGGCCTTGAGGTGGGGCAGGGCCAGTGAGGGTGTCAAAATGTGCGCGTTGATGCATGTGTTGCATGCGACCGTGCGAGGGACGGTCGAATCGAGAGAGATGGTTGTTGTGTTACGGATGCTCCTCTCTCTCTCACACACACACACACACACAAGTAAACTAGAAGACCGTTCTCTCATGTATACACAACGTATCGGCATATCTGTCTATGTCTCACTCATGCTTGATCATTTGCACATTCACACTTCTATATGTCTGTATCACACGCACACCGTCTCCACATTGCCCTTCCGCCACAACACACATATGGACACATACACACGTTCTCTCTCAGTCACACACACAAAATCAGTATTAAAAAAAACTAGGGCGCACCCAAAACGTCCAAATCCAAATAAACCCGAACTGGAGCTAAATTCAAATATATGGAAATATTGCAGCGTCAAGAACTTTCCAGGAAAAAAAAGTTGAGTAATATTCGAGGGTTGTTTTCACACACACAAAAAGGTTCGGTGGATGTCCTTCGAGCGCGACACGATGACGCACCGTTCGATCGACCGCGCGGCCGCGGTTCACGCGCTTGCACAGGATTCCGTATCGTGGCTGTGGTACTAACTAATAAAAGCGCTGCCTAAGTCTAATGTTTACGTGTACTTGTACGGTTTTCTTTTAAGTTTTACCAACCTTATATAAAACTAAAGTAAGCTCCCACACGCGCACTCATCAATGTGCCGCCGCCACCGTTGCGCATGCCGGCGCCAGCCTGCTCCGGCCAACAATTTCTCGCCCATCACCGCCAAGTCGCCGCCATCCCTCTGCCATGAAGCCGAAGGCTCGCCCGCTCACGTCGTCTGCAGTCCCTCCTCGCGATGCCGCCGCGCTACCAAGCACGCGAGCAGCTGGTGGAGCCGCGTCTATGCACGCAGCGTACGAAGAGGAGGACGAGCGCGTGCTCCAGCACGCCAGCGAGGAGGAACTAGCGTGTCATTGTCGTCTCCGCCGCGCGGAGGACGCGCGCATGGTGGCTATCGCGTCGGAAGCCAGTCGCGCGCGCGTCGAGCCGGCATCCTGGGTGCGGACGTGGAATCTACCTTCGAGACCTTGAATGCCAGGTGGATCATGCAATCTGATGGAGAATTTGGGTCAGTCGACTCATGTGAGCCGTTTGATGCAAAATGGATGGCTAGAAGGGCTTATTCCACCTCTTCTGTCGTCTTCTTCCTTCGCTCCGTCGAACTTCTTTCACAAATCGACTGACCCAAATTATACTACTAGTACGAACGTATTAAGTACAGTAGGAACACGAAGATACGAAAGCAAAGAGTACCAACTACAAGAAGAACAGTAGTAAGACATAGTACTAGTACTACTGTACGTACTAAAGAGTTCAAATAACGCGAAAGAACATACTAAACATAGTTCTGCTGGGGCCTCAGCACAACACACCTTTGAAAATAAACTAAGCAACTAGTTCGCTTGATACTGCAGTAGAACCAGCATGAGCGACGGCACTGCCACCTACTCGGAGTTCGAGTCCACGTCCTCGACTTCGTCCTCGTCCCTCATCCTCTTCCTCGTCGCCGACGCTTCTTTGCTTGAACCAGACACTTGGCTCTGCTTCTTCATCCAACCCTTGTAGATATTTTAACAAAGGTAGGCATCCATTGCTGCGTACAGGATGTGATCTTCATCTAATGTCTTCGACTCCAATGCATGATGAAACTCGTGATGAGGTTTCTTCAGTTTAGCGTACGAAGGATCAATCATGGCTGCTGCCAGGGTCAGCATTGAAGGTTGAGAGGAGGACACCAGGCTTGCCTTCTGGAGATCGAAGGGCTGGCCTACAACAAGACATATCCGATGCAGGACATCCCTGTCGTTCTTAAAGCCTACAGTAACGAATTTCACTCTTTTGTCCTTGAGGAAGTTCTTAAAATCCTGGCACTCAACGTCGGCATGGCATATGTGGTAGACGAAGCAAACGTTATGTACGCAAACCTGGATCACGGCGGGCTTCTTCCTCTCTTCGTCCTTTAGATCCTTCTCTCGTCCTAGGACTGTGGTGTACTCAACATCTAGCCCAGCGACCCACTCATCCGTTGAACTGTTGAACATGCTTAGGAAGCGAGCAAGCCATGCTTTCACCGTCGCGGATCCACGTGTGTAGATGACGATGAACTGATCGACGGTGATGGCTCTAACCTGGTACTCAGCGGCGACCATGGAGATTTGGGAGGCCATGGATTTTGGAGGAGGGTTAGGAGAAGTTGAAATGTTGTACCCCGCAAAAACTGGGAGCGAACTAATGTGAAAGGACGGGACGACTGGGAGCGAACTGTTGTAAGGTAGTATAAGACGGGGACTAGTAGGGCGTGCGAACGGCGTGGGGTTGCTGGCTTGCCCGGTGGATAAACGGCTGCAAGCCCCCAAAGAGTTCTCGAGAACTATGCGGGACCCACTAGATGTCATGTCTATTAGACCCATATCGTAGGCCTGATGGTATAGCTTCTGCCTTTTTACACGCCATGCCGGCGAGCGGATGTAACTTCACTTAATTCCGTCAACCGCGCTCCTCCCACGATGTTCGTATCCCTCGCGTGGTCGGGCCCTTTGAGACTTCGACCGGCTATAAATGAGCAATTTTTTTGGCCTACTCCGCATGCATGATACAACCTCTGGTCCTTTTTACTCTCGTCAACCGTTCGCAAAGTGTTTGACCAAATTTATACTTTTTTTTGAACACCACCTTATATTAATTAACCAGCCACACCAGTACACTCATTCGATACAATATTCACCACACAAGGCGATACGTTATTTACAAGAATACCATTTAATATATTGTCAAAGCTATACTTAGCGATTAAGTGTGCCACCTTATTGGCCGAACGGCTAATCTTTGACAATTGAAGATTGTTGATCAACTTCGAGATGCTCAACACTTTCATCTTCAGGTCACGCATAGCAGACCTGTCATAGTCCCCCGATGCAAGAGACGCTACCACAAAAGCGCAATTAGTCTCTAAAATTACAGGATTATGAAGAGAAATACCTATGTAGAGACCGGCAATGCAAGACCTAAGCTCCGCTTCCTCCATGCTTTGACAGGCATCAATGAAATCCGACGACCAAATTTATACTAAAAATATCAATATCTACAATACTGATTATAATGAGTATAAGAACTACGTTTTATAATGAGTGTAAAAATATTGATTTGACATTGTGAATGTTGATACATTTTTCTATAAGTCTGGTGAAAGTAGAGGTACATTGACTTCAGACAAAACTTAAATGCACAATGCAGACTAGTTCCTCCGTCCAGGTGCATGCCATATCCTATCTTGTCATCACAACAAGGTTAGCTATTAGAGTACCACTACCTCCCTTCTAGTTTAAAGGGGTCGATTCAAAAATTTCACCTACTCTTAGCAAGATAGTAGAGGCAGTGGTATAGTTGTTGAAGTCTGCAAAAGTACTCAACTAGTGATGTCGTTCTTCACACAAAAATGTGTTTACCAATGCATGCATGAACACTAGTTACTCTAACCCCCTCTCTTCTTTAATTCTTTGCCACATCAGCATGTTTGCTACTATTCCTGTGTGCATGATACTAGCTCAGATACCACCATTATGGCCAGCCTTAATCATCGCATGCAATAATTTAGTGCACCTTGAAATATGAACATGTGGGGCGTGTATGTTTTTAATGACTTGAGACTATACCTAGCCCGGCATGCAAGATGACTTATTATGCACCGTTCCCCATACCTGCAGGAAGCCCGTTCGTCTCCAAATCTATTCCTCTCCATGTGTGGAAACAATATGCCTGCCAAACTCTCCTTCTCCCTCCGGCGGTCCCACCACTCCACCCCGTGTGAAAAAAATATGCATGCATGACTCTCCTCCCCATACGCTCGTCCAATCCGTTGTGACCAACAATATTTCCACCCCTTCGCTCCCCCGTAATTTACTCCAACAAATATGCCCACGTAGCTGTTACTTCACTGCAGGTGCATCGGGTCACTGACATATGGGCCCAACAGGTGTTCGGCCCACATGTCAGTGATGCAACTGGACCTGCAGTTAAGTCAGTGCAGCTCAGTCCAGAACTTACATAGGTGTGCCATTGCTCGCTGTAAATACTGCGCCTCCAACGACATCGCTATCTCCGCCCCCTCACGTTCACGTTCATCGCTATCTCCTCCACCTCCCTCTCACGTCGACCACCATGGCATCGCCCCTCCCAAGCCCTAGGAGCCCCTCGCTGCATCGCGCGGACGGTCACGTGTCGCCGTTCCGTTCCTCGTCGCCACTAGTCGAGGAGGACGCGTCGGTGTTCCGCTCCTCACCGCTACGCAACGCGTCGCCGTTCCGTTGCTCGCCGCCACTGGTCGAGGAGGAAGCGTCGGTGTTCCGCTCCTCGCTGCGACGCGACGCGTCGCCGTTCCTTTCCTCGCCGCCACTAGTCGAGGAGGACGGTCGGCGTTCCGCTCCTCGCCACGACGCATCGAGGTCGACGCGTCGGCGTTCCCAATCTCGCCAGCACACGCGTCGGAGGATGCGTCGGCTCACCGCTACGAGGAGAACGCCGCGCCGCCTGCCGAGCCCCCCAGCCTTAAGGAGCTTTGGAAAGAAATGGATGTCGCCTTGTGGGAGACTTTGCCTCCAGCAGAGCGCGCCAAAATAGAGGCAGAGAAGAAGGCCGAGGAAGAGAAGCGCATCACGGAACAAGCTGCCTGGGAGGCCTATGTCGCGTCCGAGAGAGTCAGGCAATTGGATCTTTGGCAGAAGGCTCGTGCGAGGACCGTGGGGTTGGCAGAGGACTCCCGTGCCGACGCCCTGCGTGCAGTCGGGCCCAAGCGCCTCATCTACGCTTGGCAGTATGTGGACTGGGTGCACGCTTCCAGCGAGGCGGAGTACTTGTTGGCGCCGGATCACCACACCTGTGAAATCGCGCTCGCCCGCCGGCAAGCGGCCAATCAGCACCTCGCGAGTTGCGAGGCTGAGACAGAGGCATTGTGTCGGCACACTGGGAAAAGGCCGCGCACCAGGGCACTCGTGGCGCTCCGCAAGCGCTCCTGCGAGCACCGTGGCTTTTAGGAGGAGTATAATTTTTGTTTCGTAAGGCGATCTCATTAGTTTTGGGACGCAAATGATAAATCCCGAACGTTGAGGAATTTTAGCGTCCTTAATTAAGTATGTAAAAGGGAATGTTTGAAAACCTTGTGTATTCGTATGCATTTTGCAAGTACGTGCATATAGCACAAACTTTACAATATACTATCGCACTACACGTCTCTCTCGATATATGCTTGCAGACTGTGTTACTCCCTCCGCTCCAGGTCAATAAGTCATCTTTGGTTGTGCACCGTGACCAAGGAGGGAACACTTGTACACCTAGACGGAGGGAGTACTACTATTACTTATGTACGTGCAAATGCACGTTTTAACATTACGATGCAGTTTTTGTAAAAGTAGAAAAACAACACTAGTCAAGCTTGTGAAACGATTCAATGCAAAACAAATGCAAAAATGCTCATTTGATTGTTTACTTTTAGCTTCCTTCTCTGTCGTTATTTCTCTGTCGTACTTTGTACGGAGTATCTCACTGGTTGGAAAGGCATGCAAATTCCCAAACCGCTTCCTACACCCTGTATCGAATTTTTTTGCCTAACAAGTTGTGCCGTGCAATTTGAATTCCAACTGAGTACTACTACTAGTAGGAGTACCAGGGGCCAGTTCTTTTAGGCCTCTAGATTAGTAATCCCATAACTACTACTCCCTCCGTTCTAAATTACTTGTCTTGGATTTGTCTAGATACGGATGTATCTAGACTCATTTTATTGCTAGAGACATCCGTATCTAGACAAATCTAAGACAAGTAATTCGGAACGGAAGGAGTACCTATGTCCTGGTTTATTGGTCCCCGTTGTAATCTGTGTCAAATTTTGATCATAAATTTAACTAATGGAATGTTAGTGCATGTCACATGCACTACTCCATCCGTCTAGGTGAGTAAGTCATCTTAGGCTATGCACCGTGACCAAGGAGGAGGATAAAACGAGAAACGTTAATGTTTATTTGCTAAATCTTTGGTCAAAATTTAGAACAAATTACAATGGTGAGGAATAAACCAGGACGGAGTAGTCGTTTAGAAGCCCAAATAAATGAGTGAGGCGCCTTATTGTTACTCTCCACTATGACTAGTCTTGTGGGAAAAGCTGGGGAAGCCGCCAAAAGAACTGGCCCTAGGAGTAGTAGCTAGGGATCGAGTGTGCGAGATGAACCGGAGAAAGTAAATGCAGAGAGATGAAATGCAAAAAAGACGGAGGGATGTGATGGTTGTTTGTCCGTTTATTTTACCAGGCAACTTATTACTGGGAGTGGTTGGGTTTTGTGATATGACGGCTTTATTGCCGTTCCACGAGCAGGGTGAGAGGTGAGACTCCCATGCAGCGCCGCCCTCTACACTTGTACTACATCGGTCGTGGTTTATTAGTCTCCCATTGAATTTGAATGAAGATTTAACTGACAAAATGTTAGTGCATGTCAACAAAAACTATATCGTTGGATTCGTATTTGAACATAGTTTTGAATGATATAATTTTAGGTGACATGCATCAGTATTTATCATACTATATATAATGTTAGTTCAATTTTTGTTCGTACTAATCTATAGTAGTAAGGTGCCCGTGCGTTGCACCGAAGAGTGAAATGCATTGATCGGGGAGTTGTTTATTTTGACAAAGGATGTGGCGGTCATCTCATATGTAACGGGTATCGATAGGTTTCTTCGGATATTATCTCATCTCTAGAGCTCACAAACGTCCGGGTGAAATAGATAAAAAGGTATCTTTTGCAAACAAAAGCGTTCAACTGTTCAACCTGCATCCAAAACTTGTGAAGAAATAACACTTATTGTGCTTTGCAAGAAATGATCTTTAAGAATTAGTTTTTGAGTATTGATTGTTATACATGTTGTCTACAGATGACATGGCACTTTCTTATAGTCAACAGTTGGCTATAATATTAAGTAATATTAACCATGCCCTTATACACCTATACGGAGGGATTAAATCAGGATGACTTGCAAGGGGTCAGAGGAGATGTAAGAAATGGTTCATCGTAAGTCTTTCACCAGTACTGTAGTAAAAATTCATACATGGAAGATTCTAGACTAAACCATAGACGGATACACTTTTATTCTTAGTAGAACAGGGATTACATTGAGCGAAGACTAATGATCAACATTTAACTTGATAATGCGTAGTTTTTTTAGAAGAACAGGGAGGCTCCTCCCCGGTTCCATTTCAAATGAAACCCAAAGTGTCTTACATCAGCTCACTGAGAGGAGCAGTTCAAAGGAAGGACTGCGGCGAAAGCCACTCAAGTTTAACGACAAGCTTACAGAATCAAAAGCGGCAAAGACACGGGCCATAAGCACCCACACACACACTACATGTTTTCTAAGTGCACTTGATAATGCGTATGTCCAGGTGAACCTCCTTGGAGTCCCCGTGCACCGCGTCGGCGGGTAAAGGATGGAACGGATGCCATGGGTTTCCAAGTCCACATTGGCGGGATAGTCCCAGCTCCCCAGAGTCCAAGTCCGTTCGATGAGGCCGGTGTTGCCGCCCACGCGACCAGGAGGGGTAGTAACAGTGACCACGCACCCGTACATCTGCCTCGTGTCAGTGTCAGCGTCAGCGGCGACGCCCCTGACGCACATTACAGAGACGGGGCGGCGACCTGCACGGGCCTCGCCGGTGCCCACGATCAAGAGGAAGACGCTGCTGTCCTCCTCCGAGACTAGCAGGCGGCGGTGATCCTCCAGCGACTCCGGCATGGTGAACCGGTAGCACGTGTCGTACTTGATGTTCTCCGCCAAGGGCCAGCAGTGACCGCTGCACGCATCCGTGAGGTGATGCACCATGTCCGCCGGCGAGCCACAAAACGGTATCGGGCACACATAGCAGTGGACGAAGGGCTCCTTGGAGGCATCTACCCGGCCGTCCATGAAACGGGAGTGGCTGTAGGGGACGTTGCCCCAGTTGAATATATGAGCAAGTTACTACGAGATTTAATCCGAATAAGCACAAAATAAATCATGATGGCTATAAGAGAGATGAAACTAATTATGTGGACTAGCATAGTAGTAGGATACAGAGTAGAAACATGAATTCTACCACGATTTCGAATAGGAAGGACAGAAACACATACTGTGCAACGGGAGCAGCACCATTGGCGTTGAGGTTGTCGCCCATTTCGTTGAAGAAGAGGTTGCCAAGGTCGGCGAAGAAGTCGTCGACGGTGAAGTCGTGGCAGCCAGCAGTCGCGAGAGTGCGCTCCCCAGATTTCAATAGCGCCACGACCGGTAGTGCAGGAGGCGGTGGCTGTAGGGGACGTTCTTGACACGCCCGAATGGAGCGCAGGAGTAGCACACGAAGCAGTAGATGGTGTCCTTACTAGTACTCCCTAGTCTCTATCTACCTATATCTATATATATCTATATCTATACTCTTATAGAAAACCGAGTTGGTGATGATGGTATGTCTGCCATCTTGTAATATAGACCGTCCGATCTATATCTGATGGATAGAAAGCCAACTATGAAAATTTTACAAAATATACCCGCACCTCTCTCCACATTTACAGATAAGGCCTTGCCTCGTTCATCCTTATCTCCCACAACCTCGTGCTCCTCCCTATGCCTCTATCTCTACTACTCTTCTTTGTTTTTTATAACAAATTGAATAGTGCTGCGTCGTCCGCTGCACGCCCGGCTAAACACGCCTCCTCGCCTCCGTCATCACCAACTAAGACTTCTATAGGAGTAGGAGTAGAGAAAAAACCAAGTTGGTGATGATGGTGTGCCTTGCAATGCACGGGCATCTTGCTATTTTTTCCATATAAGTCCAAATACCATGTAGACACGGTCTTTGAGCATGGTTCGTAGTCGTTCCACGCTCGGGCATTGAAGTTTGTAACTATTTTAGATTAGAATATACTACTACTCGTCCGGAGCTAGTAGTAGAGCAGAGTCCTACTCTACTACTCTACTCTAGCAAGCTAGGGCATTGTACTGTAGTAGGTACTGTAGGGAGTACCAGTACTGTGGTCACTCAAGCAAGTTGTCTGGCATCGATATGACCCTACGCTGCTGGTATGTGTCTCGTAAGTCAACCGGCGTGCTATAGTCATCATCACCTGTCCACTTCCCGCAGCACATATTCGCTTCTCCATCTTTGTCTGCACATAATCTCGTCCAAGCTTCCATCCCCGCTGGAAGCTAAGGCGCCTCCCCCCTCGTCCGAAACCCAAGCACTAACAATGGCAGTACGGAGCAGCGTCTGCCGAAAGAGTGGCTCGAATTCGCTCCCCACAGAGGTAATCAAGCTCATTGTTACGCGTGTGGACAATCTCAGTACCATGCCGCTCGCCGCGTGCTCGTTGGCGCTGTACCGTTTACTCAAAGCCCTCAGGCCGGAGCTTTTTAATCCAGCTCCTTGCTTGCTGATGCCGCCTGATCTTCATAAACGGCGTGTCATGCAGCATAAGATCGTAGGGTGGCGAGAATCAACCCCCTTCACTGTGATCCGATCCCCGTCATCCTCAGCTACATTAACGGTATGTACTGGGTCGGCATGAACACGTCTTGGATGGTGCTCGTCGACGGGTTGGCAGCTGGATGCTCGTGGAGGTCTACACTCGGCGATTGATCCCCCTTCCTTCGACTAACACTGCACTGCTTTGGCACCGCGGCCCAGAATACTCGGAATCTTACAGTAGCCAACATGATACCAAGTTTGATTTGCTCAAGGTTGTAATCTTCCAAGTGCCTACAAGATCTGCGAATCATAAAGACTTCAGGCTAATTGCGTTCTTCAACCGCGGTCTCGCCTATCTGACAGGTCACTGCGGTAAGCGGATAAATCTGCACGTCCATCACACGATCATACATCCTCCATGGTTCTCTGATGCCATTGAACACAAGGGCTTCATTTCCGCTGTCGACTCCTTCTATGGCTGGACGTATTGCTGGCCTACTCCAGTCATCACTACAAACGGCTATTACAGCAGTATGTTACTTTCCTATGATATCATGATGGCTTGCTTATATTACTTTCAACATTTAATGAAAATATATTCATGCTCATAACATGTTGTTCTTAAGTTGACTAAATCAAGAGCCCTTTTTTATTTGACTCCAACTTGATATGATGTTGTAGGCCGCCTGGTTTCCCTACCCTTACTAATCCCAGAACCTTTCAAAGAAAAGCGGCATGGCAGTTGCAGGTGGTTCCTGGCTCGATCGATGACGGCGAAAAGATTGATGATCGTTCGTACATACGGACGTGTTGTTTCGCGGAATACAATCACGATCCTTTAAGGTCTTTGAGCAGGATCCCAGCTTCTCTAGGCCTTTAGGAATTTTTGACTGGAGGCTGGTAAGTAGCCTTGGTGCATGCTCTCTGTTTGTCGGACTGAATTATCCGATTAACCAGGAGATAACCGACGGCAAGGATCATGATCGCAGTGCGGTTTCGTTCATCAGGCAAAACTCTGTGTGCATAGCATACCATGTGTCTCTGCATGCACCATACCCTGATATGTGCTGCCACGCGCTGCAGCCCAAAGTAGGAGAGATGGTCGCAAGTATCAGACTTCGACCTGCTGGCTGGAGTTTCCCCCGTCAGGCACCCATCTGGTTCAAGCCATCAGCCAATCTCCACAGCTTAACAAATAGTAACGTCTAACTGAGCCAGTTAGTTAGATGCGTACACTTGGTGTAGTAGGATCTTTATTTAGTTTGATGCATACACTTGTTCTTTTCTGGTAGCCCTTTTGTAATGATGGCTGATGTTTGGTTTGGAAGAGTGAGCTGCGTCTTCACTCTTCTGGCCTGCTTACTGCTTCTGTTGCACCCGCAGCCCTGGTTGCTACTGCTGATGTTTTCAATGTACAATCAGTAGTATATTTCATCTGTTGGTTGAATAAATGTGTTGGTAGAACGATAAACACAATGTTTTGGAAGTCGTTGCACGGTTCGATCATTTAGTGCCCCGTACCGTATGTAGCTCATACTATTTTTCGTACGGAACACATTTTCCACTTGTTGATAAGATGCATCCCACTGATGAAGGCCCAACAGAGAAGCCCATAATTAACTCGAAGGGAGGCTCTCACATGAATCCGCTCCAGGTACATGCTCATGGTCCCTGAAACATAAATGAGTAGATAAATAAATAAAGCTAAATGCTCATGCACCAGTTCTTTGGGAAAATAGGTAGCCCAGTATTTCTTTTTAAAGAATACTCAAGCTAGGCCTATTTGTTTTCTCTGAATTACTGGGCTGCAAATCTTTCAAGACGAGGAGGGATTCATTCCGTCCTGGCCAAAGAGTATGGTCAATGTCTGTTAAAAGTAATATCAAAAGGGGTTGAAAATTCCAAAAAATTTATAGCAAATGGGATATTAGTTTTTTTTTGTTCTTCACTGATATCTTATACGTATTTCATTGGATTTAACATGACATAGTACTAATTTATTTTTAAATTATGGCTATTAATTTTTGGATTAAGAATATTTCGTTCCCAGCAAAAATTTGCGGATTTTCAAAATTTCCCACATATTTAGTTAATTTTTTGACACTGGTACTGACCAGAAAATGGCCAGCAATTCTAAAAATGGAAAGCGGGCTGCAATAAATTCCATATGAATTAGAAAATGAGTAAAAGTTATTAAAATAATAGCAAATGGATGACTTGTTTACGCAAGGCTTTGTCAGTGAACACACGATTCTAGCGGCGATGGATCGTTGGATGTCCATCCAACGGCCGACGTGCTTCTTCAATCTCTGATCTTCCTGCTCCAGCCGCCTAAACTAGCGCCGGCGGGACTGCCTGCTCCCTCCTCTTGTGGCCCGCTGTGATGCCGCGCAGGCTTCCCCGGCCCACCCTACTCCCTCCGCTGGCCTGGCCGCACGCAATCAACTGCCTCCTTATTACACGAAAAAAAATGATTCCTCCCACTGACATCTGGGGCGCACCGGTTGGGAGGCTGACCTGTGGGCCTACTACATTGACGCGTACGCAGGGCTTGTCAACTTAGTCAACATACGATTCTAGCAGCAGTAACCGTTGGATTTGAATCGAACGGTTCTGCTGCTTCTTCAATCGCTGCTCTTCTTGCACCAGCCGCCCAAACCAGCGCCTGGGAGACCGCCTGCTCCTGCCTCCAGTGGCCGGTTGTGCTGCCGTTGAGGCCTCATCGCCCCCTACTACTCGCACCGCTAGCCAGGCCCTGTGGGGACGGCAGCCTCACACCGCAGCTGAACCAGTGAACCCTCGTACTCCTCTCCGCGTGGGCATCCACTGTCGCGTCTTCCCCGGCTCCGCGTCGTCCCCTTCCTAGGCCTCGCTGTCGTCCACCGCCTTGGTGCTCTCGGCGCAGCGTGGTCAATGTGGTCAACGACATTCCATCGGAAGAGTACTGTACGTGGAGAGGCCGACAGCCGGGTCCACGGCCACAACCCAGTTTTTTTGTGATTTGCCAAGTAAGTCACTTTGTTAGGCCTGTTGGGCTGCAAATCTTTCAAGACGAGGAGAGCTTTCATTCGGTGGCGAGAAAATGGCCCATCAAGAATGAGAAATGGGCTGTACATTTTAAAACACATCAAACCGCAATTAGTTTCAAATATCTTTTTTTTCATTTCAAGATTTTAAATTACATTAATTTTTATGTGTGGAGAATTTGTTGGATTTTATATTGATATCCATTTATTTTTAAAATCAGTTTGAATGTGACTCGAAATTTCGGGATTAAAAACTGTTCGGACCGCACCGAAATATGCAAAATTTCGTATAATTTTTTAACCATGGCCACAATATGGGCTGTAATGCTAACAAAAAGAATATGGGCTCCAAAAAACCTTAAGAATTAGCAAATGGGTTGTAAATTATTAGAAATAATGGCAGATGGGTTGTATGCTGTTTTCCACAGATTTGAGGCTTTCCTAAAAGAAGGTTGACGCACAAGCAGTGACTGTTGGATGGCCATCCAATGGCTGTCGTGCTTCTTCAATCTCAGCTCTTCCTGCTCTAGCCGCTCAAACAAGCGCTGGCGGGACTGCATGCTCCCTCCTCCCCAAGGCCGGCTATGCTGCCGCGCAGGCCTCACCGCCCCACCGTACTCCCATCGCTGGCCTAGCCATCCCTCTACTCACCCACACCTGCTGATATTCTCGAGCGATGGCAGACGAACCATTAAACCCTCGTACAGTCGTATTCCCCTCCACGTGGGAAATAACTGCCGAGTCTTCCCTGCATCTGTGTCGTCCCCTTCCTAGGCCTCGCCGTGGTCCACCGCCGTGGTGCTCTCGGCGCGGCGTGGTCAATGTGGTAAACGATAGACTTCCATCGGTAGAGTATTGTGCGTGGATACGCTGAAAGCTGGGTCCACGGCCGCAGCAAGGAAGTGCCTCCTTATTACGCGCAAAATAATTATTCCTCCACCTGACAGCGGGGACCCATCGGATGGGCCACCATATTTCACAAAAAAAACGTTTCCCCCAGACTGCTGGGACCCACCAGCGACACCTTCGCACGCAAGGAAGTGCGTCCAGGCAAAAAAAAAACAAAACGATTCGCCCCCCTGTCTGCTGGGACCCACCAGCTACATCTTTGCACGCAAGGAAGTCCATCCGAGCAAAAAAAAACGATTCGCCCCCCTGACTGCTAGGACCCACCAGCTACATCTTCGCACGCAAGGAAGTGCCTGACAGTCGGGACCCACCTGGTCGAAGCGTACGTAGCGTTGTCATTCTAGTCCCGAACGTGTACGTACATACTGGTCGTTGTAGAGGCGCGCAAGTGTCGTAGTAGAGGCGTGCACGTAGCATGTACACGTACGTACAACGGCGAGGGTGCAAGAAAGAAAATACGACCACGTATGTGTACATACGCGCGGGGTCTCGAACGCCCACTCGCGCGTACGTATGGCCAGGGCTCGTCTACATGGCTGGGTCGGAACGGAGAAACAACGTCGTCGTCGTGTTCATGGGGAGGCAACGGAGTGCGTTGTGTTCATGGGGAGCCAACGGAATGCGTCGTGTTCATCGGGAGGCAACAGACGCGTGGGAGCCAACCGGCTGGGTCGGAACGGAATGCGTGGTCGTGTTCATCGGGAGGGCTTGGACGGAACAGGCGATGTGGGAGCCTCCGTTTTGTGGACCTCGTTTCCATCGCCTGTTCCGTTCAAGACCTCCCGAACAACGGAGGAAACGGACCTCCTACGTTCGGAACGTGGTCCTATTGATCGGGAGAGGTGTGGTGTACCACAAAACGGAGGAAACGGACCTCCTGCGGTCGAAACGGGGGTCCTGTTGATCGGGAGGGGTGTGGCGTGCAGTAAAGCAGGCAAACGGACCTCCCTACGGTCGAAGCAGGGGTGGAGGGGTGTGGCGTACAGCAAAACGGACGAAACGGACTTGTGTTGGAGCACTACGGTCGAAACGGGTGACCTGTTCATCGGGAGGGGTGTGGCGTACCGCAAAACGGGAGTCCACAGGATACTGTTCATCTCCACCGTCGACCTCCTCCAGCCTCCACGGGCTACCGTCGACCTCCTCCAGCCTCCACGGGCTCCTGTTCATCCAGCCTCACCGTGCGCTACTCCACCGGCTCCTGTTCAACCACCCCACCACGGGCACCCCTCCACGATCAAGAGGAAGACGTTGCCGTCCTCCTCCGAGACTAGCAGGCGGCGGTGATCCTCCAGCGACTCCGGCATGGTGAACTGGTAGCACGTGTCGTACTTGATGTTCTCCGCCAAGGGCCATCAGTGACTGCTGCACGCATCCGTGAGGTGATGCACCATGTCCGCCGACGAGCCACAAAACGGCATCGGGCACTCATAACAGTGGACGAAGGGCTCCTTGGAGGCATCTACCCGGCCGTCCACGAAACGGGAGTGGCTGTAGGGGACGTTGCCCCAGTTGAATATATGAGCAAGTTACTACGAGATTTAATCCGAATAAGCACAAAATAAATCATGATGGCTATAAGGGAGATGAAACTAATTTTGTGGACTAGCATAGTAGTAGTATACAGAGTAGAAACATGAATTCTACCATGATTTCGAATAGGAAGGACAGAAACACATACTGTGCAACGGGAACAGCACCGTTGGTGTTGAGGTTGTCGCCCATTTCGTTGAGGAAGAGGTTGCCAAGGTCGGCGAAGAAGTCGTCGACGGTGAAGTCGTGGCAGCCAGCAGTCGCGAGAGTGCGCTCCCCAGATTTCAACAGCGCCCGCCGAATGGTGTGCAGGAGGGGTGGCTGTAGGGGACGTTGCGGCCGCCGAATGGAGCGCAGGAGTAGCACACGAAGCAGTAGATGGTGTCCTAACTAGTACTCCCTAGTCTCTATCTACCTATATCTATATATATCTATCTCTATACTCTTATAGAAAACCGAGTTGGTAATGATGGTATGTCTGCCATCTTGTAATATAGACCGTCCGATCTGTATCTGATGGATAGAAAGCCAACTATGAAAATTTTAAAAAAGATACCCGCACCTCTCTCCACATTTACAGATAAGGCCTTGCCTCGTTCATCCTTATCTCCCACAACCTCGTGCTCCTCCCTATATCTCTATCTCTACTACTCTTCTTTGTTTCTTATAACAAATTGAATAGTGCTGCGCCGTGCGCTGCACGCCTGGCTAAACACGCCTCCTCGCCTCCGTCATCGCGAACTGAGTCTTCTATAGGAGTAGGAGTAGAGAAAAAACCAAGTTGGTGATGATGGTGTGCCGTGGAATGCACGGGAATCTTGCTATTTTTTTCCATGTAAGTCCAAACACCATGTAGACACGGTCTTTGAGCACGGTTCGTAGTCGTTCCACGCTCGGGCATTGAAGTTTGTAACTATTTTAGATTAGAATATACTACTACTCCTCCGGTGCTAGTAGTAGAGCAGAGTCCTACTCTACTACTCTACTCTAGCAAGCTAGGGCATAGTACTGTAGTAGGTAATCTTGTAGGAGTACCGATCGTGGTCACTCAAGCAAGTTGTCTGGCATCGATTTGACCCTACGCTGCTGGTATGTGTCTCGTAAGTCAACCGGCGTTCTATAGTCATCATCACTTGTCCACTTCCCGCAGCACATATTCGCTTCTCCATCTTTGTCTGCACATAATCTCGTCCAAGCTTCCATCCCCGCTGGAAGCTAAGGCGCCTCCCCCCTCGTCCGAAACCCAAGCACTAACAATGGCGATGCAGACGGAGCGTCTTGAAAAGAGTGGCTGGAATTCGCTCCCCACAGAGGTAATCAAGCTCATTGTTTCACGTGTGGACAATCTCAGTACCATGCCGCTCGCCGCGTGCTCGTCGGGGATGTACCGTTTACTCAAAGCCCTCAGGCCGGAGCTTTTTAATCCAGCTCCTTGCTTGGTGATGCCGCCTGATCTTCAGAAACGGCGTGTCATGCAGCATAAGATCGTAGGATGGCGAGAATCAACCCCCTTCACTGCGATCCGATCCCCGTCAGCCTCAGCTACATTAACGGTATGTACTGGGTCGGCATGAACACGTCTTGGATGGTGCTCGTCGACGGTCGTGGCAGCTGGATGCTCGTGGAGGTCTACACTCGGCGATTGATCCCCCTTCCTTCGACTAACACTCCACTGCTTTGGCACATGACCCGTAATACTCGAAATCTTACAGTAGCCAACATGATACCAAGTTTGATTTGCTCAAGGTTGTAATCTTCCAAGTGCCCACAAGATCTGCGAATTATAAAGACTTCAGGCTAATTGTGTTCTTCAACCGCGGTCTCGCCTATCTGACAGGTCACTGCAGTAAGCGGATAAATCTGCACGTCCATCACACGATCATACATCCTCCATGGTTCTCTGAGGCCATTGAACACAAGGGCTTCATTTATGCTATCAACTCCTTCTATGGCTGGACGTATTGCTGGCCTACTCCAGTCATCGCTACAAACGGCTATTACAGCAGTATGTTACTTTCCTATGATATCATGATGGCTTACTTATATTACTTTCAACATTTAATGAAAATATATTCATGCTCATAACATGTTGTTCTTAAGTTGACTAAATCAAGAGCCCTTTTTTATTTGACTCCAACTTGATATGATGTTGTAGGCCGCCTGGTGTCCCTACCCTTACTAATCCCAGAACCTTTCAAAGAAAAGCGGCATGGCAGTTGCAGGTGGTTCCTGGCTCGATCAGACGACGGCGAAAGATTGATGATCGTTCGCACATACCGAACGTGTTGTTTCGCGGAATACAATCACAGTCACTGCAAGGTCTTTGAGCAGGATCCCAACTTCTCTAGGCCTTCAGGAATTTTTGGCTGGAGGCTGGTAAGTAGCCTTAGTGCATGCTCTCTGTTTGTCGGACTGAATTATCCGATTAACCAGGAGATAACCGACGGCAAGGATCATGACCGCAGTGCGGTTTCGTTCATCAGGCAAAAATCTGTGCACATAGCATACCATGTGTCTCTGCATGCACCATACCCTGATATGTGCCGCCACGCTCTGCAGCCCAAAGTAGGAGAGATGGTCACAAGTATCAGACTTCGACCTGCTGGCTGGAGTTTCCCCCGTCAGGCACCCATCTGGTTCAAGCCATCGACCAATCTCCACAGCTTAACAAATAGTAACGTCTAATCGAGCAGGTTAGTTAGATGCGCATACACTTGGTGTAGTAGGATCTTTATTTAGTTTGATGCATACACTTGTTCTTTTTTGGTAGCCCTTTTGTAATGATGGCTGATGTTTGGTTTGGAAGAGAGAGCTGCGTCTTCACTCTTCTGGCCTGCTTACTGCTTCTGTTGCACCCGCAACCCTGGTTGCTACTGCTGCTGTTTTCAATGTACAATCAGTAGTATATTTCATCTGTTGGTTGAATAAATGTGTTGGTAGAACGACAAACACAATGTTTTGGAAGTCGTTGCATGGTTCGATCCTTTAGTGACCCGTACCGTATGTAGCTCATACTATTTTTCGTACGGAACAAATTTTCCACTTGTTGATAAGATGCAGCCCACTGATGAAGGCCCAATAGAGAAGCCCATAATTAACTGGAAGGGAGGCTCTCACATGAATCCGGCCCAGGTACATGCTCATGGTCCCCGAAACATAAATAAGTAAATAAATAAATAAAGCTAAATACGCATGCACTAGTTCTTTGGGAAAATAGGTAGCCCAGTATTTCTTTTTAAAGAATACCCAAGCTAGGCCTATTTGTTTTCTCTGAATTACTGGGCTGCAAATATTTCAAGACGAGGAGGGATTCATTCCATCCTGGCCAAAGAGTATGGTCAATGTCTGTTAAAAGTAATATCAAAAGGGGTTGAAAATTCCAAAAAAATTATAGCAAATGGGATATTAGTTTTTTTTTGTTCTTCACTGATATCTTATACGTATTTCATTGGATTTAACATGACATAGTACTAATTTATTTTTAAATTATGGCTATTAATTTTTGGATTAAGAATATTTCTTTCCCCAGCAAAAATTTACGAATTTTCAAAATTTCCCACATATTTAGTTAATTTTTTGAAACTGGTACTGACCAGAAAATGGCCAGCAATTATAAAAATGGAAAACGGGCTGCAATAAATTCCATATGAATTAGAAAATGAGTAAAAGTTATTAAAATAATAGCAAATGGCTGACTTGTTTACGCAAGGCTTTGTCAGTGAACACACGATTCTAGCAGCAGTGACTGTTGGATGTCCATCCAACGGCCGACGTGCTTCTTCAATCTCTAATCTTCCTGCTCCAGCCGCCTAAACTAGCGCCGACGGGACTACCTGCTCCCTCCTCTTGTGGCCCGTTATGATGCCGCGCAGGCTTCCCCGGCCCACCCTACTCCCTCCGGTGGCCTGGCCGCACGCAATCAACTACCTCCTTATTACACGAAAAAAACTGATTCCCCCCACTGACATCTGGGGTGCACCGGTTGGGAGGCTGACCTGTGGGCCTACTACGTTGACGCGTACGCAGGGCTTGTCAACTTAGTCAACAAACGATTCTAGCAGCAGTAACCGTTGGATTTGAATCGAACGGTCCTGCTGCTTCTTCAATCGCTACTCTTCTTGCACCAGCCGCCCAAACCAGCCCCGGGGAGACCGCCTGCTCCTGCCTCAAGTGGCCGGTTGTGCTGCCATTGAGGCCTTATCGCCCCCTACTACTCGCACCGCTTGCCAGGCCCTGTGGCAACGACAGTCTCACACCACAGCCGAACCAGTGAACCCTCGTACTCCTCTCCGCGCGGGCATCCACTGCCGCGTCTTCCCCGGCTCCGCGTCGTCCCCTTCCTAGGCCTCGCTGTCGTCCACCGCCTTGGTGCTCTCGGCGCAGCGTGGTCAATGTGGTCAACGACATTCCATCGGAAGAGTACTGTACGTGGAGAGGCTGACAGCTGGGTCCACGGCCACAACCCAGTTTTTTTGTGATTTGCCAAGTAAGTCGCGTTGTTAGGCCTGTTGGGCTGCAAATCTTTCAAGACGAGGAGAGCTTTCATTCGGCTGGCCGAGAAAATGGCCCATCAGTAATGAGAAATGGGCTGTACATTTTTAAAACACATCAAACCGGCAATTAGTTTCAAATATCTTTTTTTTCATTTCAAGATTTTAAATTACATTAATTTTTGTGCGTGTAGAATTTGTTGGATTTTATATTGATATACATTTATTTTTAAAATCAGTTTGAATGTGACTCGAAATTTCGGGATTAAAAACAGTTCGGGCCGTACCGAAATATGCAAAATTTCGTATAATTATTTAACCATGGCCACAATATGGGCTGTAATGCTAACAAAAAATATATGGGCTCCAAAAAAACCTTAAGAATTAGCAAATGGGTTGTAAATTATTAGAAATAATGGCAGATGGGTTGTATGTTGTTTTCCACAGATTTGAGGCTTTCCTAAAAGAAGGTTGACGCACAAGCAGTGATCATGGATGGCCATCCAACGGCTGTCGTGCTTCTTCAATCTCAGCTCTTCCTGCTCCAGCCGCTCAAACAAGCGCCGGCGGGACTGCATGCTCCCTCCTCCCCAAGGCCGGCTGTGCTGCCGCGCAGGCCTCACCGCCCCATTGTACTGCAATCGCTGGCCTAGCCATCCCTCTACTCACCCACACCTGCTGATATTCTCGGGCGATGGCAGACGAACCATTAAACCCTCGTACAGTCGTCCTCCCCTCCACGTGGGAAGCAACTACCGAGTCTTCCCTACATCTGTGTCGTACCCTTCCTAGGCCTCGCCGTCGTCCATCGCCGTGGTGCTCTCGGCACGGCATGGTCAATGTGGTCAACGATCGACTTCCATCGGTAGAGTACTGTGCGTGCAGACGCTGAAAGCTGGGTCCATGGCCGCAGCAAGGAAGTGCCTCCTTATTACGCGCAAAATAATTATTCCTCCTCCTGACAGCGGGGACCCACCGGATGAGCCACCGTATTTCACAAAAAAAAACGTTTCCCCCCAGACTGCTGGGACCCACCAGTGCCACCTTTGCACGCAAGGAAGTGCGTCCGGGCAAAAAAAAAACAAAATGATTCGCCCCCCTGACAGCTGGGACCCACCAGCTACATCTTTGCACGTAAGGAAGTCCATCCGAGCAAAAAAAACGATTCGCCCCCCTGACTGCTAGGACCCACCAGCTACATCTTCGCACGCAAGGAAGTGCCTGACAGTCGGGACCCACCTGGTCGAAGCGTACGTAGCGTTGTCATTCTGGTCGCGAACGTGTACGTACATACTGGTCGTTGTAGAGGCGCGCAAGTGTCATAGTAGAGGCGTGCGTAGCATGTACACGCGTCGTCTGGCGGCCAGGGTGCAAGAAAGAAAATCTGACCGCGTATGTGTACATACGGGCGGGTCTCGAACGCCTACTGCTACAGACGTCGCGTGGCGTGGCTCGTCTACATCGCTGGGTCGGAACGGAGAAACAGCGTCGTCGTCGTGTTCATGGGGAGGCAACGGAGTGCGTTGTGTTCATGGGGAGCCAACGGAATGCGTCGTGTTCATCAGGAGGCAACGGAACGCGTGGGAGCCAACCGGCTGGGTCGGAACGGAATGCGTGGTCGTGTTCATCGGGAGGGCTTGGACGGAACAGGCGATGTGGGAGCCTCCGTTTTGTGGACCTCGTTTCCATCGCCTGTTCCGTCCAAGACCTCCCGAACAACGGAGGAAATGGACCTCCTACGTTCGGAACGTGGTCCTGTTGATCGGGAGAGGTGTGGTGTACCACAAAACGGAGGAAATGGACCTCCTGCGGTCGAAACGGGGGTCCTGTTGATCGGGAGGGGTGTGGCGTACCATAAAACAGACGAAACGGACCTCCTACGGTCGAAACGGGGGGTGGAGGAGTGTGGCGTACAACAAAACGGACGAAACGGACTTGTCTTGGAGCGCTACGGTCGAAACGGGTGACCTGTTCATCGGGAGGGGTGTGGCGTACCGCAAAACGGGACTCCACGGGATACTGTTCATCTCCACCGTCGACCTCCTCCAGCCTCCATGGGTTACCTTCGACCTCCTCCAGCCTCCACGGGCTCCTGTTCATCCAGCCTCCACCGTGCGCTACTCCACCTGCTCCTGTTCAACCACCCCACCACGGGCACCCCTCCAATGTCTACTGTTCATCCAGCCCTCCACACCACGGGGTCCTGTTCAACCGCCCCTCCACGGCCACCCCTCCACCGTCTACTGTTCATCCAGCCCTCCACACCACGGGGTCTTGTTCATCCAGAGGCAACGCCACCGCTAACTTTTCATCCACCCCCCCTCCCCCCGCAACGCTCACTGTTCATCCAATCGATCGGCTTCAGTTAGCAGCAGTAGCGAAGGAATCGCTCCATTAGGTTCAGTTAACAGGCATCGATCGATCGCTCGGGTTCGATGAACGCGTAGCCTGCGGTCTGTCGCCGGGTTCGATTAGAGCCCAATGCCTCGCTTCGGGTTCGATTAGAGCCAACGCCTCGCACACGCAGCAGCGTCGTCACGAGAAAGCAGCGTCGCTCGGCCCCGACCTCCCACCGTAACCGCAACTCCCGAAATTTTCCTCCCCCTCGCTTCTACCACGGTTTTTTCCGTCATGGACGGCCCAAAGAATGTCATGCAGCTGCGTCTCCGGCCCGCCCAGGACGAAAAGCCCATTTCTGTCATGATTTTTTGTCATAGAAGTAGGAGCCAACCAGATTTGTGATGATACCGGGTTTTGTCACAATTATCGTCATAGAAGTGTCATATGTATGACAGAAAAAATTTCGTTCATCCCAAAATGTCACGGATGTGTCTTTTTTTGTAGTGATCCCTCATTCACTCAGTATCCATTCTTCTTCTCCCTTGCTTCTCCCTTTCTTCCGCAATGGCGAGAGGAGGTGTTGGGCCTTCGACGGTGGCGGCGAGGGTCGCTGCTCGTCAGTGCATCCCTCCTTCCCATGAGCCTGCGGCGGCGGAGCCGGCCACGAGAGGAAGGGGGAGGGGGCGAGGCCGAGGTCGTAGCGGCGGTCGGGGGAGAGGGGGACGAGGCGGTGCGGCGGCTGTGCCTCCGCCAGCAGTGCCCCCCGCGGTGGAGGGTCACATCGGGGACCAGCCCCGCGAATTCTTCATCAAGCTACGTAGGCCGCCGCGTCACCGTCTCTGTCTCCCCACCCCTTCGCTCGGGAAATGGAGCCCGACCCGCCCCAGTCCCTCATATTGCACATGAGGGGCTGCGGGACCGGCGGCACGCGGGTCGACGTCGACTTCCCTGCTCCTCATGTTATGTATCTCCGTCGCGGATGGAAGACGTTCGCCCGCATCCATAGCCTGACTGTGGTTCTCGTCCTTTACTTCAAGTTAATGGAGGGCGGCCTGCTCTCCGTCAAGGTCTTCGGAGACCTTTGAACTCGCCTGAAGTGCTACGTGGAGAGCTTCTCCAACGATGAAGATTCCTCCACAAGTTGGAGTGACAAGGAGGAAAGCGGTAGCGACGACGAGGGAGTCGAGCGGCAGGATGCCGACTCCGACTTCGACTGTCCTCGCTGCTGCTCCCTAGGCCACGCGCCCTGCCGGTGGCCTTCCTCACCAAGCTCTCCTTCGGGGCGCTCCCCGTCGTCTCCTTGGGCGACTGGCGTAGGAGGGCCGGAGAAGCCGAAGAAGGCGGGTGGCAGCCTTCAACTCAGAGTTCGCGGGCAAAAACGCCTTCGTCGCATACTGTCGGCCTGCCGCCTCGTCTTCCAGCTCTTCTGTTGGCACCGAGATGCTCTCTTAGCACCTTCTGCTCCTCGCACCTCGCCTAGGAACTCCTTTCGCCCTCTTGCTGTCTTGTTCCATCTCCTGAGGAGAGGGACAAAAAAGGGATCACGGTCACCTTATCTCTTTTTTAGTTTGTAAGCCTTCACTAAATTTAGAACTTGTAATCCCCTTGCTCATGTTTTTCATTCCGTATGAACTGTACCTGTATGGGATGTTTTTAATGAAAAAGGGATGTTTGCCGGGTTTTTCCTTCATGGGTAGACCCCGCGACAAGGAGAGAATCCTTGTTACTTTTTAAGATAAACGTTTTTCGCCCGGCAACAGGCCTTGCCGTCCCCCTCACTTCGCTCGGCCAGCCTCGCGCTCTTGGCAGAGGCAGGGATGAAGCGGGCTTAGGATCCTTGTTCTATCTCTTTGCTACCGCGGCTACAACCAAATCCGGACCTAGGATATAATCCTTAGGTATAGGAAAAAAGGGAGCACGGTAGCTTGGAGATAAAACGAGGTTTCACATGCCCCAGTTCCGTTCCGAAATGCATGACGGAGGATGAAAGACTTATCTGGATCTGCAGCACGCGGCAAACTTGTCTTGCCGCGGTTGGATCCTTGTACTTGAAGCCCCCGGCAACTCTGATTTGCCGGGGTCGGAACGCCGGTCCATTCCCTTTCTTCCATGTAGCTCAGCAGAAGTGCCCATGTGCCCTGCGAACCAAAGAGGACGGAAAAGAACAGAGAGACGTGCACTCGACCTCCAAGCTAGGGGTTAGCCGCCGGTAAGCACTATCAACCCTAACTGAGGAAGAGACTCGACCTAGCATGCATGCTATAACTTAGGGCGCTAGCGCTTCATTTATTTGTGCTCAGGGCCTGCGCCTGGCTTTGTACAAAGGGTTACATGCCTTGCTGGCAAAGCTTGTACAAAAGTTGGCTTGCCGGGAGGCCCGACAAGCCGCGCCTTATGGGTAAAACTTGCGAAGATGCTCGATGTTTCAGGAGTTGCTCATTGGGACAACATCTTCGGTCTCCAGGCGGACTTCCCACTTTGGCGTCAACTTGTTGGAATTCTTGGCCGACTGAACATGCCGAAGAACAAGGTGGCCTTTCTTAAAGCTCCGGGCATGAACCTTATGGCTATGGTAGCAGCGCAAGGCTTGCTGGTAGGGTGTTGCTCCCACAGCCGCCCGGAGACTATCTTCCTCAAGGAGCGTTGCGTCATCTTGCATCAATCGCTCTTGCTCAAGCTCATCATAAGCGAGCACTCGAGGTGACCCGTATATGAGTTCCGTGGGGAGAATTGCTTCTGCCCCGTAGACCAGGGCAAAGTGTCTGGCCGGTGGCTTGATTTGGCGTCGTCCTGATCGACCAAAGAACCACCTACAACTCGTGAATCCAGCGCCTTCTGCTCTTGTGCAGCCTGTCAAAGGTCTTTGTTCTCAGGCCTCGCAACACTTCAGAATTCGCCCTCTCTGCTTGGCCGTTGCTCTAGGGGTGTGCCACGGAAGCAAAACATACCTTGCTACCGAGGTCTTGAATGTACAGCATGAAGGTGTGGCTTGTGAACTGCGTGCCATTGCCGGTGATGACTCTGCTTGGCACACCAAAACGGCAGACTAGTCCCTTGAAGAACTTGACAGCTGACTAGGTTGTCACCTTCCTCACTGGTTCCACCTCTGGCCACTTTGTGAACTTGTCGATTGCAATGTACAAGTACTCAAAGCCCCCAACGGCACGGGGGAAATGACCTAGTATGTCGAGCCCCCAGACCGAGAATGGCCAGGAGAGAGGGATCGTTTGAAGGGCTTGAGCTGGTTGATGAAGCTTCTTTGAATGGAACTAACACGCTTCACACTTGGTTACTAGTGTCATCGCATCCTGGAGGGCGGTAGGCCACAAGAAACCTTGCCGGAACGCCTTCCCGGCAAGGGCCCTCGACCCTATGTGGGAGCCACATATGGCTCCATGTATCTCTGCCAACAGGTCCTGTCCTTCCTCCCGGGATATGCACTTGAATTTCACACCATTTGGCCTTCTCCTGTACAGGACGTCATAGACGAACTGCTACAGGGCAGACTGACGGGCTACTTTTTCCGCTTCTTCCTGCTCCTCAGGAAGTTCCGCTGTTTGGAGGAATCAGACAGTATGCTCTGCCATGGGAACGGCTGTCTCCACGGCAAGGGCTCGACGCCCTGCCGGAGCCAGTTGCTCTTTGGCAGGCTCAGTGTCCATGGTAGCATCCTTGCCGTCAGCCCCAGGGGGCTCGGCGGGAAAGTACTTGCCGGGACCTGACTTCCTCCGCTTGTTCTGCCCCGTTGATGGTTCGACGGATGGCTGAGTTAACCGGAGGAAAAAGGTACCTGGTTCCACAGCTAGCTTGAATGCAGCACGCTTCGATAGGTAATCGGCGACGCCGTTCTCCGCTCGGGGAACATGTTCCGCTTGGATACCATCAAAGCACTCCTACAACTTCCTCACTTCATCTATGTAGGCCTCCATCAATGGGCTCTGGTAATCCTTGTTGACTTGTCTGACGACAAGTTGCGAGTCACCCCTGACGATGAGCTTTTTGACTCCGAGGTCCGCCGCGATCCTGAGACCGGCAAGCAAGCCCTCGTACTCGGTGGTGTTGTTAGTTGCCATCTCCCGGGGAAAGTGCATTTGGATGACATACTTGAGGTGCTCTCCGGTGGGTGCGACAAGAAGCACACCAGCACTGGCGCCTTGTAGCGAAAAAGCCCCATCAAAGTACATGATCCAGTTGCTGCTCGTTTCCTTGCCGGGGAGAGTGGTCTCCTGTACCTCTTCGTTAGACGTCGAGGTCCATTCTGCAATGAACTCCGCCAAGACACTGCTCTGAATCATCGAGGTGCTTTCAAACTTTAAACCGAAACTCGACAGCTCCAGGGCCCATTCCACGATCCTCCCCGTTGCATCTGGGTTATGCAGTATCCGTTGCAACTGGAGGCGGGTGACCAAGGTGATCTCGTGCGCTTGGAAGTAATGGCGCAGCTTCCTCGAGGCCATAAGGAGGCCGAAGAGCAATTTTTGCACACCTGAGTACCTCGACCTAGCCCCCTACAAGAGGGAGCTGACGAAGTAAACTGGGTCCTGCACCATTTTCATCTTCTGTGCCGCTTCACCTAGTCGCGCGGGCCCAGTCGCACTGGCGTCATCCTCCACCGGGGACGCAGTCTAGGTGGGACCGAGCCCTGCCGGAGAGGGTTCCGGCTCGCGATCTATTGACTCTGCCGCCGCTGCTGCCTCTTCGTCGACCTCTCTCTGTGCCACCAATGCGGTGCTAACCACTTGATTCGGTGCCGCTAGGTACAGCAGCAATGGTTCTTATGGTTTGGGCGCAACCAGCAATGGGGTAGAGGAGAGGTACTTCTTCAAATCCTGCAGCGCTGCCTCGGCCTCCGGGGTCCACTCCATTGGGCCCGCCTTTTTCATGATCTTGAAAAAAGGGATGGCACGCTCTGCAGACTTGGAGATGAATCCGCTAATGGCGACAAGGCAGCCAGCGAGCCGACGCACGTCCTTGATCCATTTAGGTGCCCCAATCTGCTCGATGGCCTTGATCTTATCTGGGTTTGCCTCAATCCCGCGCTGTGACACAAAGAACCCGAGAAGCTTGCCGGACGGGACACTGAAGACACACTTCTCAGGGTTCAACTTGAGGTTGATCTTGCACAGGTTCGCAAATGTTTCCTCCATGTCTTGCACAAGTGTTGCTTTGTCCTTGGTTTTGACCACCATGTCATCCATATAAGCTTCCATATTCCTATGTAGCTAGGGCTCAAAACCAATTTGGACTGCTCTTGCAAAGGTTGAGCAAGCACTCTTCAACCCGAAAGGCATCCGTAAAAATCAATACGTACCACATGGGGATATGAATGTTGTCTTCTCCTTGTCTTCTTTTGTCATGAAGATCTGGTGGTACCCTGAGTAGGCGTTGAGCAATGATAACAGGTCACACCCAGCCGTGGAGTCAACAATCTGGTCGATGCGCAGTAACCGGAAGGGATCCTTTGGACAAGCTTTATTGATGTCCCTGTAATCAATACACAGTATCCACTTCCCATTTGCCTTGCGCACCACTACCGGGTTGGCCAACCACGTCGGATGGAGCACCCCCCTTACCAAGCCTGCTGCCTCTAGTTTCCTAATCTCCGCTGTGATGAACTCCTGTCTTTCCAGAGCCTGCTTCCTGACCTTCTGCTTGACGGGCCGCGCATGAGGACAAACAGTTAGGTGGTGCTCAATCACCTCGTTGGGAAAAACGGGGATGTCGGATGCTTGCCATGCAAACACGTCGACATTCGCCCGCAGGAAGGTGACGAGCACGCCTTCCTATTTGCCGTTGAGGGTGGACCTTATTGTGAAAGCAACTCCCATGCCATCCTCCCTAACGGGCACCCTCTTGGTCTGTTGTGGCTTGGCTCTGGATTTCTTATTTTTGCCGACGGAGCTCTCTGGCACGTCCTCGATGATAGCACAACACTCCGAAGAGGTGCGCTTGCCGGAGTGGATGAGAGAGGACTTCTTGCTCTTGCCGGCGGAGCTCTTTGGAATGTCCTCGACGGCAGCACAACACTCCGAAGAGGTGTGCTTGGAGGAGTGGGTGCGAGAGGTCTTGTTGGGCTTCTTCTTCCCTCCTAGAGCTTCGGTGGTAGGAGCAAGTGCCTCGACGGCAGCTGCTGCAACTGCTTCCCGATATAGTCGATCGTCACAAATCAGCGCGTCCTTCTTGTCGGAGGGGATGGAGATGATGGTCAACGGCCCGGGAATCTTCAACATGTTGTAGGCATAGTGCGATATCGCCATGAACTTGGCTAGTGCCGGGCAGCCGAGGATCCCGTTGTAGGGCGAGGGGATCTCCGCCACATCAAAGACGATCCTTTCCATCCTGTAGTTCAACTCTCCTCCAAATGTCACGGGCAGTATGACCTTCCCCTTCGGCTGGCTCTTTCCCGGATTGACCCCTTGAAACGTTCCCGTTTCCTCGAGGTCTCCATCAGTGATTTGCAGCCTTTTGATCACGGCAGGCGATATCAAGTTCAGGCCGTCCGCACCGTCAACCAACGTCTTGTTCAACTTGAGGTTGTGTATAGTTGGCGAGACAATTAACGGAAAGCACCCGACCACGGTTGTGCGGTCAGGGTGATCCTCGGAGTCAAAGATGAGGGGCGTGCTGGACCACTTCAGCGGCTAGCATCGAACAATGGCTCTGTTGCTGTAATCTCACGCGCCCACTGCTTGATCTTGCGGTGAGAAGTATGCAGCAATGCGACACCATCATTGCACATGGCCTCCATAGCCTTCCGGAACTCTTTCTCGCCAGACTCGTCGTCCTCATCATGATCATCGTCTTCTTGCTTCTTGTCACGGCCCCGAGCGGGCCTCTCTTGCTGGTTGTCCTTGCAGCGGCGGCCTCCGTTTTTTTGACTATAAACAGTAGGGTAAACACCCCACTGCAACTTTTATTAAAAATAAGAAACAAAGAACATAAGTCTTGTGGGCTTGAGGTAAGCCCAAACAAAAGAAAAGAAAAAGAAGAACATGAGAGAAACTACCAAAAAAAGGAGTCTAACCTACAGCTAAGAAAAAGCCTAATAAACAAAAAAACAGAGGGAACTAAACTAAAAAAATTACAGCCAAGCATCCAGCCAAGCAGAGAATTGAGCTTGATCCTTCGGCACCGTCCTGACCCTTCTCCTTGTCTCGCCTCTCATACTCCGCCTTTTGCTTCTCAGCAAGCAGGTCGACTTGTCAGCAGTTGTGGAGTTCATGGCCCTTGGTGCGGTGGATCTTGCAATACCGCTTGTCGGAGCCCCCCGGCTTATCGGCAGCCGCCAAGGCCCGGCAAGCGACACACCCTACAACCTCCTTGACGGGGTCACCCGCCTAGGGTTTCTTGGTGGCGCCGGTACCGTCGAACCGCTCGACGGCAAGCATGGTCTTGCCCTTGCACTTCCTATTACGGCGCCGACCCTTCTTCGCCGGGGTGGCGGTCTCATCCTGGAGTCGGTTTCCGCGCCGGCATCTTCGTCGGGGTACTTCCTTCCCTCTTCAGCCCGAGCGCACCGATTGGCCAAAACATAAATCTCGGCCACTGTCGGATTTCAGGTTCCGGCAGACCCCCTAGGTTCGAAATCTGGGGTGCACACGGAGATTTCACCCCCTACCTACCTGCACCTCGTCGCCTCGCAAGGATCTAAGACTACACGAAGAGCAACACAAGGGACACAAGGTTTATACTGGTTCGGGCCACCATTATGGCGTAACACCCTACTCCAGTGTGTGGTGTGGTGGATTGCCTCAGGGGCCGATGATGAACAATACAAGGGAGAACAGCCTCGCGAGGGTGAGGTGTTCTTGTGGCTAGGCTCTTGATCGGATTGGACCAAGCTAAGATGAGATATCCCTTTCTACCGTGGTGGCTAGTTCTACTTATAGACAGTGGCCCTGGGCCTCTTCCGAAATATTGAGCGGGAAGGGCGCCAAAAATTGGCCATTTTGAAGGGGAACATCTAGTACACTTATCCTAACTAAAGTTGGTCCTCGCATGTCAAAGGCTCTGACGATGACGCCGGCTTGGGCTCCACGATGACCTCCTTCCTGCCGTTGTGATGGTCTTGGTCTTGTTGCACCGAAACGGCTGCCTTTGCTTGATGCTCTGCGTGATGCGCTTGCCTCCTTTGCACCAAAGAGGAAATGAGGACATCATGGGCTGGCGCCCGCCGCGCCTCTTATGGTCGTCATGGCTTAAGTCATGGGCACCTCGTGAGGTACCCCGCCTTGATCTCTCCGCCTCCTCGTGAGCCAGCCTGACGAGGCCGTGCCTGAGGAGGCTTCCTGTCGTCCGCCCCGCGAGGGTTGGCCCCTCGCGAGGGTCTTGAGCTGGTGCTGATGAAGATGGGCCGCACTGGGCCACCCTTTGAGCCACGCCGCAGGCCGTAGGCAGGCAAGTCTGGGTACCCCTGTTCCCAGAACGCCGACAGTAGCCCCTGGGCACAAGGCGCGCCTGGACTTGGCTGAGCAGAGAAGCGAAGGGGCAAGTGCGAAGCGCCGCGGGCCCTAACAGCCTGTGGCCTTGGGCGCCGCGTGGCGGTTGATTGGACGTGGGCGTCTCCACTTCCCCACAATGCCTCGGCGACTGCACGAATTGACAAGTCCCTACAAGTGAAGCGGGTTATGAGTACGGAACGGTGCGTGCCCTTCCGGTCCATCTCTTCTTGCTCCTCCTTCTTCTCCATCCCTTGCTCCACCCTGCGGTTATGGTCCCGACCCGCTTTCGCCGAAGAAACGGCTAACCCTCTGCCGTCGGGATGAGGGCGCCCGGCAGGAGGTGTCGAGGCCCTGGTGCGAGCGGCCGCCGCCAGGGTTCCCGCTGCCCTTGTACGCCCGCATTGAGGGCCCTGAAGGAGTTGACGTCGAGCGCCATGGACGATGCCGAGCTCCTCCCGAGAGTTTGTGCTCCATGCCGCCATGCCTCCTCGGTCTTGGATTCGCCTTCCTCCCTCCTTCGCCTTCGTGATGCCGCAGGGGGGGGGGGATATTTGGAGCTCTGGCTGCAGCACGCCGGCTGCAGCACCCTCGAACCGAAGCGGAGGTCTCGGTCGTCGCTCCGGGCAAGGTCTTCATGACTCGAGGCTGGGGCGAGATCGCCTGGATCTGCAGGACGAGGGGCGCCCTCACGATCCACCTGGAGTACGATGGCGCTTCCATGATGTTCTTCAAGGTCTTCGACGTGGAAGGACGCCAGCTGGAGTGCTGCCCTGAGAGAGGTGGTCGGGGTCCTGCCGCGGCGAGGACCAGGCTCGCCGATCGCTCCCTCAGCAGCTCCTCAGGCGGCGGAGGCGTCGGAGGATCCAGCGACTCCACCGATCTCTTTGCGACTCCGGAGACGAGCGACGACAGCTACGAGCCCCCGAGCTTGCGCCGCTCTCGGAGCAGGGCGGGCTCGTCAGGCCGCCGCCGCCTCTGATCTGGATGAGGTTGGCGCCGGTGCCTGACGGCCCACTGTTGATGATGGCGTCTCTTGCGGAGGCGCGTGTAGTTAGCGTTCTTTAGGATCTGCTCCCTTTGTTCCCTGCGAGGAATCGAAAAACGTGCCCCGTGGGGGCTTGTAAGGTGCCTGTGGTTCTGTTTGTTAATATTATCTTTGTCGTGAAGTAGTGTAAGATGCTCATTCCGTCTTAGCTTAGTTCCTCCTTTCAAACCACACGAGGGCTTGGTGCTCTGCGCCGACAAGTCCCGGTCCCAAGGCAGGCTTCAGCCGTCGCTGGTATGCCAGGTCGCGATGCCGTGGTCAAGGCCAGGAGGTGAGCGGCCCGGGGTCCAGTAAGAGCCCCTGAGTCGCGATGCTCAGGAGGTCCCCTTTAGCGCTCAAGCAGCCATCATTCGGTGAGAAAGGAGCGTGACGTTGCTAACACAGGATTGCCTTAGGTGCGAGGTCGGTGCTGCGATAGCTAGTGTTTCCGGAGGATGACTTATCTCGGGAGTCAGTAACCGCTTCCTGGTGCGACGTTAGGTCTGCGCATCGGCAGGCGAGGGGTTGCCTGGCGAGGACCCCGCATGCCTCTTCCCTCTCGCCTTTGCTCCCCTTTCTGCTCTACGTCCTCGAGTCCCGGCCCTCGAGCGGGTCTCAGCCGTCGCTGGTATGCCAGGTCGCGATGCCGTGGACAAGGCCAGAGGGTGAGGGCTGGAGAGCCAGTAAGAGCCCATGAGTCGTGATGCTCAGGTACCCCCCCCCTTTAACGTGCAAGCGGTTCGCGCGGACGAGAGTGAAGAAGACGCCGTGAGGGCCTCGCCTGGTGCTGCTCCTTGAAGAGATCCTGCAGGCTCACCACAAGAAAACAAGAGTCCGCCATGACAAGCAACGGTCAGCCGTTGGTTGCTTTGGAGGGGTGACGAGGCACTGAAGGTGTGACGAGGTGGCGCCGTGCGGGGCTGCCGTGGCAAGAGCTCAGCCATTCAGGTTTGTCGGCGTTGCCGGGACGGACCCATGCGCAAGCTTCTTGCCGTTGGGGAGCAGCTCCATCAGTTGGTGTCAATTGAGCGGGTGACTAGGTCAAACACGTTAATCACGAAGGAGCAAGTTCATTTAGATAGGTGCAGGAAAGGCAGACGTCGCTGGGTCTGGCCCGAGTGACTTGGGGATGATGCAGCCGGAGGGGCGCCCCCGGTAAGGTAAGCTAGGAACATGAAGTAAAAGGGATACACGCCGCAGGGACGGACCCACGCGGCCTGGGAATGATGCGGCCCTGGGGGGCGCTCCCAGCTGAAAATGAAACTTGAAGAATGTCACCTGATAACGTTGAAGACGAGGGGATGCTGAAGTAGCAGACGTCGTGGGCTGCGGAAGCCAATCTTCACGAGCCCCCAGGCCCAGGAGCCTTGGGAGGCTCCGGAGGAACTGGTGGCTCCTCGCGGACCATCTCCATCTCCGCCAGGACTGCGGAACGCCTGGCCTCATGAGCCTCCAGGATGCTCCCCATGAGGCGCTGGCGCGTGGCAGCCGCGTTCGGCATGCCGTAAGGCATGCGAACGTAGCTGTGGGGTGGACCTTCACAGCGCCCCACGCGTGAGGGCCAGAGGCGCTCCTGAGAGGCGGCTTGGTTGAGCCCTGGTATGTTGGTGCAGACGCGCAGCCCACCATCCTCGCCTGGATGGGGACCTACGGCGGGTAAGCGACGGCTGCCACTCATGACTCTTGACTCCTGCAGCTCCTGAATGATCTGGCTGACGAACTCCTAAGGGTTTGGCCCTCCTTGCCTCGCTCCTTCCTGAGGGAAACGTGCTTTGAAACACGCCTCCAAGTGGTGCCCAAGCGCCTCCCTCGTGATCCTAGCAAAGTCGGTGGCCCTCCAGGAGAGAGCCCTCGAGCCTTGCTCGAGGAGGGCGCCGGGCGCGCCTTCCTATGCGAGAGAAGGAGGTGCCCCCTGAACAGGCGCGGGCCCTGAGGGGCCTGCCTCCCAAGGGGTCGGGCCTGGCGATGTCTTCTTCTGCTTGGGAGCAGTCTCGGGGAGCCTCCCGCTCCTGCGATCTGGGTCTTCAAGTGACGCGGCTTGAAAAGCACACTCCAGGGAGCACACCGCGTCCCTCTCTTCACAAGGCACCGTGATGACTCCGCCGCTTCCTGGCATCTTGAGGACGTTGTAGCCGTGATGAGTCACGGCCATGAACTTGGCCAGAGCTGGGTACCCGAGGATGGCATTGTATGGCAGGCGAATGTGGGCGACGTCGAAGTCGATGAGCTCGGTGCGGTAGTTGTCGCGCGCCCCGAAGGTGACAGGGAGGCGGACCTTCCCAATCAGAATTGTGGAGCCATCGGTGACTCCGGAGAAAGGCTTGTTTGGCTGAAGCTGATTGTAAGGCACTTGGAGATTGTTGAATGTCTCTACGGACTGGAAATTGAGCCCGGCTCCGCCATTGATGAGGGTCCTGCTGACTTGCACGTTGCTGATGATTGGGGAACAAAGCATCGGGAGGACTCTGGCTATGGCCACGCACTTGAGCTGATCCGCCAAGCTGAATGTGATGACCCACGCTGACCACCTGAGAGGGCGCGTGGCATCGAGATTGGGGAGGACTGCATTCACTTCGCGGGCGAACTTCTTGAAGATGCGTTGAGAGGCTGGGGCTTGAGCTCCGCCCAGGATGCAAGCGAACGCTGCGGCTCCTGGAAGCCCCCAGCCCCCTCGTCCTGATGATGGTCCTCATTTCTCCTTGGCTGTGGTGGCAGAGGAGGGAGGCCTGTGTTGCCTTGCTGGCGATCCTCGCAAGGCTGACTCCTCCAACCTCCCTCGCGAGGCTTATCCTGCCAGCGGTCCTCACGAGGTCGGTCGCGCCACCCTTGGCGAGGGCCACGGTCTTCCCAGCGTCCTGCGTTTCTTCCTCCTCCTCGGCCGTAGCCTCGATCGTTGCGGTCGGGGCATCGACCGATTCGCCCTTCTCGCATGGCTTGGAGTTCTTGACACTCGTTGGTGTTGTGGGTGTGGAGGTCGTGGTACACACAGTACCGGCTACCCTTAGAAGACTCGGGCTGATCTCTGCCTCGCTTGGTGTCTGGTTCTGCCGAGAGCACGGTAGCCCCCTTGCGCTTCACGTCCTTGACCTTGGGCTTCTTCTCATCTGGGTCTGCGGCTGGCAGCTCGAGGAGGGAATGGCGTCCTTCCTCAGCCTTGGCGCACTTGGTCGCCAAGTTGAACAGCTCCAAGGATGTGCACAGATCTTCATGCATCACCAGCTCCTCCTTCATCTTGACGTCACGCACACCGTTGGAGAAGGCTGAGATGATGGCCTCCTCGGTCACCTTGGGACTCTTGAGGCGTGCGTTGTTGAAGCGCTGGATGTACTTCTGCAGGGTCTCTCCTGGCTGCTGCTTGATGCGGCGCATGTCGCTCACGGCAGGAGGCCGGTCATGAGTGCCTTGGAAGTTGTGATGAAGCGAGTGCACATCTCGTCCCAGGAGGAGATCATGCCAGGAGCCATGTTCCGGAGCTAGGTGCGGGCACCGTCTTTGAGCGCCATGGGAAACCAGTTCGCCATGACCTTCTCGCCCCGTTGGCGGCTTCGATGCCCAGCTTGTAAAGCTGGAGGAACTCCGCAGGGTCGGCCGTGCCATCGTAGCGAGGAGGCATGTAAGGCTTGAACTTGCCGGGCCACGCGACGCTGCGCAACTCGGCGGTCAAGGCGTGGCAGCCAGCTATGCCCACGGGAGGCCTTTGGTGACGAAGGGCCTGGTCTTGTGGGTCCCCATGCGCCGCCGCTGGGAGCAGCGAGGTCTTGGCGTCTTTGGAGCAGGCCTTGGTCGCCAGCGGGCCGGTGCAGGGAGCACTCGGGCAGCTTCTTGGGGGCGAGGAACCTCTTGACAACTCTGCTCTTGCTGCGCTGGTGCCGAACGTAGTGGGTTCCGCCCAGGGGCCACGCGCCTTGGGGCCAAGGCGCCTTCTTGAGGGTGAGGCGGCTGAGGAGCCCCTGGAGCTTCAGTGCCCGCGCTAGGCGGGGCGCGGTGCAGCGAGAAGGACGGCGCGGACGAGCTCGGCGACGCGGTCGAGCCACTCCTCGTAGACGTCGTCGACGGGGCGGTAGCGCAGGAGCTCGTTTGCCGCGATGAGCGCGGCCCGAGCCTCCATGGGTGCGCGGAGCGCGCGAGACGAAGAACCGGCTGGGGCGAGTGAAGGAGTAGCGGTGCGGCCGTCTCGCCTCACGGACGGATGCTGGGACGATGCTTGCTGCTCGTTCCCTGCCGGGCCGGTGGCGGCGTTGACGGCAGGCGACGGGGAACGGCGGGGGCGGCCGCCGATGGGGGCCGTCTGGGCAACGCGGGTAGCGAGAGCGGCTCGGCGCTCGGCGCGGGCCCGACGAGCGTCTGACATGGATGCGATGGGCGGCGAAGAACAGGGCGGCGGAATACGGACTCCGGTGCACCCCTACCTGGCGCGCCAAATGTCGGATTTCAGGTTCCAGCAGACCCTCTAGGTTCGAACTCTGGGGTGCACTCGGAGATCTCACCCCCTACCTACCTGCACCTCGTCGCCTCGCAAGGATCTAAGACTACACGAATAGCAACACAAGGGACACAAGGTTTATACTGGTTCGGGCCACCATTGTGGTGTAACACCTTACTCCAGTGTGTGGTGTGGTGGATTGCCTCAGGGGCCGATAATGAACAATACAAGGGAGAACATCCTCGCGAGGGTGAGGTGTTCTTGTGGCTAGGCTCTTGATCGGATTGGACCAAGCTAAGATGAGATATCCCTTTCTACTGTGGTGGCTAGCTCTACTTATAGACAGAGGCCCTGGGTATCTTCCCAAATATTGAGTGGGAAGGGCGCCAACAATTGGCCATTTTGAAGGGGAACATCTAGTACACTTATCCTGACTAAAGTTGGTCCTCGCCTGTCAAAGGCTCTAACGATGACGCCGGCTTGGGCTCCACGATGACCTCCTTCCTGCCGTTGTGATGGTCTTGGTCTTGTTGCACCGAAACGGCTGCCTTTGCTTGATGCTCTCGCCTGCGCTTGCCTCCTTTGCACCAAAGAGGAAATGAGGACACTGCGCGGGCTGGCGCCCGCCTGGCACCCTTGGTCGTCATCGCTTGCATCATGGCCACCTCGTGAGGTACCCCGCCTTGATCTCTCCGCCTCCTCACGAGCCAGCCTGACGAGGCCGTGCCTGAGGAGGCTTCCTGTCATCCACCCCGCGAGGCTTGGCCCCTCGCGAGGGTCTTGAGCTGGTGCTGATGAAGATGGGCCGCACTGGGCCACCCTTTGAGCCACGCCGCAGGCCGCAGGCAGGCAAGTCTGGGTACCCCCGTTCCCAGAACGCCGACAGCCACATCCTTGACCTTGTTCATCGCCAGCTCCTCACGCATCTTACGATTGTGCATGTTCTGATGGAACGCACTAATCACGGTGGCAGGATGAACGTCACGGATGTTGTACTGCACTAGGCTGAACCTTTGGATGTACTTGCGCAAGCTTTCTCCTCCCTTCTGGGGGATGATATGAAAATCACTCGCCTGGCCATGAGCTTGGTGGCCTCCGGTAAAGGCGCCAACAAACTAATGACACAGATCCGCCCAAGAAGAAATGGAGTCCGCTGGCAAGTGCATCAACCATGACATAACACTGGGCTTGAGTGCAAACAGAAAATAGTTGGCGAGCACCTTATCGTCGCGAGCCCCGGCAGCATTGCGATGGTGTAGATGCTCAGGAACTCCGACGGGTGTGTCTTGCCGTTGTACTTCTCGTCAACCTCGGGCTTGAACGTGCGGTTGGAGGGCCACTGGAACTGCCGCAGATCACGGGTGAAGGCCGGACAACCCACCTCGTAGGGTAGGCCACCGTAGCCTCCCAGTGCTGGGTGGTCCGTAGCGGGCCCTGCCTGCCTGTCCGACTGGTCGCGCGCATCACGCCGGCGCTCGATGGTGGTTCGAGCTTCCTCATGAGCTCGCTCCCGAAGAACTTGACGTTGGTCGCCGTGGGTTTGCGGGTCGGACGACGCTATGGAGATATCATCACGAGCGTCGTCGCGACGGACCGACATCCGCGGTGGCCGGTATGGAGGAGGGGAGTGCACCATAGCCGCATTGCCTCCGGCCCGTCCTCTGCTTGCATGCGGTGGCTCGACGGAGCGACGGCCTACGGGTCCTGCTAGCCGCAACTCGTTGATGTTAGCGATGCCGACGAGGCTCCGGACGGTGGCCCTCCATTCATCAAGCTTCTTCGTAGCGGGAGGAAAGTCGAGGAGCAGCTGAGTGCGTGCTAGGGCTTCTGCTGGCGTGGGTGGTGGTGAAAGCTGGGTCGACCGCGATGCGCTTCAACTTCTAACCGCGTTAGAAGGAGCCCCATCACGGCTCCGCGGCCGTCCTCCACCTTCGCCAGCACCTCGGCGTGCGTGCTGGCCCTCCTTATCATGTGAAGGGCGAATGGGACTCTTCCTACGGCGGCGCCCAGGGTCACCAGGAGGGTGACGCTGCTTATCGCGCGCGACCTGAGGAGAGCGCGATATGGGCACCGGTGTTGGTGTCTTGGAGGTCGCCGCGCCGCCGTCCTGCGGGGGCCCCGACTCCGTCTCTGGAGCCTGCGACGCGTGGCTCGTCGCCCGGCGTACGAATGACGCTGCTCACCAGGCCTGGGCTGCCAGGGTGATGTGGATGTTCGCGGGCGGCGCCATGGGTTCTCTCCGCGACTGGCCCGCTACTAGTCTGCATCGGTACCAGCAGTCCGGTCCCGGATGAGCCGATCGCTGTGGTCGTCTTCTTCTTCGGAGCCATGGCAACCAAGAACTGCTAGGCCAACTACAAGACCAGATTCTCACAATTGCGCCGCCCCTGCCTCGGGCGCCAAAGATGTCGGTGGGAAACGACACCTACGGGATCACAAGAATCCCTACTGCGGTTGCGGGTCGCGGGATTGTGAGAAGAGGAGGATTAGTAACCAGCACAAGGATTGTTTACCCAGGTTCGGGTCGCGAGGATGCGTGAAACCATAGTCCTGCTTTGGTGGATGTATTGAGCATTCTTGAGCTCTTTAACTAGCTACGGTGGCTGTGCTATTCCAAAGAGCCGAATCCCTCTCCAGTACACCATGGGCCTCCTTTCATAGTCGAAAGGGGCTGCCACAGTGGCACACAGGAGGTGGAAAGGCCTACAGTGCTATGAGCTTATCGCTCGTATTACAGGACAAGGCGCATTTAATGCGTAGCTTCGGTGTCCTCTTGCTTTATCGGGGATGGGAGCGAGGCCCGTCCCGTCCGTCGCCGCTCTTCCTCGCTTCGGCACACGCCCTGGCCAGCAATGCATGCGGCGCCATGTAGGCAGGCAGGTAGCTGAGGTGGCGCTGTGGTAGGGTCTTCACGAAGATCTGCGTGCCGCCACGCAGGCGCTTGATGAGTTGGCCTGGGAGCTGCATGTTGCCACACAGGTGCCTTCCCACCTGGTTGGGCTGGCAGCTGCATGTGAACGGTGGTGGAAACTTGGCTGGTGCGGGCCTGGCAGTGGCCCTACTGACGCCCTTGGCAAGGGCCTTGCCGGGTGGCCCGGCAAGGGTCTTGCCGTGGCGCTCTATCGTCCCCGGCAAGGATCTTTCCGGGGGTCTTGCGGGTTTCCTCGGCAAGGATCTTGTCGAGGATCGTTGCCTTCCAACCTTCATCTGATCTTGAATATTCTTTGTATTCACAAAGATCTGCATGCCACCATGGAGGTCCCTCCCGAGCCCTGGCCCAACGTAGTTTATGGTGTTGGAGACCGTGGGTTCGAGGATGGCTCACTCCGCTGGTATGGGCGAGCCGCCCCGGCAAGGGTGATCTTGTCGGGGCCGCTGAGGCTGCTCCCCAGCAAGGATCTTGCCGTCGGAACCTGCTTCGCCTCTCTGCTTCTTTGTGTCGTTGGCCTTGGTGTTGCCTTGGCTGTCTTGAGCTTCGGCTTCTCTCCGGCTTCCCTCCCTTGCCTTGCTTCGTGTGGCCGCGGCGCGTGGCTCTGACTGCCCTTTCACAAGTAAAGGGGTCAAAAGGAGACCCCCTACTTTTGTACACCGACACCATATATCTTCCTCAAAACAGCCACCATACCTACCTATTATGGCATTTCCATAGCCATTCTGAGATATAATGCCATGCAACTTCCATCATCTTCATATACATGACTTGAGCATTCATTGTCATTTTGCCTTGCATGATCGTAAGATAGCTAGCACGATATTTCCATGGCTTGTCCTTTTTTGATATCTTTTCTATGCTAGATCATTGCACATCCATGTATAGTGCCATAGGCATTCAGATAGAGTCATACTTTGTTCTAGATATCGAGTTGTAATATTGAGTTGTAAGTAAATAAAAGTCTGATGATCATCATTATTAGAGCATTGCCCCAGTGAGGAAAGGATGATGGGGACTATGATTCCCCCTGTCGGAGTAATGGGCCACGGGTAGCCTAACCCGAGCCCCAGAACCTTTTAAGACATCGAGGCCGGCTGCGCCCCTCTGAACACCAAGATGAAGCGCCGCCTTCTGACGGCCTACTGGTCCTAGCGGCCGGCAGCCAGAAGGCGGCAAAGCTCCAGAAGACGGCATCAAGACATGCCGACTCCCGGTGGTCGGCCCCCAGTGTCCTCCAAGTCTGCGCCCCCATTAAGAAGACGAGACGGGGTGTGGCTACAGTGTAGCCCATCCCCTCGAATCCAAGGCCGGGCGTGGCCACAGTGTACCGTACGGGCGGACATCTCCGCTCGGCACGGCACTGTTGCCACTCCGCACCTGACATCACACCTGTCAGGAAGGCTTGCTCCCACGACTGCATGTCGGTACGGCCTGAAGACGGCGGGCCTTACCTGGCAGCGAGAGCCCGGAAGACGGAGGAAGCCTCATCAGTCGGACCCGAGGGAGCCCGACCTCTAGCAGGTGGCCATTTCCCTCCTCGGGGCCTGCGCGCCATTAACCAGACAAGACCTGGAGTGGCTACAGTGATCTCCCACCAGGTGGCGGTACTGTAGCCACGCACCCCCGACCAAGCAAGCATCATTAGCGTCACGACAACAGTGATCAGCAGCCGGCAAGACCTGCAAGCGGCGGGAGTGGCCTATCGTCTTCTACCAGATCAGACGGTGGGGCCCACCAGGCGGCGGGCCTGAGCAGTCGGCGGAGAAGCCGACGACCTAAGAGACTGACAGCCGGGTCCTACACCCGGCCAGATTACCATTGTACCCCTGGGGGGTAGGCCTATATAAACCCCCCACAACACCCACGCAAAGGGTTCCAAACCTGTTAAGACTAGACTCATATCTAGAGGAAGAGGAGAGCTAGCCCTACCTTCTTCTACCTGTAGCAAACACCTCAAGGAGCACCATTGTACTCACTAGTGCCTTAGTGATCATGCGGAGACCCCGCAGAGCAGGACTAGGGGTGTTATCTCCTAGGAGAGCCCCGAACCTGGGTAAAGTCCGTCGGTGTTCATGTCTATGCCTTATCCCGCTTCCAGGCACCAGCGATGTTATACTCGCTCCCACCATGATAAGCCATCCTTTGCCATATGTCGCACTCAACCCCCGACATTTGGCGCCCACCGTGGGGCGAGGTGCACCGTCTCCTGGAGCCAGTTCTGGACGGAAACCTTGTTCCTTCCTGGCGGGGGCAGCCAGCCCGGCACGCCCGACGGCATTTGCACCGACGCATTGCATGCCGTCGATGCTGCCTGCGCGGCTAGCTGCCCCGCTAACCTTGTCGGCGAGATCCGCCTCTCCGGCGAGCCCGCATCTGATGCGGGCACCGGCGACCCCGAGGGCCGCCTCGTCGGCCTCCTCGATCGGCTCCATGTCGCCAGCGAGCTTGCTGTGGACTTGGAGTCGGTTGGCTCCACCGACCAGATGCTGGTCGACTCCGACACGGCGTCGCTCGACGCCTTCCCCACCAACGTGGTGGTGTATGACTGAAAGCACAAGTGCTCCTTACGTGGTTTTGGCAATTAATGTCAACATATCTCTTGTTGGACTAACACTTTTATCTAGTATGTTTCAGATAAGTTCAACAATGGAGTGGCGTGGACTAAAGGATGTGGGAACTCCTTCAAGGTGCTAAGGACAAAGGATTGGCTCAAGCTTCAAGCTCAAGACTCTTCATTTTACATTTTAGTGTTTCAAGATCACATTGAGTCTATAGGAAAAGCCAATACTATCAAGGAGGGATGAGGTGTTGCTTAATTAGCCTCTTGCTTCATGTGCTTAGTGATATGCTCCATAACCCTCAACTACTTTCCCACTTCCACACATATGACCTAAACATAAAGTTAAACTCGGCCCTACTGATTCTTTCTATTCGGCGCCACCGTGTTTAGATGTCATAGCCACTGCCACAAACCCTAGGCAAATCGGTTTCACCGATAGGGATGTCGGTCTCACTGAGATGGGATTGTAATCTCTCTGTGTATGTCCATTACCAAAATCGGTCTCACCGAGTTTGTGTAATCGGTACTACCGAGATTACAATGCAAACTTTCTAGTTAACTTATTACCAAAATCGGTCCCACCGAGTTTGAGTAATCAGTCCCACCGAGTTTGCCTGACCAACTCTCTGGTTATCTAATTACCAAAATCGGTCTCACGAAGTTTGTGTAATCGGTCTCACCGAGATTACGTTATGCCCTAACCCTAACCATATCGGTCCTACCGAGTTGCATATCGGTCCCACCGAAAACCCTAACGGTCACTAGGTTTACTAAATCGGTCCGACCGAGTTTGTTGATTCGGTCCCACCGAGTTTGGTAAATTGTGTGTAACGGTTAGATTTTTTGTGGAGGCTATATATACCCCTCCACCTCCTCTTCATTCGTTGAGAGAGCCATCAGAACAAGCCTACACTTCCAGCATCCTATTTCTGAGAGAGAACTACCTACTCATGTGTTGAGGCCAAGATATTCCATTCCAACCATATGAATCTTGATCTCTAGCCTTCCCCAAGTTGCTTTCCACTCAAATATTCTTTCCACCAGATCCAAATCCTGTGAGAGAGAGTTGAGTCTTTGGGGAGACTATCATTTGAAGCACAAGAGCAAGGAGTTCATCATCAACACACCATATGTTACTTCTTGAGAGTGGTGTCTCCTAGATTGGCTAGGTGTCACTTGGGAGCCTCCGACAAGATTGTGGAGTTGAACCAAGGAGTTTGTAAGGGCAAGGAGATCGCCTACTTCGTGAAGATCTACCGCTAGTGAGGCAAGTCCTTCGTGGGCGACGACCATGGTGGGATACACAAGGTTGCTTCTTCGTGGACCCTTCGTGGGTGGAGCCCTCCGTGGACTCAGCAGAACTGCTACCCTTCGTGGGTTGAAGTCTCCATCAACGTGGATGTACGATAGCACCACCTATCGGAACCACGCCAACAACATCTGTGTCTCCAATTGCGTTTGAATTCTCCAAACCCTCCCCTTTACTTTCTTACAAGTTGCATGCTTTACTTTCCGCTGCTCACATACTCTTTGCATGCTTACTTGGTTGTTATGTATTAAAAAAGTTAAAATTGTGCCTAAACTCCATTTAAACCAAAAGAAGTTAAAAACTGCAACTTTGGTACTTAGTGTCTAATCATCCCCCTCTAGACACCTCTTCTCAAGATCCTACAAGTGGTATCAGAGCTTTGGTCTCCATTGCCTTGGTTTAATCACCATTGGAGGAAGATGTATGAGTCTACTTTGGTGAGTCTTAGTCATAGACTGCCTATTCTTGATGGAGAGTATTTTCATGAGAGGAAAAATGAGATGCTTGTAATTTTCAATCAATATCATTTGAACAAGTACACTGCTAGCCCTTGTGCACCTCATGTTGATCCTATGCATCCTACCCTTGATGAATCTATTGACATGACTAGAAATCTTAGAACTGTTAATCTTATCACTAGAGGCTTGCCTAGAAACTTAATTAGAATCTTGCCTACTGTTGAGTGTGCATACACTATATGGAAATTTCTTGAGGAACGCTTTCCAAATTATTCCTTGAAAAATCTAGATGAAATTCTCTATAAGTCTATTGCCTTGAGTAAGATGAATACTAGTGATCCTATGTTTGGTGATTGTCTATTTGAACATACCAACCTTATGCGTGCCAAAGGAGATGTTGGAATTATTGGTGATATTATTTCCGAAGCTATAAGAATTCATAAGCAAGATCATTGTCAAAATCACTCTAAAGAATTACCCTCTCTAGGACTTGATTCACCACATGACGATGTTGAACATGGATACTATGATGAGGATGATGATAGTGACTTCGATCTTGATGATGCAATGAGACATTTTGGTCTTATGGCAAATCTTGAGGATATGTGTCAGGAGGAAAGGAATGGGTTCTTGACAGTGGATGTACCGATCGCAAGACCGGAGATAAAGACATGTTTCGTGAGCTTGCTGAAAATGACAGTCCTCGAAAGTATGTCACTTTTGGTGACAAATCAAAGGGTAAGGTGGTTGGCCTTGGTAAGGTGGCCATCTCACATGATAGCTCCATTCAGAATGTCATGCTCGTTGAATCTCTTGGCTACAACTTACTTTCAGTATCTAGACTTGCTGATTTCGGTTTCAATGTCCTATTCTTTGAAGTAGATTGTCAAGTGTTTCGTCGAGACAATCATAAAATGGTCTTTACCGGTATACGTAGACGTGATCTTTACATTGTTGATTTCTCTAAAAAGGCACAACCTAAAACTTTCTTCATTGCTAAATCCTCAAATGGTTGGTTATGGCATAGACGACTAGGTCACGTTGGCATGAGAAATCTTGACAAGCTTACTAAAGGAAATCATATTTGATAAGGATAGACTTTGCAGTGCTTGTCAGGCAGGTAAACAGGTTGGAGGAAGGCATCCCATGAAGAACATCATGACCAAAAGGAGGCCACTCAAGCTACTTCATATGGATCTCTTTGGTCCCAACACTTACAAAAGCCTGGGTGGAAATTCTTTTGGTCTAGTTATAGTTGATGATTTTTCAAGATTTACGTGGGTGTTCTTTCTCGATGATAAATCGAAGGTCCAAAAGATCTTCAAAAACTTCGCTAGGAAGGCCCAACATCAGTTTGAAGTGAAGATCAAGAAGGTACGCAGCGACAACGCAACGGAGTTCAAGAACGCAAATGTGGACACCTTTCTTGACGAAGAAGGGATTTCACACGAGTTCTCGGCTACGTACACACCTCAACAAAATGGATCTGTTGAGAGGAAGAACCGGACGCTCATCGAAATGGCGAGAATGATGCTTGATGAGTACAAGACGCCAAAGCACTTTTGGGCAGAAGAGGTTGAGACAGCTTGTCATGCAACAAATCGCTTGTATCTTCACAAGCTACTCGGCAAGACGGCATAGGAGCTCCTCGCCAGTAACAAACCCCAAGTTGGATACTTTCGAGTATTCGGCTCAAAGTGCTACATTCTTGATAAGCGTCGTCGGTCAAAATTTGCTCCTAAGTCTCATGAAGGTTTTCTACTAGGTTATGGCTCAAACTCTCACACTTACCATGTCTACAACAATTTCACCCGAAAGGTTGAAGAGACGGTAGATGTGAAGTTTGATGAATCTAACAGCTCGCAAGTAGAGCAATTACCAATTGATGTAGGAGACAAAGACCCTTCGGAAGCAATCCAAGACCTGTCTATTGGCAAGATCCGTCCAACGGAGGTGAAGGAGAGTACCTCGTCTGTCCAAGTGGAAGCTTCTACATCACGACAAGGTGAACCAAGAGTTGATACGGAAGCATCCACAAGTGGAACACACCAAGATGAAGAAAATGAGGAAGAACATCACGAACGTCAACAACCTCCTTGAGGGAGTTCCGGACTAGGGGGTGTCCGGATAGCCGAACTATCATCATAGGCCGGACTCCAAGACTATGAAGATACAAGATTGAAGACTTCGTCCCGTGTCCGGATGGGACTTTCCTTGGCGTGGAAGGCAAGCTTGGCGATACGGATATGTAGATATCCTACCATTGTAACCGACTCTGTGTAACCCTAACCCTATCCGGTGTCTATAAAAACCGGAGGGTTTTAGTCCGCAGGACGAACAACAATCATACCATAGGCTAGCTTCTAGGGTTTAGCCTCTTTGATCTTGTGGTAGATCCACTCTTGTAACACACATCATCAATATTAATCTAGCAGGACGTAGGGTTTTACCTCCATCAAGAGGGCCCGAACCTGCGTAAAAATCGTGTCCCTTGTCTCCTGTTACCATCGGCCTAGACGCATAGTTCGGGACCCCCTACCCGAGATCCGCCGGTTTTGACATCGACATTGGTGCTTTCATTGAGAGTTCCTCTGTGTCGTCATCGATAGGCCTGATGGCTCCTTCGATCATCAACAACGACGCGGTCCAGGGTGAGACTTTTCTCCCCGGACAGATCTTTGTGTTCGGCGGCTTTGCACTGTGGGCCAATTAAACAGCCATCTCGAGCAGATCGAAAGCTACGCCCCTGGCCGTCAGGTCAGATTTGGAATTTTAAACTATATGGCCGATATCCGCGGAGACTTGATCTTCGACGGATTCGAGCCGCAGCCAAGCATGCCGCACTGTCTTGATGGGCATGACCTAGCTCTGCACCCGAACAGTGCCCTGGAGGCCGCACCAGTATCTGCTCTGACCTTTAATCCGGAGCCGGATTCCCCGACCGAGGACGAGTGGTTGGACACCGCCTCGGGGGCTACAATCTCTCTGGCGATCGAGCGAACTCCATCCCTGTCGCTGCGAAGACTCCGACTCCAGGGCGGACTCCTATCCGGACTCCGAACCCTCCGCGCCCTTGCCGATCGAATCCGATTGGGCGCCCGTTATGGAGTTCACGGCCGCGGACATCTTTCAGCACTCGCCTTTTGGCGACATCCTGAATTCACTAAAGTCTCTCTCTTTATCCGGAGAGCCCTGGCCGGACTACGGTCAGGAAGATTGGGATGCGGACGACGAAAAAATTCAACGCCCACCCACCACCCACTTGGTAGCCGGCCATGTCGGCGATCTAACGGACATGCTAGACTACGACTCAAGACATCGACGGTATGGACGGCGATGCGAAGACGACCAAGACCCAGCGCCTACAGGGGCCTTTGGAAGGACACCTCGTCATACGACATATACATGGTGGACATCCCAAAAGATGGGAACAGCGATGGAACAACGGAGGATGACCCCTCCAAGAAGCAACCGAAGCGCCGGCGTCAGCGGCGCCGCTCTAAATCCCGCCACAACAAGAATGAAGACTCCGGCACCGGAGACAACAATACACCGGACAATGCCGAAGACAATCCACTCCAGCAAGATCCAGCGCAGGAAGATGGAGACGCCAGCCCTCACGAGAGAGCGGCAGAAGAAGAGGTAGAGGATTATATGCCTCCCTCCGGAGACGAAGCAAGCCTCGACGACGACGAATTCGTCGTGCTCGAGAATCCCGTCGAACAAGAGAGTTTTAGACGCAGGCTTATGGCCACGGCGAACAGCCTAAAGAAAAAGCAGCAACAGCTTAGAGCTGATCAGGATCTGCTAGCCGACAGATGGACTGAAGTCCTCGCGGCTGAAGAGCATGAGCTCGAACTCCCCTCCAAAAGCTACCCTAAATGCAAGCTGCTCCCCGGATTAGAGGAGGAGGCTTACGAACCCGCATCACCAGGAGACAATACGGCTGACCGACCACCCCGTGGTCGCGACGGAGAGGCCTCTAGGCCCTTCACTAGAACCGTACCCCGGCATCGCTCAAAAAGCACACGGCCGAAGGGGAACACGCCGGACCTGCGAGATATATTGGAGGACAAGGCAAGACAATCAAGATCGATCTATGGATCGCGTGGGCACCCCACGGTACGTGACGACAACCGTCGCGCCGGACACGGTAAGTCCGGCCGGAACGAACAAAACAGACCTAGCTCTTTTGAGCTCCGTCGTGATATCGCCCAGTATAGAGGCACCGCACACCCACTATGCTTCACAGACGAAGTAATGGATCATCAAATCCCCAAAGGGTTTAAACCCGTCAATATTGAATCCTATGATGGCACAACAGACCCCGCGGTTTGGATCGAAGACTATCTCCTTCACATCCACATGGCCCGCGGTGACGATCTTCACGCCATCAAATACCTCCCCTCAAGCTTAAAGGACCAGCTCGACATTGGCTCAACAACTTGCCAGCAGAGTCAATTGGGAGCTGGGAGGACCTGGAAGCCGCATTCCTCGATAACTTCCAGGGCACTTATGTGCGACCACCAGACGCTGATGACCTAAGCCACATAATTTAGCAGCCAGTCGAATCGGCCAGACAATTCTGGACACAGTTCTTAACCAAGAAAAACCAAATCGTCGACTGTCCAAATGCGGAGGCCCTCGCGGCCTTCAAGCATAACATCCGCAACGAGTGGCTTGCCCGACACCTAGGACAGGAAAAACGAAATCCATGGCAGCCCTCACATCACTCATGACCCGCTTCTGCGCGGGTGAGGACAGTTGGCTAGCACGCAGCAACAACCTCAGCAAAAATTCTGGCAGTCCGGACTTCAAGGACCGAAATGGCAGGCCACGTCGTAACAAAAACAAACGCCGCATTAACGGTAACAATATTGAGGATACGGCAGTCAATGCCGGATTCAAAGGCTCTAAACTCGGTCAGCGGAAAAAGCCATTCAAACGAACTACTCCGGGTCCGTCCAATTTGGACCGAATACTCGACCGCTTGTGTCAGATACACGGCACCCCCGAAAAGCCAGCTAACCACACCAACAGGGACTGTTGGGTATTCAAGCAGGCAAGCAAGTTAATTGCCGAAAACAATGACGAGGGGCTGCATAGAGATGACGAGGACGAGACCCAACCGCCGAACAATAGAGGACAGAAGGGTTTCCCCCCATAGGTGAGGACGGTGAACATGATATACGCAACGCACATACCCAAAAGGGAGCCGAAGCATGCACTCGGAGATGTCTACGCGATGGAGCCAGTTGCCCCGAAGTTCAATCCATGGTCCTCCTGCCCGATCACTTTTGACCCAAGGGACCACCCCACCAGTATCCGCCACGGCGGATTCGCCGCACTGGTCTTAGACCCAATCATCGATGGATTTCACCTAACCAGAGTCCTGATGGATAGCGGCAGCAGCCTGAACCTGCTTTACCAGGATACAGTGCGCAAAATGGGCATAGACCCCTCAAGGATTAAACCTACCAAAACGACCTTTAAAGGCGTCATACTAGGTGTAGAAGCCAATTGTATAGGCTCAATTACCTTTGGAAGTGGTCTTGGATCCCGGATAACTTCCGGCGAGGAGTTAATCTTGACATAGTCCCGTTCATAGCGGCTATCATGCCTTGCTCGGACGTACCGCGTTTGCAAAGTTCAATGCGGTGCCGCACTACGCATACCTCAAGCTCAAGATGCCAGGCCCTCGAGGAGTCATTACGGTCAACGGAAACACTGAACGTTCTCTCCGCACGGAGGAACATACAGCGGCTCGCGCAGCAGAAGTGCAAGGCAGCCTCTTAAGGCAATTCTCGAGTCCGTCCGTTAAGCGGCCGGACACAGCTAAGCGCGCCCGGAGTAACTTACAACAAGACCACCTGGCACGTTCAGAGCACGCCAGCGATGCGGCCCCAACCCCAGCCCCCTGCGAAACGTCAAAGCAGGTCCTTCGCGTACACCATTACGCTCTGAAGATACCATGGGCATGGGGAGAGGGGCACGACCACGATAAACCCAGACTACGGCTCAATGACACCAGGGGCTCTCACGTGTGTCGTTCCTTTTTCTTTTCTTTTTTTACCTTTTAATTTTTACCCACAGGACTACGTTTGTCAGAAGCCCTATCCGGCAGCAGACCTGCCGAACTCACGATGCAATAGCCAGGGAAGGATAAAGGTTACAACGAATATACAGGTGGTCTCCATTACAAGCATTTTCATACACCAATCTGCAGCCTACCCACGGAGAGGACATGTTTAACGATCTCCTACCTTGCTTATCGCACTATTTGTATCGTTACGCATTCGTAGCAGCACTTATTGAATAAAACAATGCAACACCTTTTTGCTTATAATTGCATTTCTTTTTCATACATATGTTCATTCACGACATGTTGCATCCAGTACACTTTGGTACGGCTAATATACACCAGGGGCTTATGTTTCCCGCGATTGGTGTGATGAGTCCGAACACTTTCACAAGTGCGGCACCCCGAACTTATAGCACTATATGCATCGGCTCCGAATCATGTCTTGGGTCAATAGTTGGGTTTGCCCGGCTCCCGTGTTTTGGTACCTTGAGTTCCGTTATATCGGCTAAGGTAGCACCGGGAGAACCACTGCGATTCCGCCCCAGTTCGGCTGGGTTAACGCCTCGATGGAGAAAGCTAAAACTGACCCGTCATGATGAGGCGAGAGACCGGTCGCTGTTCGAGAGGTTTTTCGTGAGTCCTTAAAGACTTATGCTGCTTAGGCGAGGAGCCGGATACTGTCCGCCAAGGCGTGGATAGCGCCCCAAATTGACCTTCCGAAGACTAGGGGCTTCACGAAATTTAAAATTATAGAATTCTATGGCTAAGTGAGAGTGTTCAAGCATTATAAGTCCGGTTGCCTTGTTACGCTGTGTTGAGCGCCTCCTAGATGGACCCAAAAATGGGAACAAGAGCGCTGAAGTTTATCCCGAACACCCGGCACTTTCGTGGCATGGGGGCTGAAGCCGACGACTTGCCATCTCTCAGATTTGATAAACAGCCGCACATAAGGTAATATTTTAAATTAACAAGCGTTGCTTAGCGCTTATGACCTAAGTTTTCAGCGCCACAGGATAACAAAATGCGAGTCTACTCAAATATTACATCTTTGGAGCACTCACCCGCAATAGTACGGGCGCCCTTCAGCACACTCTTATAATACATCTCGGGCGTGCGATGCTCCTTGCCCTCTCGTGGCGGGGCCGTCACAAGCTTACGGGCATCCATCTTGCCCCAGTGCACCTTTGCGGGCAAGGGCCCGGCAGGCACCCTCAATACAAGCGGAATGCTTGATCACTTCAACCCACGGTCACTCCTCCATCAGCCGCCGCACGCGGCAGAAGTTGCTCCCAGGCATGGCCTCCTTTGGCCATAGCCGTACTATGCGGCCCTTCATGGCATCTTCGGCCGCCTTGTGGAGCTCGACCAGCTGCTTCAGCTGGTCGCTAAAACACCGGATGTCCGGCCTCGATATCGAGACCGAAGACCTTCTCCGTCGAGCTCCCTCCTCGGCCCGGTAGAATGCGGCAAGCATCGGACACGCTGCGAGGAAGATCTGCGACGCATACAGAGAGCTCCGAATTCGGGTAAGCAATAGGTAATTAACACTCACATGCTTACTCTGCATGAAAAATGCCTTACCCGCTGCTATTTTCTTCACCGCCTCAATCTCCTGGAGGGCCTTATAGGCTTCGGCCTTAGCGGCTTTGGCACTCTCAAGAGCCGTTGCAAGCTCGGACTCTCGAGTCTTCGAGTCACTCTCCAAGCTCTCATGTTTTTTCACGAGATCCTGGAGCTCTTGCTATACCTCCGCCACCCGCACCTCTTGCTTCTCTCGCTAGGTGCGCTCCGCGGCCGCATTGCGTTCAGCCACGACCACCGCCTCCTTCAAGGTTTCCACCTCGTTAGTGGCCCCTACAATACCCATGTTATCCTTGTCATTTTTCTGGCAACCAAATCCTTTTCTATAAGGTACAAATTTCATAAGGTATTACTCACCTTCTTTTTCCTCGAGCTGCTTCTTGGCATGGCCGAGCTCGTTCTCGGACCGCTCGAGGTTACCCTTCAAAGTATTGACCTCCGCAGTCAGTGCGGCGGAGGTCAGCAGCACAGCCTGCAATCCCATATTGACATATTTTTTATATGACTCCTGCGTTTATCTTTCTAAAGATCCTCAGTCCGGCTTTTCTTTCCGAACACGAATCGAGCATCGAGAACTCTTGTCTATGCAGTACCATTTTACATATATTGAAATTTCTTACCTCAAAGCCTGTTAGAAGGCTACTACAGGCTTCGGTCAGCCCGCTCATGGCGAGCTAAACCTTCTGAATCACCGCACTCATAACAGCGCGGTGTTCCTCTTTGATGGAGGCGCTATTCAGCGCCTCCAGCAAATTATCTTGCACCTCCGGCTGGACGGAGGCAGCCGGCGTCTCGGTCTTGCCCTTCTTACGAAGGGGTCGCCCGCCGGACTCCGGAGCCACTGTGGCCTCCGGGGCTGAGTCCGGTGCACAGTCCGGGAGGGTGTCCTGTGACACCTCCGGGGCCTCCTCCTCCTGGTGGGTCCTTTTCTGGGATCCCACCTCGGCGTCATCCGCGGCACGGGGGGTGGAGGCAGTCGGAAGCGAATCAGATCCGACGCACCCAAGGACCCGCTCGACGAAACGGGAAAATCATCCTTGGGCGGACTGCAGGGTTGTATGCGGCATTAGAAAGACATTATGTGGCGAAAATAAAAACCTTGAAGTTATTCGGGAGACCGGATACTTACGATCTCGCCAGGGGCTTGGCCCTTGGATGCCAGTCTTCGTCGTCGTCACTGGCATTGGCGGAGCAGTCCGGAGGAGTAGCTTTTCCCTTCTTGGACCCTTCGGCCTCCCTTGTTGGGGAGGCCTTCCTTTTCTTCCATCCCCCAGCTAGGGGAGAGGCTTTCTTCTTCTCCTCCTCACCTTGGTGGGAGGAGTCGGCCTCGGATTCATCATCCGATAGCACCTGAAAACGGGAACTCTTCCGAGTCCCTGTGGCCGTCTTCTTGGCCTTCTTCTCCGGCACCATGTGGGGTGCCGAAGCCAGCAGCCCTGTTAGGCGGGCGTCTGCTGGGTCCTCTGGCAATGGGGCCGGACAGGTAATCCGTTCGGCCTTCGCCAGCCAATCCTGTCAAAGGTAAAGGGAGTTTAGATCCCGCATAGAGCCAAACGGTGGAAAACAAGTGGTGAAATCACTTACCTCGTCAGCTGGACGCTGCGAGCAGAATCCGCGATCTTCGGTAGCGGATGCGGGAGCTTCAGCGCCCTTGAACAGCACCTTCCATACATCTTCGTACGTAGTATCGAAGAGCCCGCTCAGGGTCTGGTGCTGCGCCGGATCAAACTCCCACATATTAAAACCCCGTCGCTGGCATGGAAGAATCCGGCGGATGAGCATGACCTGGATTACATTGACAAGCTTGAGCTTCTTGTCCACCAGCTTCTGGATACAGGCTTGGAGTCCGGTCAGCTCCTCCGAATCCCCACATCCGGCCACTCTCTTTCCGTGGAGGTGAGCCGTGTGGGGATGCCAGAATCTGAATTCGGGGCGCTGCCCAATCAGGGTTCTGTGGCTCGGTGATGTAGAACGCCCGATTGCCACCCTTGATGGTTTCCACGAAAGTGCCCCCAACCACGTAACGTGGGACATCCTGCCCACCATGGCGCCTCCGCACTCCGCTTGGCTGCCCTTTACAACCTTCAGCTTGACACTAAAGGTTTTGAGCCACAAGCCGAAGTGGGGCTGGATGCAGAGGAATGCCTCGCACACGACGATAAACGCCGAGATGTTGAGGATGAAATTCGGGGCCAGATCATGGAAATCTAGGCCATAGTAGAACATGAGCCCCCGGACAAAGGGATGAAGCGGGAAGCCCAGTCCGCGGAGGAAATGGGGAAGAAATACTACCCTCTCATGGGGCTTGGGGTTGGGAATGAGCTCTCCCTCGTCGGGGAGCCGATGCGCGATGTTGCCGGACAAATATCCGGCGTCGCGCAGCTTCTGGATCTGCCCCTCCGTGACGGAGGAGGCCATCCACTTGCCTCCCGCTCCGGACATATTTGGAGAAGGTTGAGGTGAGAAGTGCGGACTAGGGCGCTGGAGCTCGAGTTCGCGGAGATGGATAAGCCAAGGAGGAAGAAGGCGCAGGTAAAGGGGTTGGATCCTTATCCCCTTATATGGGCGGACAAAAACATGTGTCCCCACCGGCCTGGTAAAACTCGCTTATCTCCCAAGCGCCGCAATCAATGGCGTGGTTGGGTTACCCACGTCCGTATTGATAGGAATCCCGGAATAAGGGGAACACGATCTCTGCTTCGACAAGACGTGCCAAGGAAACCGCTTCGCTAAACGCACTGAGGTGGAACAATAAAAACAATTTGAATAAAGGCTTGGTAGCGGTGCGACGTCACACCACAAAATACGTCAGCAGATTGATCTTGTGTAATATTATTCTCTCTACGGTGGTATGTGGAATTTATTTTTGCAGAGCAGGACACTATCCTGGTGTTCACAATCTTCTATGAATTATTCGGAGGAAGAACCCGCCTTGCAATGCCGAAGACAATATGCGCGCCGGACTCGTCGTCATTGAAGCCTGGTTCAGGGAGACTCTTTGAGGAGTTCGGACTAGGGGTGTCCGGATAGCCGAACTATCATCATCGGCCGGACTCCAAGACTATGAAGATACAATATTGAAGACTTCGTCCCGTGTCCGGATGGGACTTTCCTTGGTGTGGAAGGCAAGCTTGGCGATACAGATATGTAGATCTCCTACCATTGTAACCGACTCTGTGTAACCCTAACCCTATCCGGTGTCTATATAAACCGGAGGGTTTTAGTCCGTAGGACGAACAACAATCATACCATAGGCTAGCTTCTAGGGTTTAGCCTCTTTGATATCGTGGTAGATCCACTCTTGTAACACACATCATCAATAATAATCTAGCAGGACGTAGGGTTTTACCTCCATCAAGAGGGCCCGAACCTGGCTAAGACATCGTGTCCCTTGTCTCCTGTTACCATCCGCCTAGACGCACAGTTCGGGACCCCGTACCCGAGATCCGCCGGTTTTGACACCGACACTCCTTCTCCACCATGACAAGAAAACGACAACGCCAACAATGATGAAGATCATGAAGAAGAAGAAGAACAAGATGAAGAAGATGTTCAACCGAGACCCAAGCAAAAGCTTTCACGACTTCGAGCAAGAATTGCAAAAGACCATCCTGTCGAGCAAATCTACAATGATATTCAATCCGGGAGAATCACTCGCTCTAAAACTCGTTTAGCTAACTTTTGTGAAAACTATTCTTTCATCTCTAGCATTGAACCTATGAAGGTCGAAGAAGCATTGGAAGATCCGGATTGGATAAATGCTATGCATGAAGAGCTACACAACTTTGAGAGAAACCAAGTTTGGACATTGGTTGAGAAGCCCGACAACAACCACAACATAATTGGTACCAAATGGGTGTTTCGCAACAAGCAAGATGAAGATGGACAAGTAGTTCGCAACAAAGCACGTCTAAATCGCCCAATGCTACACACAAGTCGAAGGTATGGACTATGGTGAGACTTATGCTCCCGTTGCTAGACTTGAGTCCATCCGTACCTTACTTGCCTATGCTAATCACCATAATATTACCTTGTACCAAATGGACATTAAAAGTGCTTTTCTAAATGGTGAAATAGAGGAGGAAGTTTATGTTAAACAACCTCCCGGCTTTGTCAATCCTAAGAAACCAAATCATGTTTACAAACTTCACAAAGCCCTTTATGGTCTTAAACAAGCTCCTAGAGCTTGGTAAAAATGCTTGACCAAGTTTCTTCTTGAAAAAGGCTTTGAAATTGGGAAAATTGATTCCACACTTTTTTACTAAAAGGGTTAATGGAGAACTGTTTGTGTGCCAAATTTATGTTGATGATATCATATTTGGATCAACTAACCCTCATGTTAGTGAGAAGTTTGGAAAGCTAAAGTCGGAGAAGTTTGAGATGTCTATGATGAGTGAACTCAAATTCTTTCTTGGGTTGCAAATCAAGCAAACTAAGGAAGGTACTTTTGTCTCTCAAACGAAGTATACTAAGGACTTATTCAAGAAGTTCAATATGCAAGAGTGCAAAGGTATGTCTACACCCATGCCTACTAGTGGACATCTTGATTTGACTAAAGATGGTAAACCAGTTGACCAAAAGGTTTATTGCTCTATGATTGGATCATTGTTATACCTATGTGCTTCACGTCCCGATATTATGCTAAGTGTGTGCATGTGTGCAAGATATCAAGCTGCTCCTAAATAATGTCATTTTAAGGCCGTAAAAAGGATAGTGAGATACTTAATTCATACACCAAATTTTGGCTTTTTGTATCCTAAGAGGGCCTCTTTCGATCTTGTTGGCTACTCCGACTTGGACTATGCCGGAGACAAGGTTGATAGAAAGTCCACTTCGGGTACTTGTCAATTTCTTAGTAGATCTCTTGTGTCTTGGTCCTCCAAGAAACAAAACTTGGTATCCTTATCTATAGCCGAAGCGGAGTACATTGCCGCTAGTTCATGTTGTGCTCAATTACTTTGGATGACCCAAACTCTTAAAGATTATGGGATATATGTGAAACATGTTCCATTGCTTTGTGACAATGAAATTGCTATCAAAATTGGTCATAATCCCGTACAACATTCTCGAACTAAGCATATTGAAGTTCGTCATCACTTCATTCGAGATCATGTTGCTAAGGGTGACATTAAACTTAAGCATGTTCGCACCGAAAAGAAATTAGCAGATATATTCACTAAACCCCTTGATGAGAAAGTGTTTTGCAGGTTGAGAGGAGAATTGTACATCATAGATGCTTCAAACTTGGACTAGATACTCCATTGGATACATGCAAGACATGAGCTTATGAATAATCCATGATATCTCTCTTATGATGAAAATATTATATCTTGGATATATTTGCATCTTGCGTGTCATTTAACCCATGTAGGTACTTGGTTGAATTAAATTCCATGAGATTGTAATCTACTCACATCTTGTACAATCTCTACATCACCAAGTCGCTACACTATGGAGGCTGAATACAAGGAAGCACGGAATCATTCAAACATATCCTTTGACAAACTAACCCGTGTAGGTAGATGGACTCAAATTCCAAGTTCTCTTCCTTGCACAAACTAACCCGTGTAGGTAGATGGACTCAAATTCCAAGTGGTGCTCCCAACTCCTGATGAGCTACATCAACCTTGAGCATCCACACAAGTTCAACTACATGGTCAACACCACCAACCAAGGTATGTTATTCCATCTTAGAGAAGCTTTAATCCGAGACATGAGCTAAAGCAACTCGACAAGATGTGAATAGATCAAGATGCTTAAACGAAAAATGGTAACCCCATTTTGAGCTTAAACGATGAGTATGACCTATGATCAAGTGATCTCACTTGACTCCTAAGTCAATATACTCTAACATAGGTGACTTTGTCGCCGACCATCTCTAGATGAAGTTCTCTCATGCTCTTTTATGTGTTTCTGCATTTGTCTCATGCATATTTGTTTCCCCTTTAAAAAAAACCTTCATCTAGATTTCTTTCTTTTCTTTCTGCTTGCTCTGCATTTTCTGCATCCAATTCATTGCATATCATTCAGTTAATTCCTTGAAAATCCTTGTGAGACCTTACTAGACTAGTGAGCTAAGGTGACAAGTGTTTTCTCTGCGATGAACTCGGTTTCACCGATTTGTTGTTTTCGGTCCAACCGAATCCTTTCGGTACAATCAAAGCGTACCACTCGGTGCCACCGATCTCACAACAGGAAAAATAGTTTGCCACTTATTCTGAGTTTCTTCTAATTCCAGGTCAACTCAATGAATCTTGTCCTCTACAAGCATCACAATTTTATCCAGTGCTTTGTGTTGTGACTCAAGGACCAAACCCATTCACAACAAATTCCAGAAGACCCTTCCTGGAAATTGATGTCAAAGGGGGAGAGAGAGATCACATTAAAGCTTATCACTTCCAAAATGGAGAGAGTAAGGGGGAGAAAGAGATCTCTAGGGGGAGAGAATACTCAAGTAGAAAGTATTTCTCAAGGATCCCAGATGCTTGGTGTTCAAGAGGAGAGATGCCACATGTCTATTTGGGGGAAAGACATGTTCATGTGTGCTTATTTGCATTAAGCTCTGTTCATCTATATCTTTCAGCCCTGATTTTCTGTTCCTATCTTCTCCCGATCCCATGCTAGATTCAGGGGGAGCAAGACATCTAAGGGAAAGGAATCATTCAAATTCATTGCATATCTTTACTCTTGGGGACATGTCTAATCCAATGTGGTACTTAGCACTCACTCTCTACATGTCGTCCCAGTCTTGGTATTCTTGTGGTTTCTTTTGTTTGCTCTGGCTAGTAGATGTACCTGTGTTATCTAACCTTGTTTGTGCAGGTTCATTTCACCCTAAGCCAACTCAAGACTACAAGGTAAGTATATGCATCACACTCATGTGTACGAGGAATTCTTGCTGATGTACATACTGTTTGCAAGAAGGACTCATAAGCATGAAGGTATTTTCTTGAATATTTTTTTTGAACCGGGCCTTCACCCCTTTCCATTATCAAGAACGGAAATACAAACCAGTTCAAACTAGAGAGGACAGGAGGAGGGAAAGAGGTAAAACGAGTTATAGCACTACCAGGAAACCCACCATACTTGCTCTCCCACGAGCCAGTATCATGGGGCGAAAACCTGGATAGCACGGCAAAACAACTATCCTATAACAATCTCAAAAGATCACATCAAGAATCAAAGAAACACGATCGCATGAGCTATGTGGGAGAAACAGTATTACGCGCCTGCTTATCTCCACATCTCCACATCCAAATAAGATCTCCAGAGAGCATCGGGCACCTTGGATTGGTTGTTTGGCAGCGCCACACATCTTCATCACCGTGCATCGTCCCAGTCCTGATCATCTCGGCTCCAGCACGTAGCTCCACGGCGTCCTCTCCTTGTTGAAGCCATGTCCAGTAAAGTAGAAAGGAACATAGAGAAAACACGATCTCAAAAGGGGTCTTAATTTGTTTCTTTTCAAATGTAGCCCGATTACATGCCAACCAAATTGCCCAACATACAGCTGCTAAGCCCACCGTATAAAACTTTTGCTTCCCAGGAAGGAATTTGTGGCACCACACGAAATATTGCCAGTAGTTCGACGGGCACCTATCAGTGCCAAGAGCTACTCCAATAGATCGCCAAATAATTCTGGCCACAGGACAGGTAAAAAACAGGTGCTGCACTGCTTCCACCTGCTATGTAAAGAGCAACAGGGGTTCCCTTGCCATTTCCTTTTTCTCATCACTTGCCTAGTAAGGACTGCATCTTGCGACATTTGCCACAGAATGATTTTGATTTTAAGAGGGATCTTGGCTTTCCAAATCCATCTGTAATGGCAACCACTTAGAGGTTTCTCCAGCATCTTATACACCGACTTAGTGGTGAACTTACCATTCTGGTTGAGACCCCAGAAGATACGATCACCCCTCTCACCCAGGGGCATTTTATTAACTACAGCACGCATGTCTTCCCATTGTTTGACCAAATCAGGGGTAAGCCTACGTCTGAACATAGAAGCGTCATTAAGTCCCTCTCTTTTGTCCAGGGTGCTCGTGGGGTAATTGCAAATCTCAAACAGACGTGGATATTGATCCTGAAATGGGATCAGCCCATTTATTGGATCTTTCCACAGCCTAATCAAGTTCCCAGCACCAGTTTCAATCTTTCTGCCCATCATATAAACATCTTCAATCTTGAGCAAAGCTTTCCAACAGGGCGAGTCGGAAAATTTGGGAGAAATTTCAGCAACAGAGGTGTTGCGAAGATACCTGGCCCGGACAATATCCTGCCAATATCCGCTTTGTGTCTCTAACTTCCACCACCATTTAACCATGAGACTAATGTTTTGTTTTCTAAGATCTTTTATACCCAAATCCCCTTTATCTTTGGATATACATATCTTACTCCACTTAATAAGATAGTATCTCCTCTTTTTGTTACAACCTTGCCAGAATAACCTACGTCTGTGTTTATCCAGTCTCTCGATGAAAGATTTATTCATGAGCCACATAGACATGTGGTAGAGAGATATCTGTGTAACAACACAATCAAGCAGAGTGTGCCTCCCCCCCCATTGAGGCAGCGTTGCCGATCCAGGCCTCGAACCTCTTCAGGTATTTACCAACAATGAACTCCTAATCAGAAGATTTTAGGTGAGCATAACTCGCAGGCCTCCCCAAGTACTTGAGTGGGAAGCTGCCAACCTCACACTTAAAGTTATCTGCATATTTATTCACCACACTTGCATCTCCACCCACAGTGAGAATCTCACTTTTCTGAAAGTTAACTTTCAGGCCAGACATCATTTCAAACATATACAGCAGTAACTTCAGGTTGAGAGCCTTATCAACATCGTCCTCAATACAAATGATTGTATCATCCGCATATTGTAGAACCGCCACCCCATCAGGGATAAGGTCTGCAGCCAGGCCCACAATGAGTTTGTTTTTTTGGGCATTTTTGATCATTTTAGTGAGGCATTCCACTGCTAGAATGAACAGGAAAGGAGAGTGCGGGTCCCCCTGCCTCACCCCTTTTTTGCTTTGAAAATACGGCCCAACACTACCATTTTGTTTGATGCTAACTGTCCCATTATGCAGTATCTGTTCGATCCAACCACACCAAGTTTTGTCAAAACCCCGCATCTTGTGGCATTCAAGGAGAAAATCCCAATTCACCCTATCATAGGCTTTCTCAAAGTCCAAGTTAAGGACGATTCCCACTCTCTTTTTAATATAAGTGTAGTTAATAATTTCATGAAGGGACAGGACACCGTCCATGATATTCCTCCCTTTTACAAAAGCGTTCTGAGTAGGACTAATGAGATTATTTGCATAAACAGCAACTCTACGGTCAAGAACTTTGGTGATCAGCTTATATGGGCATCTCAACAAGCAGATAGGTCTGTACTGTTGGATTTTCTCAGCTCCAGAAACCTTAGGAAGCAGTGTAATAACTCCATAATTAAGCTGTTGGACATCCAGCGCCCCTTGATGAAAAGCTTTAAAAAGAGCCATAATGTCATTTTTAACTATATCCCAGCACACCTGATAAAACTCAGCAGGAATATTATCGGGTCCAGGGGCTCTATTGGGGGCCATGTCAAAACAGGGCCTCTTTGATCTCTTGTTCAGTAAATTCTCGGAAAAGATCTTTATTATCTTTTTCGTCTAATTTCTCCCCAGGAGACCAAGTTTCCGGATCAAGATGAATCCGGTTGCCAGGAGCTGGCCCGAACAGATTTTTGTAGAACTCAGTGGCATGTGCAATCAAATTGTCCGTGCCTTCAATCAGTGTCTCGCCCATTTTAAGTGATTGGATTGTATTTTTACGTTTCCTCCCATTAGCAATTTTGTGATAATAGTCATTATTTAGGTCTCCTTTGAGCAGCCAGCGCTCACGAGACTGTTGAAGCCAGAAGATTTCCCCATTCACCAGGAGCTCGTAAAGCTCAGCATTAATATCCATTTTTCTACTATATAGATCAGGAGACAACATATCTTCTTCTTCTTGTTCCTCGACCATAGCTAGTTCTATTCGTAAACCCACTTTCCTTTTTTTATCATGGCCATACTTATCCGAGCCCCACCCTTTAAAATATGTTTTGAATATTTTCAGCTTGATATTCAGGACATCAATAGGATCTGATGAGGCAACATTCCTAGCCCAAATTTTCCTCACAGTGGGTAGGAACTTGTCATCATTGATCCAGGACAGATTAAAGCGAAATTCGCGGGGTTTCGAGGTTTCACGCCCCTCTTCCCCAGAGGACAGAAGAAGCGAGTTATGATCAGAAATCTCCCAAACTAATTTCCTCACAGAGAGCAGTGGGAAAATATCTTCCCAACATTCAGACATAAGGATGCGGTCAAGCTTTTCTAGCATGGGATGGGTCTGGTTATTAGTCCAGGTATATCTCCCACCATTAATATGAATCTCCCTAAGAGCTAGCGTATTGATAATGGAGTTGAACAGGTCAATGGCTTTATTGTTCACCATCTTCTTATTCTTCTCCCCCGAATGTCTCAGGATATTAAAGTGTCCCCCCACAATGTAGGGCACAGTCATGCCACTACAAAAGGATGCTAGCTCAACTAGGAATTCATTTTTGAATTCATCATGTGCCGAACCATAAACTACCAGCAGACCCCACTGAATTTTCTTCTTTTTGTCATATAGCACTAGTTGCAAAACATATCTGCCCTTAGTACAGGAAACAATATCAAAAGTATCTTTCCTCACTCCACATAATATGCCCCCAGACTTGCCCATAGAGGGCACCCAGTTCCACTGGAAAATGTCAAAAGGGTCAATTCTTCTCAAGCATTTAGGTGTGAAATCCTTCTTTATAGTTTCTTGCAGACCCAGGAAGTCAAGGGCATGGTCACTGATCATGTCTGAGAGGCAGGTGGCCATCCCTTTCTTGCCTACCCCTCGACAGTTCCAAATGAGGCCTCTCATTTGGAACGTTTTTTGTGGAATTTGGCTCGAGTAACCCTGCCAGGAGACGGAGCAGGGTTACATAATGGTTCTTTCTCAGCATTATTTCTTTTCTGACTCCTAGTCACAGGCCTAGAAATCTTAATGTTGGATTTACTATGTTTTTTCTTCTTTGATTTAACAGAAGAGATACACTCAAAAATATGTTCTTCCTGGTCTAGCCATTCTAAATTCATAGGGATATTCCTGCCTAAACCATTAGTCACAGTCAAGTTATCCTGTTCTTTATCAGTATTATTATCTTCTTTTTTATCTTCTAGTTCTATTCAGGCATGTTCAAGCTCTCTAATAATGTCAACAACAGCGAAATCATCATTGGGGATATCTACCCCCATCTTATTAGCTCTACTAACCAACTCATTATCAGAAAGCACACCAAATGAATTTTTGAAAGCAGGAATATTATTACCTTCCAGATTTCTCTTACTAGACATTTTTTTGGCCTTGTCCTCCACCTTGTCCTGCATTCCAGAGACGTTACGCTTGCTGAATCTCAGTGGGGCTTCAGGTGCTAGCGGAGGAGTGAGAATGATCTCTTCAGTGCATCCAGGGGATGGGAGTTGTACCACATAGCTGCTCGAAGTCTTAACCCCAGGGTCCACCTCGCCAGTCACCTCCACAATCTGAGAAGGGTTAGAAGCAGTCACACAGGGTGAGGCAAATTTATTAGGAATGTTTTTCTTCACCTGAATATCTTGAGTAGTTTTCTTCACGACAACAGGGTTCCTGGGAAAAATCCAGTTGGAAGAAGCAACGTCACCACCCTTCATTTTCTACTCAATCTCTCTCTGTAATGTCTCAATAAACAGAGAATTATCCCCATCACTTTCAGTAGAAGGAGATCCCTCTTTATCATCGTATAGCAGGCGACAGGCCTTGCCACCACGGTAGGAACCCCCAACATTGCCATGCCCAGCAGATTCAGGCTGCGCCACCCCTTTTTCTTGTTCAGTACGTTTCCTCTTAGGAGTTTTGTCTGGCTTGGTCCTTTCATCAGGAATAGGATCAACAGTTTCTGTATTCACATGATTTTTAACCAAAACCTCCTCAACCTCATAGGTACACCTGTAAAAGCGCCCAGCAAGCACCCCTTCAGCAGTGGCAGGGAGTTGAGCTATCGATCTGCAGCCAATTTTAGCTCTGACAGAGGATGAGCGATTTATGGTTGACATATCAACTTCCAGGGTAATCCCAACTACCCCTCCCACATAAGCTACAGTTCTATCGCACCTCTTGTTTGGTGGAATCTTTCCGATCTTAACCCAAGCAATCTCTAACAGTCCCTCAGAATCAATGTCCTCAGACCAAGGGGAAAACTTGACACTAACTCCACACTTTTTCAACTTGATATTTTCAACAAAAAGCGCTCTGTCGACCTCTCTAGGATTTGGCATCCTCATGACAAACTTTTGTGGAGCAAAAAATCTCGCAGAGCAACGCCATCCCTGACCAACGTACACACTCAACTCGTGCTCAATATCTTTAGTCAGAGCAGAGCCATCAAGAATCTTGACAACAATGTTGAGAATATTATCCCTACTCTCTGTCTATCCACGCTGTAATCAGGTATGTAAAAGAAACCCGACCCTTGGTTTGGAAGGCACACATCACAAAGGCGTGTGATCCCAAGGGAAGAACTCATTGCGCATAAGAGACAGATGACCTCTCTTTTTACACCTATCACAGAGAGCCTGAGGACATCTAACAGTGAAATGCCCAGGAAGATGACAGATCTGACAGGTATCACAAGGGGGAGCGACAGTACCAGAGGAGGAGTGCTCGCGGTTAGTAGTAACGGTGGTGTTCTTGTCGAGGGTGAGGGTCTTGTCGCTTCCAGTGTCGCCACCGCGCATCTCCTGGCGGTGGAGAGAAGGTGCCTGCCGCCCCTCGGTCGCCGCCGGCACCTGGGAGTCCTGCAGGTCGTCGCCGTCCCCATCCCAAAGGGATTGCTGGGTCCGGTTCGCCTGCATGCCGCCGGCCGCTTCATCCCACTTGTCATTGGAGTTGGAGGAGCTTCCCATCTCCGTCTTGCGCTACCAGACGTGGGAATCGAAGCAGCAGCCGCGGCCACGATCGAAACGCCCAGCGCAGCGCCCAGGGCGGCCCGCACCAAATCCATCCCCTCTCATCTCAACAGACGGCTTCTCTTTGGATCTAGCAGCAGTATTTGCGAGAGGTCTCGTAGGAGACTTATCTTTGGGTCTAGCAAGGGGGTTCATGGGGGACTGAGAGGCAACTACCTGAGCAAAGGACCGCAGGTCGCCATGGATTTTGCCCTCCCACCAAGAAAAACTAGGACGAACCCTAGATCTGGCGAGAGGCGAAGCGCTCCAGAAGTGGGCGAGCCCCTCGTTGAGATCCAAAATGGGGGAAGGGGTGGCAGCCGGATGTTTTATACCCGCGGCGCCCCCGGAAACCCTAGCTCCACCGCTCTCATGGCGGTTGGATCTCTCCTTGCCAACGTGTCGCGCATCCGTCCCATGGCGGACCGGTCCACGCCCCAGGACCCCGGGTCCGCCTGTCAGATGTGGCGCTCGGTGGTGCATGTCCCGTTCCGCACGAGCGTTCCCGTGTACCGCGTGCCCGCACGGTGGGCCATGCGGCAGCGCATCCTCGCCGGAGTTTCCCCCGATCGCCGGAGATCTGTCACAAACCCTGGCAAAATGACAAGGAAACGCGACGATGTCCCCGATATCGATCCACTCACCAGGCCGTAGGTAGCGGGCATCCACCGTATGCCCCCTAGTGTTGAGCAGCACGATCCGGAGAGCCTCCCCGCGCAACCAAAGCTCGCCGTCGTCGAACGTAGCGTGGCGAGCGGTCACCAGGTCCGCCGCGTAGCGAACCCTCCAACGAACGTCGCCAGTCATTCTCTTGGTCTATTTTCTTGAATATTCTTTGCTCTGATGCATATGGCCAAGATACATGTAACACATTGCCTACTCTATCATGGTTATGCTCTCACATGTTTCTATATTCCATATTCACATGATTGCATACATATAGGGGAGCCTATGCTTGTTACATGTCTTTCCAAGCTTTACTTGCTATTCTTTATATCTTTATCTAAAGCTTTGATGTATGTTGTCATCAATTACCAAAAAGGGGAGATCGAAGCACAAGTGCTCCCTAGGTGGTTTTGGTAATTAATGTCAACATATCTCTTGTTGGACTAACACTTTTATCTAGTATGTTTCAGATAAGTTCAACAATGGAGTGGCATGGACTAAAGGATGTGGGAACTCCTTCAAGGTGCTAAGGACAAAGGATTGGCTCAAGCTTCAAGCTCAAGACTCTTCATTTTACATTTTAGTGATCCAAGATCACATTGAGTCTATAGGAAAAGCCAAAACTATCAAGGAGGGATGAGGTGTTGCTTAATGATCCTCTTGCTTCATGTGCTTAGTGATATGCTCCAAAACCCTCAACTACTTTCCCACTTCCACACATATGACCTAAACCTAAAGTTAAACTCGGCCCTACCGATTCTTTCTATCCGGCGCCACCGAGTTCAGATGTCATAGCCACTGCCACAAACCCTAGGCAAATTGGTTTCACCGATAGGGATCTCGGTCTCACCGATATGGGATTGTAATCTCTCTGTGTATGTCCATTACCAAAATCGGTCTCACCGAGTTTGTGTAATCGGTACTACCGATATTACAATGCAAACTTTCTAGTTAACTTATTACCAAAATCGGTCCCACCGAGTTTGAGTAATCGGTCCCACCGAGTTTGCCTGACCAACTCTCTGGTTAGCTAATTACCAAAATCGGTCTCACCGAGTTTGTGTAATCGGTCTCACCGAGATTATGTTATGCCCTAACCCTAACCATATCGGTCCTACCGAGTTGCATATCCGTCCCACCGAAAACCCTAACGGTCACTAGGTTTACTAAATCGGTCCGACCGAGTTTGTTGATTCAGTCCCACCGAGTTTGGTAAAATGTGTGTAACAGTTAGATTTTTTGTGGAGGCTATATATACCCCTCCACCTCCTCTTCATTCGTTGAGAGAGCCATCAGAACAAGCCTACACTTCCAGCATCCTATTTCTGAGAGAGAACTACCTACTCATGTGTTGAGGCCAAGATATTCCATTCCAACCATATGAATCTTGATCTCTAGCCTTCCCCAAGTTGCTTTCCACTCAAATCTTCTTTCCACCAGATCCAAATCCTGTGAGAGAGAGTTGAGTGTTGGCGAGACTATCATTTGAAGCACAAGAGCAAGGAGTTCATCATCAACACACCATTTGTTACTTCTTGGAGAGCGGTGTCTCCTAGATTGGCTAGGTGTCACTTGGGAGCCTCCGACAAGATTGTGGAGTTGAACCAAGGAGTTTGTAAGGGCAAGGAGATCGCCTACTTCGTGAAGATCTACCGCTAGTGAGGCAAGTCCTTCGTGGGCGACGACCATGGTGGGATAGACAAGGTTGCTTCTTCGTGGACCCTTCGTGGGTGGAGCCCTCCGTGGACTGGCGCAACCATTACCCTTCGTGGGTTGAAGTCTCCATCAACGTGGATGTACGATAGCACCACCTATCGGAACCACGACAAAAACATCCGTGTCTCCAATTGCGTTTGAATTGTCCAAACCCTTCCCTTTACTTTCTTGCAAGTTGCATGCTTTACTTTCCGCTGCTCACATACTCTTTGCATGCTTACTTGCTTGTTACTTATTGAAAAAGTTAAACTTGTGCCTAAACTCCATTTAAACCAAAAGAAGTTCAATACTGCAACTTTGGCACTTAGTGTCTAATAACCCCCCCCCTCTAGACACCTCTTCTCAAGATCTTACAATGACTAACCGCCTCATCGCACGGATAGCGGCGGCAGCACTGTCACGGTGGTGCTCGTCATCGCACACAGTGAGCACTCTGGCGGAGGTGGCCAGGACCCGCTGCAGGCCGCGCTACAAGACCTAGTTGCGCCCATCCCGGAAGACGCCGATGCCGAGACGCTGGAAGGATGCCGCGTCCAGCTCGTCGAGAGCGCTAACCGGCTGGCCAACATGAGACGCCTCTCGGAGGCCTGCCAGCGAGAAATGGACCCTGCCGTGGGCGGCACGCCGGTCCAGAGGGACCTAGCCGCATCGGCACGATCCGGCAGCATGGTGCAACCATCGCCAGCATATTCGGGGCAGACCGCCCCGTCTATGCCACGCCTGCAGAGAACTTCAAAGCTGCCTAGGCGGCAGCAGACGAGCTGGATAAGCTCGAGGGCGATGAGAGTCGCCACATGGAGGAGCATGTCCAGCAGCTCCTCGACGCGGCTGCCGAGCAACACGAAGCTGGTTGCCGCACCGAGGCACCTAATCGGCGAAATGACGATCCGCCTCCCTGCCGAGAGCAAGGCGCGACCTCCCGGACGCCGACTGGTGGCGTCCGCGACAGAAGAGACAAGGAACCGACTGCCAGCCGTAGCCGGACTGACATCACGATCAAGGATGACCAAGACGGTCGCCCAAGAGCTGTGCAGGGACGGGGTGACTGCCCGCCTCCTCCTCCTCCTCGCATGGAGAGGCGCGCATCCCCGCCGCCTTTTGAGCACCCGACACTCGATGACCAACTTAGCTGCCGGGAAGGAGTCAGAGAGAATGATGCCCGCCACTGGATCGATCGCCTCAACCGATCCCTCGTGCTAGAAGAAGAAGATGAATTTGGCCTGCCCTACTTCGGCCCCCGCATCCGAGACGAGCCCATCCCCAAGGTGTTCATGCTCCCGAGAGACACGCCCAAGTACACCGGCTCCGTGAAGCCGGAAGACTGGTTGGTCGTCTACTCCACAGCCGTCAGCATCGCCGACGACAACAAGCGCGTTGCCATGAAGTACGTCCCGCTCATGCTCCAGGGCACAACCCGGACATGGCTGAACAGCCTGAAGCCCCGCAGCATCAACAGCTCGGTCGACTTCACTAAAGCCTTCATTCGCAACTTCACTAGCACGTACAAGCGGCCCCCCAAGCCTCACCAACTCACCTTGTGCGTCCAAGGCCCCAACGAGTCGACTCGCGATTACCTCACGCGCTGGGCCGAGCTGCGCAACTCTTGCTAGGGCGTACATGAGGTGCAGGCTATCGAATACTTCACCGCCGGGTGCCGAGAGGGCACCCTCCTCAAGCACAAGCTCCTCTGCGACGAACCAGAGACTCTTGACGAGCTCCTTGTCATAGCCGACAAGTACGCCACGGCCGACTCCTCCATGAAGGCGGAGATTCAAGTTGGCGTCTCGGACAAGGTGGTTCCCCAAGCTCCTCGGACTCCGGCTGGTGATGCCAGTCGGCGCCAGCAACAAAATGACCACAAGCGCAAGGCCCCGCAGCTGGCTTCCACGAGCCGGCATGTGGCGACCATCGAAGATCAGCAGCCCGATGGGCAACCTCCCCACAAATGCCAGAAGGGCGGCAAGCCCAATTGGTTGCCCGCTTTCTTGTACGAGCAGACTCTTGATGCACCCTGGAAATTACACAGCGGCGCGTAGCCGTCCAACCACACTACTCGGAAGTGCCATTGGCTCACCAGAATCGCCAAGGGGGACAGACTCCTGCCTCCCCCGCCTGCGGCCCGCCGCCTCCTCCTCCCCTGCAGTCGGCGGTCCTGTCGTTCGGCACAGTACAAGATGAGTATCCTGAAGAGCATGGAGCCTATGTCGTGTTCACAAGTGTGGCCGACGATAACGTAGCACACGATAGCAATAGCAAGAAGTGAATGCAGTAGCATCAGAGACACCCAAGTTCATGCATTGGTCTGAGAAACCCATCAGCTGGAGCAGAGCCGACCACCTGGAGGCGATGCCCAATCCAGGTTCTTATGCTCTGGTATAAAGACACCATAGAGAAGTTGGGAATCAAGCAGAGACAGCTTCGGCCCAGTCGGACTGTTTTCCATGGCATAGTACCAGGCCTTTCCTGCTCCCCAATCGGCAAGACCCAGATAGATGTTCTCTTTGGGGACAAAAATCTTTTTCGCCGAGAGTCGGTCTGGTTTGAGGTGGTGGACCTTGAGATCCCCTATCATGCACTGATTGGCCGACCTGCTCTGGCCAAGTTCATGGCGGACCCCCACTACGCCTACCGCAAGATGAAGATGCCAAGCACCAAGGGAATCCAAACCGTAGTCGGAGACTACAAGAAGTCGTCCGCTTGTGCGGCTGACAGCAGCCGGCTTGCCGAGTCCCTCGTGATTGCGGCCGAGAAGCGACTCCTTGAGAGGGTTGTGGCGCTGGCAGGCAAGCAGCCGAAAATGTCACCCAACCCCAAGGATTCGGAGGTGGAGGGCTCATTCAAGCCGACGAAGCAAACAAAGAAGATACCCTAGGACCCACATCACCCGGAGAGGCACACTTTAATAGGTGCAAACCTCAACAACAAATAGGAAAGCGAGCTCGTCGATTTCCTCCGTGAGAATCAGGACATCTTTGCATGGTCTCCCAAAGACATGCCGGGTGTACCGACGGATTTCACCGAGCATAAGCTACATGTCCGACCTGATACCAAGCCAGTCAGGCAGCCCTTGCGCCGCCTGTTGTCGGGACCCCGATCCGAAGTCACACCGATCTAGCATGTAACACATCATATCACTTTGCGGCCTCATGCACGGTATTCCCACGGGTGTCGCCTTACCATGGCCCGGGACCGTTTGCGCATTTTGGCTCACATATATGATAGTGTCGCTAGCATCCATATGACAGAGAACCCGGGCCGACATGACTAGTCGTGAACCCAAAGTGGCACCAACCTATGGGGACAGGCATACATGAATCACATCGAGCATGTCGGTCATCAACGTATGAATTCGGGCTGTAGCACTGGGCTAACAGGACTCCGGTATCCCGGGCTGTAGCAGGCTAGGCAGGACTCCGAATAACACCGCGTGACATTTCCCCGAAGGGACAAACATAGGAACGAAGTGAAACACATGCCGGCCAGTCAAGTGTCCAAGCAGTAGTGCTGGGCTAGCAGGACTCCGGTGAACCGGGCTGTAGCGGACTACTATCGCTCAGAAGCACGAGACTACATTTCCCCATAACAGAGGCTACCAAGGATAAACAACTAGGTTGTCGGATCCCACACATAGCAATACAAGTTACACGTACGCATAACATGCAAGTATGTGCTGCACAACATGGCATCACAACATAACGCAAACTCATATAGATAAAGGCTCAGAAGAGCCACATAGCAATAAATACAAACAGGGTCACATGACCCATCATTCGAAACATACAAGCAACAAGCGGAAGCATTACATGTCCGAGTACAGACAACTACAAAAGAAAAAGGCTGAGAAGCCTGACTATCTACAAGACCCTCCCAAGGGTACAAGATCGTAGCTGAGGTAACAAGCTATTAAATGCAAGTCCAAGCGGAACTACTAGTAAGACCAAGTCTCCGCTTCAAAACATAAATAAAGCAACGTGAGTACAAAGGTACTCAGCAAGACTTACATCAGATCCTATCATACATGCATTAGTGTCAAGAAGGTAATGTGGAGTTTAGTTGCAGCAAGCCAGCTTTGACTCTGTGGCTATCCTGTTCTACGACTACAAGAAACTCTTGAGGTGAGACAACGTACACGAGTCCACTAATCACCACATCAATACACTACTACGGATTCATTCCGTCTCCATAATGGGAGGCCATCCATAGCACTCACACTTGTCTTGAGCATTTTAGAGTATCCACTTCAAGTTGTCTATGTACCACGTAAGCATCCAAGAAGTCCATAACCGAGGACACGGCTATTCAATAGATCATGTTAACCCTGCAGGGGTGTACTTCTTCACAAACTCTCTCGCCACTTACCGCCATGTACAAGTCATGTATCTCGGCAACCTTCAAGCGGAAGACTGGCGAGGGTGTCGGCCACGACATGACTAACCACACAAGACTCTAGTCCAGGATTATCACATATTCGGGTTCCAACCGCAAGGAGATCCGGCCGGGTGTCGCCACGGCCCCAAACGATGTGAGCAGGGTTCCCAAGCCCACCATCCAGGTGCCACTTGGTACACCGTGCCACAATGCCTAGTCTGTCCCAAGCCCACCCTGCCGGGTGCCACTTGGTAGAAAAAATAGCACTACCTACAAACACCAGAAACTAGTTGCGACTCCTGGACAGAGATCAAGTTGGTTAATAAGTCGAGAGGGGTCGAGTTACCGGAACCCAATGTGTGGTAGTATCGAGTCATTGGAGAACATACATAGAACTCAGTGCTTAAGGACGGTTCCAGTGAGACAACCCACCATGTACTCCTACATGGCCTCTCACCACTACCTTTACCAAATCGTGTTCACACACTTCACTCTCAGCATCAGAACATAGAACTGTACTCCAATTCATTTCCATTTAATCAGACCTGACACAACTCTAAGCAATAGCAGGCATAGCATGGTAGGAACACAACATGGCTCAATCAACTCCTACACATGCTAGTGGGTTTTCAACTATTTACTGTGGCAATGACAGGTCATGCAGAGGAATGGGTTCAACTACCGCAGCACAAAGTAGCAGATGAATCGTTGTTGTCCTAATGCAATAACTGAGAGCAGGAGCGAGAGAGTAGGATTGTGTCGGAATGAACAAGGGGATTTGCTTGCTTGGTAAATCAACAAGGAAGGCACCGCTTCATAGATGTGTACTCTGAACGTCTCCGGGCAGGACCTATCGAGAAGGAACAGTGCCGGCAATCAATACACAATCATATGCAACAATATGATGCATGAACATGGCATGTAGATGTGATGCTGTTTGAGCTAATGCAACTTGTATTCAATTTGAATGAAGTCCATTTGAACCAAAGGTTCAAATGCAATTCCAAAATAAGCTCTTATAAATGCCATTTTAGTGTTTCACTTATACAGCATGTATAAGTTGGTTTGTCATGCATGAAACTAGTACAGATGGATAGATTGAATTTTTCCGATAATTTTTCATATATAAATTATTTCAATCTGAGCTACGGTTGAATTTCTATGAATTTTTGAAGTTTTGAATATATTCTGGAATTTCCTGATTTAATTAAATCCAGAAAATATAATATTGCGCCAGCATGACGTCATGCCTGCGTCAGCGGGTCAACTGGGCTGACCAGGGTCAAACCTGACATGTGGGGTACACACGTCAGTGACACGGGGTTAAACAGGGGGTTATTTTAGTTTAATCTAAAAATTAGAGGGGGTACTGGGCCCACATGGCAGTGGCTCTAGGGGGTAGGTTAGTTGGTGATTAGCTTAAGCTAATCACCTGACGAGCCGGACCCACGTGGCAGGGCTCAGGCGACGGGGCTCGTCGCCGGCGACCTCTGGACGCGGCGAAGTCCGTGCCACAGGCCACGGGGGTGGCGTCTGAGAGCACCGGGGCGTAGCCCGGGCTCTCGCGCATCTGGTGGAGCAGGCGGGAAGAGCTGGGGGGCCCGGGGCTCGCCGGAGCGGAGCTCGTGGCGGCGCCGGAGTTCGGGCGGAGAGGAGAAGAGGGCTACGGTGCACGGCAGGGCGACGGAGTGTGTGCGTTAGGCTCCTGAGGGCGCACTGAATGCGGTGGTGCGCTCGGACGCGTGCTTGCACGGCCGTAGCCACGACGGCGACATGGCCGGCGGCGAGGAGCGCTCGGGATTGAAGGGGCAGTGGCTACGCGGCGTAATCGAGCACGGGAGATAGGGGCTAGGTAGAGGAGCTCACGACGGATCCGGAGAGCCGGTTGGCGGCCTTGGGGATGCGCGGACGGCGATGATGCGGCGGTGGCGATCTGCGGCGGCCGGAGGCGAAGACGATGGCGATGGCGGCGCTCCAGGGCTTCCCGCGTCACGTGGCTCGACGAGGAGGTAGCAGACGGCGGCGCGGAACTTGCAGACAGGGAGAGAGAGCGAGGGGGAGACGGTGGCACGGGCGGCAGCAGCGCCTCGGGTGCGGTCGGTGAAGAAAGGGGAGGAAGCCAGAGGAGGAGGGAAAGCGAGAGAGTGGGGAAGGACCGGGCGGCGGCGTGGCGTCAGGGGTCATCCAGAGCGGCGAGGAGGAAGCAGGAGGTGGCGGGAGACGTTTCAGCCGGACGCAGGTCACAGCGGGCCAAGGCCCTGCCCTCCTCTGGGCGCGAGGAAGGACGGACGGGCGCTGGCTGGGCCGGGCCGGGCTGCTACACTGGCCAAAGGCCGCATAGCCAGGCCGCGGTAAGTTCAGGTAAGGGTTTTTCCTATTTTGTTTCTTTCTAATATTCTGACATCTGTTTGACTTATTTAAAATACTAAATCATTTTATTTTCTTATGCCAAATTTTGTAGGAGCTATTTATATTGTTACAGAGCTCCTCAACAAAAGGCACAATTTTTGGACAATATTATATATATATAATAATATATATCCAAGGCAAATAATTACTGCATTAATTCCAAAGGCCCAAAATAAATACTTATGAGATCCTAAAAGTATTGGTTTGACTTTTATCTCTGTACAATATTTTCAGAGGGCAACATGAGCATTTTCTTGGACCTTTTGGAGCAATTTTTATTTGGGTCATTTCAAAAATTATTCGAGGGTTTCACAAATCCCCATTTCAAAATTAAATGGAATTTAAACATGATGCACAAGTAACTAGCTAGCCGTGAGCATACCGTAACTAGGGATGTGACAACTCGCCTCACTTGAAAGAATCTCGTCCCGAGATTCAGGGTCGACGGAAAGAAAGCGGGTACTCGGTCGAAGACGATCTTCTCGCTCCCGGTAGCTTCTCTCTCGTAATGATGAGACCACCAGAACCTTGGGAAACTTGATATTCGGCGTCGAGTAACACGCTCTGCTTGATCAAGAATGCGAACCGGTACTCTCGGTATGTGAGGTTATCTTGCAGATCAAGCGTTTGCGTGGTCCACTCCATGGATAGGATCCGAGAAGCAGCGCCTGAGTTGAGAGACGTGGAAGACATCATGAACTCGAGAAAGATGTGGGGGTAGTTCCAACTGGTAGGCAACCTCTCCTCGTTTAGCGAGAATGCGAAAAGGCCCAATGTAACGAGGAGCCAACTTGCCCTTGATATCAAACGATGGGTACCCTTTAGAGGGTAACCCGAAGGTAAGCCTTGTCGCCAACTTCATAAGCCACTTCCTTATGACGACGGTCATACTGGCTCTTTTGACGAGATTGGGCTGTTTTCAAATTCTCACGAATGATGCGAACTTGCTCCTCTGCCTCCTGGATCATATCCGGTCCAAAGAATTGTCTTTCACCGGTTTCTGACCAGTTCAAAGGTGTTCGACATCTTCGTCCATAGAGAATCTCAAAAGGAGCTTTCTTGAGAATGGATTGATAGCTATTGTTATAAGCAAACTCGGCGAAAGGAAGACATTTCTCCCAGTCCATACCGAATGAGATAACGCAAGCTCTAAGCATGTCTTCGAGAATTTGGTTGACCCTTTCCACCTGACCACTTGACTGAGGGTGGAAAGCGGTACTGAAGAAAAGATGGGTTCCCATGGCAGTTTGGAAACTCTCCCAGAAATGAGAAGTGAAAAGACTACCACGGTCTGAATTGATCTCGAGTGGAATACCATGGAGTGACACTATTCGAGAAATGTATAAGTCAGCGAGCTGACTAGCAGTGATACTCTCTCGAACAGGAAGGAAGTGAGCCACTTTGGAAAGACGATCAACGACTACGAAGATAGCATTATTCCCTTTCTTGGTCCTGGGAAAGCCGGTGATGAAATCCATACCAACTTTATCCCATTTCCACTCAGGAATAGCTAAAGGCTGAAGGGTGCCAGCAGGTCTTTGATGCTCTGCCTTAACGCGGCGGCAAACGTCACAGTTAGCAATAAACTGAGCAATTTCTCTCTTCATCCTAGTCCACCAGAACCTCTGGCGTAGGTCCTGATACATCTTAGTACTACCGGGATGAATTGTGAGAGGAGATTCATGCGCCTCCTTAAGAATCAGTTGTCGAAGATGTTGCTTCTTGGGGACCACCAGGCGGTGCCCAAAGAAAACGACACCTCGATCATCTATAGAGAAACTACCAGCAATACCCCTTGCAACGTTTCTCTTGATCCGGGTAATCCCCGTATCATGCTTCTGGGCTTCTATGATATGATCCACCAGAGTAGGTTTCGCCACCAAGGTAGAAAGGAATCCATGAGGAGCAATGTGAAGGTTAAGTTTACAGAATTCCTCATGGAGAAGTGGTTGGCCTTGCTGCAACATGAGATTGTTGCAATAGGATTTACGGCTTAAAGCATCAGCCATGACATTGGCTTTGCCCGGGGTGTAGGTAATCCCTAGATCATAATCTGTGATCAACTCCAACCAACGTCTTTGCCTAAGGTTCAAATCTGGTTGGGTGAAGATATACTTGAGACTCTGGTGGTCGGTGTAGATCACGCATAGCGTTTACCAAGAAGGTAATGTCGCTAGGTCTTGAGTGCATAGACTACGGCTGCAAGCTCTAGATCATGTGTAGGATAATTCTCCTCATGTGGATGCAACTGACGAGATGCATAGGCAATCACATGACGATCCTGCATAAGAATGCAACCTAATCCCTGTCGTGAGGCGTCGCAGTAGATAACAAAGTCTTTGGTGAAATCCGGTGGCACTAGTATGGGAGCGGTCAGCGTATTTTCAGTTCACGAATCAGACTCACACTGTGGGGACCACTCAAACTTTTTATCTTTCTTGAGAAGTTCCGTAAGGGGTTTAGCTACTTTGGAGAAGTTTTCAACAAAGCGGCGACAATAGCTGGCTAGACCAAGGAAACTCCTAACTTGTTTAACGGTTTGGTGGAGTCCAATCAAGAACGGCCTGAACTCTCTCGGGATTGACAGCAATGCCCTTACCGGAGATTACGTGGCCTAGGTAGGTCACTTGGCAACCAAAATTCACACTTGGAGAACTTGGCATAAAGGCGGTGCTCTCGAAGTTTTTCTAGCACAAGTCTGAGATGTTCGGCATGCTCTTCCTCGTTCTTCGAGTAAATAAGAATATCATCGAGGTAAACCACGACAAATTTATCTAAGTACTCCATGAAGATCGAGTTCATCAAGCGGGAGAATATAGCTGGAGCGTTGGTTAGACCAAAGGACATGACGGTGTACTCATACTGGCCATAACGAGTGACAAAGGCTGTTTTGGGAATGTCTCCATTCCTGATCTTGATTTGATGGTAGCCTAACCTCAAATCCATCTTGGAAAAGACTGAGGATCCAGCGAGCTGATCATACGTGTCGTTGATCCTGGGAGCGGATACTTGTTCTTTATCGTGACCAAATTAACGGACGATAATCTACAACCATCCGGTCCGTACCATCCTTCTTCTTGACGAAGAGGACGGGCAAGCCCAAGGAGAAGAACTAGGACGGATGAAACCCTTTTGCAAGGACTCATCAAGTTGTTTCTTAAGCTCGGCTAGTTCTAAGGGTGCCATCTTGTAGGGTCTCCTAGAGATTGGAGCGGTTCCTGGAATAAGATCTATGATTTAACTCTACATCTCTCGGGTGGAACACCGGCAGTTCCTCTGAGAAAACGTCCGGAAAGTCACGGACTACCGGGATATCTTCAAGGTCTGGAAGAGGGCTGGCATTAAGTGAATAGAGTTGACGCTTTGCAACTCTAGTGGAGACGGTGACTATCTTGCCAGATGGGTGTGTAAGCTGAACAGACCTAGTGAAACAATCGATCTTGGCATGATGAGCTGTCATCCAGTCCATACCCAAGATGATGTTAATATCTGAAGACTTGAGGGCTATAAGTGAGGCAAGGAATACAAGTCTGTCAACAAGGATTTCGTTACCATGGCTTACACAAGAAGTTTGCCATTTGGATCCGTGGAGTTTGAATGACTAGCGGAGAGGGCATATCACAAAATGATATGTTGTGCAGGTTAGCATAGCTTTCAGAAATGAAGGAATGAGATGCTCCAGTATCGAATAGAACTGAGGCGGGATGACAGTTGACAAGGAGGGTACCAAGAACGACATCCGGATCGTCATGAGCGTCTTTAGCTGAGACGTGATGCACACATCCACGTTCAGCGGAAGCTGACTTGACACTGATCATCTTGCGTGATGGCTTAACACAGCCAACAGGCTTCTCGGGCTGGGGTGGAGCATAACTGGCTTGAGAGCAGTCACGTGCATAGTGTCCTGGCTCTCCGCATGTGAAGCAAGTCCCTGGAGTTGGACGTGGACCCGCATTGACAAGTGGTCTACCGATAGGCCTAGGTGGAGCATGTAACTGAACTGGGGGAGGCGCCATATGGGATGGCCTCGGTGAATATCCGGGTGGAAGAGCAGAGTTCGGAATCCAAATCCGGCGTTTCTGCGAACTAGAACCGGAGGAAGAAACCAATTCACGGTTGTGCTTACGAGACTCCTCGTAAGTGAGCTGAGCTGTCTCTGCATTAATGGCCTTGTTCACAAGAGCCTGGAACGTATCACAATGGTGCAGGTGGAGGTCACGACGCAACTTGGGGTTGAGACCCTTCCGGAACCTAGCCTGCTTCTTGGCGTCCGTGGACACCTCTTCTGGGGCATAACGGGCGAGGTTCTCGAATTCTCTGCTGTAAGCATCAACAGCCATCTTGCCCTGGGTGAAACTACAGAACTCTTCTCTCTTGCGATCGATGAGGGCTTCAAGAATGTGATGTTCGCGAAAAGCCTCAGTGAAATCTCTCCAGGTTGGAATCTGACCAGCTGGAAGCATAGCCTCATAGTTCTGCCACCAGAGACTAGCATGACCTTCCAGGTGGTATGCAGCATAGGTGACCTTGTCATCTTCAGATACGTTTGCGGAACGCAACTTATGAGTGATGCTACGAAGCCAGTCATCGGCATCGAGTGGCTCGATGGAGTGATGGAAGGTGGGTGGGTGCAAGCGAATGAAGTCATGAATAGTCGCAGACTTATTGGACTGATGTGCGGTGTTCTCCTCGATACGTGCCAACAAGCGATTGGACTCACGTTTGTTCCTCTCCATCTCTAACATGAACCCTGTCAATGAAGGCTGGTCGGGAGGATCCTCATCCCTTCCGTCTCCGTGGTTCTGGCTACGAGCAACAGAACTTCGCTTAACTGATGACATCCTGAGAAATGAAACCAAGGACGGAATCAACATCACTACATACTGAAAATGTGGGACACCGATATTGGTAGCTCTCGAACTCCTGGGGCAATTCCGGCAGCATAACGGCGGTAAAATGTCCAAAATGAGACATTCTGCAAAATGGGGTAGCACCATACTCAACATCATCATTCAAAGGTTCTGGGATAATACTAAACATGCTACACCGAGGGTACTCGAAAACTGGGGGTAAGACTCTGATCAACCAATCCTATGGGACTACGGAAATAGTAACACGTGATCCTGATAGACAGAAGAGATAGCCTAGTTCCTTAACCCCGTAGGAAAGATAGGACGACTCAGATCAGAGGCCATGAGGTAAAGGAGTAAAAGAGCCTTACGTTCCCTTCCACAATCAATTCCCCTATATAACTAAAGCATTTCTAGACTCAACTTCGATAAGGTTGGCTTGGAAATCCTGAGGCGATCAGGCTCGACACCAAAGCTGTCGGGACCCCGATCCTAAGTCACACCGATCTAGCATGTAACACATCATATCACTTTGCGGCCTCACGCACGGTATTCCCACAGTGTCGCCTTACCATGGCCCGGGACCGCTTTGCGCATTTTGGCTCACGATATGATAGTGTCGCTAGCATCCATATGACAGAGAACCCGGCCGACATGACTAGTCGTGGAACCCAAAGTGGCACCAACCTATGGGGACAGGCATACATGAATCACATCGAGCATGTCGGTCATCAACGTATGAATTCGGGCTGTAGCACTGGCTAACAGGACTCCGGTATCCCGGGCTGTAGCAGGCTAGGCGGGACTCCGAATAACACCGCGTGACATTTCCCGAAGGGAACAGACATAAGGCAAGTGAAACACATGCCGGGCAGTCAAGTGTCCAAGCAGTAGTGTTGGGCTAGCAGGACTCCGGTGAACCGGGCTGTAGCGGACTACTATCGCTCAGAAGCACGAGACTACATTTCCCCATAACAGAGGCTACCAAGGATAAACAACTAGGTTGTCGGATCCCACACATAGCAATACAAGTTACACGTACGCATAACATGCAAGTATGTGCTGCACAACATGGCATCACAACATAACGCAAACTCATATAGATAAAGGCTCGTAAGAGCCACATAGCAATAAATACAAACAGGGGTCACATGACCCATCATTCAGAAACATACAAGCAACAAGCGGAAGCATTACATGTCCGAAAGTACGCATAACTACAAAAGAAAAAGGCTGAGAAGCCTGACTATCTACAAGACCCTCCCTGTGGTACAAGATCGTAGCTGAGGTAACAAGCTATTCGTCAAGTCCAAGCGGAACTACTAGTAAGACCAAGTCTCCGCTTCAAAACATAAATAAAGCAACGTGAGTACAAAGGTACTCGGCAAGACTTACATCGATCCTATCATACATGCATTAGTGTCAAGAAGGTAATGTGGAGTTTAGTTGCAGCAAGCCAGCTTTGACTCTGTGGCTATCCTGTTCTCGACTACAAGAAACTCTTGAGGTGAGACAACGTAACGAGTCCACTAATCACCACATCAATACACTACTACGGATTCATTCCCGTCTCCATACGGGAGGCCATCCATAGCACTCACACTTGTCTTGAGCATTTTAGAGTATCCACTTCAAGTTGTCTATGTACCACGTAAGCATCCAAGAAGTCCATAACCGAGGACACGGCTATTCGAATAGATCATGATAACCCTGCAGGGGTGTACTTCTTCACACACGCTCTCGCCACTTACCGCCATATACACGTCATGTATCTCGGCAACCTTCAAGCGGAAGCCTGACGAGGGTGTCGGCCACGACCTGACTAACCACACAAGACTCTAGTCCAGGCTTATCACCTATTCGGGTTCCATCCGCAAGGAGATCCGGCCGGGTGTCGCCACGGCCCCAAACGATGTGAGCAGGGTTCCCAAGCCCACCATCCGGTGCCACTTGGTACACCGTGCCACCTGTGTTTAGTCTGTCCCAAGCCCACCCTGCCGGGTGCCACTTGGTAGAAAAATAGCACTACCTACAAACACCGAGAAACTAGTTGCGACTCACAGGACAGAGATCAAGTTGGTTAATAAGTCGAGAGGGGTCGAGTTACGGAACCCAATGTGTGGTAGTATCGAGTCATTGGACAACATACATAGAACTCAAGGCTTAAGGACGGTTCCAGTGAGACAACCCACCATGTACTCCTACATGGCCTCTCACCACTACCTTTACCAAATCGTGTTCACACACTTCACTCTCAGCATCAGAACATAGAACTGTACTCCAATTCATTTCCATTGAATCAGACCTGACACAACTCTAAGCAATAGCAGGCATAGCATGGTAGGAACACAACATGGCTCAATCAACTCCTACACATGCTAGTGGGTTTTCAACTATTTATCGTGGCAATGACAGTCATGCAGAGGAATGGGTTCAACTACCGCAGACAAAGTAGCAGATGAATCGTTGTTGTCCTAATGCAATAACTGAGAGCAGGAGCGAGAGAGTAGGATTGTATCGGAATGAACAAGGGGATTTGCTTGCCTGGTAAATCAACAAGGAAGGCACCGCTTCATAGACAGGTACTCTGGAACGTCTCCGGAGCAGGACCTATCGAGAAGGAACGGTGCCGGCAATCAATACACAATCATATGCAACAATATGATGCATGAACATGGCATGTAGATGTGATGTTGTTTGAGCTAATGCAACTGGTATTCAATTTGAATGAAGTCCATTTGAACCAAAGGTTCAAATGCAATTCCAAAATAAGCTCTTATAAATGCCATTTTAGTGTTTCACTTATACAGCATGTATAAGTTGGTTTGTCATGCATGAAACTAGTACAGATGGATAGATTGAATTTTTCCGATAATTTTTCATATATAAATTATTTCAATCTGAGCTACGGTTGAATTTCTATGAATTTTTGAAGTTTTGAATATATTCTGGAATTTCCTGATTTAATTAAATCCAGAAAATATAATATTGCGCCAGCATGACGTCATGTCTGCGTCAGCGGGTCAACTGGGCTGACTAGGTCAAACCTGACGTGTGGGGTACACACGTCAGTGACACGGGGTTAAACAGGGGGTTATTTTAGTTTAATCTAAAAATTAGAGGGGGTACTGGGCCCACATGGCAGTGGCTCTAGGGGGTAGGTTAGTTGGTGATTAGCTTAAGCTAATCACCTGACGAGCCGGACCCACGTGGCAGGGCTCAGGCGACGGGGCTCGTCGCCGGCGACCTCTGATCGCTGGGCGAAGTCCGTGCCACAGCCACGAGGTGGCGTCTGAGAGCACCGGGCGTAGCCGGCTCTCGCGCATCCGATGGAAGCAATCGGGAAGAGCTGGGGCCGGGGCTCGCCGGAAGCGGAGCTCGTGGCGGCGCCGAGTTCGGGCGGAGAGGAGAAGAGGGCTACGGTGCACGGCAGGGCGACGGAGTGTGTGCGTTAGGCTCCTGAGGGCGACCGAATGCGGTGGTGCGCCGGACGCGTGCTTGCACCGTAGCCACGACGGGCGACATGGCCGGCGGCGAGGAGCGCTGGGGATCGAAGGGGCAGTGGCTACGCGGCGTAATCGAGCACGGGAGATAGGGGCTAGGTAGAGGAGCTCACGACGGATCCGGAGAGCCGGTTGGCGGCCTTGGGGATGCGCGACGGGCGATGATGCGGCGGTGGCGATCTGCGGCGGCCGGAGGCGAAGACGATGGCGATGGCGGCGCTCAGGCTTCCAGCGTCACGTGGCTCGGCGAGGAGGTAGCAGACGGCGGCGGAACTTGCGAACAGGAGAGAGAGCGAGGGGAGACGGTGGCCCACGGCGGCAGCAGCGGCGCTCTGGTGCGGTCGGTGAAGAAAGGGGAGGAAGCGAGGAGGAGGGAAAGCGAGAGAGTGGGGAAGGACCGGGCGGCGCGTGGCGTCGCTGGGTCATCCAGAGCGGCGAGGGAGGAAGCAGGAGGTGGCGGGAGGCGTTTCAGCCGGACGCGTGGCACACAAGGCCCGCGTGCCCCCCTCTCTGGCGCGAGGAAGGGACGGCTGGCGCTTGCCGGTCAATTTGGCCGGCTCTTTGGGCCACTGGGCCAGCGCCTGGCAGCCGCCGTAAGTTCAGGTAAGGGTTTTTCCTATTTTGTTTCTTTCTAATATTATGACATCTGTTTGACTTATTTAAAATACTAAATCATTTTATTTTCTTATGCCAAAATTTGTAGGAGCTATTTATATTATTACAGAGCTCCTCAACAAAAGGCACAATTTTTGGACAATATTATATATATATAATAATATATATCCAAGGCAAATAATTACTGCATTAATTCCAAAGGCCCAAAATAAATACTTATGAGATCCTAAAAGTATTGGTTTGACTTTTATCTCTGTACAATATTTTCAGAGGGTAACATGAGCATTTTCTTGGACCTTTTGGAGCAATTTTTATTTGGGTCATTTCCAAAAATTATTCTGAGGGTTTCACAAATCCCCATTTCAAAATTAAATGGAATTTAAACATGATGCACAAGTAACTAGCTAGCCCTGAGCATACCAGAACTAGGGATGTGACACCTGTCAGAAGAGAAGAGGAGAGTTGTTGGAGAAGAACTAGTTCGGCTGCTAGTAGCTGGCTTCATCATGGAGGTATTATTTCCGGAATGGTTATCCAATCCAGTCCTTGTGTTGAAGAAGAACAAGCAGTGGCGCATGTGCATTGATTACACCAGCCTCAACAAAGCTTGCCTCAAAGATCCCTTTGCTTTGCCAAGAATCGATCGAGTGATAGACTCCACAGCCGAATGCAAGCTGTTGAGATTTTTGGATGCATACTCACGGTATCATCAGATCGAGCTGAGGCCGGCCGACAGATTGAAGACCGCCTTCATCATGCCGTTCGGAGCTTCCTGCTGCCTGACCATGATGTTCGGCTTGAGAAATGCCGACGCCACGTTTCAGCGTTGCATGCAGAAATGCCTCCTCAAGCAACTCGGCAGAAATGCCCACGTCTACGTGGACGATGTCGTGGTGAAGACGGAGAAGCGTGGGACGCTGCGAGAAGACCTCAAGGAGACCTTTGAGAACTTGCACCGCATTCAGATCGAGCTCAACCCGGAGAAATGTGTCTTTGGAGTACCAGCCGGCCAGCTCCTTGGCTTCCTGGTCTCAGAGCGCGGCATAGAGTGCAACCCTGTGAAGATCAAGGCCATCGAGAGGATGGAAGTGCCCACCCGACTACTAGACATGCAAAAGTTTACCGGCTGCTTGGCTTCCATCAGCCGTTTCATCAGTCGGATGGGCGAGAAGGCTCTTCCCATGTACCCGCTCATGAAGAAGACCACTTTTTTCTAGTGGAACGACAAGGCGGACGACGCTTTTCTCCAGCTCAAAAAGATGTTGACCACCCCGCCTGTCCTGGCTGCTCCAGCTCCCAAGGAGCCCATGCTCCTCTACATCGCCGCCACCAGCCGGGTGGTCACTGATACGTCTCCAACGTATCTACTTTTCCAAACACTTTTGCCCTTGTTTTCTCTAACTTGCACTATTTGAATGAAACTAACCTGGACTGATGTTGTTTTTAGCAGAACTGCCATGATGTTGTTTTATGTGTAGAAAACAAAATTTCTCGGAATGACCTGAAAATCCATGGAGGCATGTTTTGGAAAATATAAAAAAATACTGGCGAAAGAATCAAGACCAGGGGGCCCACACCCTGTCCACGAGGGTGGGGGCGCGCCCACCCCCCTGGGCGCGCCCCCTATCTCGTGGGCCCCCCTGAGGCTCCACCGACCTCAACTCCAACTCCATATATTCCGTTTCATGGAGAAAAAAAATCAGAGAGAAAGTTTCATCGCGTTTTACGATACGGAGCCGCCGCCAAGCCCTAATCTCTCTCGGGAGGGCTGATCTGGAGTCTGTTCGGGGCTCCGTAGAGGAGGATTCGTCGCCGTCGTCATCATCAACCATCCTCCATCACCAATTTCATGATGCTCACCGCCGTGCGTGAGTAATTCCATCGTAGGCTTGCTGGACGGTGATGGGCTGGATGTGATTTACCATGTAATCAAGTTAGTTTTGTTAGGGTTTGATCCCTAGTATCCACTATGTTCTGAGATTGATGTTGCTATGACTTTTGCTATGCTTAATGCTTGTCAAGAGGGCCCGAGTGCCATGATTTCAGATCTGAACCTATTATGTTTTCATGAATATATGTGTGTTCTTAATCCTATCTTGCAAGTCTATAGTCACCTATTATGTGTTATGATCCGACAATCCCGAAGTGACAATAATCTGGATACTTCTCGGTGATGACCATAGTTTGAGGAGTTCATGTATTCACTAAGTGCTAATGCTTTGTTCCGGTTCTCTATTAAAAGGAGGCCTTAATATCCCTTAGTTTCCACTAGGACCCCGCTGTCACGGGAGGGTAGGACAAAAGATGTCATGCAACTTCTTTTCCATAAGCACGTATGACTATATTCGGAATACATGCCTACATTACATTGATGAATTGGAGCTAGTTCTGTGTCACCCTATGTTATAGCTATTACATGAGGAATCGCATCCGACATAATTATCCATCACTGATCCAATGCCTACGAGCTTTTCATATCTTGTGATTTGCTTATTTACTTTTCCGTTGCTACAGTTACAATCACTACGAAACTATTATCTTTACTTTTACCACTGTTACCATTATTATTATCATACTACTTTGCTACTAAATACTTTGCTGCAGATACTAAGTTATCCAGGTGTGGTTGAATTGACAACTCAACTGCTAATATTCAAGAATATTCTTTGGCTCCCCTTGTGTCGAATCAATAAATTTGGTTTGAATACTTTACCCTCGAAAGCTTTTGCGATCCCCTACACTTGTGGGTTATCAAGACTAATTTTGGTTATCGAGACTAATTTCTGGCATAGCTCTATTCTCTGAGTCACTTGGGATTTATATTTTCTGGTCACTATGAAGAACTTGAAGGACGAGAAAACAAAAATCTATCCCTCAACTACGAGGGAAGGTAAGGAACTGCCATCTAGCTCTACACTTGATTCACCTTCTGTTTTGAGTAAGCTTGCGACACCTAAACCAGCTTCTACTATTCACTCTAATATGTCGCATGTTATTGATGATGCCACTTCTGCTATGCATGATACTTATGATGAAACTACTTCTGTGCGTGATACCACTTTGCCATTAGGTGAATTTCTTGATGAACAACTTGCTCGGGTTAGAGAGAATGAAGTTATTGAAGATTCTATTATTGATGATAGTGATGATGAAAGTTCTCCCCCTGATTATGAATTACTTGTTGTTCCTGAGGGTTATGTTATGGAAGAGGAAGCTGCTAGAGCTATCTTTGCTTGTAAAGATAGATATGATCTTAAAAAGTTATTAGCTAAATGGAAGAAGCTAGCAATCTCTTAATGGTAGAATGAAACCTGACCCTGCTTTTGCTACTTCACCTATATGTGTTACTGATAAGGATTATGAATTCTCTGTTGATCCTGAGATTATTACTTTGGTTGAATCTGATCCTTTTTATGGCCTTGAATCTGAAACTGTCGTGGCACATCTTATCTAGTTAAATGATATAGCCACCCTGTTTACTAATGGTGAGAAGTCTCGCTATTATTATATCCTTAAGATATTTCCGTTCTCATTAAAAGGTGATGCTAAGACTTGGTTTAATTCTCTTGATCCTGGTTGTGTGTGTAGTCCCCGGGATATGATTTATTACTTCTCTGCTAGATATTTCCCTGCTTATAAGAAACAAGCTGCCTTGCGGGAAATATATAAATTTGTGCAAATCAAAGAAGAGAGTCTCCCACAAGCTTGGGGGAGGCTTCTCCGATTACATAACGCTTTGCCTGATCATCCTCTTAAGAAAAATGAAATACTTGATATATTTTATAATGGACTAACCGATGCTTCCAAGGACTACTTGGATAGTTGTGCTGGTTGTGTTTTCAGGGAAAGAAACGATTTGAAGCTGAATTACTATTGAATAATAAGTTGACTAATGAAAATAATTGGACTCTCCCTGAGCCAATTCCTGAGGCAATTCCTGAACCAATTGAGCCAACTCTTGAGCCTATTCCGAAACCCACTACGAAGAAGAGAGGTGTTTTATTTCTCAGTCCTGAAGATATGCAAGAGGCAAAGAAATCAATGAAAGAAAAAGGTATAAAAGCTGAAGACGTTATGAATTTACCACCTATTCAAGAAATACATGGTCTTAATGTACTACATGTTGAAGAACCACATTGTCTTGATAACCGGACACAGGTAGTAAAGGTAAATTCTCTCTATAGATATGATAAAGTTGAAATCCCCTCTACTAAATATCTTAGCCCATGCTTAGATGAATTTGATGACTTTATAGCTAGACAAGAAAGTTTTAATGCTTATGTTGGTACAGAATTGAAGAATAATGCTTTCGAGATAGGACGCTTGAGTGATTATATGGCTAGAGTTAAAGGTGAAATTAAACTCATTAGCAAATATGCTTCTATGGTTGCTACTCAACCTGAGCAAGTACTTAAACCTCAAAGTGATTTGCTTGATGAATTAAATAATAAACCTGACTTTGTTGTTACAGTGGCTACTAGAACTCATAGAATGACTCAGGAACCTTTGTATCATGAAGGCCACCCTAAGAGAATCGCGCAAGGTTCTCAGAGAAATAATTTAGAGGCACCTGGTTCTTCTAAAAAGAAGAAAAAGAAAAACGATAGAACTTTTCATGCATCTAGTGAACCTGTTATAGACACACCTGAGAATCGCAATGATATTTCTATTTCTGATGCTGAAACACAATCTGGTGATGAACACGAACCTAGTGATAATGTTAATGATAATGTTCATGTTGATGCTCAACCTAGCAAAAGTGATGATGTAGAGATTGAACCTGTTGTTGATCTTGATAACCCACAATCAAAGTATCAACGTTATGATAAAAGAGATTTTGTTGCTAGGAAACACGGTAGAGAAAGAGAACCATGGGTTCAGAAACCCATGCCCTTTCCTCCTAAACCATCCAAGACAAAGGATGATGAGGACTTTGAGCGCTTTGCTGAAATGATTAGACCTATCTTCTTATGTATGCGCTTAACTGATTTGCTCAAAGTAAATCCTTATGCTAAGTATATGAAGGATATCATTACAAACAAAAGAAAGATATCGGAAGCTGAAATTTCCACCATGCTTGCAATTTACACTTTTGAGGGTGGAATACCAAAAAACTTGGAGATCCCGGGGTACCAACTATACCATGCTCCATTAAAATAAACTATGTTAGAACCGCTTTATGTGATCTTGGAGCCAGTGTTAGTGTTATGCCCCTCTCTTTATATCGTAGACTTGAATTGAGTAAGTTGACACCTACTGAAATATCTTTGCAAACGGCTGATAAATCAACTGCTATACCTGTCGGTATTTGTGAGGATGTGCCTGTTGTGGTTGCAAATGTCACTATCTTATCGGACTTTTTTATTCTTGATATTCCCAAGGACGATTGTATGTCGATTATCCTTGGTAGACCCTTTTTGAATACTGCAGGGGCTGTTATTGATTGCAACAAAGGCAATGTCACTTTTCATGTTAATGTTAATGAGCATACGGTACACTTTCCGAGGAAACAATCTCAAGTTCATAGCATCAACTCTATTGGGAAAGTTCCAACTATTATTATTGGAGGTTTTGAATTTCCTCTTCCTACTGTAAAAAAACTATGATATTCTTATTATTGGGGATGTTCATATCCCCGTTAAGGTAACCTAGTGTCATTCGAAATTTCTCCGGTTCCGTGTTATTCGGAATGAGTTTGTTAACAAGAGTTGATCAACCTTGTTAGTGGATTCATTTTGATGATCATGAGATGGATGAAACTAGAAGGCACAACCTTCTGTACCCTCTTTTTACTTTCTGTTATTTAGAATAAATAAAGCAAAAATAGTATTATCTGTCTGTTTTCTAAATTACCCGTGCAATAAAAAATATCTCGAAAATAAAAGTGCTCCAAATGCCCTGCAAATTTAGTATGATTTTTTATGGAATATTTGAGGATTTTAGGCACTGAAAATACTGCATGAGGGGCAAGCACCAGGACACGAGACTGGAGGGCGCGCCCACTCCCCCTGGGCGTGCCCCCTGTCTCATGGGCCCCTCCACTTATGCCAGCACCCACACACTCCATCTTCTTCCCAAAAAAAATCCCCATCCAGCTAAAGAACGAGTTCTAGCTCATTTTGCTGCGATTTTCGATCTCTTTGCTCAAAGCTCCATTCACAAAACTGCTTCAGGAGATTGTTACTTGGTATGTGACTCCTGCATTGGTCCAATTAGTTTTTGTTCTAGTGATTTATTCATTGCAAACTTTTGCTGCATAGGTGACCATGTTCTTGAGCTTGCATGTTACATTTAAGAGGTCCCAAGTAATTTTAATGCATGATATAGGCTCTAGGCACTTGTAGGAGTAGTTGCTACCAATCTTGTTTAGTTTTATTCACTTTTATTTTGAAGTTACTTAAATTTCAGAAATTTTTCAGAAAAATAATTATGTCTAGGAGAATGTACCAAGGTGGTTCCTCAGTAAAGAAAGGACCCAGGATTGCTATACGTGAGCAAGAGGTTGAACTACCATAGGGAGCATTCATTTTCGGGCTATACATTATTTTGCTCTCTTCATTGGTAGATGCATTAACGGTAAATATGAAGCATGTCATATGTGTGTCCCTAATCTTTGTGTCCTCAAGAGTGCTATGTTAGGTTATAAAGACTATAATTTGGGGGCAATAGTTGCACGTAGGTTGCATAATAATGGTAGAGCTGGAGATTTATTTGGAGGAATTTATGCGACCCGTGTGGCAAATTATCTTGGTATAGCCCCACGAGAGGGGGATATGATGTTGCCTCTTGCTTATTTAGACTATGACGCTATGGTCCAACATCATTTTCTTAAGAGGAATGAACAATTCCTCCAATATCGACTAATCTTTGACAGACGTAGCATTGTCCATATTACTCTTCCTGCTCCTTTCCTCTTTGATTACCAGGCAAAAGGAAGACATGTTGTTACCAAGGAGGAAGCAGCTGAACACGAGGGGCAAGCGGAGGCGGCTCGCCAAAGATGCCGCTCAGAGGCATTTGTCACTGCATCTCAAGACGACCCCCATAACTACGGATATCAGCCAGGCTATCCTTGGCAATAGACCAACTTAGGCCAAAAGCCTAAGTGAGGGAGTCCTGGACTAGGGGGTGTCTGGATAGCCGAACTATCTTCGGCCGGACTCCTAGACTATGAAGATACAAGAATGAAGACTTCGTCCCGTGTCCGGATGGGACTTTCCTTGGCGTGGAAGGCAAGCTTGGCGATACGGATATGTAGATCTCCTACCATTGTAACCGACTCTGTGTAACCCTAACCCTATTCGTGTCTATATAAACCGAAGGGTTTTAGTCCGTAGGACACAACAACAATCATACCATAGGCTAGCTTCTAGGGTTTAGCCTCTCTGATCTCGTGGTAGATCGACTCTTGTACTACCCATATCATGAATATTAATCAAGCAGGAGTAGGGTATTACATCCATCGAGAGGGCCCGAACCTGGGTAAAAACATCGTGTCCCTTGTCTCCTGTTACCATCCGCCTAGACGCACAGTTCGGGACCCCCTACCCGAGATCCGTCGGTTTTGACACCGACAATGGTGCTTTCATTGAGAGTTCCGCTGTGTTGTCGCCATCAGGAGGGATGCCTCATCCCGTCTTTAAAGACGGCTCTGTTGCTAAAGGAGCTTTGGCTATCAGCCAATCTCTCTGGCTCGGTGGTTTTCTCATGACTGCCAGTTCGGCCACCGCGCCGACGATGACTTCTCGGGTCATCGAAACCAATCTTCACGTCAACTCGGAACTCGCCGAGCAGTTAGATCCGATCGAGCTCTCCTCTGTAAACGAGCTCTTGGATCGCATCGCCGCACTGGGAGTCACCACAGACTACGACCAGATCGGGCTTAAAACTGATCTGAGAGAGATCAACTCTCCCCAGGCTACCCATCATGTTGCTGTGATAGAGGGGCAATACGCGACTCTTCTTATATCTTAAGGACTAGCTACGTCCGGATTCCCGATCCCTCCATGCCGGACTGCCGCAGAGGGACGGATGTCGATCAAGCCCTGAACTTAAAGTCAGGCGGCGGGTTGGATTCATTGGATAGTATTCAAAAATCCAAAATTCCAAGTACGGAAACTTCTCGGCCCCTGAGTCTTAAATTGGACGGGGTTCCGGATTTAGTTCCACCCGCCCACCCAAACATTAGCGATCTATCCCGAATTCAGCAAGAGCCCGCTGAAATAGTACATCACTACTGGGCCAGATTCCTCCTGGTTATGGACAGGATAAAGGACTGCCGAGAAGAGGATGCAATCTCATTTCTGCAATAATTGCATGGACAAGGGAATCCTAAACGCCATAAGTCGTCGCGAAATTACACGCTTTGATGACTTGGTGACCATAGTACAAAAGTACTGTGCGATGGAGAGTGCTTGGAAAACCGAAAGTAAATTTTGGGATGATCCGGCCCCGAATACAGCCCTAGTCCGGAATAAAAGGGTGCATCATCACCAAGCACCTGGGTTATACACCAAAAAGCAAAAAAACCCTAAAGGGTATGGAACCGTACTAGAGGGTTGGCTAAACGGACCCTGCAAAATTCCTAGCACAGAGGGCGCCACTCCAACTCATAGCCTTCGAGCATGTTGGATATTACGGCAGGTGGCCAAAACTGGCGAAGAGCTTTTAGCCTCACAACCCCAGCCTAGCAACACCAGTACGGTATTAACAGTCTTCGAGACTTTCGCATCAAATAATATGCGGAAACGAACACTCCGCAACCTTGTCGAAGTCTACCAAGTAGCAACAATAAATCCATGGAGTGACACGGCTATTACATTTAATGCCAGTGATTTAACCTAAATTCGAACAGCCCGAGCACCACCGCGACCGGGTCCTCGCTCAATCTTGGGACGGCTTTCGCCTTACTAAGGTACTCATGGATGGCGGCACCGACTAAACCTCATCTACGAGGAAACCCTCCGAAAAATGGAAATAGATCGAACCGCATTGAGCGAAGCAGCACAACCTTTAGAGGAATAATCCCTAGCCGGGAAGCATGCTGCACAGGAAAAATCACACTAGATGTAGTGTTCGGCTCGCCTGACAATTACAGGTCCAAGGAGGTCACATTTTAAGTGGCCCCGTTCAGCAGCGGATATCACGCTTTATTAGGGCGAGAGGCATTCACAATTTTTCAAGCTATACCCCATTATGGGTACATGAAGCTTAAAATGCCGGACCTAACGGAATCATCACTCTCGCTAGTGATCCGAACATAGCACTCCGCTACCGAAAACAAGACAGTCGCACTAGCCCTTGAGGCACTATCCAAAGCCCTAGCGGCCGAGGAACTCCATCATGATGCGGTCTCACGGTGAACGAGGACGATGTGATACTTGATAAAAGATCCAAGTCCACCTCCTTCAAACCAGCGGATGAAATAGTCAAATTCCAAGTCCACCCAACGGACCCCGCAAAGACGGCCTCCATTGGGGCACAATTAAACCCTGATGTAGACGCCGCACTACGAGAATTTCTACAAGAAAATCGACATTTTTGCTGGCACCCTTCGGACATGCCAGGAATCCCACGTCGGCTAGCCGAGCACAGCCTAAATATCCTAAAAGGATTCAAGCCAGTCAAACAGGCTCTATGGCGCTTTTCCGAACCCAAGAGATAGGCCATGGGAGAGGAGATAGCCAAACTCCTGGAAGCCGGATTCATCAGAGATATAAAACATCCGGACTGGCTAGCAAATCTGGTGATGGTACCAAAGAAGGATAAATGCTGGCGCCTATGTGTTGATTTCAAAGACCTCAATAAGGCTTGCCCAAAGGATCCCTTCCCCCTCCCTTGAATTGATCAAATTATCGACGCCACAGCAGGACACGACTCATTGTGCTTCCTCGACGCGTACTCCGGCTACCACCAAATCAAGATGGCGGAGCCAAACCAAGCTGCAACAGCATTCATCACTCCATTCAGCCCATTCTGCTTCAACACAATGCCCTTCGGGCTCAAAAACGCCGGCGCTACATATCAGCGCATGATTCAGACATGTCTGGCAAACCAGATCGGCAAAACAGTAGAAGCATATGTAGATGACGTGGTCGTCAAATCCAAGCATGTCGAAACTCTAGTAGACGACTTGAGGCTCACATTCGACAATCTCCGTCAATATGACATTAATCTCAATCCGGAAAAATGCGTCTTCGGCGTCCCAGCCGGAAAGCTCTTGGGCTTCATTTTGTCCGGTAGAGGAATTGAAGCAAACCCAGCCAAGATCCGAGCTCTGTCACAAATGGATATTCCAAAAGACCTCAAGCAAATACAAAAATTGACTGGATGCGTAGCGGATCTAAGCCGCTTTATTTCCCGTTTGGGAGAAAAGGCGTTACCTCTTTACCGCCTCCTCCGGCGAACCGAACACTTCGAGTGGACGGATGCCGCCACGGCCGGTCGAAGAAATAAAAGCCATATTGGCAACAAATCCGGTCCTGGCCGCGCCCAACGTGGGCGAACCAATGCTATTATATATCGCCGCAACACATCAAGTTGTCAGCCGGTGCTCGTCGTCGAGCGAAAGCAGACGGTACACCGGTTCCCTCTTCAAAAACCGGTCTACTATGTGTCCACTGTCCTAACTCCATGCAAGTCCCGGTACCCGCATTATCAAAAGATAGAATACGCGGTGTTCATGGCATCCCGGAAGCTGCGACACTACTTTCAAGAGTGTTCGATAACGGTAGCCTCCGAAGTACCTATTAACGACATTATAAACAACCGCGACGCGACGGGCCGGATTGCTAAATGGGCCATAGAGCTCCTTCCATTCGACATAACCTATAAGCCACGACGATCTATTAAGTTGCAGGTTTTGGCCGACTTCGTGGCCGAATGGACCGTCGAACTCCCTAAAGAGTACGGCGCGATACTCCAATTGGATCATGCACTTTGACGGCTCCAAAATGTTGGCGGCCTGGGGCGGCGTCGTCTTGACATCCCCAACCGGGACACAGTCCAATCGTCCTTCAAATAATGTATACGGACTCCAACAACGCAGCCGAATCTGAGGCCCTTCGCACGGCCTCCGGATGGCGATCTCCATGGGCATTAAACGCCTAGAGGTGCGCGAGATTCGAACCTCGTGATATCTCAAATCAACGGAGACTTTGATGCCAAAGACCCGAAAATGGCAGCGTACCGCAATGCGGTCCTAAAAATGTCAGCACGGTTCGAGGGGCTCGAATTTCATCATATAGCCCGGGATAACAACCAGGCGGCGGAATTATTTGCACGCATCGGCGCAAAACGCGATGCCGTCCCGCCCAACATCTTCCTGGAACGGCTGTTCAAGCCATCCGTACTATGGGAAGGGGAGTCCAGAAATAAAAATCCGGACCCAACCGCACTGCCTGACACCGAACACTCTGACACAATCGGAGGCTCTGCCAACGAAATAATACCGTCCACCCACGAAATAATGGCGGTCATCGCCCCGTGGACGGAACCATTCCTAGCCTACCTAACTAGGCAGGAACTCCCCGAAGACCAAAATGAGGCCCGCTGCATAGTGCGGCGATCCAAAGCCTATAAAGTCCATGAGGGAGAGCTTTATAAGAAAAGCACAACAGGAGTCCTTCAAAGGTGTATGTCCGAAGAGGAAGGGCAAAACCTCATGGCTGAAATTCATGCCGGACTGGGTGGGCACCACGCTGCAGCCCGGGCCCTCGTAGGCAAGGCCTTCCGTACAGGATTTTATTGGCCGACGGCCCGGGCAGATGCGCAGGATTTAGTCCAACGATGCGTCGGTTGCCAGCTTTTTGCTAATCAAAGCCACATGCCACCCACCTCCCTCAAAACTATACCCACACCTGGCCGTTCATGATGCAGGGGGCTTGACATGGTTGGACCCCTTAAGGGAGGAACCCACAAGCAAAAATACCTATTGGTCATGGTGGATAAATTCACCAAATGGATAGAGGCCAAGCCTGTTAAAACGGCCGAATCCAGACCGGTGATAGACTTTATATCAGGGGTAGTTCACCGTTATGGCGTCCCCCACAGTACCATCACTGATAACGGCACCAACTTCACGGTCGATGAGGTCAAATTATGGTGCAAAAACATGGGCATCAAGCTCGATTACACCTCAGTCTATCACCCTCAAACCAACGGTCAAGTCGAACGAGCAAACGGTCTAATCATGAGCGGCATTAAATCCAGACTAGTGCAATCCCTCAAGGAATCTAACACGCACTGGGTTGAGGAGCTCGACTCCATACTCTGGGGGCTGCGGACCACGCCGAATCGTACTACCGGATTCACACCATTTTTTATGGTGTACGGCGCAGAGGCAGTCTTGCCCTGCGACATAATTCATGACTCACCTCGCGTGCGCATGTATGAAGAAAGAGAAGCCAAGCTCGATCGACAGGACAGTTTGGACGCAGTGGAGGAGGAGCGCGACGTGGCAAAAGCTCGTTCCGCATTTTATCAACAGCAGGCTCCAAGATATCAAAGCAGGGAAGTACGGGCCAAAGCTTACAACGTTGGCGAACTAGTTCTACGCCTGCCGGACAAGAAAAAGGACAAACTCAAGCCCAAATGGGAAGGTCCCTTCATCATCGACCAGGTCCTGACCGGCGGAGCATACCGTCTGCGAAACGCATCGGATAACCGACTCGAGCCGAACCCATGGAATGCAGCCCGTCTATGAAGATTCTACGCCTAAGCGCCAGACTACAAGTTCGTCTCCTTCCTCCATCCACATTTTCTATTTTTGTTGTCTTTTATTTCTCTCCTTCATCCCCTTTCTTTCTTAAGCCTTTAGAGGCTCGTTCGCGCTTTGTTCGCACATAATTGATGCGCTGTCCGCGCTCATTATACCTGGGGGCTTCTTTAACATAAGCTTATTTATACGGGCTTCATGCCCAACACATGTGTCAAACTTCCGCATGTACCTTTTATTCACCATTAGATGCATCGATATGACTTAAGTTTTGGCCAAGCTGGGTTGCCTGGCTCCTGTGCTTACCCCTACGTTCCCGATTATTCGGCTAGGTGGTAAAGGGAGCACCTCTGCGATAGTTACTGCCTGGTCAGCCGGATGTGTACCTCAGATTGGGTGAAGCCGAAAGCTAGCGTTCTAAAGGGAATATTCGGTCGGTGAACTGAAATATAATTTTTAACTATTTATCCATCTGCCCCCAGATGATTTTCTACTTCCTTAGCAGTTTTGACATGCACTTTAGGGCATGCATCCCAGCGAAAGGAACCCTTAACGGAACTATTCTCCCTGGAAGATGTTTCTTACTATCCATGTAATATAACATAACTAGTTGGGCACTTGTCTGATACAGCAATAATGACCCCTACGCCTTGTCTCCATCCATACCCCGGTTCTTATATACCCATGAAGGTATTCGGACACACTCCGGACTATTGGGTCCTGAGGTCGAAGCGAAAAGGTCCGCTATGACAAACGATCTACAATCCGGCTAGAAGACATTTTTCATGTCATATTTAATTACATAGTCAACTCGACTCATTGTATTCCTCCTCATTGCCATCTAATAGGCTATCTAATTTACAATCTTGTTGGGAATACTTGGCGGCCAATTCTACTTGGCCGTACACTAAGCTTACAGGGATCTCCATCCCATCTGGCCCCACAGGTCCGACCTCGGCCATGTGGTTTGGGTCAGCCTTCGTGTACCGTGTCTTCACCATGGCCCAGGCCTCCCTGGCGCCCTGACGGCAGGCCGATATCTTCAATAGTCGGAAGCGCCGCCGTGCTCCTTGAAGCCGCTCTGCCAGCTCTCCAATGCCTTCGGGCAAGGAGATAGATGGCCACAAGGCCTGGCCGACGCCTTTCATCACCTGCCGAACTCGTTCGTGGAGCTGGCACAGTTCGGGAAAAAGATCACCCGAAGAACCGGGCATCTCCTCTTCAGGACGACCTGTAAGCAAACCTACATAAAAGTTTATGTTAGTCGCCTTCCTCGCCGAACTCTTTCAAAGTTCGCTCAAGCACTTACTGAAAATGCCGCGACGAAACCGTCGATTCTCCTTTATAGAGTCAGACAACTGGGCACGAACATCCTTTAGTTCCTCACCCAGTTAGGTGTTGGCATCTTGGAGGTTATTTTTCTCCTGCCGTACCCTCGTAAGAACGCTCTCGCCGGCCTTTAGCTGGCGCAGGAGCTGTTGCTTGTCCGATTCTAGTCCGGTGCCATCTGCAATATTATTGTCAGATTTAAACACACGCCGCACTTCATAACCTATTTATCTTATGAAGCATATATTACCAGAGGGGGCCTCTGCGGCTCCCCCTGTAGCGGCTAGTACGGCCTCAAGTTGGGCCTTGCATTCTTCAAGCTCCTAGGACACTCGGGTATTCTTTTTTGTAAGATCATGTATAACAAATGATCCTTAAATCAGTTATTCTAACTATTTTAAGTCTCGGGGGCTACTGGCATATATAACGGTCAAATTTCCTTACCCGTATGTCCTTTACATACTGCTCCGTGGCTCTGGCTAGACCATCTTGAGCGGCACGGAGGTGCGCATCTCCCGAATTGAAGGCATTCAAGGCCTCTTGGGAGAAACATGCGTCACGAAAAACTATCCGGCGGCGCCTGTGATTCATGGCGCTCTCCACCTCGGAGTTGGTGGCAGACAATCTATCGGCATCCTCTGTCGGAGGAGCATCCGACGCACGCCTCGTGCTCGCCTCCGCTTCCAGACCCGGCTTTGGAGCCTGGCCGGCGGAGGTTCGATTGGCAACCCCTCCGGACTCAGTCCGGCGAGCGCTCTTTTTCCTGAAAGGAACACCAGCGTTAGTACACCTCTCCGGAATCAATCCTGGGAATATGGTGACACGCCGTACCGTTGCGGCGGAGTTTCGATCCGGACCGCACTTCTTTTTTAGCCTGGGCCGTCTTGCCTTGTTGGCCAGCCGCCGTGGGCCCGGCTTCCTGCCTCGAAGGTACCCCTGCGAAACACCATTGGTATACGGTGATCAAGAAATAAGCACGGATAAGTCATTATCAGAGTATTGGGACCTCGGTCTCAGTTACCTGTGAGGCTGGAAGTATTCCGGGGTAATCGGCCATAATGGCAACCAAAGCATTGTCGATGCTAAGTTGGTGGAACACCCCGTCGATCAACTCCACCTTTATATCCGGATCCTCTTCGGAGGCCAGATCAAGGGGCCGTTCCGGAACCTCGGGTTGTGGAGGCGGGCTGTGTATCTTCTCCATGGCCCGGCGCAGTTCCTGCGCGGAAACAATGAAATGAGATATTTAACTACGGGAACATGGATCGGACAGGCCACAAAGATGTTTTCTTACCCAACTTCGAGGATTATTCGAAGAAAACTCGCTCAGTGGGTTGACGCGGAGAAAATCCTCCTCCTCCCCTTTATACATGGCAGACAAGGTCTTCACCAATTCGGTGACCGATCCCGGCCCTTTGCGGCCATGGCGGGTGGCATCGTCCTCCCCATTGAAATCCCACATGGGGTGGCCGCTATATTGGAGCGGCTGCACTCCCCTCATAATGCAAATTTCCATGACTCCAATCATGGTCAATCCGGCATGAGCCAGTAATCTTATTCGGCTCATCAAGTAAAGGACATCCCGTTCATTTTCCCTCCGGGGCTCATGGGCGCCAGCTTAGGCGCTTCTTGAGAGGAGCATTGCTAAACTCCGGAAGGCCGCTCCGAACAGGGTCCCAGAGGGACGTCCTCCATGTAAAACCATTCAAGGCCAGTCTTGGACGCCTTCTTCGGGTTCCGGATAGATATCCGTCCCAGCGATGCGCCATAGTTCGGCTCCGCCCACTTGATATACTGACCCCTCATGAGAACGGGGTACTAGGCAGAATAATCTCTTCCACAGCGCAAAATGAGCCTCAATGCCCAAGAACAGTTCGCAAAGGGCCACGAAGCCCGCGATGTGCAAAATAGAGGCAGGAGTAAGATGGTGCAACTGGAGGCCGTAGAACTCCAAGAGCCCCCAGAGAAACGGATGGATTAGAAATCCGAGTCCTCTTACTAGATAAGAGATGAAGCATACCCTCTCTACTTTAGAGGGATTGGGGACGCTCTCCGCTTGCTTTCCACCCTTGTAGGTGGCAAGTCCGGCTCGAACCAGAACCATGAAGGCCAGGGGAAGAAATCCCTTGGTTTGGAGTATAACTAGCTCGCTATGCGGGACTGAGCATTTCTCCCAATTTCCAGGCTGAGGGCTGGGAGCGCGAGAGGAGGAGCCGCGTCGACTGTCCATGATGGAATGGGTTTTTTGGTGGGGGGCTCTCTGATGAAAGCTTGCGGAGGGAGGATGGTGTGACTCAGATCTAGATCCTCGCCCCTTTTATGGGCGGCTCATTTGCGCAGCTAGGGGGGTAAGTGCAAAAATACCCTGGCTTTTTGCATTCATTCAAACACGTGGAAGACGGCCACTATTGGGCGTAGAAGCCAAGGAGCACAGCATTTATCAGAAGCCGGACACTAATTCGACAAGTATATGGAATTTGGAGAAGAACCCGCCTCATAATGTCAAGACAATCTCTGCGCGGACTCATCGTCATTGAAGACTGGTTCGGGGGCTACTGAGGGAGTCCTGGACTAGGGGGTGTCATAATAGCCGAACTATCTTCGGCCGGACTACTAGACTATGAAGATACAAGAATGAAGACTTCGTCCCGTGTCCGGATGGGACTTTCCTTGGCGTGGAAGGCAAGCTTGGCGATACGGATATGTAGATCTCCTACCATTGTAACCGACTCTATGTAACCCTAACCCTATTCGGTGTCTATATAAACCGAAGGGTTTTAGTCCGTAGGACACAACAACAATCATACCATAGGCTAGCTTCTAGGGTTTAGCCTCTCTGATCTCATGGTAGATCCACTCTTGTACTACCCATATCATCAATATTAATCAAGCAGGAGTAGGGTATTACCTCCATCGAGAGGGCCCGAACCTGGGTAAAAACATTGTGTCCTTTGTCTCCTGTTACCATCCGCCTAGACGCACAGTTCGGGACCCCCTACCCAAGATCCGCCGGTTTTGACACCGACACTAAGCTTGGGGGAGTACGTATTTTTCACCGACTTTACATTCATGTTCACAGACTATTCTAGTTGTCGGTACTCATAATCTTTCACTGTATAATCCATGTTAGTTTAATTTTCTTTTTCTTGCTTTCTTCTTGCGTGTTTGATAAACCTTAAGAAAAACCAAAAAAATTAGTTAGTTTAAATTCCATGCTTGTAGTAGAATTTAAAATGAAAACCCAAAAAGATTTCTCTTTCTTCTTCTTGCTTCCTGGGAGCTTTCCCGTGTAAATAGTTTTATTTTCTTTTCTTTCCTTTGTGGGTCGAGAGTAGAAGACCATATTGAAAATGTTTAGTGGCTCTCATATGAATGATTTTTTATTTAACATAGAGCCCATATTACCTTGTCTTCTCTCTTGAGTTGAATGCCTGCAGATTCCAGCTTAGTCCAATGCACATGCACTGTTATTATTATACACATCGTTCGGTCGTGCAAGTGAAAGGCAGTAATGACGATATATGATGGACTGATTGAGATGAAAAAAGCTGGTATGAACTCGACCTCTCTTGTTTTTGTAAATATGATGAGTTCATCGTTCCTGATTTAGCTTATTATGAAGTTAACATATTTGCAATGACATTTAGAGATTATAAGTTGCTTGTGCCTTGCTTGATTAGCTATGAGTTATAATGGTTTACCTTGTGTGCCAACATGCTATTAGAATGATTATGATGTGGTATGATGGGATGGTATCCTCCTTTGAATGAATTGAGTTACTCGACTTGGCACATGTTCACACATGTAGTTGAAACAAATCAACATAGCCTTCATGATATTTATGTTCATGGTAGATTATATCCTACTCATGCTTGTACTCGGTGTGAATTAATTTTAATGCATGTTTATGACTGTTGTCACTCTCTCAGTTGGTCGCTTCCCAGTCTTTTGCTAGCCTTCACCTGTACTAAGCGGGAATACTTCTTGTGCATCCAAACTCCTTAAACCCCAAAGTTGTCCCATTAGAGTCCACCATACCTTCCTATATGCGGTATCTACCTGCCGTTCCAAGTAAACTTGTATGTGCCAAACTCCAAACCTTCAAATGAAATTCTGTTTTGTATGCTCGAGCAGCACACGTATCAACTAGGGTTGTCTGTATCTTCCATGTTAGTTGGGTTATTCTCAAGAGGAGTTTACTCCGCTCCTCATTCACGAGAAAATGGCTGGTAACCGGGATGCCCAGTCCCATGCTTTATGCAAATCAAATCAAAATAATTAAAACAAAACTCCCCCAGGACTGTAGTTGGTATGGACGGTACTCCGTTGTTTCGGATGGCCGTGGAGTGTGCTTGTTGGTGGCGGGGGAGTATAAACTTTACCATTCTGTTTGGGAACCGCCTATAATGTGTTTAGCATGGAAGATATCGCCAGCTCATAGTTGTTGCGTTGACAGTGAAAGTATGCCGCTCAAAATATTATTCAATCTCTAATTAAAACAAATCCTTGCTTCCCTCTGCGAAGGGCCTATCTATTTACTTTTATGTTGAGTCATCACCCTCTTATTAAAAAGCACCCGCTGGAGAGCACACTGTCATTTGCATTCATTACTATTGGTGTATATTGGGTATGACTTGAATGGATCTCTTTTACCATGAATTACAATGTTTAGTCAGTCCTTGATCTTTAAAGGTGCTCTGCATTTAGGTTTTGCGGTCTCAGAAAGGGCTAGCGAGATACCATTTTGTTATATCATGTTATGATTGTTTTGAGAAAGTGTTGTCATCCGAGTTCTATTATTATGGCTCGCTACCTGACTATGCCTTTGATATGAGTAATTGTGAGACCGAGGTGTTATTGTGAGTATGGTAAGTTCATAATATTTGTTGAAACTTGAATGCTGGCTTTACATGTTTAGAACAACAAGAGCAAATAGAGTTTGTAAAAGTTTTTCTTTATCACTTTCAGTTTATCAACTGAATTGATTATGGACAACCAAAGGTTTAAGCTTGGGGGAGTTGATACGTCTCCAACGTATCTACTTTTCCAAACACTTTTGCCTTTGTTTTGGACTCTAACTTGCATGATTTGAATGGAACTAACATGGACTGACGCTGTTTTCACCAGAACTGCCATGATGTTGTTTTATGTGTAGAAAACAGAAGTTCTCGGAATGACCTGAAAATCCACGGAGGCAAGTTTTGGAAAATATAAAAAAATACTGGCGAAAGAATCATGACCAGGGGCCCACACCCTGTCCACGAGGGTGGGAGGCGTGCCCACCCCCCTTGGCGCGCCCCCTATCTCGTGGGCCCCCTGAGGCTCCACCGACCTCAACTCCAACTCCATATATTCCGTTTTGCGGAGAAAAAAAACAGAGAGAAAGTTTCATCGCGTTTTATGATACGGAGCCGCCGCCAAGCCCTAATCTCTCACAGAAGGGCTGATCTGGAGTCCGCTCGGGCTCTGGAGTGGGGATTAAATCGCCGTCATCATCATCAACCATCCTCCATCACCAATTTCCTGATGCTCACCGCCGTGCGTGAGTAATTCCATTGTAGGCTTGCTAGACGGTGATGGGTTGGATGAGATTTACCATGTAATCAAGTTAGTTATGTTAGGGTTTGATCCCTAGTATCCACTATGTTCTGAGATTGATGTTGCTATGACTTTGCTATGCTTAATGCTTGTCACTAGGGCCCGAGTGCCATGGTTTCAAATCTGAACCTATTGTCTTTTCATGAATATATGTGTGTTCTTGATCCTATCTTGCAAGCCTATAGTCACCTATTATGTGTTACGATCCGACAACCCCGAAGTGACAATAATCGGGATACTTCTCGGTGATGACCATAGTTTGAGGAGTTCATGTATTCACTAAGTGCTAATGCTTTTTCCGGTTCTCTATTAAAAGGAGGCCTTAATATCCCTTAGTTTCCACTAGGACCCCGCTGCCACGGAAGGGTAGGACAACAGATGTCATGCAACTTCTTTTCCATAAGAACATATGACTATATTCGGAATACATGCCTACATTACATTGATGAATTGGAGCTAGTTCTGTGGCACCCTATGTTATAGCCATTACATTGCTTATTTACTTTTCCGTTGCTACTCTTACAATCACTACAAAACTATTATCTTTACTTTTTCCACTATTGCCTTTATTATTATCAGACTACTTTTCTACGAAATACTTTGCTGTAGATACTAAGTTATCCAGGTGTGGTTGAATTGAAAACTGAACTGCTAATACTCAAGAATATTCTTTGGCTCCCCTTGTGTCAAATCAATAAATTTGGGTTTAATACTTTACCCTCGAAAGCTGTTGCAATCCCCTAGACTTGTGGGTTATCAGTCAGCACGGTCGTGGTTGTGGAACGCAAGGAGGAGCGCAAAGCACTGCCGGTCCAGAGGACGGTGTATTACCTGAGCGAAGTACTGTCCGCCTCCAAGCAGAATTACCCACATTACCAGAAGATGTGCTACGGCATGCATTTCGCCGCCAAGAAGTTGAAGACATACTTTCAAGAGCACCCAATCACTGTAGTCTGCACTGCTCCTCTGACCGAGATCATTGGAAGCCGGGATGCTTCCGGCTGAATGGCCAAATGGGCCATAGATTTGGACCCCTGCACCACCTACTACCAGCCCCGCACCACCATCAAGTCACAAGCGCTGGCCGACTTCCTCGTCGACTGGACCGAGACTCAGTACCTGCCGCCAGCGCCAGACTCCACTCATTGGCGGATGCACTTTGATGGTTCCAAGATGCGTACCGGTCTAGGAGCCGGCATCGTCCTCACCTCTCCCAAAGGCGACAAGGTCAAATATGTGTTGCAGATTCACTTTGCCGCCTCCAATAACGTTGCAGAATATGAGGCACTCATTCACGGGCTCCGGCTTGCCAAGGAACTCGGCATTCTCCGGATCCTGTGCTATGGGGATTCCGACTTGGTGGTCCAGCAGTCATCAGGCGATTGGGACGCCAAGGATGCAAACATGGCAAGCCACCGGTTCCTCTTGCAGTAACTCAGCGGATATTTCGAAGGGTGCGAGTTCCTTCATGTACCAAGAAACGATAACGAGCAAGCAAACGCCTTGGCGCGGATCGGCTCAACCCGGCAAGCAATACCGGCCGGCGTCGCCCTACAACGCCTCCTCAAGCCGTCTGTCAAGCTGTCACCTGAATCAGACTCCATCTTTGTGCCGGCTCCTCCTGTAGTAGTCGGATCCGATTTGAGGGCCCAAGCAGTCGGCACAGGGAATTCGGCAGGCTGCCAGGGGACTGCGGTAATCGCACCCGGCCTAGGGACTGTAGCAATCGGCTTGGGGACTTCATCGACTCAGCAAACGGCGGCCGACTCCAACCCGCGGCCTCCCGTCCCAACCGCCCTTGTGCAAGTAGCAGTCCTGACAGTCGAAGAAATAGCAGCACCTTCCTGGGCTCAACCTATCCTCAACTTTCTGGTGAACAAGGAGCTGCTGACTGACGAGATCTCGGCCCGGCAAGTGCAACCACTAGTAGAAAAAGGGTCAAACGTGAAGCACATTAGTGCCGGTTTCAATTTGAGCCGGCACTAATGTATACAGTAGTGCCGGTTCCAACGGCTAGCCGGGCCGCTTTCATTAGTACCGGTTCGTGGCGAACCTTTAGAACCGGTTCATGCCATGAAACGGTACTAATGAGAGTGGTGGCAGGATGTTGTCAGACTGGGGCCCCTCCAGGCCCCTTAGTACCGGTTCTTGGCACGAAAAGGTACTAAAGGTCTTCCTACATAAACCCTTCGTCCACCCGAGCTCGCTCTGTTCTTCCCCTTTCCCCTCTCCTCTCTGTTCTTCCCCTCTTCCTCTCCATCTCATCACACATTTTGCCCAAAATTTATCAAGATTTGAAGGCCCCCATCCATTCAAATGATCACAAAGGTTAGCAACTTTGTCCTTTCATCTCTCATTGATAGATTAGCTCTTGCAATGTTTTATATAGTGATTAATTTGTGAGTTTAGTAATTTGGGAAGAAATATATATATATATGTGCTAGTATTTGATTTATATGCAATCTGAGGTCAAAAATAACACTTAGTTTGCATATGTAGGTGTGGTTTACTTAGTGCCTTCTAAATCTCCGTCGTAACCACTATATATATGTGCTAGTATTTGATTTATATGCAATTTGAGGTCAAAAATAACACTTAGTTTGCATATGTAGGTGTGGTTTACTTAGTGCCTTCTAAATCTCCGTCGTAACCACTGTCGATCGCCTCAGCACTGCGTTGCTGCACCACCTTGTGGTGAGCCTCTTGTTCATGAAATTTTATATAAAAATTGATGTTTGTGTGATTTGGATATATAGTTAGTCGTATAATTATCTTACACGTACGTTGTTTGTTATACATATAGTGCCATGGTTTTGATATCCGTCCCCGTCGGCCCTCGTCCTTGTTATGATTCGGATGTGGTATATATATTCTCTTTTAAAACTAGTTGCATTTCGTGTTTATGCCAAACTATGCCCATAAAGTTGACATAGAAATTTTTTCTAGGAGGTATGTGAACCGGAAATTCCAACCGACCCTATTGTCGAGAGGTTAAATTTAGTGGAAAGAGAAAACGAGTACTTGAAAGAAAAATTGAAAAGAATTGAGGAGGAGAAGATGGAATTGGAGTTGCATGTTGCCGATGTCGTCGATGATCACAAGATCAAGATGGAGAAAATGCGCATGAAGATTAGAAAGATTAGAAAATATGCCATCGATAGTGAGGCTTGGTATCATTTATGCGGTTGGATCAATTGTTACCTTAGTTGCGATCTTGATCGCATTTTTTGTTGCATTTAAATGCTTTAGCTAGAGAGTTATTTGTTTGTTGCATTTAAGTGTTGTATGAACTTTATGTATGAACTTGTATTAATTTGGTCTATTCGGTGTTTTGTAATGAAGATGAGCCGGCAATGGATGTACGATGACCGATGCTCTCCCCAGTTTCTTGAGGGCGTGCATACTTTTCTGCTTGCGGCTGAGGCAAACAAGCGGGTGCATGGTTTTATTCCTTGTCCATGTGCTGGCTGTAAGAATGGTCACAATTACTCTACGTCAAGAACCATTCACGTCCACCTGTTTGAGTCCGGTTTCATGACCCACTATAATGTTTGGACCAAGCACGGAGAAAGAGGGGTTATGATGGAAGACAATGAAGAAGAAGAGGACGACGACAGCTATCCTGGCATGGGTTCCCTGAATACGATGATACAACAATGGGGGAATAAGCTGAGCCGGTAATGCGGGAAGAAGCCGAGCCGTCAATGCGGGAAGAAGCTGAAGAAGAGGCATCAGATGAGCCCGTTGATGATCTAGGTCGGGCCATTGCCGATGCAAAGAGAAACTGCGCAAGTGATTTGGAGAATAAGAAGTTGCAGCGCATGTTAGAGGATCACAAAAAATTGTCTTACCCGAATTGTGTAGGTGACAAGAAAAAGTTGGGCACCACACTGGAATTGCTGCAATGGAAGGCAGAGAATGGTGTATCTGACAAGGGATTTGGAAAGTTGCTGGTAATGATAAAGGATATGCTTCCAAAGGACAACGAATTTCCCGAGAGTACGGGAAGCAAAGAAGGTTGTCTGCCCTATAGGGTTAGAGGTGCGTAAGATACATGCATGCCCTAATGATTGCATCCTCTACCGCGGTGAGTACGAGGATTTGAACGCTTGCCCGGTATGTGGTGCATTGCGCTATAAGATCAGCCGCGATGACCCTAGTGATGTAGAGGGCGAGCACCCCAGGAAGAAGATTCCTGCCAAGGTGATGTGGTATTCTCCTATAATACCACGGTTGAAACGTTTGTTCCAAAACAAAGAGCACGCCAAGGCGATGCGATGGCACAGATAAGACTGTAAGAAAGACGAAAAGTTGAGAGTACCCGCTGACGGGTCGCAATGGAGAAAAATTGAAAGAAGGTACGGGAAGGAGTTTGCAGATGACGCAAGGAGCGTATGGTTTGGTCTAAGCGCAGATGGCATTAATCCTTTTGGGGAGCAGAGCAGCAACCATAGCACCTGCCCGTGACTCTATGTTTGTATAACCTTCCTCCTTGGTTGTGCATGAAGCGGAAGTTCATTATGATGCAAGTGCTCATCCAAGGCCCTAAGCAACCCAAAGAACGACATTGATGTGTACCTAAGGCCATTAGTTGAAGAACTCTTGCAACTGTGGAATGGAACAGGTGTACGTCGTGGGATGAGCACATGGGGAAGAATTTGACCTAAAGGCGTTGCTGTTCGTGACCATCAATGATTGGCCTGCTCTCAAGAACCTTTCGTGATGCACAAACAAGGGATACCGCGGATGCACGCACTGTTTGGATGATACCGTCCGTATATATTTGAACAGTTGTAAGAAGAATATGTACCTAGGACATCGTCGATTTCTTCCGAGCAGGCATCCCGTAAGAAAGAAATGCAAGCATTTCAAAGGTGAGGCGGATCACCGGACGAAGCCTCGCCACCGTACTGGTGCTGATGTACATGATATGGTCAAGGATTTGAAGGTGATATTTGGAAAGGGTCCCGCGGACAACCTGTTCAAGGACGCCGACGGACGCCGCACTCCATGTGGAAGAAGAAATCTATATTTTGGGACCTACCATATTGGAAAGACCTAGAGGTCCGCTCCGCAATCGACGTGATGCACGTGATTTAAGAATCTTTATGCGTGACCCTGCTTGGCTTCTTGGGCATGTATGGGAAGACAAAAGATACACCGAGGCACGGAGGACCAGCAACGTATGAACGGAGTAGACGGCATACATCAGGGTCATGCAAGCTACGCTCTTACCAATGAAGAGAAGGAAATCTTATTTGAATGCCTGCTCAGTATTAAGGTACCGTCTGGCTTCTCGTCGAATATAAAGGTAATAATAAACATCGCAGATAAAATGTTCTAGAACCTAAAGTCTCATGACTTCCACGTGATTATGATGCAACTGCTTCCGGTTGCATTGAGGGGGGTTCTACCGGAAAACGTTCGATTAGCCATTGTGAAGCTATGTGCATTTCTCAATGCAATCTCTCAGAAGGTAATCGATCCAGAAATCATACCAAGGTTACAGAATGATTTGGTGCAATGTCTTGTCAGATTCGAGTTGGTGTTCCCACCATCCTTCTTCAACATCATGACGCACGTCCTAGTTCACCTATGCGTAAGAGATTAACGCTTTGGGTCCTCAGATTTCTACACAATATGTTCCCCTTTGAGAGGTTCATGGGAGTCTTAAAGAAATATGTTCATAACCGTGCTAGGCTAGAAGGAAGCATCTCAAAGGGCCATCAAAATGAGGAGATCATTGAGTTTTGTATTGACTTTATTCCTGACCTTAAGCCGATTGGTGTTCTGAATCATGCATAAGGGCAGACTGGATGGAAAAGGCACGCTTAGGAGGGGAACAAATAATATGTATGGACGGACATTCTCTCACCAAGCACACTACACAGTTCTACGTAATTCCGCCTTGGTGGCTCCGTATATGGATGAACACAAGAATTTGCTACGCTCCAAACACCCGGAGCGGTCGATGATCGGATTAGACGTGAACAAACCAGGAGTTTCGCCACTGGTTGCGTATATCGCACCATGCATGACACCTCTATTGAAGATGACCTGTAGTTGCTGTCCCGCCACCATCTTCGAATATAATGACTTTCAAAGGGTACGAGATAAATGGTAATACATTTTACACGATCGCCCAAGATAAGAAGAGCACCAACCAAAACAGTAGTGTCCGCTTTGATGCGTAAAACCAAGACGGAAAGGAAACATATTATGGTTATATACAGGACATATGGGAACTTGACTATCGACGTGGTTTAAAGGTCCCTTTGTTTCGTGCAAATGGGTCAATATGACACGAGGCAGGGTAACGGAAGACCCGCAGTACGGAATGACAACAGTGGATCTCAACAATCTTGCTTATGCAGACGAACCATTCGTCCTAGCCAATGATGTGGCACAGGTTTTCTATGTGAAGGACATGTCTAGCAAGCCAAGAAAAGAAAAGATAACGGTTTAATGCATCGTCACGATGAGCCAAAGCGGCACATAGTTCTTTCTGGGAAGAGAAACATCGTGGGAGTGGATGACAAGACGGACAAGTCAGAAGATTATGAAAAGTTTGATGAAATTGCTCCATTCACAGTGAATATTGACCCGAGTATCCCATTAAATGATGAAGATTTTCCATGGCTATGGCGCAAAGGGACACACGCGAAGAAAAAGTTTCACACCCAAAGATCTGGGATGTGATCGGCTTCACTATCATCACTTTCTTCTGTGTTTCACACCCAGAGGGGAATCTCTGTAATAGTTAGGGTAGTTATGTGTTTTGGCATTTGAAACGCGAAGAAATTTTATGTGCAAACAAATTATTTCATGCCTTTACTGATTTTTAAAGTTAAGTTATTCACAAACTAGTGATTCACACTAATTTCGAATAATTCAAAATTTAAACTATTCAAATTTGAAAACTACGGGCACTAATGTAAAGTTTGTAATTTTTGTACCTAAAGCAAAATATTCACAAAGAAACTATAAATACACAAAAAAACAACACAAAAATAAATAAAGCAAAAAAAATAAAAAAAACCCGCCTACTAGGCCAGAGCAGCCTGCATACGACTAGAAACCCAACCTGTTGTTGGGCCAGGATGCAGGCCCGCAAAGGCCCAGTGGGCCCACATGGCAGCAAAGAACACGTAGGCCCAGTAGGCCTGCTTTGGAGAGGAGCTCGAGAGAGCTACCGCACGGGGTTTATAAACCAAGGCGGTCGCCTCGGCTAGCAAGGTGGGACTAAACTTGCCAAGCACTGCACTAGCCGCACAAGATTTCTTTAGTACCGGGTTGTGGCACCAACCGGTACTAAAGGGGGGCCTTAGTACCGGTTTGTGCCACCACCCAGATTACTAAAGGGGTCACTTCCCGCCGCTTGGGCTGCCCAAAACTGGCCTTTAGTACCGGTCGGTGGCTCCAACCGGTACTAAAGGCCCTCCTATATAAACAACACTTACGAAAATTTCAGTTTCTCATATGGCTTCTTCTCCTCTGCACCGCCGCCCGCCGCCCGTCGTCTCCATACCTCGCCGCCGTCGCCCCGTCGTGCCGCCGTCGTCCCCTGTCCCGTTGCCACCGCCGCTTCTCGGCCGTCCCGCTGCCGACCCGTCCCGTCGTCGGCGCCACCAGACGTCCTCGCTGCTGCTGCCGCTGCCGTCCATCCTCGTCCCGTCGTCGCCGCCCGTCCCTGTCCCGTCGTCGTCATCCCGTCGTCGCCCGCGCCATCGCCGTTCCGTCGCCCTTGCGCCCGTCGCCGCCCCCCGTTGTCCCTTGCCTCGCCAGTGAGCGCGCACACACACACACATGCATTTTTTGTTTTTTAGTTATACAAATAGTTAGAAATTTTTCTGTTTTTTAGAAATTGTTAGAAATTTTTCTGTTTTTCAGAAATAGTTAGAAATGTTTGAATTGTTAGAATAGTTAGAAATGTTAGAATTGTTAGAATAGTTAGAAATGTTAGAATTGTTAGAAAATTTTCTGTTTTTTAGTTATAGAAATAGTTATAAAAAATTTAGAATTGTTAGAAATTTTTCGGTTTTTTAGTTATAGAAATAGTTATAAAAAAGTTAGAAATTTTTCTTTTTTTTAGTTCTAGAAATATTAGAAATGTTATACAAATGTTAGTTATATATATAGAAATGTTATAATTTTTTCTGTTTTTTAGTCATAGAAATATTTGAAATGTTAGTTATATATAGCATTGTCAGAAATGTTATAGAAATGTTAGTTATATAGAAATGTTAGAAATTTTAGTTATCAAAATCCAATCATTAAAAAATGTTACTTTTTATGCCATATAGCTAGTATTTGTTCTCGACGATGCCCAACTCCGCATCCACGCTGCCGACACGTCATGCGACGACGTCCGCTGACCAATGTCCGGATCGGGCTCCGCTGGCTGGCACCGAGGTGCTGCCTGGAGGGGCGCGCCGCTTGATGAGGCACCCGGCCCCGGGTCCCGTCGTCGACCCTGATCTCGTTTGGTGGCGTTCGCGTGGGCCAGTTTCGGTGCGGAGGGAGCCGGCCCCGCCGGAGGTGGAACGTCGCCGTGTCAGGGAGGAGGACGAGCACGTCCATCGCTACATGGTTGCGTTAGAGGGCAGCAGGTTCTCCAATACCTGGCAGTTTCTTGAGGGATCTCACTTCAGCTATGATCCTGTCTGGGTTCCTTGTCTTTGTGTGTCCACCGTCCGCGCCGCAGGAACCGCGAGTGTCCTAGATTCTTCTGTAGTATTCGGTCTTTATTAGCTACCTAGCCAGTGATGTATTCGATATTATATCCATTATTCAAGACGATGTATTCGATATTATATCTATTATTCGAGACGATGTTTTCGAGATTATATCTATTATTCGAGACGATGTATTCGAGATTATATCTATTATTCGAGACGATGTAATTTGAATACTAAATTGTTTTATATTTCTTTTGGATGAGTTAAATAAAAGCTATGGCGAACAATACCGGCAGAGAGGGAGAACAGGCCATGTTCGATATGATACGCCATCCTCACGGGCCGATGATGATCGTAATGAAGAAGATTATGACGCTCCAAATTTCTAAACAACACCGGAGAGGGTGATATGATATTCGATCGCTGATTTAATCAATTGATGAAGTCATGAACTATGATTATGATGATGACGAAGAAAATGTTGATCTTGAAACAACAAAGACCGGCGAGGTATATATATTTACATAAGCAGGCATCTGGTGATCATCACATGTTTTAAATGACTTGAAGATATATTAACGAATCGACCTTTGTTCTTTCAGCCATCCGGATCGAGCAAATCTTCAGGCAAAAGGACGAAACGAGGCCCGAACAAAAAGTTGAAGGAGGGCGTAAAGTAAAATATCGAGGCAATCAGACCTAATGGCGAATCATTAGTGCCTAAGAAGATTGCGGACAAGTTCGCTCGTCGGTCACGGAGTTCTTGTGAAGGACCAACTCCCGATCTCCCTTCAAGAATGGAGAGAGCCAGCAAAGCCACGCCCAGATGTTACTTTTGTCGACAATGCATAAAAAGGTCTGCTTTGGGATACTCTCATGGAACATTTCTCCCTACCAGATCATTTCACAGAAGTAGATGTGCAGAAAGTCAAGGACGCTGCTCTTAGGAAGATGGCGGTTGCATTCAAGAACCACAAGAATCGTGAATGGGACAAGTATGTCAAGGGAGGACGGAAGACTCCAGTATTCGAGGGAACACTAGAGAACCAACGTGCTCATTGGGACGATTTCGTGAAATTCAAGGATTCGGAATTAGCTAAGGAACGGTCGAGAATAAACAAGAAGAATGCTGAAAAAAAGGATAAGTTCCATAAGCTGGGGCCAGATGGCTATGCGGTGGCAATGCCTAAGTGGGAGAAGTCTGAGAAAGAGATGGAGGATGCAGGTGTCACTCCGGATACTAAGAGCTGGCCCCCCAGGTGCAGGACTTGGTTCTATGCGCATGGGTGGGAGTTGGACCCGAAGACAGGCAAAGTTTCGACGAAGGCATGTCTGAACGGAGCCGGCGATGCGATACTTGTTGCAATAGAAGAAGCATGATCGGGGGTGTTCCAGCCCAACAGAGAGAACGACGAGCTTACGCTGCGTTCTCGGGAAATCCTGAACACCCGGAAGAACACGAGGCAAGGGCGCTATTCCTTGGTATCAGGGGTTTTCAGACTGGAACACCGACTACAGAACCCGTGCGATAAAGAAGATTGCGGAGGAGAAGAAGAGGAAGATGGAGGAGGAGCAGAGGAACCGGGACTATGAACGCCTTCAAGGCCTAGAAGCAAGTCAAGCGGAATTGGCAGTCAAATTCCAGCGGCAGCAGGAGCAGATCGACTCACTTAGCCAGCAAAGGGGGTCTCAGCAGCTGTAGCAGCTAGCGGATGATCCAGCATTGGATAGCACCGCCCCATTCATGCCGAGAAGCAGCGTGGGTTCCGCCTCGACGACGAATGTTGGATAGATACCCGTGGATGACATCACGGAGAACACTAATCATGCGAGCTACACTTGAAAATGAAGAACATATCCATGAAGGTGGCGGACGCTGCTGTTTTTACAAATCCCCCCGAGGCAACCTTCCATTGCAACCCGATTCCAGCGGGCTATGCTCGTGTCTTGGTTGATGAGGTGGTGGACCCATATTCGGAGCTACATCTTGACATTCCTGGAGGTGACGGCGAGCACTTTCTCGGAGAGACCAAACATCATATCATCTTATGGAAAAATGATTGCATCATCTTTCGAAGGCCACCGACACCGCGTTAGCCGACTCCTCGTCGAAGTCCGCCACCGAGTCAGCAGACTCCTGCTTCTGCAAGTCCACCAAGTCCGGCAAAGTTTCAGGCCACTCCTCCTCCAAGTCCGGTAAAGTGTCAGGCCACTCCTCCTCCTCCTCCAAGTCGGCCACAGCGTCAGACGTCCACTCCTCCTCCAAGTCCGGCACAACCTCAGGCCACTCCTCCTCCATGTCCGGCACAGCTTTAGGCCACTTCTCCTCGTCCAACTCAGCCCCGTCAGCCGTCTCCGCCGCCTCAAAGAATCGCAGAAGAGACACCCCGCAGCTATGGTGCGTGGCCAGTCTGGTCGAGGTAGTACAGGAAGTACAAGCGGAGGCAAGCGATATAAATATGGTCCAAGCCTCACGCCTCTTCCGCAGAGGCCTTATGAAAAGTCCGAGGAGGAAAACACAGCCATATCGAAGGCCGAGGTGGAAGCCCATTTTCCACTGAAACCGCCACCGCCGCCAAGGGAGAAAGTGCCTAAGGAAACGATTGACCACTTCATTCGTATGGCTCAACCACCAGCTCCCAAGCCTGTTGACACAGACTATGAGCGCCACATCGTGAAGTTAAATCGAGCACGTCTACGTAAGGAGGCGAGCTCGGATCGAGCAAACAACAAGAAGCTGTCAAAAATGCGGAAAACCATTCCCCGGTGGGAGAACAGGCGCAATCGATCCCTCGCTTTTGTGCCAACAACACGTGACAGTACGCGCGCCCAATATTATTGTGGGAAAACAGTCTACGTTCCCGAGGTGGGCAATGTGGTAATAACCAAGGACCATATAATGCAGGCTGAAGTTCTCAAATCACTGTTGGACAACTCCTCGAGATCGAGCCCAGGCCTGTGTTTACAGAGGATGAAATAAAGTGGAAATATGTCCGGGAAAACCTTTGGTCAAGCCAGACGAGGTCAAGAAGCTCCCAACGAGAATGTATGAATTGCATCAATGGTACATGGACATTACCAAGAGATCCAATCGAGAGTCCCTCTTGGTGCAAGTCAAGAAGGATCATTACTACCATCGTAAAAGCTGTGACCGCTGAGTATTCTCGAATCTGTTTCAGTTATAAAATCAAGACGCACTCGACAAATCTATCGTCAGTTGCTATTGTCTGTGAGTGATTTCTTTCTGTAATTTAAGTCTCAAGCTAGCTGTAGTGATCCTTTTGATCAATCATTACCTGTAATTATCCTCACTATATTCTTTTCTGTGGTATTATGCAGGATGAAGATGTATGAAATGAGAAAAGGTGGACGCTATGGCATTGGGTTCATTGACCCAAACACCGTTAATGAATACACATGACAAATAAATCCACATCATGAAAAGGCCGTAGAGGACAACATGCCAGAGTTCTTGAAGCTCCTCAAATACAATGAAGATATACTACTTCCTTACAACTTCCAGTTAGTCACACTGTCTTGTACTACAAATTCTCTGTTTTTTCCTACTAGCTAGCTACATGTTTTACCTTACATATGCCCGCTTAATTAAGACATGCAAACGTGTGTGCATGCAGATTTCACTGGATCTTGTGTATCATTAAAGTTGACGCCGGAACAGTTGAAATACTGGAATCACTACTCAAAGCAAATACTGACTATAACATCTTGTTTGGGATAGTCAACAGGTAATTTTTTCAATCATTATTAACTATATATCTCGGCCTATTTAGTTCGTCATTTCATGATATGAACTATTTAATAACCCCTTTATTCATTTTCTTTCTCGGCGGGCAGGGCTTGGGCAAGGTTCATCAGCGTCACGGAAGGCGAATGGAAAAAAAAGCTTAAATGGTTTTGACCGAAGGTAAGTAATTAAGTAGTACTAGCTGGCTAGCTAGCTGCCATCTCTTTAATTATCATGCTTGATTAATTATTATCTGATCAAATTCCATTCTCGTAAAGGCCTCAAGCAAAGCGCAGGGACTGATTCTGTGTGCATTCTCAAGGCTATAGAACATTCGCATGATGGCGTCCGAAAGGAGCAGATCACAAAGACAGGAATGGGTACGCTTCTCAGAACACTATTCACAATTTTTACACCATTATCGATATCTAGTCACACAACTAATACGCATGCATATTGATCTCCTTCTTAACAGTTCACAGAGGTGCGGGACAAGCTCCTAGAAACGGAGCGCCAGAGAAGCACTTCCAGAGGAAATAGCGGGATTTTTGCTCGACCAGGTCATAAATCCGAAGGAGAATACTATTACCCGCTACCACCTCCATGAACCACTTCCGATTGTCATCGTGTTCAAGGCACCAATTAGGCTAATGCCACCGGGCTCAAGGCAACATGCATATGTAGGAGAAATTGTATATAGCTATACATGTGTGTCTGTGTGAATTTATTAATATGATCGTGTGTGAGACAGTGAGGATATATATATGCTCTAGTGGTTCTACTAGAAAATATATATATATATATATATATATATATATATATATATATATATATATATATATATATGCATAACGTGTACAATGTGTAGTATCGTAAAATACCAGCAAAGCGAAAAAGAATTAAAATGGAAACACAAAATTAAATGAAAAAGAAATCATAAAACTAAAACTCCCCAAACCTTATAGTACCGTTGGTGTTACCAACCGTACTAAAGGGCTCCATGCCCTCGAGCTGGCTCGTACACGTGGTTGCCCTTTAGCACCGGTTCATGCCGAACCGGTACTAAAGGGGGGCTTTAGTGCCCACACTTTAGTGCCGGTTATGGAACCGGCACTAAAGGTCCTTACGAACCGGTGCTATTGCCCGGTTCTGCACTAGTGAACGTCGGGTGGCAACATACACCATCGTCAACCGAGAAATTATGAGGTGCAGCGTCACTGGTGTTTACCAGCGCTTTGTGGAGCTAGTACAAGGCCAAGCAATCCTCAAATATATTCACCAAGGCGAGTGCGGTCACCATGCAGCCTCAAGAGCACTTGTCGCCAAAGCCTTTTGCCATGGTTTTTTCTGGCCGACTGCTCGGGATGATGCCAAAGACTATTCCTATCGCCTGGCCCTTCGCAGTTTGGGGGCTGGACATGGTGGGACCATTCAAGACAGCACGTAGCGGCATGACTCATTTACTTGTCACCGTGGACAAATTCACCAAGTGGATAGAAGCAAAGACAATCAAGAAGCTGAATGGTCCGACTGCCCTGACTTTCATCTCCCGCATCACCATCCGATATGGTATACCACACAACATCATCACTGACAACGACACGAACTTCACTAAAGGCGCCTTGGCCCGTTTCTGCGCGACGCAGGGCATCCGGCTGGAGCTAGCATCCGTTGCCCACCCGCAGTCAAATGACCAAGTGGAACAAGCAAACGGACTCATTTTATCCGGGATCAAGCCCCGACTGGTCGAGCCTCTAGAGCGGTCGGCCGGCTGCTGGCTCGACGAGCTGCCGGCCGTCCTCTCCAACCTGCGCACAACTCCGAACAAATCAACCAGCTTCACGCCTTTCTTCCTCGTCTACGGTGCCGAAGCCGTCATCCCAACGGACATAGAATTCGACTCCCCTAGAGTCACCATGTACACCGAAGAGGAGGCCAAAGAAGCACGAGAAGATGGTGTCGATCTGCTGGAAGAGGGCCGGCTGCTGGCACTCAGTCGTTCCGCCATCTACCAGCAGAGCCTGCGCCGATACTACAATCGGAAGGTCAAGCCAAGATCCTTCCAAGAGGGACACCTTGTGCTCCGGCTGATCCAGCGAACAGCCGGCCAGCGCAATCTCTCGGCACCTTGGGAAGGCCCCTTCATCATCAGCAAGGTGTTGGGCAACGACTTCTACTACTTCATCGATGCTCAGAAGCCTCGAGCACGCAAGAGGGACGACTCGGGCAAGGAAACAGAGCGGCCGTGGAACAAAAATCTCCTTCGAAGGTTTTACAGTTGATGCAGTATGTACCACGCCAACTTTTGTATAAAGTATGCAGACTTCGGGTTCCTCGAGAGGAGCTCGGGAACTACCCTCTTTTATCTATATGATGTAGTATTATGCCTATGAATGCGTTATTTCGTTTCCCCGTCTGGTACTGGGTTCGACCAGTAGGCCCGGGGACTTGCCGCCTTGTACTATGACAGGCTTCCTGCAGCCGGACAACTAATGCATTGGCACCTAAACTTTCTCCTGCCAGAGGCCACAATTCGCAGAGCGGCGCGCCTGTCGGTCGGTAGGAGTTAAGGAGAAAGGGTGTCTGCGTGAAAAATGGCTAAGGACCCAAAGTATGCACATAGTCCAAGCCAGTTTCCCTTGCCAACCGGCTGTTGAGCAGCCGGCCGGCCGGTTTCTATTTAACTTGCTAAAAAACTCTAAAAGGCTAAGTTCTTGCCTTCCTGGATGTGGCCAAGTACTTGACTCAGCCGCAGTCCGCAGAGCGGCTGTTCGGCTGGCAAGACGGCAACCAAGGGAAGGCGGCAAAGTAAAAAAGCCAAGGATAGAAAGCAAGGAAAGATAGAATTCAGAATAATATTTACATAAGCAAAAGGCCCTTGGCCGGCATTCAGCAGAAGTTTGAAATACACCCCGCAGATGGAGTTGTGCAAATTAACAAGTTCGTCGAGAATGGTAAAGCAGGTAAAGCAGAAGATAAGCTAGCGGTCTAGGGAGCTGCAGACGGGTCTGGTGGAGCGGTGGAACTGGTGGAGACAGTTGGTGGAGCGGTCGGCTGGTCAGTCTCCGCTCGGCTGCCTTCAGTAGCAGTTGGCTGGCTCGGGCGCTCGTTGCTGGAAGCGCGGTCGAGCTGAGGCTGGCCGTCCGCTCCGACCTCTGGCGCCTCCTCTTCACCCTGCTCCTCCTCCTCTCCTTCCTCCTCGCCGCTGGAGTCGATCACCTCGGCCGAGTCCTCACCGTCTTCTGGATTCAGCCCGAACCACTATGGTGGCACCTCGGTGCCGTTCACGGCCTGCTCCAGGATGAAGACGCCAGTGTCGGTGTACTCGGCGATTGCTGCCGCTCGCTTGACTAGATCATCCTTCACCGCCGCCAACTCCTCCTAGGCCTCCAGTCAAAACATGGCCAACTGGGCTAGATTTAGCCTAGGGTACCACGCCTTGACGAACTTCAAGGCCCGACGTGCTCCGGCGCGGGCCGAGGAGCCCTTCCAGGCCTCAAGACGGCCGGCTGCCACCTCCAGCCAGTCGAGTCCGACTAGGAGTGTGTGGTGCCGGCATGTCCGGCCATAGGGCGGCGATCACCTGGGCGCCAACACGTTGAAGACGCCGCAACATCCGGTGAGTCGGCTGGAGAAGAGCCCGGATGCTGAGAAGCTCCTCGTTGAAGGTTCGGGGGGCGTTGGCTGCAATCTTTGCACCTTCCGCCCTCCGCACTTCATGATCAGCGTCGATGGCCTGATTTGCGGCAGCGGAGTGGCCAGGGAAAAAGTCTGCTCAAGTAGAAGAAAAAAGAAAAGTAAGGAACGAGACGCTGACCTGATCAGAAATCGGTGGCTCGAAGAAGAATAAACAGAAAACTCACCGTCAACCATGTCTTCAATGTCGCCGAAGCCGGCAGTCAGCATTGCCTCTATGTCGGTGCAGGCGGAGCATTCAGTCTCGAACTCAGCCAGGAGACTGGTGTCCTTGTCCTCCGCCTCCTTCTGCGCCTTCGCGAGAAGCTCCTCCTGCTCCACCAGGTGCATGACCAACCGGTCACGCTCCTCGGCCAGTTTGCTGCACTTGGCTTCCTTGGCGTGCAGCGCAGTGTTGGCTTCGCCCAGCTGTTGCTGCAAGACGGCGTTTGCTTCTGTAAAGAGAGAAGAAGGAAAAGGACGTCAGCATTCAACAAAGAATGGATGCGGTCGCCAGGGATATTCGGCCCGACTGCTCAGCAGTCGGCCCGAATCTCGGGGACCACAGCTGGCGGGTGCGCCAGGGCGCCCCCGCAGAGAATGAAACAAATACTTACTAGGGCTTTCCGACAAGTCGGTGGTCTACTGATCCAGCTCCCGGACGTTGGAGTTAAAGGAGGCCGCGTGGAGGTTAAGATAATCCTGCAACAGAGGTGTCAGATGAAACTACTACTCAGAGCTCGCAAATTAGAGTTCCGAGCCGCCACTCAAAGAGCCGCCCGAACTCGGGATTACACTCAGTGGAAGGCCGCCGCCCCACCGAGAAATAGAAGAACCAAAGACGAAGAAGCAAGAAACATACCCGTATGGCCGCTCGCGAATTTAGAAACGCCTCGTTGCACCGCTTAAGGGCGTCGGCCTTGGCGCGGAGCTTGGCCTGCACGTCCAGGACGACTTGGTTTAAAGCCCTCGTCCCACCTCCGTGCACCCAGCCGGTCGGCGCGGCGCTGGTCACCTCGGCGTCTGGGACGGACGAGCTTGAGGTGCCGGTTTCCTGCGGGCGCGGTGCCGAGGCCGCCTTCGCGAGGCGACGGCGGGTGGGTGTGTGGACCTTGGGAGTCGGGCCCGTCGCAACCTCGCCTCCGGCTGGTGGCGTCGGCAGGTCTGCCGGCTGCTTATCTCGCCCTTCCCTAGACGGAGCGACGGGGGCGCGGCCACGTCCGGCATGACGACGTCGCCGCCCTCCCTCTCCGTCGTCCACTGCTCGTCGCCGGCTCCCCCCGTCGGTGCTGCAAAGTCTGGGGGAGGTGGTGCTGAGTTCAGGGGGACGATGAAAATCGGCTCCTGGCGGCGTGTAGCTTCCTCGGCCAACTTCTTCGCCGTGGCAGCGTCCTCGACCTCCGCCAGCTTCTTCAAGGCGGTGGCTTCCGCGCTGTCTGCCTCCACCTTCTCAAGGCGGGCGCCTCTAGCTCCTCGCGCGCCTCCCGCGCATTTTGCTCCCTCGCCTACCGGAGGTCGGCGGACGGATCGGTCCGCCGGGTGGAGGAAGAGGTCTCCGCCGACCCAATGATGGAGGCGGCGGCCGACTTCTCGAGAGAGAGCGGGGCCCTAAGTCAAGAAAGCAAAGAAAGGAAAGTTCAGGAAGAATTGGTCAGAAATAAAAAGCACAAGGAAGAGACTTATGACGACACCAGGGGAGGCGCCTTTGGGAGTTTCTGAAACTTGGCCACCTTCGCGGCGGCCTCCCTCCAACTGGTCGCAGCGGTCGGATTCTTGGCCTTCTTCGACGCGCTACCGAACAAGGCGGCTCCCTATTTGCATTTGTGCGTGCCGCCTCGGGATGTCGGCTCGGCGGAGGGGTCCACGCCCGCTCTGCCGGCTCCTCGCGCGAGGCGCGGTTCGTCTTCTTCTTCGTCATCGTCGGTCCAGGTCTCGAGGCTGCCTTCTTCGGAGCCGCCTCCTTCATGGGCACCGCTCATCGCCGTGCCCTCCAGGGCGGCCGCCCCCAAATCGGGGTCGTCCGCGTCGCCCACCTCCAGGTCCGGGAGGTAGTTTCCGCCGTCGCGTCCGACATATAGATCTATTCCAAGTAACAAGAAGCCGGCTGATCAAGACCAGGATCAAGGCTAAGATTAATTTCAAAAGGCAAGAGTCGGGAAAGCTTACCGCAGGCGGTGGGTCAGCTCGGGAGTATGGCTGCTTGCCGAAGCACTAGTCGGACGCCTTGAGGCCTTCGCCGCCAAGTCGGACGCCTTGAGGCCTTCGCCGCTGGTCAGCTCCCGGAGTCGCTGGATGGCGTCGGCTCCGTATGCTGATACCGGCTTCGGCTTGTAGCTCCAGCTGAGCCGAGACTTACCCGGGGGCCCGCTTGATAGGCTGGCTGGTTGATGAAGTCGACAGCGGATCCATGTTGTCCATGTAGAAGTAAGATTGCTGCCACATCTTGACCGATTGCGGCAGCTTGGTGACGGGGAAGGCATTCTTCGCCGACGGTCGGCGCACCACCACGAAGGTGCCGCACTGGGCAGCCACCCCCTGGACGGAGGTGCCCAGCTTGTTGTAGAAGAACGCGGCCCGCAGCTCGATGGTGGGGAGGATGCCGAGATAACCTTCGCGCAGCGTGACGAAGGCGGCAAGAAGAATCACGGTGTTGGGCGTGATGTGATGAGGCTGGAGGTGGTAGAACTCGAGGAAGGAGCGGAAGAAGCCGCTCGCCGGCAGGCTGAAGCCATGGATGAAGTGCGAGCGGAAGACGACCCGCTCGCTCTCCCCCAGAGCCGGCGAGACCTCCTCCGCCGGCGGTACGCACGCCTTCACGTAGCTCTTTCTGGGAAGAGGCCGCGTCTCGCGAAGAAACGAGATGTTGTCTTCGTTGACGTTCGACCCGTCCCAGTCCCCTCCTTGCTCGCGCACCATGAAGAGCTCGGTGAGGCTAATCGCGTGGCGAGGGAGCCGAGAAGAGGAACAGGGCCAAGCAGGCGCGGGGCGGGAGGACTCAATTCAGAAGAGCAGCGGCGGCGCTTCGGTAGGGCTCGGGGCGCTGCGGCGAGATGAAGAAGAATGAGGCAAGAGTGGGGTGGAGGGGCGCGCGTGCTTTGCTGCTCGCCCACCTCCCCCTACTTATCGCCAGACGGCTACGACGCCGCGGGGGCAGGCGTGGGGTCGTGGAATTAACTGTGCCCACGACCCCACGTCTCCACGTTTTGTTGTGCGAGTTACGGCACGCGGTAACTCCGCAAAGGAGCTCAACCGCCCTCCTCAGCCGCAGCGGATCTGCTCGCGTGCCGAGGCCCGGTGGTGGCGGGCCCAGCCTGCTGTCTCGTCCCATCCCGCGCGTGGGCTGGCAGGCTGGCCCGGCTGGTTGGTGCCATGTGGCGTGCCTGCGACGGGCGGCGTGCCTGGAGGCTTAACAGGCACGCCACCTGGTTCCCGCCGTTGCGTTCACAGTTTCCGGAACGAGTCCATCTGGCCATGACCGACTCCCTATAGGCGGCTTGCCGGGAGTCGGGCGAAGCTTCCTTCCAGAGCACCCGGAGGAGGAAACTGTTGAGGCTCCTCGGCCTCTCGGCCGCGGCGCCTCACTAGCTTCGGGGACTCCTGTCGGAGTAATGGGCCACTGGTAGCCTAACCCGAGCCCCAGAGCCTTTTAAGACATCGGGGCCGTCTGCGCCCCTCGGAACTCCAAGATGAAGCGCTGCCTTCTGACGGCCAACTAGTCCTAGCGGCCGGCAGCCAGAAGGCGGCAAATCTCCAGAAGAGGGCATCAAGACGGGCTGACTCCTTGCGGACGGTCTCTAGAGAGGCCGGCTCCCTGCGGTCGGCCCCCGGCGTCCTCCAAGTCTGCGCCCCCATTAAGAAGACGAGACGGGGTGTGGCTACAGTGTAGCCCATCCCCTCGAATCCAGGGCTGGGCGTGGCCACAGTGCTCCCAACGGGCGGAGATCTCCGCCCGGCGCGGCACTGTTTCCACTCCGCCCCTGACATCACACCTGTTAGGCGAAGCCCTGCTCCCACGACCACCTGTCGGTACGGCCTGAAGATGGCGGGCCCTACCTGGCAGCAGGAGCCCGGAAGACGGCGGAAGCCTCGCCAGTCGGACCCGAGGGAGGCCGGCCTCTAGCAGGAGGCCAGTTCCTTCCTCGGGGCCTGCGCGCCATTAACCAGACAAGACCTGAAGCGGCTACAGTGATCTCCCGCCAGGCGGCGGGACTGTAGCCACGCACCCCCGACCAAGCAAGCATCATTAGCGTCACGGCAACAGTGATCACCAACCGGCAAGACCCTCGAGCGGCGGGAGCGGCTTGTCAGCTTCGTACAAGATCAGACGGTGGGGCCCACCAGGCGGCGGGCCCCAGCAACCGGCGGAGAAGCCGGCGACCTGAGAGACTGACAGTCGTGTCCTACACCCAGCTAGATTACCATTGTACCCCTGGGGGGGTAGGCCTATATAAACCCACCAGGGCACCCATGCAAAGGGTTCCGAACCTGTTAAGACTAGACTCATATATAGAGGATGAGGAGAGCTAGCCCTACCTTCTTCTACATGTAGCAAACAGCTCAAGGAGCACCATTGTACTCACTAGTGCCTTAGTGATCATGCGGAGACCCCACAGAGCAGGACTAGGGGTGTTATCTCCTAGGAGATCCCCGAACCTGGGTAAAGTCCGCCAACGTTTGTGTCTACGCCTTATCCCGCTTCCAGGCACCAGCGACGTTCTACTCGCTCCTACCATGATAAGCCATCCTTTGGCATATATCGCACCCAACCCCTGACACTCCCACAAGTCGGGATGAGACTCTAGACGAAAAAATAATAATAAATAAATAAATAAATAAGGTGGACGAAAAAAGGGAGAGCCCAAAGAAAGGAGAAAAGAAAAAAAGAAAAAGAGAGAAGGGGCAATGCTACTACCCTTTTACCACACTTGTGCTTCAATGTAGCACCATGTTCTTCATAGAGAGAGTCTCCTATGCTGTCACTTTCATATGCTAGTGGGAATTTTTCGTTATAGAACTTGGTTTGTATATTCAAACAATGGGCTTCGTCAAATTTCCCTAGGTCTTCATGAGCAAGCAAGTTGGATGCACACCCACTTAGTTTTTCTTTTGAGCTTTCATACACTAATAGCTCTAGGGCATCTGTTGCATGGCAATCCCTACTCACTCACATTGATACCTATTGATGGGCATGTCCATAGCCCGTTGATACGCGTAGTTGATGTGAGACTATCTCCTTCTTTTTTTCTTATCCACAACCACCATATTCTATTCCACCTATAGTATTATATCCATGGCTCATGCTCATGTATTGCGTGAAAGTTGAAAAAGTTTGAGAACACTAAAGTATGAAACAATTGCTTGGCTAATTCCGGGGTTGTGCGTGATTGAAATATTTTGTGTGGTGAAGATGGAGAATAGTCAGACCATATGAATTTGTAGGGATAACTTTCTTTGGCCATGTTATTTTGAGAAGACATCATTGCTTTATTAGTATGCTTGAAGTATTGTAATGTCAAATGATAGACTATTGCTTTGAGTCACTCATATGTCTTAATATTCATACCATGATTAGATTACATGATCAAGATTATGCTAGGTAGCATTCCACCTAAAAAATTATCTCTTTTATCATTTACCTACTCGAGGACGAGCAAGACTTTGGCAACTTTTTATACTATTTTCTTGGACTAACATATTGAACCAGTGCCCAATGCCAGTTCCTGTTTGTTGCATGTTTTTTGTTTCGCAAAAAATCCATATCAAATGAAGTCCAAACGCGATAAAAAATTACAGATATATTTTTGGAATATATGTGATTTTTGAGAAAAAGAATCAGCGCGAGACGATGCCCGAGGGGCGCACAAAGATGGAGGGCGCGCCCCTAGTCCTTGTGGACACCTCGTAAGGCGATTGGGGCCCTAATTCGGCCGCAAGAAAGCTAATATCTGGATAAAAATTGTGTGAAAATTTCAGCCCAATCGGAGTCATGGATCTCCGGAAATTTAAGAAACGGTGAAAGGCCAGAATCTGGGAGTGCAGAAACAGAAGGAAACACACACACACACACACACACACACACACACACACAGAGAGAGAGAGAGAGAGAGAGAGAGAGAGAGAGAGAGAGAGAGAGAGAGAGAGAGAGAGAGAGAGAGAGAGAGAGAGAGAGAGATCCAATCTCGGAGGGGCTCTTGCCCCTCCGCCTCCATGGAAGCCAAGGACCAGATGGGAAACCCTTCTCCCATCTAGGGGGGGAGGTCAAGGAATAAGAAGAAGGAGGGGGCTCTCTCGTCCTATCTCCCGGTGGCGCTGGATTGCCCGCCGGGGCCATCATCGTGACAACGATCTACACCAACAACTTCGCTGCCGTCATCACCAACTCCCTCCCCCTCTATGCAGCGGTGTAACCCCTCTTTTACCCACTGTAATCTCTACTTAAACATGGTGCTCAACACTATATATATTATTTCCCAATGATGTATTGCTATCCTATGATGTTTGAGTAGATCTGTTTTGTCCTATGGGTTGATTGATGATAGTGATTGGTTTGAGTTGCATGTTTTATTATTGGTGTTATCCAATGGTAGAATCGGAAGCGTATCAACAAGGACCCAAATATCCATATTGTCTTGCTCGATATCAGGATCACCAAGATCCATGGTGACAATCATACCCTCATAAAAACCATACATTTTGCAAAGTGCTTCCCAATTTTGGCAACCAAAATGGGTTACGCTCTGAGAATTGTACAAATTTACTTCGAAATCCATTTCATGATGGGTCCATAGGTGTATTTTCTTTGTTTGAAAATTTTCATGGTCTTCAAAACCCATACTCTCCAAGACATAGCGTCTTGCATGGCATGGGATAAGCTAGTCGAATTGTAAAAGATGAAAATTAGACGCTGAAATAGTTGAAGTCGTCCTTAATTACGAAAAAAACACTTGTCGTTGTTGGGTACCGTTTCATCATCGAATGTCTCCTCGAGCTTAAAGCTGAAGCGCCGGTCTTAGTCCAGCTCAACGAACCTGTCGTTGATACCTCGATCGTCGTAGCACCAGCTGCACTCCCCCGGGAGACTGTCGTCGTCCAAGTACGACATTTCCTACGTTCATAATTCAAAGATTAAACATGTACAATTAAATATATGTACTACAAAACCTAAATTAGATCATTATTTTTCGAGAAAATCCAGGCCACTCGATATTTCCTACATATTCTAGCACAAGTCATGCCAGAATTCACGGAAAAATCCGGCATAACCTTTGCTAAAAAAGGACATATCGAGCGCCTGAAATTTGCCAGAACGGAAATTAATCAACACTCCGGCAAAACATAGGCCACTCGGAGGTGTAACCTGAACATGACCGGCCACTTGGGCAACCACATATCCTATTTGAGCAAGACAATATATACATGGAGATTTGCCTGGTCTCACCTCGAGGTCGGAGGGGGTCGGTGACGGGGACGACGGCGGGGATGATGGAGGGGCTCCTTGATTTCTGCAAAAGCAAAAACCCTATAAGTTATCACATACATCCCGAACAATTGTTTAACTAGAAAGATAACAAATATGACATGTTCAACTAGTTCTATTAATTCAACTAGTTCTTACTAAATATAAACTTACTATAAATAGAAAAAAACTAACTCTTTCTAAAAATAAAGTAGTTCAACTAGTTATATTAATTTTCTTACTAAAAACACATTAGTTCTGTTAATTCAACTAGTTTATTAATTTACTTACTAAACTAGTTAAACTAAACTAGTTCAACTAGTTTATTAATTTACTTACTAATTATTTTAAACACTTACTAAAAACAGTAAAAATAAACTACATTATACAATAGTTAACTAGTACCATCACTACTACTAATTAACATCTACTACTGCTAAAAATCATTATCTATGAACCCTAAATTAACATCTACTACTACTAAAACACATCTAGTACTAACTAAGCAGAGAGAACGGTGGTGGGGGAGGGGTAGGGGGCTTACAGAGAGGGGAGAGACGGTGGCGGGGAGGTGCACGGCGACGGAGAGGTAGGGGCGGCGAGGGCGGGCTCGGGATCGGGAGGCGGCAGCGACAGTGAGGTCGAGAGCGGCGGTGAGGTCAAGGGCGGAGGGGGTGGGGGAGGCGGCGGGGACGGTGAGCGGCGGTGGGCGGCGGCGGTGAGGTTGAGGGTGTCCTCGGGCGGCCGCGGTCAGGGCAGGCTCGGGCTCGGGCGGCGGCGACAGAGGAGTAGGGGAACAAGGGGAGGATGGAGGACTTAGCGAAATTTTGAGCGGGTGGGTGGATAAGTTGTACTAGCAGTAGCGCACTTTAGGAAACGCGCTATAGCTAAAGTAGCTATAGCGCGTTTTATACAAAAACGCTAATGCTAAGTCTAAGCACGCATCAAAAATATACATTGGTCATAATTGATATTTTTGTGTAGAATCTAAATAGTCAACATGAATCCTCACAAAGACTGTGATAATGACCGGTGAAGATTCATATTGCAGCCACAAATCCTACACATATAGTTCAATGAAGACCAAGTGCTTGAGGTAGTTTGAGAAATAACATATTTAAGGTGGTAAAGACCTTGTTTGCTTAGCAGTATGGGACTAAACTTAATTAGGTGTAACACTTAGCAGCAGCGAGTTTTGCAGAAAAACGTTGCTACTAAGTACTTTAGCAGCAGCGCATCCATGGAAGAGCGCTACTACTATATCTAGCCTGGAGGCAAATCCATGGAAACTATGGTAGTAGCGCTTGTTTCGCCTAGAGCGCTACTGCTACCTAGTTATTAGTAGCGCGGTTCCGTAAAGCTCGCTACTGCTAGTTAGCAGTAGCGTCTGTTTTTAAACCGCGCTGCTGCTAAGATTCTGTGTATAAGGTTTTCCCTAGTAGTGATGTTAGCCTTTCCGAGATGATAATGCAACTTCATATCGTCATCCTTAATGAGTTCCAACCATCTCCTCTGCCTGAGATTCAACCCCTTCTGTGTGAAGATATACTTCAAACTCTTGTGATCCATGTATACCTCACAATGGATTCCGATGAGAAAATGTCTCCAAGTCTTCAACGCATGCACTATGGCTGCTAACTCCAAATCATGGGTAGCGTAATTTAACTCATGGGGTTTAAGCTGTCGTGAGGCATATGAAACAACTCTTCCCTCTTGCATAAGTACAGCTCCAAGTCCTCGACGAGAAGCGTCGCAATATACTTCATAATCCTTGTGTTGATCTGGCAGAATCAACACCGCTGATGTAACCAAGCATTTCTTTAACTCCATAAAACTGGCCTCACATTCCTCTGTCCATTTGAACTTGGTGTCCTTCTTTAACAACTCCGTCATAGGCTTTGCAATCTTCGAGAAATTCTTAATGAACCTCCGGTAGTATCCTGCGAGTCCAAGCAAACTCCGGATCTCTCCAACTGACGTGGGTGCCTCCCAATTTGTCACAGTGACAACTTTTCTGGGGTCTACTGCTATTCCTTCTCCAGATATAACATGTCCAAGAAATCCAACTTCCTTCAACCAAAACTCACACTTGCTGAACATGGTGTATAGCTGATGTTCTCTGAGCTTCCCAAGTACCAAGCGCAAATGCTCCTGATGTTCCTCTTCATTCTTCGAGTAGACCAGAATATCATCAATGAACACCACGACGAACTTATCCAAAAACTCCATAAACACTTTGTTCATCATGTTCATAAAACAGGCAGGTGCGTTAGTCAGACCAAATGACATAACGGTCTTCAGTTGGTGGTAAAAGCGGTCTTAGGTATATCCTGCTCTCGAATCTTCAGTTGGTGGTACCCTGATCGCAGATCGATCTTAGAAAACACTTAATCTCCTTGCAGATGATCAAACAAATCATTGATCATCGGCAGTGGGTACTTGTTCTTGATCATCAACTCATTCAATCCTCGATAATCAACAACCATCCTTAACGATCCATCCTTCTTCTCCACTAGAAGTACTGGTGATCCCCAAGGCGACGAACTTGGGCGAATGTATCCCTTATCCAGTAACTCCTTAATCTGCTTCTTAATTTCCTCCAAATCCTTTGCGGGCATTCTGTACGGTCTCTTAGATATTGGCCCTGTGCCTGGCAAAAGCTCAATCAAAAACTCAATGTCTCTATCCGGTGGCATGCCTGGCAACTCTTCTGGAAATACATCCGGGAAATCCTTCACCACTGGTACTTCCTCCTGTACAACTCTTGATAAGGAATTTACTTGTGTCATGTTCAGCACATGCCGTGATACATACTTGATCCTTCTTCCTTCTGGGGTGGTAAGAAAAATCGACTTACTGGCGCAGTCAATGTTCCCTCCATACTTCGATAACCAATCCATGCCTAATATCACATCCAGTCCTTGTGACTCCAATACTATTAGGTCTGAGGGAAACAGGTAGTTACCAATCCTTGATGGTAACCGCTCACACCATAGGCTTGCCATATACTCCGCTCCTGGCGAGGTTACTAACATGGGTGTCCTAAGGGCTTGGGTTGGCAGTTTAAACTTATCCACAAATCCCCTTGATATGTATGAATGCGATGCGCCAGTATCAAAAAGTACGACTGCAGTAAATGACTTAACCAAAAACTTACCTATTACTGCATCGAGTTGCGCTTCAACCTCCTCCATGCTAACGTGGTTCACTTTTCCCCTGTTGAAAGGGTTGGGCTTCTTTCCAGAGCTTCCATTGTCATTTTCGTTCTTAGCTTCAGGACATTCATTGGCGTAATGTCCTGTCTTCTGGCACTTGTAGCAAGTAACGTGGCTTAGATCTTTCTTGGCGGGCGTTGCTGGGTTGGAACGGTTATGTCCGTTGCTTCCTCCATTACCATTCCCATTCTTGGGGCCACTATGGTTGTGTGAACTTCCTCCAGTGTGATTGTGACCTCGATGGTTATGCTGAAGGGTTCCCTCCGAGTTCGGGGTAAAACGGGGTCTCTGCTGAGCTCCAGAATTATACTTCCCTTGTCCATACTTCCTCTCGCCGTTGTCAATCTGTTGTTGCTTCCCTTCAATCATGAGATCTCTATCTACCAACTCCTGGTAGTTATTAAAATTTGCTACCATCAGCTGCATGCTCTGCTCATCATTCAGTCCTTCCCGAAACTTCTCTTGTTTAGCTGCATCCGTAGCGATGTCATCTGGGGCATAACGTGCTAGCTTACTAAAATCATCCACATACTGGCCAACGGTGCATCCTCCTTGGCGTAAGTTGCGAAACTCGCGATTCTTGATGGCCATAGCTCCTGCTGATACATGGGCAGTGCAAAAAGCTTGCTGAAACTGGTCCCAGTGTCAATGGGGTAAGTGGCTGTGAAATTCTCCCACCATGATGCTGCAGGTCCATCAAGCTGAAGTGTGGCAAAACACACTCTCTCCGCATCTGTGCATCCTGCAGTGGTCAACTCCCTTCCAATCTTGCGGAGCCAATCATCTGCAACTGTCGGCTCGATGCTACTAGGCAACACCGGCGGATTCAGCCTTAGAAAACGGGCTAAGTGATCAACTGGTGGTGGTGGTGGTGGGTTGTTGTTGTTGTTTCCCTGATTCTGATTCTGGACTAGTATCTGCATCAATGCATTCTGCTGCTGGATCAACTAAGTGAGCTCCGGCGGGAAAGCAAATCCATTGTCGCGTCTCGGAGGCATCTGCTAGGTGTAGAAAAGGTGAGAAATCAGAATAGAATGAGGTCTAGGGGGAAAACACTACCCATATCACTCAATCAATCAAGCAAGGGCATACAATCGGTCTAGCACTATCGTTACAAAAGTGCTCGGACTATACTATACACATGGTGGAATACTACTACTGATATGGTGGTCGACTAGAAAAATTGATCGGTCGAAGACTCCATGATATCCGCTCCAGATTCATCAACGTAGTCATCATCGCTATCGTTGGGGTCTGAGTCGGTGTCGTCGATGATGATGTAGTTCTCTGGGCAAGTGGAATCATCGTCTTCTCCTCCAGGCGGGGTCTCCCATGAATACTCCCAGCTTCCTTGTGAGGTCGTCAGTCTTGTCCACTAGTACGACAATTTCCTCCTCATAATCTTCGCGAGTAGCCTTGAGTTCTTCCTCCAGCTTCGTGATCCTTGTCATCTCCTTCTTCAAATCTGTCATGCCTGCGCACATCTGGTTCTCCTGGCATCGAATGTGCTAGTTTAACTCCTGGATGAAAGCTGCAATCGTTCTATCCTTCCTGGTGCTGATCATCTCCCATTGCTCATCTGGGCGCCCACAAATCTGGTAGATCGCATCATTGAGATCATTGTGGTAAACTTCTCCAATGCGTCCCATGGTGATGTGGGCTGCCATGCTTTTTCCTAGACTCCAGGTTGGTGCATCAAAGGAAAACTCTATGGTCTCAGCGACTGGCATAAATGTCCTTCCTGGAACTTGAACTTGAATCATCCAGCGCTCCTCTTCTGGTAAACTGGCATTGTAAGTCCCGGTGAATCTTGGTATTCCGATGTTCAGGTACCTAGTGACTTCCTTCAAGTGGCATCCAAAAAGGGTGTCCTCATCTGGTTGCGTGAACTTGATCCTTGCATCCGCCATCCTAAAGAGTAGAAAATGAAGAGGAGTCAGAAATGAGAAGAGAGTAGTGATCTAGGGATTTAGCTTAGTGGTCGTGTCCTATAGTCAACGTGTGCTCTGATACCATCTTGTAGCGACCAGACCTCAAATAGTCTGATCTCTGTGCATCAGTGTCATCCCTAGATCGGTAATGCTGACATGCACAGTACTTGAGGATTTATAACAGAGTAGCAATCACACACTTGTTACATCGAATGTCTCAACAGAGAACTTATTACCATAAATATGGCTTAAGGCCATCTAATACGATAACAACGGAAGGCTTGGAAGATAAAGTGAGTCCATCAATTCCAACGGCATCACTGAGTGAAAGACCATGACCTAAGGCACCTTACTCGTCGTCTAAAAAGTATGCAACATGATACGTTGCAGCCCGAAAACGGGTCAGCACATGGAATATGCTGGCAATGTAACTCAAAAGAGTAATGAACAGAATAAAGCTATCACTACATGCATATATGGCTGGTGGAGGCTGTATGGTTAATATGTTTTGCGAAAAGCCAATTTTTCCCTACAACAAAGGAATAAATTTTGTACACTCAAGATGTCCATAACCGGGGACACGGCTACCATTACTAGTTTGTACACTCTGCAGAGGTTTGCGCACCTTTCCCCACAAGACTCGATCTCCTCCGTTGGATTTTGCGCACTACATGGCGTTTGAGAAATGGATGACCGAGACACAATCTTTCAGAAGCATTAACTCTTTACGATGGGTAGACCGTACCACCTACATCCCCTACATCTGCTAGTCTACAACTGAAAGTAGTCACACAACATACTCAACTATGCCAGAGCCCATAATAGCTTGTGGCTGCACACGGAAGTTTCTAGCATGAATAATCTCATGATCCCTTTGAGCCTAGGTGGCAGTCCATAGGAGAATCACACGGTACCCCTGGATTTTCAAAAAATACAAGCAATCACTGGATTCCCCAGGTGCCTCAATCCACCCAGATGTGTATTAATGTTGCCACCTTAAGTTAACCATTAATTTGAAATACTCACATCAGTCATGAATACTCTCAAACCCAAACCACGTCTACGAGCATAGCATAGCAATATAGGCAACGTAGAAGTAACTCCCAAGGGTTTGATAATAATAGGTGAGTAGGTACTACCTCATCTACTTCCCAAACCCACAAGTTAATCAGATCCTAACCATGCAATTGTTTGAGGATTGATCTAATGCGATAAAACTGGGTAGTAAAGAGGTATGATCAAAGTGTTACTTGCCTTACTGATGATTCGCGAAACCTAGAGACTCGTAGTAACACGCTTCGCACTCCGGGTACTTATTGAAAACAAACATATGATAAGCAATGAAGAAAAAAAAACACATGTAAAACTCAAATAAGAAGATCTAACCAGAAAGTTCAACTTAAGATCTCCGGTTTGCAAAAAAAAAAATCAAATCAAACGAAACAACAAAACTGAAACTGCGAAAGAAACAAGCTTCGTTTACTAATTCTTGACTGAAGTCAAATTTTACAGTAGCAAAAACTTGTTTAAGTTGATTAAACAGAAAGAGGGTTTCCATACGAAACTCTAGGCGCTTGAATCGCCTGATTCCGATAAACGAGCGAAAAGTTAAACTAAAACGAAAATTGGATCAGAAATCACGATCGAAAATAATTACGATAAACCCGAGAAAAAGAAAAACTGACGAACTGACAAACGAACGAACGTTCGCTGTCTGTGGTTAACGAGCGAAAATCGTTCGTTAAAACGAACGAACGGACGAACGTCCGCTAAATAACTAAACCGAAAAACCGAACCAGATCTAAAAAAACGGATCTAGGGTTTCAAAAAAACCGATCGGTTTTCTCGCGAAAAACAAGGCGGCGGCGGCTACCTCCGGCGGGTCGGGCGTGACTGCGGCGACGGCGGTGCGGCTTGGCGGGTGGCGGATCTGGCGCTGGCGGCGACTAGGGTTTCGGCAGCGGTGGGCTGCGGGGCTCGGCCGACGCGGCTCATAAAGCCTGGCGGAGTCCCGCCGCGGCCCGAGTCGGTTCCTTTTTTGAAAATAATTCTGACATGCAGAAAAAGAAAGAAAAGAAATACTAAACGGACTCCAAAAATCCTAAAATAAAATTTCCCCGTCGTCTAAAAATAAGCCGGACCAGGTGGACATTTATTTGGAACTCTAACGGAAATTTGAAAAACGCATATTTTCGTAATTCAAATAAAATAGCAATAAAACACCAAATAAAAGTCTTATTTGATTTTAATATTAAATCTCCGATATTTATTTATTTTTGATGAAGTTATTTTATCCTCTCTCTTTTATTTTAATAAAGGAAATATTCGAAGAGAAAATAATTAAAATCAAATGACCCTCTTTTCAAAATATGAGAAAAACTCAAATATGAAAATAACGAAATTCCCAACTCTCTCCGCGAGTCCTTGAGTTGAGTAGAATTTCTAGGATCAAGCCAAAAAGCAATAATATGATATGCAATGATGATCTAATGTATAACATTCCAAATTGAAAATTTGGGATATTATACTTATGGTGAGTGGCGTGAGTGACAGAAGAACAGACCCGAGTTGTAATACCCGGATAATCATGCTACAGTAATCTCAAGTGATGGTGCCACGTCACCTCACATCAGAGATAATCTCGGTTAGATCAGAACGGTTTCGAAATTAAAATTCAAAATTATGATGACAATAAAAGTTTTCAAAAATTAAAACTAAAATGTTCGGGGGTTGTCAAATATTACAAAGTTAATTATGGTGGGGTGCACACATTTTTATAAAGTGTCTGGATATTTTAAATAAATTAAAACAGAAAAGGAAAAATAAGAAAAGGTAAATAAAACAAAAAAAGGGAGAGGGGGAAAAACCCCACAGGCCAAACAGGGCCAAGCCCCCCTGGCCCAGCCGGCCAGCCTGCCCGCCACCCCTCGCCTCCCATTACCCCCGGTCGGCGGAAACCCCTAGCCGCCCCCCACTCCACCCTATCCCTTCTCCTCCCTCCCAAGGCCGATCTGGATCGGGATCCGCCTCGATCCTGCCGCCCGACGCCGGGCGCCCCACCGCCTGCCCTCACCTCCTCCTCCTCCTCGACCGGCCAGCAGGCGCCTGACGCCTCGTCAGCCTCGAGCCGCCCAGCGACCACCTCGCCTCGCCCGCCGCCCGTGAAGCGCCTCCCGCCCTCCTCCTTGCTGGTCGCCCCGACCGCCCGAGCCCGCTTCCAGTCCCTACGCCCCCGTGAGCTCTTCCCCCCTTCGCTCCCCAGTCCCCCAGGATCGATCCCTCTCCCAGCTCGGTCGCCTTGGCCGCTTCGCTCGTGCCCGCGCTTGCAGCGCTCCTGCCAGCGCCCGGCTCAACGCCCTCGTGCCCCCTCCTCGCGCCTCCTCGCTCGGTCGAGGCCCCCTCCTCTCCCCCTCGTTCCCCTCCGCACCGGCGCCCCGTCATGGGATCTCGCCGGCGCCCTTCCGGTGACCAAATGGTCACGGGGCCGAGCCCCTTGTGCTCAGCGCGCCGCGCACCCCCTCCCTGGCCTTCCCGTTAGCCCCGTAGCGTGATCCCGTCGAGGTCCCGCATCCCACCGCCCTCCTCCGCCGCTCGCCGGCGTCGTTTCCGGCCAAGTCCGGCCATGCCTCTGCCACCGTTGGACGCGTCGTCGACTCCCCTTTCGAACGCACCCGCCCGCGGCCATTTTGGCCGCCGAACGACGAATTCCGGCGAGGTCCGGCGCCCCCTCCGCCGCGGAACGCCCACCGGAGTTCCCCAACGCCGGCCGCCGATGTGGCCGACCCGGGGCCACCCCTGGGTCACTGACCTCTGGGCCCTAGGGTCCCGGCCGGCCTGTTGACCTTGGCCGGTTATGCCGATCGGGCACCGAAAAGCCAATGACAGCCCCCCGTAACGTTTTGAATAAAAGAAAAAGGAAAAGGGGGATTAAATAAATATAATTAATAAAAATAAAAGTGAATAAAATAAATTAATTAATTAATTAAATAATTTATTTAATTAATCCTGATTAATTAACCTAATGGCTAATTAACCTAATTAACTACTGTTAATTAAACTAAGCTAGGGTAATTAGTTAACAGTCACTGCCGAACGGGACCCACCTGTCAGGTTGATCAAGTCAACCCTGTTGACTGCTGATGTCAGCATGACATCATGCTGACGTCATAAATTCATTTTTTCGAATTATATAATTAATTAATTAAATTCCAGAAATTAATAAAATCTTTAGAAAATCATATCTTTTAATCCGTAACTCGGATTAACATATTTTCAACATGAAAGTTGCTCAGAACGACGAGACGAATCCGGATACGAAGTCCGTTCGTCCTCCACACACCCCTAACCTATCGAACCTGCAACTTTCCTCCGCTCCTCGCTTGAACGCTAAACACCGGAATACTTTCCGGATGTTTCTTAACCCGGTACCACCTCATACCACGTTAGGGCACGCCTAGCATCGCTACTTGTCATGTCATGCATCGTTATGCATCTGTTTACTTGGTATTCATTGTTTCTTCCCCCTCTTCTCTCCGGTAGACTACGAGACCGACGCTGCTGCTGCCCAGTTCGACTACGGTGTTGACGACCCCTCTCTCTTGCCAGAGCAACCAGGCAAGCCCCCCCCCCCTTGATCACCAGATATCGCCTACTCTTCTCTATACTGCTTGCATTAGAGTAGTGTAGCTTGTTACTGCTTTCAGATACTCCTATACTGCTGCATAGCCTGTCCTTGTTACCACTGTTGTTACCTTTACCTGCAATCCTATATGCTTAGTATAGGATGCTAGTACATTCATCTGTGGCCCTACATTCTTGTCCATCTGTCGTGCTATACTATCGGGTCGTGATCACTCGGGAGGTGATCACGGGTATATACTATATACTTATACATGATACATGTGGAGACTAAAGTCGGGTCGGCTGGTGGAGCACCCGCGAGTGGATCTTGAGGCGGAGCGACAGGGCAGGTTGAGACCGCCTAGGAGAGAGGTGGGCCTGGCCCTGTTCGGCGTTCGCGGATACTTAACACGCTTAATGAGGTCTTGGTATTTGATCTGAGTTGGCTACGAGCTTATACGCACTAACCATCTACGCGGGAGTAGTTATGGGTATCCCGGCGTCGTGGTATCAGCCGAAGCACTTCAGACGTCAGCGACGGAGTGGCGCGCGCCGGATTGGACTGGAACGCCACTAGGCTAGGTCTGCTTCCAGCCGCCCACGCAACGTGCAGGTGTGCTCAGGGTGATGGGCCCAGACCCCTGCGCGCTTAGGTTTAGACCGGCGTGCTGTGTTGGGGAACGTAGTAATTTCAAAAATTTCCCTACGCACACAAAGGACCATGGTCATGGCATAGCAACGAGAGGGGAGAGTGTCCGTCCACGCACTGTGAGACCGTAGCGAAGCGTTATAACAACGTGGTTGATGTAGTCGTACGTCTTCACGATCCGACCGATCCAAGTACCGAACGTACGGCACCTCCGTGTTCAGCACACGTTCAGCTCGATGACGATCCCTGGGCTCCGATCCAGCAAAGCGTCGGGGATGAGTTCCGTCAGCACGACGGCGTGGTGACGATGATGATGCTCCACCGATGCAGGGCTTCGCCTAAGCTCCGCGATGATATGACTTCACCGGCGCAGGGCTTCGCCTAAGCTCCGCGACGATATGACCGAAGTGGAATATGGTGGAGGGGGGCACCGCACACGGCTAAGGAACGATCCGTAGATCAACTTGTGTGTTCATGGGGTGCCCCCTGCCCCCGTATATAAAGGAGCAAGGAGGAGGTGGCCGGCCTAGGGAGGAGGCGCAAGATTATGGGGGAGTCCTACTCCCACCGGGAGTAGGACTCCTCCTTTCCTAGTAGGAGTAGGAGAGAAGGAAGGGAAGGGAGGAAGGGGTGCGGCCCCTCCCCTAGTCCACCCGGACTAGGCCTTGGGGCGCGCGCCTGCCCTAGGCAGCCCCTCTCTCTTTCCCGCAGGGCCCAACAAGGCCCAATACTTCTCCCCGGCGAATTCCCGTAACTCTCCGGTACTCGAAAAATACCGAATCATTCGGAACCTTTCCGAACTCCGAATATAGTCGTCCAATATATCGATCTTTACGTCTCGACCATTTCGAGACTCCACGTCATGTCCCCGATCTCAGCCAGGACTCCGAACTCCTTCGGTACATCAAAACTCATAAACTCATAATATAACTGTCATCGAAACCTTAAGCGTGCGGACCCTACGGGTTCGAGAACTATGTAGACATGACCTAGAACTATTCTTGGTCAATAACCAATAGCGGAACCTGGATGCCCATATTGGCTCTTTACATATTCTACGAAGATCTTTATCGGTCAAACCGCATAACAACATACGTTGTTCCCTTTGTCATCGGTATGTTACTTGCTCGAGATTCGATCGTCGGTATCCAATACCTAGTTCAATCTCACATCGCAAGTCCCTTTACTCGTTCCGTAATACATCATCTACGCAACTAACTTATTAGTTGCAATGCTTGCAAGGCTTATATGATGTGTATTACCGAGAAGGCCCAGAGATACCTCTCCGACAATCGGAGTGACAAAACCTAATCTCGAAATACGCCAACCCAACATGTACCTTTGGAGACACCTGTAGTACTCCTTTATAATCACCCAGTTACGTTGTGACGCTTGGTAGTACCCAAAGTGTTCCTCCGTAAACGGAGTTGCATAATCTCATAGTTACAGGAACATGTATAAGTCATGAAGAAAGCAATAGCAACATACTAAACGATCAAGTGCTAGGCTAACGGAATGGGTCATGTCAATCAGATCATTCTCCTAATGATGTGATCCCGTTAATCAAATGACAACTCATGTCTATGGTTAGGAAACATAACCATCTTTGATTAACGAGCTAGTTAAGTAGAGGCATACTAGTGACACTCTGTTTGTCTATGTATTCACACATGTATTATGTTTCCGGTTAATACAATTCTAGCATGAATAATAAACATTTCTCATGATATAAGGAAATAAATAATAACTTTATTATTGCCTCTAGGGCATATTTCCTTCAGTCTCCCACTTGCACTAGAGTCAATAATCTAGTTCACATCATCATTTGATTCAACACCAATATTCACATCTGTATGTGATTAACACCCATAGTTCACATCGTCATGTGACCAACACCCAAAGGGTTTACTAGTCAATAATCTAGTTCACATCGCTATGTGATTAACACCCAAAGAGTACTAAGGTATGATCATGTTTTGCTCGTGAGAGAAGCTTAGTCAACGGGTCTGTCACATTCAGAGCCGTATGTATTTTGCAAATATTCTATGTCTACAATGCTCTGCACGGAGCTACTCTAGCTAATTGCTCCCATTTTCAATATGTATCCAGATTGAGACTTAGAGTCATCTGGATCGGTGTAAAAAGCTTGCATCGATGTAACTCTTTACGACGGACTCTTTTATCACCTCCATAATCGAGAAATATTTCCTTAGTCCTCACTAAGGATGTTCTTGACCAATGTCCAGTGATCTACTCCTAGATCACTATTGTACTCCCTTGCCAAATTCAGAGCAGGGTATACAATAGGTCTGGTACATAGCATAGCATACTTTATAGAACCTATGACTGAGGCATAGAGAATGACTTTCATTCTCTTTTCTATTTTCTGCTGTGGTCGGGATTTGAGTCTTACTCAATTTCACACCTTTGCAACACAGGCAAGAACTTTTTCTTTGACTGTTCCATTTTGAACTACTTCAAAATCTTGACAAGGTATGTACTTATTGAAAAAACTTATCAAGCATTTTTGATCTATCTCAATAGATCTTGATGCTCAATTTGTACGCAGCTTCACCGAGGTCCTTCTTTGAAAAAACTCCTTTCAAACACTCCTTTATGCTTTGCAGAATAATTCTACATTATTTCCGATCAACAATATGTCATTCACATATACTTATCAGAAAGGCTGTAGTGCTCCCACTCAATTTCTTGTAGATACAGGCCTTTCCAAAAGTCTGTATAAAATCATATGCTTTGATCAACACATCAAAGCGTATATTCCAACTCCGAGATGCTTGCACCAGTCCATTGATGGATCGCAGGAGCTTGCACATTTTGTTAGCACCTTTAGGATTGACAAAATCTTCTGGTTGCATCATATACAACTCTTCTTTAAGAAAACCATTAAGGAATGCAGTTTTGACATCCATTTGCCAGATTTCATAAAATGTGGCAATTGCTAACATGATTCGAGACAGACTTTTAAGCATCGATACAAGTGAGAAAATCTCATTGTATTCAACATCTTGAACTTTGTCTAAAACCTTTTTCGACAAGTCTAGCTTTGTAGATAGTAACACTACTATCAGTGTCCATCTTCCTCTTGAAGATCCATTTATTTAACATGGCTTGCTGATCATAGAGCAAGTCAATCAAAGTCCATACTTTGTTCTCATACATGGATCCTATCTCAGATTTCATGGCCTCAAGCCATTTCGCGGAATCTGGGCTCATCATCGCTTCCTCATAGTTCGTAGGTTCATCATGGTCTAGTAACATGACTTCCGTAACATGATTACCGTACCACTCAGTGCGGATCTTACTCTGGAAGACCTCACGAGGTTTGGTAGCAACTTGATCTGAAGTTTCATGATCATCATCATTAACTTCCTCACTAATTGGTGTAGGAATCACTGGAACTGATTTCTGTGATGAACTACTGTCCAATAAGGGAGAAGGTATAATTACCTCATCAAGTTCTACTTTCCTCCCACTCACTTCTTTCGAGAGAAACTTCTTTCTAGAAAGGATCCATCTTAGCAACGAAAAACTTGCCTTCGGATCTGTGATAGAAGGTGTACCCAATAGTTACCTTTGGGTATTCTATGAAGATGCACTTTTCCGATTTGGGTTCGAGCTTATCAGGTGAAAACTTTTTCACATAAGCATCACAATTCCAAACTTTAAGAAACGACATCTTAGGTTTACTGCTAAACCATAGTTCATACGGTGTCGTCTCAACGTATTTATATGGTGCCCTTTTAAACGTGAATGCAGCTGTCTCTAATGCATAACCCCAAAATGATAGTGGTAAACCGATCATAGATCGCATCATATCCAATAAAGTGCGGTTACGACGTTCGGACACACCATAACATTGTGGTGTTCCAGGTGGCGTGAGCTGTGAAACTATTCCACATTATTTTAATTGAAGACCAAACTCAGAACTCAATTATTCGCTCTTGGCGATCAGATCGCAGAAACTTTATTTTCTTGTTACGATGATTTTTCCACTTCACTCTGAAATTCTTTGAACCTTTCAACTATTTCAGACTTATGTTTCATCAAGTAGATATACCCATATCTGCTCAAATCATCATGTGAAGGTTAGAAAATAACGATACTTGCCACGAGCATCAACACTCATTGGATCGCATACATCGGTATGTATTATTTCCAATAAGTCAAGAGCTTGTTCCATTGTTCCGAGAACGGAGTTTTAGTCATCTTGCCCAAACGGCACGGTTCGCAAGCATCAAATGATTCATAACCAAGTGATTTCGAAAATCCATCTTTATGGAGTTTCTTCATGTGCTTTACAATCGATATGACCCCAAAGCGGCAAGCCACAAATAAATTGCACTATCATTATTAACTTTACATCTTTTGGTTTCAATATTATGAATATGTGTATCACACGATCGAGATCCAACAAACCATTTTCATTGGGTGTATGACCATAGAAGGTTTTATTCATGTAAACAGAACAATAATTATTCTATAACTTACATGAATAACCGTATTGCAATAAACATGATCAAATCATATCCATGCTCAACGCCAAATAACATTTATTTAGGTTCAACACTAATCCCGATAGTATAGGGAGTGTGCGATGATGATCATATCAATCTTGGAACTACTTCCAACACTCATCGTTACTTCCCCTTCAACTAGTTTCTGTTTATTCTGTAACTCCTGTTTCGAGTTACTAATCTTAGCAACCGAACAAGTATCAAATACTCAGGGGCTACTATAAACACTAATCTCGATAGTATAGGGAGTGTGCGATGATGATCATATCAATCTTGGAACTACTTCCAACACTCATCGTCACTTCCCCTTCAACTAGTCTCTGTTTATTCTGTAACTCCTGTTTCGAGTTACTAATCTTAGCAACCGAACAAGTATCAAATACTCAGGGGATACTATAAACACTAGTAAAGCACACATCAATAACCTGTATATCAAATATACCCTTGTTCACTTTGCCATCCTTCTTATCCACCAAATATTTGGGGTATTTCCGTTTCCAGTGACCATTTCCTATGCAGTGTAAGCACTCAGTTTCAGGCTTTGGTTCAGCTTTGGGTTTCTTCGTGGGAGTGACAACTTGCTTGTCGTTCTACTTGAAGTTCCCCTTTCTTTCCCTTTGCCATTCTCTTGAAACTAGTGGTCTTGTCAATCATCAACACTTGATGCTCTTTCTTGATTTCTACCTTCGTCGATTTCAACATCACGAAGAGCTCGGGAATTTTTTCCATCATCCCTTGCATACTATAGTTCGTCACGAAGTTCTAGTAACTTAGTGATGGTGACTAGAGAATTCTGTCAATCATTATCTTATCTGGAAGATTAACTCCCACTTGATTCAAGCGATTGAAGTACCTGCATAATCGAGCACATGCTCACTAGTTGAGCGATTCTCCTCCATCTTTTAGCTATAGAACTTGTTGGAGACTTCATATCTCTCAACTCGGGTATTTGCTTGAAATATTAACTTCAATTCCTGGAACATCTCATATGTTCCATGACGTTCAAAACGTCTTTGAAGTCCCGATTCTAAGCCGTTAAGTATGGTGCATTAAGGACATAATTGTTCTGTGCAGCAATGAGGATAAACCTCAGATCACGGATCCAATCCGCATCATTGCTACTAACATTTTTCAATACAATTTTCTCTAGGAACATATTAAAATAAACATATGAAAGCAACAAACATAGGGAAACAACAACGCGAGCTATTGATCTACAACATAATTTGCAAAAATACTACCAGGACTAAGTTCATGATAAATTAAAGTTCAATTAATCATATTAACTTAAGAACTCCCACTTAGATAGAAATCTCTCTAGTCATCTAAGTGATTACGTGATCCAAATCAACTAAACCATGTCCGATCATCATGTGAGATGGAGTAGTTTCAATGGTGAACATCACTATGTTGACCATATCTACTATATGATTCACGCTCGACCTTTCGGTCTCCGTGTTCCGAGGCCATATCTGTTATATGCTAGGCTCGTCAAGTTTAACCTGAGTATTCCGCGTGTGCAACTTTTTTTCACCCGATGTAGATGGACGTAGAGCTTATCACACCCGATCATCACGTGGTGTCTGGGCACTACGAACTTTGGCAACGGTGCATACTCAGTGAGAACACTTCTTGATAATTTTAGTGAGAGATCATCTTATAATGCTACCGTCAATCAAAGCAAGATAAGATGCATAAAGGATAAACATCACATGCAATCAATATAAGTGATATGATATGGCCATCATCGTCTTGTGCTTGTGATCTCCATCTCCGAAGCAATCATGACCACCATTGTCACCGGCGCGACACCTTGATCTCCATCGTAGCATCGTTGTCGTCTCGCCAACTATTGCTACTACGACTATCGCTACTGCTTAGTGATAAAGTAAAGCAATTACATGGCTTTTGCATTTCATACAATAAAGCGACAACCATATGGCTCCTGCCAGTTGCCGATAACTTTGGTTAAAAAACATGATCATCTCATACAATAAAATATAGCATCACGTCTTGACCATATCACATCACAACATGCCCTGCAAAAACAAGTTAGACGTCCTCTACTTTGTTGTTGCAAGTTTTACGTGGCTGCTACGGGCTGAGCAAGAACCGTTCTTACCTACGCATCAAAACCACAACGATAGTTTGTCAAGTTGGTGCTGTTTTAACCTTCGCAAGGACCGGGCGTAGCCACTCGGTTCAACTAAAGTGAGAGAGACAGACACCCGCCGGTCACCTTTAAGCAACAAGTGCTCAAGCGGTGAAACCAGTCTCGCGTAAGCGTCTGGCGTAATGTCGGTCCGGGCCGCTTCATCTCACAATACCGCCCGAACCAAAGTATGACATGCTGGTAAGCAGTATGACTTATATCGCCCACAACTCACTTGTGTTCTACTCGTGCATATGACATCAACGCATAAAACCAGGCTCGGATGCCACCGTTGGGAACGTAGTAATTTCAAAAATTTCCCTACGCACACAGGACCATGGTGATGGCATAGCAACGAGAGGAGAGGTCCGCCCACGTGCCCTCGTGAGACCGTGAAGCGGAGCGTTATAACAACGCTGTTGATGTAGTCGTGCGTCTTCACGATCCGACCGATCCAAGTACCGAACGTGCGGCACCTCCGTGTTCAGCACACGCTCAGCTCGATGACGATCCCGGGCTCCGATCCAGCAAAGCGTCGGGGTTGAGTTCCGTCAAGACGACGGCATGGTGACGATGATGATGCTCCACCGGACGCAGGGCTTCGCCTAAGCTCCATGACGATATGACTTCATCGGGCGCAGGCTTCGCCTAAGCTCCGCGACAATATGACCGAAGTGGAATATGGTGGAGGGGCACCGCACTGCAGCTAAGGAACGATCCGTAGATCAACTTGTGTGTTCATGGGGTGCCCCCTGCCCCCGTGATATAAAGGAGCAAGGAGGAGGTGGCCGTCCTAGGGAGGAGGCGCGCAAGGGGAGTCCTACTCCCACCGGGAGTAGGACTCCTCCTTTCCTAGTAGGAGTAGGAGAGAAGGAAGGGAAGGGAGGAAGGTGCGGCCTCCCCTAGTCCAATTCGGACTAGGCCTTGGGCGCGGCCTGCCCTAGGCAGCCCTCTCTCTTTCCCGCAGGGCCCAACAAGGCCCAATACTTCTCCCGGCGAATTCCCGTAACTCTCCGGTACTCAAAAATACCGAATCATTCGAACCTTACCGAACTCCGAATAAAGTCGTCCAATATATCAATCTTTACGTCTCGACCATTTCGAGACTCCTCGTCATGTCCCCTGCTCTCATCCGGGACTCGAACTCCTTCGGTACATCAAAACTCATAAACTCATAATATAAGCATCGCCGAAACCTTAAGCGTGCGGACCCTACGGGTTCGAGAACTATGTAGACATGACCTAGAACTATTCTTGGTCAATAACCAATAGAGGAACCTGGATGCCCATATTGGCTCCTACATATTCTACGAAGATCTTTATCGGTCAAACCGCATAACAACATCGTTGTTCCCTTTGTCATCGGTATGTTACTTGCTCGAGATTCGATCGTCGGTATCCAATACCTAGTTCAATCTCACATCGGCAAGTCTCTTTACTCGTTCCGTAATACATCATCTCGCAACTAACTTATTAGTTGCAATGCTTGCAAAGCTTATATGATGTGTATTACCGAGAAGGCCCAGAGATACCTCTCCGACAATCGGAGTGACAAAACCTAATCTCGAAATACGTCAACCCAACATGTACCTTTGGAGACACCTGTAGTACTCCTTTGTAATCACCCAGTTACGTTGTGACGTTTGGTAGTACCCAAAGTGTTCCTCCGGTAAACGGGAGTTGCATAATCTCATAGTTACAGGAACATGTATAAGTCATGAAGAAAGCAATAGCAACATACTAAACGATCAAGTGCTAGGCTAACGGAATGGGTCATGTCAATCAGATTATTCTCCTAATGATGTGATCCCGTTAATCAAATGACAACTCATGTCTATGGTTAGGAAACATAACCATCTTTGATTAACGAGCTAGTTAAGTAGAGGCATACTAGTGACACTCTGTTTGTCTATGTATTCACACATGTATTATGTTTCCGGATACAATTCTAGCATGAATAATAAACATTTATCATGATATAAGGAAATAAATAATAACTTTATTATTGCCTCTAGGGCATATTTCCTTCATGCTGGCCTCTCTGTTGTGCCTAGGTGGGGCTGCGACGTGTTGATCTTCCGCGGCCGGGCATGACCCAGGAAAGTGTGTCCGGCCAAATGGGATCAAGCGTCTTGGGTAAGATGGTGCACCCCTGCTGGGAAGTTAATCTATTCGGATAGCCGAGATCTTCGGTAACAGGACGACTTGGAGTTGTACCTTGAGCTTATGACAACTAGAACCGGATACTTGATAAAAACACACCCTTTCAAGTGCCAGATACAGCCGGCGGTCGCTCTCTCTCAGGGATATGAGGAGGGGATCGCCGGGTAGGATTATTGCTATGTGATGTTACTTGGAGGACTTCAACCTACCCTCCCCTACCTGTTGCAAGACAGGTGTCCAGAAGCGTAGTCTTCGATAAGACTAGCTATCCCCCTCTTATTCTGGCATTCAGCAGTTCAGTCCACTGATATGGCCCTTTACACATATATCCATGCATATGTAGTGTAGCTCCTTGCTTGCGAGTACTTTGGATGAGTACTCACGGTTGCATTGTTTCCCCCTTTTCCCCTATCTATACTCGATTGCTGCAACTGCACGATGGAGCCCAGGGGCGACGCCACCGCCGATGGCGACTACTACTCGAGGTGCCTACTACTACGTGCAGCCGGTGGCGACGACCGAGGAGTAGCTAGGAGGATCCCAGGTGAGGCCTGCTCCTCTTTCGATCTGTATCCAAGTTAGTGCTAGCCTTCTTATGGAAAACTTGATTAACTTATGTCTGTACTCAGATATTGTTGCTTCCGCTGGCTCGTCTATGATCGAGCACTTGTATTCGAGCCCTCGAGGCCCCTGGCTTGTATTATGATGCTTGTATGACTTATTTTATTTGTAGAGTTGTGTTGTGATATCTTCCCGTGAGTCCTTGATCTTGATCGTACACATTTGCGTGCATGATTAGTGTACGATTGAATCAGGGGCGTCACACGAGTAAGTAGGTTGTTTGCGTATGGAAATAAAGAGGACTTGATACCTTATAATGCAATGGTTGGGTTTTACCTGAATGATCTACAGTAGTTGCGGATGCTTGTTAGAGTTGCAATCATAAGTGCATATGATCCAACAAGAGAAAGTATGTTAACTTATGCCTCGCCCACATATAAAATTGCAATAATGGTTACTGGTCTAGTTATCGATTGACTAGGGACAAATAACTTTCTTGTGACATAAAGCTCTCTACTAAAACTAACTTAGTTTTTTTATCTAAATAGCCCCTAGTTTCTATTTACGTGCTCTTTATAATCTTGCAAACCTATCTTATCACACCTACAAAGTACTTCTAGTTTCATACTTGTTCTACGTTAAGCGAACGTTAAGCGTGCGTAGAGTTGTATCGGTGGTCGATAGAACTTGAGGGATTATTTGTTCTAACTTTAGCTCGTCGTTGGGTTTGACACTCTTACTTATCGAAAGAGGTTACAATTGATCCCCTATACTTGTGGGTTATCCCCTATACTTTAGCTCGTCGTTGGGTTTGACACTCTTACTTATCGAAAGAGGTTACAATTGATCCCCTATACTTATCGAAAGAGGTACTTTGTGATGGGTTCGGTCGTGCAGTGCTCTTTCCCAGTGTCAGAAAGTTGGATAAAGCCATAGTTGTTTCTTGGAATTGTATTTTGAGCAATTTCCACACTGTCATTTGACTCCTTTGAAACGTCTTTGTTTTCAGATGGAACCCACGAGGCAGGTCGTGCGCCACACGACGGCCATTGGTGCCTCGGGATCACTCGTGCTAGCGAGATGATGACCTATCTGGGTTATCGCTGGCACCTGAGTACACCGTCTTTGAGGAGTACCAGGACTATAACCAGGAGCAGTACCGCGCCATCGTCCACCTCTACTCTCGGGAGTATGACTCCACTACTGTGCTGCACACCGCACATGGTGTTGGGGTGACTATTGATATGGCAGTCCACGATGCTGCTTATGCTGCTCTGACACGTCTTCGTGGAGAGTATCGAGAGTTGGACACCTCCCCCTTCAGGCACATTGCTATCGCGCCTGATGTTGGTGAGGAGGGTTACTACACTGCTGCCTACTCCACTGTCACCAGAGAGCCCTTCTACCATCAGAACTTTGTTCTGCATGATGATGGGCTGGATCGAGCTAACCGAGCTCTTCGCCACGAGTTGTACATCACCCGTCAGCACCTTTACCGTGCTCTGACGCTGCTGCACCCCTTTGTCCGATCCAGAGAGCTGCCGCGTTCTGCGATCTACCCAGCCAGGACCGTGATGCCACAGGGTGTCGGTTGGCCAGACGTGGGAGGCTACTCTCCCGCACTTGGTCCTCTTCTGCCACTTGGACGTCGGGTTCAGCACCAGAGTATCCGCGGCCCCCAGGTCACTGACGTGGAGGACTATCCGCTGCCACACTACCAGCTTTCAGGCTACAGCTACCTCCGCAGTACCGCGTGGGACTGATGTAGGCCTGCTTGTTAGTGTTAGATGCATTCGCCGCGAGCCTGCGTGCCGCCTATGATGTCTTAGTCTATGTACTGAACTCTGTGCGAACTCTATGCATGATCCCTTTTGTAAGATATGCCGACTACTATGTAGTTTCTATCGTGTTGCTTTCATTATGCATGTTTCATCATGAATGATTCTTGTCCTTTGCATAATTTCTCAAATGCTGAACTACCCCTGTTATATATTAGCAGGATGGTTAGATCAGCTGGTCGTGGTCGTGGTGGCAACATCCCACCACCGCATGAGTACATGGCTGGTATGATCCAACAGCTTGAGATGAATCGCCAGTTCATGGAGAACATGATGGCTCAGTTTCCTCGTCCCAATATGAACCAGCAGCCAAACACAACAACTCTGCAGGATTTCATACGCCTGAACCCCAGTGTGTACCGCAGCTCAACCCAGCCGCTGGATGCTGATGACTGGCTCCGTGACATCACCTATGAGATGGAGTCTGCTGATGTAGCCCCTGCCAGCTATGTCACTTTTGCTTCCTTCTTCCTGAAGGGACCCGCAGCTCAATGGTGGGACAGCCACAGGCGTACTCTGCCAGTTGGAACACTCATCACCTGGCCAGACTTCCAAGCTGCCTTTCGTGCCCGTTTCATCCCTCAAGGGGTCATGGACCGGAAGAAGCGTGAGTTCATAACCTCACCCAAGGCAACAAGACTGTTGAAGCTTATCAGTGAGAGTTCTTGGACTTGTCTCGCTATCTTTGAAGAGGATATTGCAACGGATGCACGCAGACAAGAGAAGTTCCGTGGACGGCCTTCAAGTCGACATCAAGCTCGCACTTCTAGTGCACGACTTTGCTGATTTCGCCACCTTGGTGAACAAAGCTATCAATGTCGAAACTGGTCTGCAGGAATACCAGAGCTCTAACAAAGAACTGCGTGACACGGGCTCATCTTCGGGCCCGTCCTCGCAGAAGCGTAAGATATGGATTCCCAACAGCATGTACCAGCCGAATGCACCCGCTCCAAGGCAGAGCTATGCTGCACCTCGTCTGCCTGCTTCAACTAAGCAGCCAAAGCTTCCAGCTCCACCACCCCAAGCTCTTGTTCCCACCCCCAATAATGGTTTGTGCTTCAGGTGTGGACAACCAGGGCACCGTGCTAGAGAATGCAACCAGAACCAGAATCAGTGGCCCTTCCAATGATCGGCCGTGGAAACACCCAGCCCGCAACAACACTGCCAAGCCTTATGGTCGAGTGCAGGCCAACCACGTTGATCTGAACGAAGCTCAAGACCAACCTGCTACTGTGATGGGTACACTTCTCGTAAATTCAGTACCAGCATGCGTTCTATTTGATACAGGTGCATCGCATTCGTTCATGTCAGAAGATTTTGCATGCTTGCACGACATTAAATGTGAAGGCATGAATGCTTCACTATTAGTACACACCCCCGCGGGCCAATGTCGAACCTCCATGATTTGCAACGACGTCCCCGTTGAAATCGAAGGAATGGAATTCCTTGTCTCTCCCATCGTCTTTGAAGTCTTGTAGCATTGACCTCATTCTGGGAATGAATTGGTTAAAGGCGCATACTGCTTCCATAGTTTGCGCCACTAAGACCGTCCATCTGCTACACACTTCAGATGAAATAGTCACTTACCAAGCTCATCTGGTGCAAAATGTCGAGGCAAGGCTCTATGCATTGAATGCATTGAACGCCGCACCCCTCGAGGGCATTGAAAACATTCCTGTTGTTCGCGACTTCCAGGACGTTTTTCCTGAAGAACTTCCAGGGATTCCCCCTGCTAGAGCTGTCGAATTCGTCATCGACTTGAAACCAGGCACCACTCCTATAGCTAAGCGACCCTACAAGATGGCGCCGCATGAACTCCTTGAGTTCAAGGAGGAAATCGACAAATCTCTTCAAAGTGGTTTCATTCGCCCAAGTTGCTCTCCTTGGGGAGCACCTTCTCTCTTTGTCAAGAAGAAGGATGGGACAAACCGATTGGTCCAAGACTACCGTCCCATAAATCAAGCTACCATTCAGAATAAGTATCCTCTTCCTCGGATCAATGATCTTTATGATCAACTGGCTGGTTCGTCAGTGTTCTCGAAACTCGACTTGAGGTTGGGTTACCACCAGATCCGTGTTCGAGAGGAGGATATCCCCAAGACCGCATTTGTGACTCGTTATGGTTCATACGAGTACACCGTCATGTCTTTCGGCTTAACCAATGCTCCAGCCACCTTCTCTCGTCTGATGAACTATATATATTCATGGATTACCTCGACAAGTTCGTCGTGGTTTATCTGGATGATATCCTGATATTTTCCAAGAATGAAGAAGAACATGCTGAACATCTTCGTCTTGTGCTGGAAAAGCTACGAGAGCATCAACTTTATGCCAAGTTCTCCAAATGTGAATTTTGGCTTCCCGAAGTAACCTATCTTGGGCATGTCATTTCTAAGGATGGTATTGCCGTCAACCCTGAAAGAGTTCAGGCTATTCTCGATTGGACTCCTCCAAGAACGCGTTAAGCAAGTCGGAAGTTTTCTCGGTCTCGCCTTTATTGCCGTCGATTCGTCGAGGACTTCTCCAAGATTGCCAGCCTCGACTAACTTTGTTGCATAAGGGCGTCAAATTCCAATGGACAGATAAATGTCAGGAAAGTTTCCAGGCACTCAAAGAAAAGTTGACGTCTGCCCCAGTGCTAGCTCCTCCTGATACTAAGAAGGACTTCGTCATTTACTGCGACGCATCCCGTCAAGGATTAGGCGGTGTCCTAATGCAAGAGCGCAAAGTGGTTGCTTATGCCTCTCGACAATTGCGCCCTCACGAAGAGAACTACCTAGTTCACGACCTCGAACTTGCTGCTGTCATTCATGCACTGAAGCAGTGGCGACATTACCTTCTCGATGTCGCTATAGATCTTCACCGACCACCAAAGTTTGAAGTATCTGCTTACTCAACCAGACCTGAACCTCCGCTGCCAGAGATGGATGGAGACTGTTGCAGACTTTGATTTGGGTATTTCCTATACGCCAGGCAAGGCTAATGTAATGGCTGATGCCTTGAGCCGCAAGTCTTACTGCAACCACCTTCAGGTTCACAAAGTTCAGCCCCCACTTGTTGAAGAATTCAGAAAGCTGAACCTCCATATTGTTCCTCCGGGTGCACTCGCTCCCCCTCCTCCGGAGTTCCGCAAGATGAATCTCCGTGTTGTTTCCCAGGGTTCCCTCTATACCCTGGCTGTTGAACCCGATCTCGTGGGCACCATAAAGACGATGCAGGGATATGACTCTGAAGTCTACAAGATCAAGCGAGACCTCAAAGAAGGAAATCCCTCATTCTTCACTATTGCTGATGATGGCGCCTTGTACTTCAAAGGCCGCCTAGTGGTGCCGTGTAAGAAGGAAAACCTGAATATGACTTCGAAGGTTATGAAAGAAGCTCATGATACGCCTTTATGTATCCATCCTGGTAGTACAAAGATGTATCAAGACATTCGTCAGAGATTCTGGTGGTCTAATATGAAGCAAGACATTGCTCGCTATGTTGCTGAGTGTGACGTTTGCCGTCGTTTCAAAGAAGAACATCAAAGGCCTTTGGAACTCTGCAACCTATCTCTATTCCTGAATGGAAATGGGACCATGTTGAAATGGACTTCGTCCTTTGGATTTCCCAAATCGCAGAAAGGTAATGATGCTATTCTTGTCGTCATTGACCGGCTTTCTAAAGTTGCTCATTTTCTGGCGGTCAAAGAAACGATCACGGCTAGTCAGCTTGCAACTCACTATATGTCCAGAATTGTTTCACTTCACGGTATTCCACTGGTTATCAGCTCGGACCGTGGCAGCTTATTCACTTCAAGATTCTGGGCAAGTTTTCAAGAAGCTATGGGGACTCATTTATCTTTCAGTACTGCGTTTCATCCGCAGTCACAAGGGCAAGTTGAACGTGTCAACCAAGTTCTCGAAGACATGCTTCGAGCTTGTGTTATTTCCTTCGGCAAGAAGTGGGAGGAATCTCTCCCGTATGCTGAGTTCTCTTATAATAATAGCTATCAAGCTAGTCTGAAGATGGCCCCCTTCGAAGTGTTATATGGACGAAAGTGTCGAACCCCTCTGAACTGGTCAGAAACTGGGGAACGTCCACTCTTCGTCCGGATATTATCCAACATGCCGAAGAACAAGTCCGCATTATTCGCGAGCATCTCAAGACTGCTCGATCACGCTAAAAGAGTAATTATGACCGTCATCATAAAGACATGGTCTATCAACTTTGGCGAAAAGGCTTATCTTCGTTACACCAATGAAGGGTGCTCACCGCTTCGGGATCAAGGGCAAGCTAGCTCCTCGCTATATTGGCCCATTCACTATTCTGGAAAGGCGTGGAAAAGTGGCATATCAACTGGAGCTTCCGTCGAACCTTTCTCAGGTTCACGATGTGTTCCACGTGTCACAACTCCGACGCTGCTTCAAGGACCCAATCCGAGCAGTGGACCATGAAGTGCTCGAATTGCAACAGGACCTCTCCTATAAAGAGCATCCGGTCCGCATTCTCGACCAAGCTGTACGCCGCACACGTCAGAAGGCGATCAAGTTCCTCAAAGTTCAGTGGTCAAATCACTCTGAAGACGAAGCCACCTGGGAACGCGAGGATCGTCTTCGGGATGAATACCCCGCACTCTTTCCTTCTACCTCCTAAATCTGGGGACGAGATTTCTTGTAGTGAGGAGATTTGTAACACCCGGATAATCATGCTACAGTAATCTCACGTGATGGTGCCACGTCACCTCTGTCACTGTAGATAATCTCGGGTTAGATCAGAACGGTTTCGAAATTAAAATTCAAAATTATGATGACAATAAAAGTTTTCAAAAATTAAAACTAAAATGTTCGGGGGTTGTCAAATATTACAAAGTTAATTATGGTGGGGTGCACACATTTTTATAAAGTGTTTGGATATTTTAAATAAATTAAAACAGAAAAGGAAAAATAAGAAAAGGTAAATAAAACAAAAAAAGGGAGAGGGGGAAAAACCCCACAGGCCAAACAGGGCCAAGCCCACCTGGCCCAGCCGGCCAGCCCCTGGCCCGGCCCACCCCCTCGCTCCCATTACCCCCCCCCCCGGTCGGCGGAAACCCTAGCCGCCCCCCCCCCACTCCACCCTATCCCCTTCTCCTCCCTCCCGCGCCGATCTGGATCGGGATCCGCCCGATCCCGTCGCCCCCGACGCCGGCGCCCCACCGCCCCGTCCTCACCTCCTCCCCTCCTCCCCGACCGGCGCCAGGGCGCCTGACGCCTCGTCAGCCTCGAGCCGCCCCACGACCACCTCGCCTCGCCCACCGCCCGTCGCCGCCGAGCGCCTCCCGCCCTCCTCCTCGCTGGTCGCCCACCGCCCAGCCCGCCCCAGTCCCACGCCCCGTGAGCTCTTCCCCCCGCTCCCCGATCCCCAGGATCGATCCCTCTCCCCGCTCGGTCGCCATGGCCGGGCTTCGCTCGTGCCGCTTGCAGCGCTCCGGCTCGCGCCGGCTCACTGCCCACGCCCTCCCCTCGCGCCTCCTCGCTCGGTCGAGGCCCCCCTCCTCTCCCCCCTCGTTCTCCTCCACACCCGAGCGCCCCCCGTCGCGGATCCCGTTGCCGGCGCCCTTCCGGTGACCAAATGGTCACGGGGCCGAGCCCCTTGTGCTCAGCGCGCCGCGCACCCCCTCCCTGGCCTTCCCGTTAGCCCCGTAGCGCGATCCCGTCGAGGTCCCGCATCCCACCGCCGCCTCCGCCGCCGCCGGGCGCTGCTTCCGCCAAGTCCGCCATGCCTCTGCCACTGCTGGACGCGTCGTCGACTCCCTTTCGAACGCACTCCGCCCATGCCATTTTGGCCGCCGGACGACGAATTCCGGCGAGGTCCGGCGCCCCCTCCGCCGCGGAACGCCCACCGGAGTTCCCCAACGCCGGCCGCCGACGTGGCCGACCCGAGGCCACCCCTGGGTCACTAACCCGTGGGCCCTAGGGGCCCGGCCGGCCTGTTGACCCGGTCGGCCATGCTGACTGGGCACCCAGTGCCAATGACAGGGCCCCCCCAGAACGTTTTTGAATAAAAGAAAAAGGAAAAGGGGGATTAAATAAATATAATTATTAAAAATAAAAGTGAATAAAATTAATTAATTAATTAATTAAGTACATAATTAATTTAATTAATCCTGATTAATTAACCTAATGGCTAATTAACCTAATTAACTACTATTAATTAAAGTAAGCTAGGGTAATTAGTTAACAGTCACTGCCGAACGGGACCCACCTGTCAAGTTGACCAAGTCAACCCTGTTGACTGCTGATGTCCGCATGACATCATGCTGACGTCATAAATTCATTTTTTCGAATTATATAATTAATTAATTAAATTCCAGAAATTAATAAAATCTTTAGAAAATCATATCTTTTAATCCGTAACTCGGATTAAAATATTTTCAACATGAAAGTTGCTCAGAACGACGAGACGAATCCGGATACGCAGTCCGTTCGTCCGCCACACACCCCTAACCTATCTAACTCGCAACTTTCCTCCGGCCTCGCTTGAAAACGTGAAACACCGGAATACTTTCCGGATGTTTCTTAACCGGTACCACCTCATACCACGTTAGGGCACGCCTAGCCTCGTTACTTGTCATGTCATGCATCGTTATGCATCTGTTTACTTGGTATTCATTGTTTCTTCCCCCTCTTCTCTCCGGTAGACTACGAGACCGACGCTGCTGCTGCCCAGTTCGACTACGGTGTTGACGACCCCTCTCTCTTGCCAGAGCAACCAGGCAAGCCCCCCCCCCCCCTTGATCACCAGATATCGCCTACTCTTCTCTATACTGCTTGCATTAGAGTAGTGTAGCATGTTACTGCTTTCAGATACTCCTATACTGCTGCATAGCCTGTCCTTGTTACCACTGTTGTTACCTTTACCTGCAATCCTATATGCTTAGTATATGATGCTAGTACATTCATCTGTGGCTCTCCTTTCTTGTCCGTCGGCTGTGCAATACTAACGGGCCGTGATCACTCTTGAGGTGATGATGGGTATATACTATATACTTATACATGATACATGTGGAGACTAAAGTCGGGTCGGCTGGTGGAGCACCCGCGAGTGGATCTTTGAGGCGGAGCGACATGGCAGGTTGAGACCGCCTAGGAGAGAGGTGGGCCTGGCCCTGTTCGGCGTTCGCGGATACTTAACACGCTTAACGAGGTCTTGGTATTTGATCTGAGTTGGCTACGAGCTTATACGCACTAACCATCTACGCGGGAGTAGTTATGGGTATCCCGGCGTCGTGGTATCAGCTGAAGCACTTCAGACGTCAGCGACGGAGCGGCGCGCGCCGGATTGGACTGGAACGCCACTAGGCAAGGTCTGCTTCCGGCCGCCCACGCAACGTGTGTGTGTGCTCAGGCGATGGGCCTGCACCCTGGCGCTTAGGTTTAGAACCGGCGTCTTTGGCCTCTCTGTTTGTGCCTAGGTGGGGCTGCGACGTGTTGATCTTCCGCGTCGGGCATGACCAAGGAAAGTGTGTCCGCCAATTGGGATCAAGCGTCTTTGGGTAAGATGGTGCACCCTCGCAGGAAGTTAATCTATTCGAATAGCCGTGATCTTCGGTAATGTGACGACTTGGAGTTGTACCTTGAGCTTATGACAACTAGAACCGGATACTTGATAAAACACACCCTTTCAAGTGCGGATACAACCGTGGTCGCTTCTCTCTCGTGGATATGAGGAGGGATCGCCGGGTAGGATTATTGCTATGTGATGTTACTTGGAGGACTTCAACCTACCCTCCCTACCTGTTGCAAGACAGGTGTCCGTGGTTTAGTCTTCGATAAGACTAGCTATCCCCATCTTATTCTGGCATTCAGCAGTTCAGTCCACTGATATGGCCCTTTACACATATATCCATGCATATGTAGTGTAGCTCCTTGCTTGCGAGTACTTTGGATGAGTACTCACGGTTGCATTGTTTCCCCCTTTTCCCCTATCTATACTCGATTGCTGCAACTGCAGACGATGGAGCCAGAGCCAGACGCCACCGCCGATGACGACGACTACTGGAGGTGCCTACTACTACGTGCAGCCAAATTTGACGGCGACAAGGAGTAGCTAGGAGGATCCTGTGCAGGAGGCCTGCTCCTCTTCGATCTCAGATCCCAGTATGTGCTAGCCTTCTTAAGGCAAACTTGATTAACTCATGTCTGTACTCAGATATTGTTGCTTCCGCTGACTCGTCTATGATTGAGCACTTGTATTCGAGCCCTCGAGGCCCCTGGCTTGTATTATGATGCTTGTATGACTTATTTTATTTGTAGAGTTGTGTTGTGATATCTTCCCGTGAGTCCCTGATCTTGATCGTACACATTTGCGTGCATGATTAGTGTACGATTGAATCGGGGGCGTCACACGAGTAAGTAGGTTGTTTGCGTATGGAAATAAAGAGGACTTGATACCTTATAATGCAATGGTTGGGTTTTACCTGAATGATCTTCAGTAGTTGCGGATGCTTGTTAGAGTTGCAATCATAAGTGCATATGATCCAACAAGAGAAAGTATGTTAACTTATGCCTCGCCCACATATAAAATTGCGATAATGGTTACTGGTCTAGTTATCGATTGACTAGGGACAAATAACTTTCTTGTGACATAAAGCTCTCTACTAAAACTAACTTAGTTTTTTTTATCTAAATAGCCCCTAGTTTCTATTTACGTGCTCTTTATAATATTGCAAACCTATCCTATCACACCTACAAAGTACTTCTAGTTTCATACTTGTTCTACGTTAAGCGAACGTTAAGCGTGCCTAGAGTTGTGTCGGTGGTCGATAGAACTTGAGGGATTATTTGTTCTAACTTTAGCTCGTCGTTGGGTTTGACACTCTTACTTATCGAAAGAGGTTACAATTGATCCCCTATACTTGTGGGTTATCCCCTATACTTTAGCTCGTCGTTGGGTTTGACACTCTTACTTATCGAAAGAGGTTACAATTGATCCCCTATACTTATCGAAAGAGGTACTTTGTGATGGGTTCGGTCGTGCAGTGCTCTTTCCCAGTGTCAGAAGGGGCAACAAGACACGTATTGATCATTGCCATCAAGGGTAACAAGATGGGGTCTATTCCTACATGAATAAATCTTGTCTACATCACGTCATCATTCTTATTGCATTACTCCGTTTCTCCATGAACTTAATACACTAGATGCATGCTGGATAGCGGTCAATGTGTGGAGTAATAGTAGTAGATGCAGGCAGGAGTCGGTCTACTAATATTGGACGTGATGCATATATAATGATCATTGCATAGATATCGTCATAATTATTTGAAGTTCTATCAATTTCCCAACAGTAATTCGTTCACCCACCGTATGTTATTTTTCTCGAGAGAGGAAATCAACGGCCCCCGGGTCTATTCTTTATCATATTTGCTGTGAGATCTATTTTTATTCGCTTTTTTTCTTAGATCTATATTATCAAAAACCCAAAAAATACCTTGCTGAAATTTTTATTTCTTTATTTTATTTCGTGTTTTATCAAGATCTATTTATCTAATCTATCATAATTTTATCCCCTCAACACAACAATTTCCGGCACCGTTACCCGAACGGGGTTGACAACCCCTTTAACACGTCGGGTTGCAAGTATTTGTTCTTTGTGTGTAGGTACCGTTTACATAGTGTGGCTTGGTTCTCCTAGTGGTTCGATAACCTTGGTTTCATCACTGAGGAAAATACCTATCATAGCTGTGTTGCATCATCCCTTCCTCTTTGGGGAAATACCGACGTAGTTCAAGTGACATCAGGCCCACATGTTGGAGATAACATGATGGATATTACAAACAAAACCACATTTCACCAACACATATGCTCTGGATTTAGGGGAGCCTAGAAAATCCAGATGATTGAATTTTTGTGAGCCTACTAGGCTATCATTTGATGTCCAAACGCTTCTGGGTGTATGAGAAAGAAGTGAGTTCCGACTTTGAAGACAATGTTAATCATTTGTCTGGTTAAATTGTATGCATTATAGCCTATTCTATCAATAATTAGTGGGGCAACTTAAGTTCTATGGTTATCACATGATGTTTGATCATACTCATCATTATACATTCTGTCAAGTACTATATAATAAATAAACAGAATGTTGTAAATTTGATGTCAGGTTTTTAGCGCTAAAAGACAGAAGACCAGATTTGCAATGCCAAAACTAATAAAATTATCATGCTTGTGATAAGGATTTGTCGTGTTCTACAATGAAAATTGCTATCTATCAAAAACAAATCAGCAAAAATATTGTCATGCTGGAGTGATTAATTGCCATGTGTTTGATTTGGATGCGACATAACTAATAGCGTCAAATTGTTAACCCTAAAACTCTATTGTCAGATTTATATTGAAATCCTAAATAAAAGCATAATAGGAAGGAAAGGAAAGATTTGTTGGAAACAAAAAAAACATTTGGATCCTCTAAGGACTAAATATATCATAACCGTTAGATCTTCATAAGGTTATCTCTTGAAATAGTCTTTCACCCTACTTTATATATAAAGCAACAACCAACAAAGTACACAGCCAAACGATACAAGGTGGAGAGGTAGCACTCTTACAAAGCTGATCTCAGAATCAGCGGATCACGCAGACCGCACGCGTCTATGCACCCGAAAGATAACAAAGGAAGAAATGAGTACAATGCCATGCTACACCCTAGTACACCTATGCTCCTACAATGCCATCCGGAGGGAGAATGGCACAAAGCATCTCCACTGCCGAGTCCATAAATTCCAGCATTAGTTATTGAGCCCAGGTCAGCGCCAGAACCATAGGGGCTAGTCCAGGTGGACCGGGGGGACATAACCCAGTGACTGCCAAAAACCATCGTCGAGCATAGCTCAAACAATGCCAAGTCTGCAGCCTCAGAGCATCTCCAGTCGCGCCCCCAATAGGCTCCCTAGGCGAATTTTTTGGCGCCGGCGCCGAAAAAACGCCCCAGTCGTGCCCCCAGGACGCTGAAATCCGCCGGTTCGGCCCGTTTTTGTGCTCGGCGAACGCAGGACGAACCTAGCGTACTGGGGGGCGCTCGGGGGCTCCGGCGCAAGGGAAAAGCGCGTTTGGCCCACACCATCAGGCAAAAAGTCAAGTATTTCTTCCAAATTCGCCTTCCGCCCTCCGCGCGCTCGGCCACCAACCGGTTGATCCTGCCGCCGCCAACCGCTCGCCATCGCTTGAGAGCCCGTCCCCGCCGAAAAAAGGCAGAGGTTTTGCCGAGGCAGCCCGTCCACCAGCAGCTGGGCACTTTTCCCGCCGTTTCCAATCGCGGAGAGGCAGTTTAGCGGCGGGTACGCGCCCATGCTACCTCTTGAGCATGCGTTGGTTTTCCCTTGAAGAGGAAAGGGTGATTCAACGAAGTAGCGTAAGTATTTCCCTCAGTTTTTGAGAACCAAGGTATCAATCCAGTAGGAGATAACGCACAAGTCACCTATTACCTGCACAAACAATCAAGAACCTTGCAACCAACGCGATAAATGGGTTGTCAATCCCTTCACAGTCACTTGCAAAAGTGAGATCTAATAAAGATAGTAAGATAAATATTTTTGGTATTTTCATTATATAGATTGGAAAGTAAGGATTGCAAAATAGTAAAATGAGATGTGATGTAAATAAAAGAGATGCAATATAATAAGAAAGAGACCCGGGGGCCATAGGTTTCACTAGTGGCTTCTCTCAAGATAGCATATATTACGGTGGGTGAACAAATTACTGCGGAGCAATTGATAGAAAAGCGCATAGTTATGAGAGTATCTAGGCAATGATCATGAATATAGGCATCACGTTCGTGTCAAGTAGACCGAAACGATTCTGCATCTACTACTATTACTCCACACGTCGACCGCTATCCAGCATGCATCTAGAGTATTAAGTTCATACGAACAGAGTAACGCATTAAGCAAGATGACATGCTGTAGAGGGATAAACTCAAGCAATATGATATAAACCCCATCTTTTTATCCTCGATGGCAACAATATAATACGTGCCTTTTTGCCCCTACTGTCACTGGGAAAGGACACCGCAAGATTGAATCCAAAGCTAAGCACTTCTCCCGTTGCAAGAAAGATCAATCCAGTGGGCCAAACTAAAACGATAATTCGAAGAGACTTAAAAAGATATCAAATCATGCATATAGGAATTCAGAGAAGAAACAAATATTATTCATAGATAAACTTGATCATAAATCCACAATTCATCGGATCTCGAAAAACACACCACAAAAGAGTATTACATCAAATAGATCTCCAAGAACATCAAGCAGAACGTTGTATTGAGAACCAAAGAGAGAGAAGAAGCCATCTAGCTAATAACTATGGACCCGAACGTCTGTGGTAAACTACTCACGCATCATCGGAGAGGCTATGTACAGAAGTTTGCTACGGTGGAAAAGTGGTTTCGTGGCTCCCCTTGATGTTTTTAGGGTATAAGAGAATATATATAGCCGAAAGAAGTACGTCGGTGGAGCTCCGTTGAGCCCACAAGGATGGGGGGCGCGCCTAACCCCCCTGGGCGCGCCCTCCTACCTCGTGGCCGCCTCACGGAGTTCCAGACTTCAACTCAAAGTCTTCTGGATTGTGTTTGTTCCAAGAAAGATCATCACGAAGGTTTCATTCCGTTTGGTATTCCTTTTCTGCAAAACACTCAAATAGGCAAAAAAACAGAAACTGGTACTGGTCCTTCGGTTAATAGGTTAGTCCCAAAAATAATATAAAAGAGCATATTAAAGCCCATTAAACATCCAAAACAGATAATATAATAGCATGGGACAATAAAAAATTATAGATATGTTGGAGATGTATCAAGCATCCCCAAGCTTAATTCCTGCTCATCCTCTAGTAGGTAAATTATAAAAACAGAATTTTTGATGTGGAATGCTACCTAACATATTTTTCAATGTAATTTTCTTTATTGTGGCACGAATGTTCAGATCCGAAAGATTCAAGACAAAAGTTTAATATTGACATAAAAATAATAATACTTCAAGCATACTAACGAAGCAATTATGTCTTCTCAAATTAACATAGCCAAAGAAAGCTCATCCCTACAAAATCATATAGTTTGGCCATGCTCCATCTTCGTCACACAAAAAAGCTCTAATCATGCACAACACCGAAGCACTAGAGCTATAAATGTATGAAAGCTCAACAAAGGAAACTAAGTGGGTGTGCATCCAACTTGCTTGATCACGAAGACCTAGGGCATTTGAGGAAGCCCATTGTTGGAATATACAAGCCAAGTTCTATAACAAAAATTCCCACTAGTATATGAAAGTGACAAAATAAGAGACTCTTTATCATCAAGATCATGGTGCTACTTTGAAGCACAAGTGTGGAAAAAAAGGATAGTAACATTGCCCCTTCTCTCTTTTTCTCTCATTTTGTTTGGGCCTTCTCTTTTTTTATTTGGCCTTTCTCCTTTTTTTCCTCACACGGGACAATGCTCTAATAGTGATGATCATCACACTTCTATTTATTTACAACTCAAGGATTACTACTCGATACTAGAACAAAATAGGACTCTATATGAGTGCCTCCGGTGGTGTACTGGGATGGGCAATGAATCAAGAGTGACATGTATGAAAAATTATGAATGGTGGCCTTGCCACAAATACGATGTCATCTACATGATCATGCAAAGAAATATGACTATGATGAAGCGTGGCATAATAAACGGAACGGTGGAAAGTTGCATGTTAATATATTTCAGAATGGCAATGGACATGCCATAATAGGTAGGTATGGTGGCTGTTTTGAGGAAGGTATATGGTGGGTTTATGGTGCCGGCGAAAGTTTCGAGGTACGAGAGAGGATAGCAATTGCGGAGGGATGAGAGTGCGTATAATCCATGGACTCAACATTATTCATAAAGAAATCACATACTTACTGCAAAAATCTACAAGTCATCAAAACCAAGCACTACGCGCATGCTCCTAGGGGGATAGATTCGTAGGAAAATACCATCGCTCGTCCCCGACCGCCAATCATAAGGACGAAAATCAAAGAAACACCTCATGCTTCAAATTTGTTACACAATGGTTACCATACGTGCATGCTACGAGACATGCAAACCTCAACATAAGTATTTCTGAAATTCACAAATACTCAACTAGCATGACTCTAATATCACCATCTTCATATCTCAAAACAATCATCAAGTATCAAACTTCTCATAGTATTCAATGCACTCTATATGAAAGTTTTTATTATATCCATCTTGAATTCCCATCATATTAGGAATAATTTTATAACCAAAGCAAATTACCATGTTGTTCTAAAACACTCTAAAAATAATATAAGTGAAGCATGAGAGATCAATAATTTCTATAAAATAAAAAAGCACCGTGCTCTAAAAAAGATATAAGTGAAGCACATAGAGTATTCTAATAAATTCCGATTCATGTGTGTCTCCCCCAAAAGGTGTGTACAACAAGGATGATTGTGGTAAACTAAAAAGCAAAGACTCAAATCATACTAGACGCTCCAAGCAAAACACATATCATGTGGTGAATAAAAATATAGCCTCAAGTAAAGTTACCAATAGATTTGAGATTTAAAGAGGGATGCCTTCCGGGGCATCCCCAAGCTTAGGCTTATGGTTGTCCTTGAATTTTACCTTGGGGTGCCTTGGAAATCCCCAAGCTTAGGCTCTTGCCACTCCTCATTCCAAAATCCATCAAGTCTTTACCCAAAAACTTGAAAACTTCACAACACAAAACTCAACAGAAAATCTCATGAGCTCCGTTAGTATAAGAAAACAAACCACCACTTTAAGATACTGTAATGAACTCATTGTTTATTTACTTCGGTTAATAGGTTAGTCCCAAAAATAATATAAAAGATCATATTAAAGCCCATTAAACATCCAAAATAGATAATATAATTGCATGGAACAACCAAAAATTATAGATACGTTGGAGACGTATCAGCCCACCGCGCTCGCAAGGTGTTCGGCGATTTTCCTGCCTCGGCAATGGACTCGGACAACGTGGAGGCGCTCGCCATGCTGCTGGAGTAGGAAGCCGAGACCGACTTCTAGGAAGAGGAATATCTCATGGTCCTCGCCGCCGTCGCTAGCCTGCTGACGAGCAATGAAGAGCAGCAGCGAGGTGGCTCAGCACCGGGGCGGACCAAAGCAAAGAACCGACTTCGTCTCGAAGGCCACTGCATGCTCTACTCCGACTACTTCGCCGACGCTCCACTGCACCGCAACAAAACATTTTGGCGCCATTATCGGATGAGCCGAAACGTCTTCCTCAGGATTGTGAATTCCATCTGGGAGTTCAACAACTACTTCAAGTGCAAGATGGATTGCACCGGCAAACTTGGATTCACCTCGATCTAGAAGTGCACGACATCAATGAGGATCGACCTTGAGCACTTCTGTTCATGCTCATGGAAACAATGTAGAATTTTTCATGGAAGTTTCTCTGTAAATAATTATCCCCTTGTATATATTCATTGCATTATAAAAATAGTGTGCCAAGCTTTGGTTTTAGGATGATTAGATTGCTTGTTTACTATGTGCAGAACAAAAATGTAAACTTTGGCTGAAAAGTCGTGAATTTATTACTGGAAAGTCAAATGGGTCTGAAACTTTTTGCACATTACTTATGTACAAATTTTTCGAATTTTCATATTTATTTCATAATTTTAGGAGTTACAGAAGTTTACCAAACTTCCAGATTACTACCGACTGTTCTGTTTTTAACAGATTCTGTTTTGCGTGTGTTGTTTGCTTATTTTGATGAATCTATGGCTAGTATCGGGGGGTATGAACCATAGATAAGTTGGAATACCGTAGGTTTAACACCAATACAAATAAAGAATGAGTTCATTACAGTACCTAAAGGCAGTGATTTGTTTTATTACACTAACGGATCTCACAAGTTTTTGTTTAAGTTTTTGTGAATGAAGTGTTTGAAGAACGAGGAGTTACCGATGTGAGAAGAATAAAGAGAGGCAAGAGTTCAAGCTTGGGGATGCCCAAGGCACCCCAAGTAAATATTTCAAAGGGTACTCAAGAATCTATGCTTGGGGATGCCCCGGTTGGCATCCCATCTTTCTTCTTCAACGATTATCGGTATACCTCGGTTTTTGTTTTGTTCAGATGATTTGTGTCCTTTGTATTTTTCTTTTTCTTCAAGAACCATGCTAGCATGATATATCCCTTCATTGATTTATAGAATACTTCATGAGCTTCACTTATATCTCTTAAGTATGATCTTATAGAATTGCTCTTTGTGCTTCACTTAAATCTTTTGAGTATGGTTTTATAGAATGCTTCATGTGCTTCACTTATACATTTTGAGCTTGGATATTGGTTAGTCGTAGAATGCTCCATGAACTTCACTTATATCCTTTGGAGTATGAGTAATACTATCATTTAAAAGTGGTTTTGGAAGAGTATCAACTTTAGGAATTAGTGATCCCACTATTTTGGAGGTGTTGAATCTTAGTGTGATATTTATGAAAGTGGATTCGGAAGAGTGTCAACTTTAGCTAGTAATAATTCCACTATTTCGGAAGAGATTCCAATTGAGTATGAGAACAAAGTTGCTATCCATGATACTACTGAAAATTATTATGAGGGAGGAATACATGCTTTTAGGAGTTGCAATAATATTAAGTTTCCTCTCTATGTGCTTAAAGTTTTGAAGTTATACTTGTTTTGCCTTCCTATGCTAGTTGATTCTTGTTCCCATAAGTTATGTGCTCACAAAGTCCCTAGTCATAGGAAGTGTGTTAGATTTAAATATGCTAGTCATATTCTTCAAGATGCTCTCTTTGTGTTTCAATTCCTATCTTTAAAGTGAGCATCATTGAAATCATCATGCCTAGCTAAAAGGCATTAAAGAAAAGCGCTTGTTGGGAGACAACCCAATATTTACCCTTACTGTTTTTGTGTGTTTAAATGATTAATATACTGTAGTAATCATGTTTTATATCTTTTGTTTCAATAAAGTGCCAAATAGGACCTTTGGGAAGACTTGGGTGAAAGTTAATGTGATCTTGCTGTAAAAAACTGAAACTTTGCGCTCACGAGAATAGATGTCATTTTTTACAGAAGAGTGACTTTGAGTTGATTCTTTTTGCATAAGATTAATAGACAAATTACTCACGTCCAACAATTTATTTCATAATTTTTGGAGTAGCATAAATATGGTTATTTTTCAGATCATTACAGACTATTCTGTTTCTGACAGATTCTGTTTTCATTGCATAGTTTGCTTGTTTTCTAGTTTCTATGGCTTATATTCCTCAATATAAGTTGTAGAAATGACATGTTAAAGTAGGTATTGTGTGAGAACAATTATGAACCTTGTATTTGACAGTACCAAAGTTAATGGTTTACTCTTTATCATACTAACCTATCTCACGAAGTTTGGTTAAGTCTTGTGTGATTGAAGTTTTCAAGCTTTGGGTGAGATATCGATATGAGGAGAATAAGGAGTGGAAAGACCCTAAGCTTGGGTATGACCAAGGCACCCCAAGGTAATATTCAAGGAAGACTCAAGCGCCTAAGCTTGGGGATGCCCGGAAGGCATCCCCTCTTTCGTCTTCAAAACTATCGGTATACCTTACTCGGAGCTATATTTTTATTCCTCACATGATATGTGTTTTGCCCTAAATGTCATTTTATTTTGTTAGTATTTTCTTTCTGTTATGTATAATAATGTTTTGCATCTTTATTTTCAATAAAAATGTCAAGGATAGCCTTTTACCATGCTTATTTTGCATGTATACATGTTGCTGTTTGAAAACAGAAAGTTTACCGCTGTTGCAAAAATTACTTAGAAAAGTCAGAATGTGCTAAAATGTTGAAACCTTTTGCATAATAAGCTCTGATAAATTTACTACAGTGGGAATTTTCTTTCATAATTTTTTCAGTTAGGGAAGTATGATGAATCTTGCATTCTTTACAGACTATACTGTTTTGGCAGATTGCTGTTATGGTTGCATTGTTTGCATATGTTTGCTTGTTTAATGATTCTATTTGAGGATAGGAGTGTTAAATATGCAGAGGAATTTAGTATGCAATGTTTAATAATAATTTTAGTAATTTGTTACAGTAGAAAATGATAAGGTTTTGCATTGGTTTATACTAACCTATCTCACGAGTTCTTGTTGAGTTTGGTGTGTATGAAGCTTTTGAGATTTAGGAAACCGACGTATAAAAGGAATTAAGGAGACACAAAAGCTCAAGATTGGGGATTCCCAAGGCACTCCAAGACATTATTTAAAGAAGTCTCAAGCATCTAAGCTTGGGGATTCCCCGGTAGGCATCCCACCTTTTCTCTTCAACAACTATCGGTTAGTATCGGTTGAACCTAAGTTTTTGCTTCTTCACATGAGTTGTGCTATCCTTGCAATGTCATTTTATTTTGTTTTGCTTGATTTTTGAATAAAATCATTGGATCTGAAATATTGAATGAAAAAGAATCTTGCCATGGCTATTTAATAATTTTACTACTCAGTGTTCTTCACTCATATCTTTTGGAGTAGTTTGTCGTTCGCTCACATGCTTCATGTCTATCCTATGAGTAAATGGTTGAATGAATTGAATGTCATAAATATGAATTTATATATGTTTCATATGCTTATAAATTGGATAGTAATGACTTCACATATAAAGAGTATGAGGCATAGAAGTTGTTGAGAGTTGACAAACATAGTTTTGGTCATCGTTGCAATTAATAGGAAGTAATAAGGAAAGAGAGGTTCACATATAAATATATTATGTTGGACACCTTTTATGATTGGGAGCACTCATTAAGTATGACATGCTAAAAGAGTTGACGTTGGACAAGGAAGACAACATAATGGTTTATGTTTTCTCACATCTCAATTAAAGTATATTGTCATTGACCTTCCGAACATGTTGAGCTTGCCTTTCCCCCTCATTCTAGCCAAATTCTTTGCACCAACTAGAGATACTACTTGTGCTTCCCAAAACCCTTAAACCTGTTTTGCCATGAGAGTCCAGCATATCTACCTATGGATTGAGTAAGATCCCTCAAGCAAGTTGTCATCGGTGCAAGCAATAAAAATTGCTCTCTAAATATGTATGATTGATTGGTGTGGAGGAAATAAGCTTTATACGATCTTGTGTTGTGGAAGAAATAAAAGCGACGGACTGCATAATAAAGGTTCATATCACAAGGGCAATATAAAGTGACGTTCTTTCAGCATTAAGATTTTGTGCATCCAACCCTAAAAGTGCATGACAACCTCTGCTTCCCTCTGCGGAGGGCCTATCTTTTACTTTATGTTTTACTTTATGCTTGAGTCAAGGTGATCTTCACCTTTCACTTTTTCATTTTATCCTTTGGCAAGCTCTTCGTGTTTGAAAGATCATGATATATATATCCAATTGGATGTAAGTTAGCATGGGCTAATATTGTTGACATCACCTCAAGGTGAATACGTTGGGAGGCAATCCAATAAGGCCCTATCTTTCTCAGTGTCCGGCTGAAACTCCATAACCACAAGTATTTCGTGAGTGTTAGCAATTATAGAAGACTACAAGATAGTTGAGTATGTGAACTTGCTGAAAAGCTCTATTGATGACTCTTTCTGATGTTATGATAAATTGCAATTGCTTCAATGACTGAGATTATAGTTTGTTAGTTCTCAATGAAGTTTCTGAACCATACTTGACATTGTGAATAGATTGTTACTTGATCATGAAAAGTTTTATGAGATGAGCTATTGTTATGACATATAATGATGCTAGAAAAAGTGATTGGAATTATCATTGATCAAACTTAAGCACTTGCTAGCATTCACACTTCATAAATTATTTCTTTTATCATTGAACTACTCGAGGACGAGCAGGAATTAAGCTTGGGGATGCTGATATGTCTCCAACGTATCTATAATTTATGAAGTATTCATGCTATTATACTATCCTTCTAGGATGTTTGATATGCATTTATATGATATTTTATATGATTCTTGGGACTAACCTATTAACCTAGAGCCCAAAGGTCATTGCTTTTCTCCTTGTTTTTGAGTTTTGCAGAAAAGGAATACCAAACGGAGTCCAATTGACGGGCCAATTTTTGATGATTTTTTATGGACCAAAAGAAGACCATGGAGCATCAGGGTTGGGCAGAAGAGTCCCGGGCTGCCCACGAGGGTGGGGGGCGCGCCCACCTGGTACGGGTGCGTGGGCCTGCCTTGTGGACAGCTCGGGCACCTCCTTGACGTGAGACCGATGCCAAAAATTCCTATAAATACAGAAACCTCGGAAAATTAACCTAGATCGGAAGTTCCGCCGCCGCAAGCCTCTATAGCCACGAGAAATCAATCTAGGCCCTCTCTGGCACCCTGCCGGAGGGGGCCATCATCACCGGAGTCCTTGAAGGAGGATCTCGGAAGGGCCATCATCGCAAGGCCATGGACCAGAGGGGAAAGCCATGGAGGAGGAAGCACAAGGGGGAGAACCTCTCCTCCTCTCTCTCGGTGGTGCCGGAGTGCCATCAGGAGCGGAATCATCGCCGCAGTGATCGTCTTCATCAACATCACCATCCTCATCTCTTTTACGCGGTCCACTCTCCCGCAGCCCGCTGTAATCCCTACTTGAACATGGTGCTTTATGCCACTTATTATGATTCAATGATGTGTTGCCATCCTATGATGTTTTGAGTAGTTATCTTTTGTCCTTGGGTTGATTGATGATCTAGATTGGTATAGGTTGTATGTTTTACTTTGGTGCTGTCCTATCGTGCCCTCTGTGTCGCGCAAGCGTGAGGGATTCCCGCTGTAGGGTGTTGCAATACGTTCATGATTCGCTTATAGTGGGTTGGTGAGTGACTGAAACACAAACCCGAGTAAGAGGGATTGTTGCGTATGGGAATAAAGAGGACTTGATGCTTTAATGCTATGGTTGGGTTTTACCTTTATGATCTTTAGTAGTTGCGGATGCTTGCTAGAGTTCCAATCATAAGTGCATATGATCCAAGTAGAGAAAGTATGTTAGCTTATGCCTCTGCCTCATATGAAACTGGAATAGTGATTACCGGACTTGTTAACAATTGCCTAGGACAATCCCGCACACCGATCCACCATTGTTCCACACTCGCTATTTATAATATTTAGTAAAATATTCTAACTTTATGATAACAACACCTACTTTTATATTTTAGCTCTCCGATATCATGCAAAGTTATCCTCTTCATATGCACAACGTAGTTTTATTTCTCGTTTCTAGTTGGAAGTAAACGTTCGGTGCACGTAGAATCTATCAGTGGAAGATAGGGCTTGAGGGAATATTGATATTACCTTTAGCTCCTTGTGGGTTCGACACTCCATACTTATCACTTCCACCTTTGGAAAGTGCTACGATGATTCCTTGTACTTGGGGATTATCAACGAGCCATCCAGTCTTATGATGATGGCACAGTGGAACTCTCAATGAAAGCACCAATGTCGGTGTCAAAACCGATGGATCTCGGGTAGGGAGTCCCGAACTGTGCGTCTAAGGCGGATGGTAACAGGAGGTGGGGGACATGATGTTTACCCAGGTTCGCGCCCTCTCGATGGAGGTAATACCCTACTTCCTGCTTGATTGATCTTGATGATATGAGTATTACAAGAGTTGATCTACCACGAGATCGTAGAGGCTAAACCCTAGAAGCTAGCCTATGGTATGATTGTTGTTGTCCTACGGACTAAAACCCCTCCGGTTTATATAGACACCGGAGGGGCCTAGGGTTACACACAGTCGGTTACAAGGGAGGAGATCTACATATCCGTATTTCCAAGCTTGCCTTCCACGCCAAGGAGAGTCCCATCTGGACACGGCACGAAGTCTTCAATCTTGTATCTTCATAGTCCAACAGTCCGGCTAAAGTTTATAGTCCGGCTGTCCGAGGACCCCCTAATCCAGGACTCCCTCAGAGGGCCATGTCAAACTTCGTGCCCGTCGGCCAATCCGTGTTGTCGGCCTGCTACCGACACATGCACCCGAACGAGTTGGGCGTCGCGCCATCGCGAGGGGAGCCACTCATAGCAGCTGACAACTATGGCCATTGAGCAGCCATGCCAATTCTAGCCCCACCTCACCATCGACTACCCACTCCTCATGTCCCGCCTCCATGCCCACGAGTGGGAGCGGAACCCACCGCGGACCAGGGCAAAGCCATAGCCACCGCATGTGCGAACCCCCGCGCCACCTGCCATCAAACAACCACAGCTCCTACCGGATCTGGCTGGTAGCCGGTAAGCACGCACCACCATGGAGGTCGCAGCATACGATGGTTGCCGGAACAAGCCACCACCTGTGGCATGCCCGAGCAGGCCCCATGCATCGCATCGAGCCGCTCGTACCCCAGGAACGCCAGATATGACATAAGCCCAGGCCTGCCACCGTCGGGAGCATGACACGCACCCCCTGTACACTGCACTCCACACCGTCGGCAGGAGCCCGGGATCCCTCCGCCTTGCCCTATGATAGTGTCGTGCCACTACTCGAATTTCGTCGGCTCTCGCCAACCATCACCAAGCGGGGGAAGAAGTGGCCCTGTCGCTGTCAGTTGTGGTTGGCTTTGCCCGATCGCACCCCCTAGCGGCGAGATTTGGGAGCTTTCAGTACTAAAACCTGTGGGTCTCGGGTAAGGGGGGGGGGGGGAGAGCTGTGGATCTAGGAATAATGGTGAATAGGAGAGAAAGGACATGATGTTTACCTAGGTTCGGGCCTTATCAAAGAAGTAAAACCCTATGTCCTGCTTTGATTATATTGTCGACGGAGTATCGAGTATAGGATTACCTACCTCGAGATTGTATGTTCTGTTCTAAACCCTAAAGTAGGTAATCGTGATCCCCCCATGGGATAAACCCCGCGTCTTATATAGGCATCGAGGGTATCTAGGGTTACATAGTTGGTTGCCAACTAGGAATAAACATGCCGACATGCGAAGTAGTCCTTGAATTATACGCCAAGTCTTCGACAGAGCCCGTCTTGATCACGTCTAGTCCAGGGCTTTCAGATTCCTTCCTTACTAGATCGGTGGGCCATAAGCTCGGCCCACGGGCTATGGGCCAACTAGATTGGTGATACATCTCCAACATATCTATAATTTTTTGTTGTTCCATGCTATTATATTATCCATCTTGGATGTTTTATATGCATTATTATGATGTTTTATATCTTTTTTGGGACTAACCTATTAACTTAGTGCCCAGTGTCAGTTCCTTTTTTTCCTTGTTTTTTCCTTTACAGAAAATCAATATCAAACGGAGTACAAATGGAACGAAACCTTTTGAGGATTTTTCTTAGACCATAGGGCCACAGATGGGCCACAAGCTCACAGGGCGAGCCCCAAATCTTGCCGGCCCACCTTAGCACCTATAACTCTATATTCTTGTTCTGTAAATACCGAAATATTCCCCGTAGACCAGAGGGCGCACCAAAAATACTTTTCGGCCACTGCAAGATTTTATTCTCGAGAGATCCCATGTGGAGACCTTTTTGGGTACTCTGCCGGAGGGCGATTTGATCAGGGAGGGGTTCTACATCAACCTTGCTGCTCTTCCGATGATGTGTGAGTAGTTTACCACAAACCTATGGGTACATAGCCAGTAGCTAGATGTCTTCTTCTCTCTCTTTAATCCTCAATACAATGTTCTCCTCGATGTTCTTGGAGATCTATTAGATGCAATCTTATTTTATGGTGTGTTTGTTGAGATCCAATGAACTGTGGGTTTATGCTCAGATTATCTATGAGTATAATTTTAGTCTTCTCTGAACTCTTTTATGCATGATTGATATAGCTTTGTATTTCCCTCCGATCTATTGGTTTGGTTTGGCCAACTAGATTGATTTTTCTAGCAATGGGACAGGTGCTTTGTAATGGGTTCAATCTTGAGGTGCTCAATCCTAGTGACAGAAGGGGACATGAGACGTATTGTATTGTTTCCATTAAGGATAAAAAGATGGGTTTATTCATATTAATTGGATCTATCCCTCGACATCATGTCATCTTGCTGAAGGCCTTACTCCGCTCTTGTTAACTTAATAAACTAGATGTTTGCTAGATAGTGGTCGAGGTGTGGAGTAATAGTTGTAGATGCAGGCAGGAATCGGTCTACTTGTCACGGACGTGATGCCTATATGCATGATCATTGCCTTTGATATCTTCATAATTATTCACTTTTCTATCAATTTCTCAACAGTAATTTGTTTACCCACCGTATGCTTTCTTTCAAGAGAGAAGCCTCTAGTGAAAACTATGGCCCCAGGTCTATCATTTATATATTATTTTCAGATCTATAAAACCAAAAACAAAAATATCTTGCTGCAATTTATTTACTTTTATCTTATTTTGCACTTTTAGTTATATTTTATATCAACATCTATCTGATCTCATCCTTGCAAGTCACCGTGAAGGGATTGACAACCCCTTTTCTGCGTTGGGTGTAAGTATTTGTTTGTTTGTGTAGGTGCTATCATTGGAGACTTGTGCGTTCCTCCTACTGGATTGATACCTTGGTTCTTAACTGTGGGAAATACTTATCTCTACCTTGCTGCATCACCCTTTCCTCTTCAAGGGAAAAACCAACGCAAGCTCAAATCTACCATGTAACCATCATAAACTCTCATCTCTTGAACTTACATTATTTTACATCTGCCTATCATTTTCCTCTCCCCCACTTCTAAAAAGTTTTTAGAAAAATACGAAAATATTTGCCTTTTTATTCGCCTTCTTGTCGTTTGCCTTTCTGTTCGCTCAAATCACTTTATCGTTATGGCTAGTTCCTCTCTTGTTTCTTCCACCCCAGAAAATGAGATTCTAAATTTTAAGCAAAGGGGGGAGTGAATTTCAAAGATGCTTGGTATAGGATTCGTGATGCTGATAATATATCTATTCGTAAGCAATCGACCACTATCCTTCTTCGTAATTTTTATGTGGCCATTACGACTTGGTATAGATTCCTTCTTGATACTATTACCGGAGGAAATTTCTTGATTTGTCCCTCTTTGTGTGCTTTCAATGCTATGGGAAATTTAATGGGATCACCACCTATCACTATTAATTAAACGGTTTTAACTCTGGAACATGTAATGCAAAGATTAGATGCTATTGAGAAAAAAATGCCCACCATAGATCACATTTCAAATTTGGATAAAAAGATTCACAATCATGTTACTCAATTTGGATCAAAGGTAGGAAATACTTTTAAGATGTTAAAAGAGAAAGAACCAATAACTAATAAAAGGTTGGGAACAATGCCCTTCTAGGATTGACAAGTTGGAAGAAAATATGAATAATTTGAGTTCTACTTTTTCTTTTGTTAAAATTATTGAAAAAACTACTCCTAGTAAGAATTGCAAGTTTATCTATGTTCCTAAAACAAATGTGCCACTTCTTGTAGCAACAACGAAGATCTTAAGATGATTAATGTTCACCCCAATTTCGGTGAGTTGATAAATAAACCTACTTCCAAGAATGAACTCTTTAACATTATCCCTAGGAGCATGATGATAGAGAATAAGCATGATAGATCTCTAAGGAATAATGGATGTTTGATTGACGAGTTGAATACCAAAGATGATGATACTTAGACCTATGCATTATGCCTATCTGAGGGCATCAAACCATAGCTCTTGTTGGGAGGCAACCCAATGTTATTTTTCTTTTTCTTAATTTTCTACTTTTTCCCAATTAATATGCAATTATTCTTCTGTTATGATTGAGTTTTTTATGTTTTAATAAATGTTTGTGCCAAGTAAGACCTTTGGGATGATTTGGACAATAGTAGATTTGATTCTGTGAAAAAATTGAAACTTTTGCGCCCAGTTCTGTAATTTCGTAAATTCACGGAAACATTTTTTCTCTAAATTTTTTACACAAGATTGATATACAAATTGCCCATGTTTTCATAATTGTTCATAATTTTTGGAGTTACAGAAGTATGGTCAATTTCCAGATTGCTACACACTATTCTGTTTTTGAGAGATTCTGTTTTCTATGAGTTGTTCTCTTATTTTGATGAATCTATGGGTAGTATCGGGGGTTTGAACCACGGTGAAGTTGTAATACAGTAGATATAATGCTAATATGAAATTTGAATGAGTTGACAACAGTACCTAAAGGTAGTGATTTTTTTATTATACTAACAGATCTAACGAGTTTTCTGTTGAGTTTTGTGTTGTGAAGTATTCAAGTTTTGGGTGAAGTTTCGATGGACTAAGGAATAAGGAGTGGAAAGAGCCTAAGCTTGGGGATGCCAAAGGAACCCCAAGGTAATATTCAAGGATAATTGAGAGTCTAAGCTTGGGGATGCCCCGTATAGCATCACCTCTTTTGTCTATGATCCATCGGTAAATTTCTTGAGGCTATATTTTTCTTCACTACATGATATGAGTTTTGCTTGGAGCGTCGTGTATTGTATGAGTCTTTGCTTTATTTTCTTTTTAGTTTTCCACAATCATCCTTGCTGGGCACACCTTTTTGAGAAGGAACCACATTATTCATGAATTTATTAGAATAATCTTTGAGCTTCATTTATATCTTTTGAGATAGGCGATTGCTCTAGTGCTTCACTTGTATCTTTTATAGCACGGCGGTCGTTTTATTTTAGAGAAATTGATGAACTCTAGGAGAAGCATAGCAACGAGAGGGGAGAGTGTGCCCACGTACCCTCGTAGACCGAAAGAGGAAGCGTTAAGTAACGCGGTTGATGTAGTCAAACGTCTTCGCGATCCAACCGATCCAAGTACCGAACGTACGACACCTCCGCGTTCAACACACGTTCAGCTCGATGACATCCCTCGAGCTCTTGTCTAGTTGAGGCCGAGGGAGATTTTCGTCAGCACGACGACATGGTGTCGGTGATGATGAAGTTACCGGCGTAGGGCTTCGCCTAAGCACTACGACAATATAACCGAGGTGTGTAACTGTGGAGGGGTGCACCACACACGGTTAAGAGAAACTTGTTTGTTCGAGGGTGCTCCCCTGCCCCTATATATAAAGGAGGGGAGGGGGAGGCTGGCCAGCCCCTATAGGGCGCGCCAGGAGAAGGGAGTCCTACTACGACTCCAAGTCCTAGTAGGATTCCACCTGGAGGAAGGGGGGAAGAAGGAAGGAAGAGGGGGAAGGGAAGGAAAGGGGCGTCGGTCCCTTCCCCTAGTCCAATTCGGAACCAAGGGGGGCATGCGGCCTACCCCTTGTGGCCCTTCCTTTCTTCCCACTAAGGCCCATCAAGGCCCATTAGTTCCCCCCCCCCCCGGGGGGGGGGGGGGGTTCCGATAACCCTCCTACACTCCGATAATTATTCCGTACATTTCAGAACTCATCCGGTGTCCGAATAACATCATCCAATATATCAATCTTTATGTCTTGACCATTTCGAGACTCCTTGCTTCATTTCTGTGATCTCATCCGGGACTCCGAACAATCTTCGGTCATCAAATCACATAACTCATAATACAAATCGTCATCGAGCGTTAAGCGTGCGGACCTTACGGGTTCGAGAACTATGTAGACATGACAGAGACACATCTCTGGTCAATAACCAATAGCGGAACCTGGATGCTCATATTGGCTCCTACATATTCTACGAAGATCTTTATCGGTCAAACCGCATAACAACATACGCTGTTCCCTTTGTCATCAGTATGTTACTTGCCCGAGATTCGATCGTCGGTATACTCATACCTAGTTCAATCTCGTTACCGGCGAGTCTCTTTACTCGCTCCGTAATGCATCACCCCGTAACTAACTCATTAGTCACATTGCTTGCAAGGCTTATAGTGGTATGCATTACCGAGAGGGCCCAGAGATACCTCTTCGATACACGGAGTGACAAATCCTAATCTCGATCTATGCCAACTCAACAAACACCATCGGAGACACCTTTAGAGCATATTTATAATCACCCAGTTAGGTTGTGACGTTTGATAGCACACTAAGTGTACCTCTGGTATTCAGGAGTTGCATAATCTCATAGTCATAGGAACATGTATAAGTCATGAAGAAAGCAATAGCAATAAACTAAACGATCATAGTGCTAAGCTAACGGATGGGTCTTGTCCATCACATCATTCTCTACTGATGTGACCCCGTTCATCAAATGACAACACATGTCCATGGCTAGGAAACTTAACCATCTTTGATTAGCAAACTAGTCAAGTAGAGGCATACTAGGGACACTCTGTTTGTCTATGTATCCACACATGTACTAAGGTTTTGGTTAATACAATTCTAGCATGAATAATAAACATTTATCATGATATAAGGAAATATAAATAACAACTTTATTATTGCCTCTAGGGCATATTTCCTTCAGTCTCCCACTTGCACTAGAGTCAATAATGTAGATTACATAGTAATGATTCTAACACCCATGGAGTCTTGGTGCTGATCATGTTTGGCTCATGAGAGAGGCTTAGTCAACGGGTCCGCAATATTCAGATCTGTATGTGTTTGAATCTCTATGTCTCCCTCCTTGACTTGATGACGAATGGAATTGAAGTGTCTCTTGATGTGTTTGGTTCTCTTGTGAAATCTGGATTCCTTCGCGAAGTCTATTGCTCCAGTATTGTCACAAAAGATTTTCATTGGACCCGGTGCACTAGGTATGACAGCTAGATCGGATATGAACTCCTTCATCCAGACTCCTTCATTTGCTGCTTCCGAAGCAACTATGTACTCCGTTTCACATGTAAATCCCGCCATGACGCTTTTCTTAGAACCGCACCAACTAACAGCTCCACCATTCAATATAAATGCGTATCCGACTTGTGACTTAGAGTCATCCGGATTAGTGTCAAAGCTTGCATCGACGTAACCATTTACGACGAGCTCTTTATCACCTCCATAAATGAGAAACATATCCTTAGTCCTTTTCAGGTATTTCAGGATGTTCTTGACCGCTGTCTAGTGATCCACTACTGGATTACGTTGGTACCTCCCTACTAAACTAATAGCAAGGCACACATCACGTCTGGTACACAGCATTGCCTACATGATAGAACCTATGGCTGAAGCATAGGGAATGACTTTCGTTTTCTCTCTATCTTCTGCAGTGGTCGGGCATTGAGTCTGACTCAACTTCACACCTTGTAACACAGGCAAGAACCCTTTCTTTTCTTGATCTATTTTGAATTTTCTTCAAAATTTTATCAAGGTATGCGCTTTGTGAAAGTCCAATTAAGCGTCTTGATCTATCTCTATAGATCTTGCCCAATATATAAGCAGCTTTACCGAGGTATTTCATTGAATAATTTGTTGGGGAACGTAGTATTTCAAAAAAATTGCCTACGATCATGCAAGATTTATCTAGGAGAAGCATAGCAACGAGTGGGGAGAGTGTGTCCACGTACCCTCATAGACCGAAAGCGGAAGCGTTTAGTAACGCGGTTGATGTAGTCCAATGTCTTTGCGATCCAACTGATCAAGTACTGAACGCACGGCACCTCCGCGATTTGCACACGTACAGCTCGGTGACGTCCCTCGAACTCTTGAACTAGCTAAGGCCAAGGTAGAGTTTCGTCAGCATGATGGCGTGGTGATGGTGATGATGACGTTACCGGTGCAGGACTTGGCCTAAGCACTACGACGATATGACCGAGGTGTAAAACTGTGGAGGGGGGCACCGCACACGGCTCAAGATCAACTTGTGCGTCTATTGGGTGCCCCCCTCCAAAGGGGAGGAGGAGGCCGGCCGGCTACAACGGGCGCGCCCAGAGGGGAATCCTACTCCAAGTAGGAATCACTACAAAAAAAAAGACACATCCGTGTCATTTTGGGCCGAACAAATTTTTTTTCTGTCATACATATGACACTTCTATGACGATAATTGTGACAAAACCCGGTATCATCATAGATGTGGTGGGCTCCTACTTCTATGACAAAAAATCATGACAGAAAATGGGCTTTTCGTCCTGGCGGGCCGGAGACGCAGATGCATGACATTCTTTGGGCGTGCATGACGGAAAAACCGTGGTAGAAGCGAGGGGAGGAAAATTTCGGGAGTTGCAGGTTACGGTAGGAGGTCGGGCCGAAGCGATGCGTGTTTTCTCGTGACGCGGCGCTGCTGCAGGTGCTGTGCCTTGGCTCTAATTGAACCCGAGCGAGGCGTTGGGCTCTAACTGAACACGAGCGATTGCACTGCGGGCTACACGTTACTAAACCCGACCGATCGATCAATGGCTGTTAACTGAACCCGATGAAGCGATTCCTTCGCTGCTGCTGCTAACTGAAGTCGATCGATTGGATGAACAGTGAGCGTTGCGGGGGGGGGGGGGTGGGGAGGTTGGATGAACAGTGAGCGGTGGCGTTGCCTCTGGATGAACAGGACCCCGTGATGTGGAGGGCTGGATGAACAGTACATGGTGGAAGGGTGGCCGTGGAGGGGTGGTTGAACAGTACCCCGTGGTGTGGAGGGCTGGATGAACAGTAGACGGTGGAGGGGTGGTTGAACAGTAGCCGGTTGAGTAGCGCGCGGTGGAGGCTGGATGAACAGGAGCCCGTGGAGGATGGAGGAGGTCGACGGTAGCCCGTGGAGGCTGGAGGAGGTCGACGGTGGAGATGAACAGATCCCGTGGAGTCCTGCTTTTGCGGTATGCCACACCCTCCCGGCGAACAGGACCCCTGCTTCGACCGTAGGAGGTCCGTTTCATCCGCTTTTGCGGTACGCCACACCCTCCCGATCAACAGGACCCCGTTTCGACCGTAGGGAGGTCCGCTTCCTCCGCTTTGCGGTACGCCACACCGCCTCCCGATCAACAGGACCCCTGCTGACCGCTTTTGCGTGCCACACCCTCCCTCGATCAACAGGACCCGCTCCGAACATAGGAGTTCCGTTTCCACCGTTGTGCGGTACGCCAGGCCTCGTTTCCATCGCCTGTTCCGTCCAAGCCCTCCCGATGAACATGACCACGCATTATGTTCCGACCCAGCCGGTTGGCTCCCCATGAACACGACGACGACGCTGTTTCTCTGTTCCGACCGAGCCATGTACGTATGCGCGAGTAGGCGTTTGAGACCCTGCCCGTATGTACGCATGTGGCCGTATTTTCTTTCTTGCACTCTCGCCGCTGTACGTACGTGTACATGCTACGTGCGCGCCTCTACTACGACACGTGCGCGCCTCTACAACGACTAGTATGTACGCATCGCGTCGACCGTAATGACAATAATACGACGCTTCGACCAGATGGGTCCCGACTGTCAGGCACTTCCTTGCCTGCGAAGATGTAGCTGGTGGGTCCCAGCAGTCAGGGGGGCGAATCGTTTTGTTTTTTTTGCCCGGACGCACTTCCTTGCGTGCGAAGATGTAGCTAGTGGGTCCCAGCAGTCAGGGGGCGAATAGTTTTTTTTTTTGCCCGGACACACTTCCTTGCGTGCGAAGATGTAGCTGGTAGGTCCGAACAGTCAGGGGGAAACGTTTTTTCGTGAAATACGGTGGCCCGTCCGGTGGGTCCCCGCTGTCAGGTGGAGGAATAATTATTTTGCATGTAATAAGGAGGCACTTCCCTGCTGCGGCCGTGGACCCAGCTGTCAGCCTCTCCACGTACAGTCCACGTCCGATGGAAGCCGTTCCTTGACCGCGTTGACCACGCCGCGCCGAGAGCACCAGGGCGGTGGACAAAGGCGAGGCCTAGGAAGGGGACGACGCGGAGCCGGGGAAGACGCGGCAGTGGATGCCCACGCGTAGAGGAGTATGAGGGTTCACTGGTTCGCTGCGGTGTGAGGCTGCCGTCACTGCAGGGGGTGTGGGTGAGTAGAGGGATGGCCTGGCCAGCGGTGGGAGTATTAGGGGGTGGTGACGCCTATGCCGCATCGCAGACGGCCACGGGAGGCAGGAGCACAAGGCACGACCGACGCTGGTTTGGGTGGCTGGAGCAAGAAGACCAGAGGTTGAAGAAGCACTACGGCCGTTGGATGGACATTGTACGGTCACTGGAGCTAGAATCGTGCATATTGACTAAGTTGACAAAGCCCTCCATCCCCGTCAACTTAGTAGGCCCACAAGTCAGCCTGCCACTATACTGGGTCCCAGCTAACAGGGGGCGTATTCATTTTTTGTGCATAATAAGGAGGCACTTCCTTGCCTGTGAAGATATAGCTGGTGGGTCCAAGCTGTCAGCGGCGGTAACATTTTTTTCGTGAAATACAGAGGCCCTTACGGTGGGTCCCCGATGTCAGGTGGAGGAATCATTATTTTGCGTGTAATAAGGAGGCATTTCCTTGCGTGCGGCCGTGGACCCAGCTGTCAGCCTCTCCACGTACAGTCCACTTCAGATGCATGTCGGTTGTTGACCACGTTGACCAGGCCGCGCCGAGAGCACCAGGGCGGTGGACGACGGCGAGGCCTAGGAAGGGGACGACGCGGAGGCAGGGAAGACTCGGCAGTTGTTTCCCACGCGGAGGGGAGTACGACTGTACGAGGGTTCACTGGTTCGTCCGCTGTCGCCGGAGAATAACAGTAGGTGTGGGTGAGTAGAGGGATGGCTAGGCCAGCGATGGGAGTATGGTGGGGCTGTGAGGGCTGTGCGGCAGCACAGCCGCCGCGGGGAGGAGGGAGCAGGCAGTCCCGCCGGCGCAAGTTTGAGCTGCGGGAGCAGGAAGACCAGAGATTGAAGAAGCACGAAGGCCGTTGGATGGACATCGTACGGTAACTAGAGCTAGAATAGTTCATATTGACAAAGTTGACAAAGCCCTTCGTCCCCGTCAACTTAGTATGCCCACAAGTCAGCCTCCCACCATGGTGGGTCCCAGCTAGCAGGGGGAGTATTCATTTTTCTGTGCATAATAAGGAGGCACTTCCGGTGGGTCCGAGCTGACAGCGGGGGGAACGTTTTTTTCGCGAAATACGGTGGTCCGTCCGGTGGGTCCCAGCAGTCAGGGGCAAACATTTTTTTCGCGAAATACGGTGGCCCGTCCAGTGGGTCCCAGCAGTTAGGGGGGAAACATTTTTTCCGTGAAATACTGATGGCACGTCCGGTGGGTCCCTGCTGTCAGGTGGAGGAATAATTATTTTGCACGTAATAAGGATGCACTTCCTTGCGGTTGCCGTGGACCCAGCTGTCAGCCTCTCCATGTACAGTACTCTTCCGATGCAAGTCTGTCGTTGACCACATTGACCACGCCGCGCCGAGAGTACCACGGCGGTGGACGACGGCGAGGCCTAGGAAGGGGACGACGCGGAGCATGCTAAGATGCGGCAGTGGATGCCCACACGGAGAGGAGCACGAGGGTTCACTAGTTCGGCTGCAGTGTGAGGCTGACGTCGCTGCAAAATAACAGGGGGAGTGGGTGAGTGGAGGGATGGCCTGGCCAGCGGTGGGAGTAGTATGGGGATGGTGAGGCCTCCCCGGCAGCACAGCCGGCAACGGGAGGTAGGAGCATGCGGCACGACCGGCACTGCTTTGGGCGGTTGGGGCAAGAAGACCAGAGGTTGAAGAAGCACTACGGCCGTTGGATGGACATCATTGACCACGCCGCGCCGAGAGCACCAGGGCGGTGGACGACGGCGAGGCCTACGAAGGGAACGACATGGAGCCGGGGAATTCATGGCAGTGGTTGCCCACGCGGTGGAGAGTACGAGGGTTGACTGGTTCGGCTGCCATCGCCGGAAAATAACAGGAGGTGGGGCCGTGAGGCCTGCCCGACAGCACTGCCGGCCACGGGAGGCGGGAGCAGGCGGTTCCGACGGCGCTGGTTTGGGCGGCTGGGGCAGGAAGATCAGAGACTGAAGAAGCACGATTGCCGTTAGATTGAGATCAGACTGTCGGACGCTGGTAGAGTCGATTGTTGACTAAGTTTCTTTTTTGCGAAACCTTGTGTACGCATGAACTTGGTAGGCCCACAAGTCATTATCAAAATCTTTGGCAGCCAACATAAAGCCCATTTGCTATTGTTTATAATTTGCAGCCCATTTGCTAATTCTTAAGTAATTGATTACAGCCTATTTTCTGCCCAGGACCACGGTAAAAAAGTTCAACCTTATAATGCATATTTCGGTGGAGTCCAAACTATTGTAATCACGAAATGATAAACATTTTTTTAAGAACTTATTGATTTGCCAAAAAAATCGTTTTGTTTTTGTGAGCAAATAAGACGTGGGACAATTGAGTTGCTTTAAGGGAAAACCAGTGGTAAAAAAATCAGCGCTGGGTGGGAAAAAACAACAAAAACAAGGTTGTAAATATGATAAGGGAATTTCATGTGTTTTCAATATAATGATACGTGTATATGAACTAATAAAACTATAGGTAGAGATTATAAAATGGATGTAGGACATGCGTTTCAAGAGAAAAATAGAACTGGGCTGTGTGTTTGATTCAGTAAAAAAAAACTGCCTGCAGATGTTGTAAGACAAAATATAACTAACGCTGGCGGGCCAGAGGCCAGTAAATACCTGCTGGATCTTTGTGCCTCGTTGTCATCATTGGTTGGCCTGTTAAAAACAAAACCAACCCTGGGCAGTCTGCAGCCCAGTTGAAACTTGCTCGACCTGAAAAAACAATATACGTGCTCAATAAACGAGAGAGAATTCTGCAAGTATGCATCGATAATCGGATGCGACACGGATATTTTTTTTTCGTGATAATAAGTGCATGCACTTGTTTCGAAAAAATTGGAGAACTGGGAATTCGAAAGGCGGGTGCTTATGCTTCCCATCAAATAAAAATCAGGTGCCTGAAAATTCGTTTCGAAACAAATGATTCAGCTTTATATCCACGCCGACCCTCGGCATGATGGTTGGAAACAAATGCAAGTTCATACCAAAAGATCTTTAACAACAATACCAACTTGCGGACGATAAGGTAGTACAACTACCAATATCTAACTAACTTATAGTCTTTTTACTACTGGCCCTAGTGTTCGTCTGGTAGAAAATCTTGCAGAGGACCAGTTCCCGCTCCTTCTCTTGCTCCAGGTCCCCGATGTGGTACTGGTGCATCACCCAGTTGGTCCTCTGCTGGTCGAAGTTCTTGTTGGTGTGCAGCACTAGAACCTTTTTTGTTGCCCGTCTGCCGGCCGTTGACCATCACCGGCAAGGTATCGTTGGTCTTGTGCCACATCGCGTGCATGCCGCACTCCGACTGTATCTTGAGACGCGTCCACGTGCCCCTTTTGAACGCCCTGGAATTGCGCTGGAACAATTGCTTCCTTAGGCCACTCGGTGTGATACCTGCAGTATTGTGGAACAAAGGTTTTAGTGTATGTATTTGGCATTTTCATAACATCTTTGGCATGTTGCAGTCACTTGTTTCACTTTTTATTAACTGTCAAATTTGTAATTTCTTCACCAGGTCTGCGTCTAAAAAGAAAAATAGAGCTATAAACAAAGGAATATGTTTGTGCAAGTAGACGGCCGATCAGTGTATTACCTGGAAGTTTCTCAGGTTGGGTGTAGCATATGTTGTGCTCGCTGTCGATGGTTGGTATGAACAAATCGATGAGCGACTGAAATCTCGCGCTGTCAGCACTCACTTTGGCCTCAAGGTGCTCGATCAGCTGTACATCGGCCAATCCTTCTTCGACTTGCATCGGTAATTCTAGTTATATGGTACTCAATGTATGATCAATCAACTGTTTTAAGTGAATGATGAAATATTTCGACAGATAAGTGGTACTCCAAATCTGAAGTCCAGAATACCCGAACACGCTGCCGGGATTCTTGTGTCACCTCACGTGCAGCGTGTTGTCACGTCAATTCAATGTGTGGACGTGATGAATAATTTGACCGACGTATACTAGTACTGCTATTGTACTACTTACTAGTCGTATTTAGTGTCACAATTTATACATAGGTTTAACTAACAAGTATGCACTTGAAGCCTAGGAGTGCTTCAAGCTAATAACAGTACATAATATCCAACAAAAGAGGGTCGTGCTACAACAGCAGAATACATGGCTCAGTCTAGATATCATCACGAATCAAGTTGTGCACATTTGCTATTGGCATGAACCACATCGCCGCATGTCAGGTTTGCAAAAGCCATCCATCGCATGGAAGCTTGATGCCTTTCACACACTTAATATTACCTGGCAACAAGCTGTGTCGACGAATCTCTGGATATGGTGATTCATGAAACCCATGGTATGATGTGTAAACACAACCTCCCTCGCGAATGGAAGTTGCGTAGCACAGTAATCATCGCCGGTGATATGATTGATGATTGGTTGGATGATAGAATAATTGAGATCGAGGAACAAGGAGTGGTTTCCGAGGCTGTAAACCCGCCTCCAGTTGAATACGCCTGGCCCAATGGAGCTGGGATCTTTCTCGAACATGAAGCAGCCATAGCCATCAATGTCACGACCGCCCCACGCATTGTACTGCATGTGGTTTGATGTAATGGTTTGGTCAATTTGGTACGTGCGAATGAGCATCAAATGACCGCCGTCAGCTGAACGAGCGATAAACCACCACCCATCGGCTGGTATGATTCCAGGTCCTGGAGTCATGAAGGCCAGCGATTTATGGCGCTGCTGCAACAATTCAAATTGGAGACCAAAAGGACAAAAATAAACAATCATGTTTAGAGTATGTGTGGAATTAAGATTATTATAACAGTGACACATATCATAGACAGAGTATTGCAATGCCGTGGTCATAATCATACCCCAAGTTAAAAAAATAAGCCAATGGCTTTCATATTCTAGCAACATGTCATGGTTCAAACATCATGTAACAATGAGAGGGAAACAGCTATGACAGTGCCTACTCATATTCTACCATAGCACTTACTACTACTGTTCTCATATCAACTCTAAGCAATAACATGCGTTGTTATAAAAATCTTGTAAACGAGAGTAACATATAGCAATCATGATGTTATGCTCATAATATGTATTCTCACAATCATTAGATGCCAACTGTTCTCATATCAACTCTAACAATAACATGTGTGGACATAAAAATGTAGGAAATGAGAGGAACACATAGCAATGATGTGGTTATAGACATGCTATGCATTCTAAATTTGTAACAAATGAACAGGCAGTCGTATTGATAAGGTAAAGATGAGATGAGATAGAACAATTACAAGACAATAGATTCCACCAGTATAGGCAGCCAATCTGTGCGTCGACTACGTAAACGATGCCATCGTGCACTATAGCATCAGACAAAAATGTTGCCTCAACAGGATTGATGTTGAGCCATAACCATGTAAAGCGACCAGATTCCAGATAGACTAATCCCATGTTGAACAAGGCAATGAGCTTGTAATCCATGTAGTCTTCTGATGGTGTGGGCAATTCGCAGATTACAACTTTCTGCAAACAGAGGTCGAGCCAAAAGCTTGACGCGTCTCGTGCATAGTAGGCAGGATTGTCCGGCGGGCCACGAGGCTCGATGTCAGCGGTATCCAACGATGGAAGGGTGATCTCTCGCTGGGTGTAGATATCCACGAGACGCCACGGACTATCGGTGTGGTGGATGAGGACGATCAAATTGGCCTTCATGCCCGCCCAGTAGTGGTCGTGCATGAAGGACAGGTGGACAGGTAGTGGTAGCATGTAGAGGGGCACCACGGCAACCTCCGTAGGATCGTCAAGTCGGTGTCTGTGCCACCTGCGAGGATCGGGCATCAGCAAGCAGGGTGTCTTGAAAAGAGACGGCCGGTTGCAGACGAGTAGACGGTACAAAGACACCGAGCATGCGGCCAGACGGACGGTGCTGAGTAGGTCCATACGACTACAGATCTGCTCCAAGAGAACATCGGGGAGGGAATTCCAATCGCGGCTCTGCGTGTCAGTCGGTTCTGCCATTGGGGTTTTCGGTGCCTGCGAGCCAGCGGGGAAGTGGATTCGGGCGGGCGAGCGAAGAAGCTTCTCCTCGTGTGGCCGGCAGGAACGGGGATATGGTACGCGCGAGCTACCAAGGAAGATGGCGCGGGCGGGCAAGCAGTGAGCGGGGGTAAATGGTGTGCGGCCGACGATGGGGAAGAGAGGAGGAAGAAGAAGGGAGGAGGAAGAAGAGTGGAAGACGGGGAAGAAAGTGCATTAAATCTCAATTCTACTAGTACTACTACCAGGATATACCGTCTTTTGGAGTGTAAATAGTTACACCGATGACATGTGGGTCTACCACAAGAGGGCCCATATGTCAGTTAATGGAGGACAGAGGTGCGTAGGCGTATTTGCGGAAGCGTGCTCCACTGACAAACATGATGGCAGTACCGGGTAAGGCTGATTTAGTAACAACAACACGCTGGTTCAGCTTATTAATTACGTGTCCCATCTGCTGCAGCGTGTATTGTCACTTCACTGCGAAGAATAGTTGAATAGTTCTCTCTGACCAAGATGGAGAATAATGGATCGCGAGGACTTCCTTTCTACAGTATCCCTATGCCTCTACGCTCACTTCACTCATTTTGCTCCGTACCTAGTCACTTGTTGAAATCTGTAGAAAGACAAATACTCCGTATTTGGGAACAGAGGGAGGCTTTTACTCCGCACTATTTGGGAACAGAGGGAGTATCACCATATGGAGGGAACAGAGGAAGCTTGAAATATGAACATGTCAATGGCAGGGAGTAAGCCCCATGCATGCATGCATGCATGCAACATGCAACACTCACACGTACACATGGACGCACGCAACACTCACGCACCCATGCGGCACACAGCACACGACGCAACACACACAACTCACGCTCAAGTGCTCAACCTACTCCCTACGTCCGTGAAAGACTGTACATTTAGAGATTTACACATTGACAAGGGCATAATTAACGCCCAAAAGTAGCAGACTTATGTGTGCATGCGACCATTGAGATATGAAGATTAAATGAAGGCCGTTGCATGCTGTAATTAAGGATAGACATGTAGCCTATACCTACAACACAAGTTGGTGCATTAGTCAATCAATATCGATTTAGATTAAAGGCTACATGCATTGGAAGTGTACATGTACATTATGTAGCACACTCTTTGTTTTGTAGCCGATGTACACTCTTTGTTGGAAGACCGAGGGAGGACACGTGCATGCACTCACATACACAGCCAGGGTGGTTCGCGCGCAAGGGTTGGACTCGTGTCGCGCCTGCGTAAAGTTTTGTTTAACTGATTTCTTTGCTCTGCCAACTGACAGGTGGGACCCAGAAACCAGGTGACAATTTAACCAGTCAACAAAGTGCCACGCCGCAAAACTATATATAGTGACCGTAAAGAGCGTATTGTTACATACGTTGACCGTGAGTGTATTTTTCTCATTTCAAATTAAGCCATATTAATCGGAAAGGACGCAGTATGGACTACTACTAGTAGTAGTACTCCTTTGATGTGTCCCGTCAACTCGCCGAACGAGGAGAAGCTTGCTTACTACGCCTCTCCCTTGCCCACGGGCGCGGTGGTTCGCAGGACGAGGAGAGGGTTTTGACTACAGCGCCCTCTCCCTCTCCCTCGCCCTCGCCCTCGCCCTCGCGGTGGACGTGCAGCAGTTCAATTGGTGTCAGATTGCCAGAAGCATATTGTACTGTAGTATCATCATTGTTGTACCTTCCGAAGAGGCGAAGAGCCAAGTGCAAGGTTCACACGAGTACGAACTATTGAACCTCCCGAAGAGGCAAAGAGCCAAGCGCAAGGTTTTATAGAAGTTGTCGTCCTAGTAGGAGTGTACTACAACTATAACGTCACGTATATCCAAAGCTGTGCCACCTTTATTTCTCAAAGAGCGTGTTGGAGCCCATGCAACAACCACACAAGTTGCACGTACACATAACACATTTACTAGTAATAAATTCTAAAGGACAAATGCCAGTATGCCACACAAGTTCATCTCCAATTCATGTGATAAATTTGTGAACGACTAGTCTACATATATTTACAGCGCTACCATTCACAATTACCGTACTCCACTTACACGTTATAGATGGACTACATGGATGTCCTCCTCCAGGTTCCAGTCCCAGGTGTTCTTCATGGATGGCACGATCCATAGTGATGGGCAACGGGAATCATTGTCGCAGCTTTCTAGTCCGGTTCCACACGATGGAGACTCATCCAAGCTGAAGCGGCATAAATCAGGGATAGCGTGTCCCAGCATGTCGTTCATCCGGCGGTGCGCAATGAAGACACAACCATGCTTCATGAACGGCAGACCTTCCGTGTCGTGCACGAAGGTGGCATCCGCTTCACAATGGGGTAGTTGTCCCCGATGAAAAGCGAGTACTCTCCAAGAGTGTTCCTCGGCACCGACGTAGCATCACGGGGGTCGAACTCGGCGCCGTTCATCTGGTACACGCAGCATCCCAGATCTAGACACATGGTGACGTACATAGTCAAGGTCCATGCATAATAATGTTGTGCTCAAATATGGCGGTCAGTAATACTGTGCAGCAAATAGTACTACTCCGGTATAGAGGAAGTAAAATAACTAGCTTATTATATATAGCCACTCTTGGCTACATGGATGAGGTAGTAAGACATGGAAAAACAAAAATTGTGGCAGCTAGTGGGTTCAAGTCTTCAAGGGCCTAGCTAGCTATACGCGTCCTCCAAGGTAAAAATTACTCCTACTAGTACTACTAAATATACTACTAGTACAAAAATGAAAGAGAAGGCGAGAGGGTTAAAAAATGGAATACCTGGGTAGATGGTGACGGTCCGATCGTGGTAGATTGTGTGACCATGTTGCACATCAGTGGTACAATGGGTAACGACTGCTAAGATAGTTGATCCCAATATGCCAAAGTCAGCTACAAGGTTCCAGGTTAGACCGAATCGCGGATGCAAATGCACATCCAAGATCGGCGATCTTATTTTGATCGGGGGATGACTGGTCCCTCGAAAATAATGGAGTACCGTTAGGGATGCAAATGATGGTTTGTGCATTCCGCTTGTAATCTCCCGTACCATAGGATGGCAACCAGATGAAACAAGTCCCCTGGCTTGTCACCGCGAAGAAGCGGCCTAGATGGCGCACGACGTCTTCGAACGTGTAGGGGTACAAATCTGCCGTCGCCAACATGCGCCAGCCTCTGCCGTTACTGCGTCTTGCATTGATGGCAATCCTTATGTCGAACACCGCGATGAGATAGCAATCGTCGTAGCCGCATCGCTTTGTCGGCGGGTCCGCAATTGCTATCTTCTTCAATCTCATGTAGGCATCATCATACGTATTCAAGCCCAGCCAGTCCGGAAGGCCGATCCCAATGGTGGAGAAGGGGTCTACCAGAACGGCCGCATCATGTGGATGTTGTGCAAAATGATGGTGGTATCCGGCGGAGGTATGCAAGCCAATCTTTGTTGGCACCAACCTGCACCTATATATAAGACAGTGGGCAGCGGAGAAATTACGGGATGAAAATGGAATAACTAAGTACTACATGATCAAACTCCATTACTGACCTGCTCATCGGACAAAATCCGACTACCTCTCAACGTCGACAACTCTAGCGGAGTCAATGTGCAACCATGGCCAGGGAGCGGTGGACTGTTTGAAGGATTGTCCCATAGAAGAACCTTCTCCTCGAGGACGCATGGAAGACCAACAAGCATGGCTTTTCCCAAGCCTGTTTAAGCAGCGTCTCGAAAAAGTTGGTGCAGGAAGCACCGAGCCTTGCCGCGGTGAGGACGTCGGAGCGGCATGTGATTTCTCCGAGAGGATCGTCGTCCAAGGTCTCCCAGCCCCGACGAGGAGGAGAACCGCCTGGCGAATCCATGGGAGCAGCGACGAACTGCCTTCTCTTCGGGGAGAGGGGAACTAGCGAGGACGAGATAAGAGCGTAGTAACCGCAGGGACTCGTCCCTTCCAACTGTAGATCGTTCCTCAGCGAAGGGGTGAGGCTATTATTTACTACTTGTACTAGCATTATGGATCGTTATGGGATTGCATTATACTGTAAATAATAGCACTAGTAAGAAATTTTTGGCACTAGGTAGTAGTTTTTGGCGTGGAATAAGAAATTTTGGTATGTTTTTGCCATTTTTGTACACGCCAACTAGTGTCAAAAACGCCTTACATTATGTCAAGGAGGAGTACGTGATTGCATCAGTAGCAGTACCAAGATTACTTTTCTCAACTAGTAGTGCGATGTACTGTACTTCTAGTCTAGTCTAGTATAGTGCACCAGTTTTGAACTCTTGAATCTCAGGGCCAAGGAGCTACGGTTGGAAGTGGAGGGTACTACTGTTCTCTAGAACCATCACTGTACTATCAATGCAGGGGAAGTACACCTGCGTAGTGGCCTAGTGGGTACTCTCAGTGCTATATTCAGCCGCTCCTCTCACGTAGGAGTAGCTGGCGTACTCAGCCCCTCCTCTCACGCATACACTAGCAGCCTGTTTATCAGCGACGGTTACTGCGGGGGCAGAACATTTGAGTTATTTGATACAGCGAGACTAGGCTTTTCGCTTCCATTTGTGGAGGTGTAATGGATCTCGTCGAACTTTGTTTGTACTAGTTCCTTCTTTATGAATGAGATGAAGCAAAGCTTTTGCCTCTGTTTAAAAAACACGTCAAGAGGAATTTCTTTTTTATAGTAGAGCCGATAATGGAGTGAAGTCCATGCGTGCAACGCCACAAGCTACAGAGTAGTAGTAGAGGGAACTGGATCCTCTAACATCAAAGAGGGAAGTCATGTAAGCTACAGTGCAAACTAGTGCAATGCAAAGAAGGAAAGTCATAGTATTTTATGAATATTGTACGGATCTACTGTAGCAGGTATTGTACGTAGTTACTGTTTGACAAAAATAAATCTAAAATTAATTTATTGCATCATAATTTTGTTTGTATGTATTTTTTGTAGATTTATACAATAGATTTGTAATTTGCAAATTAATTCAAGTTATTTTAGTCTTAATCATATGAATGTGAAGGAGGAAAGTTAGAGTACTGTAGCTTACATGACTTTCCTTCTTGATGTTAGAGGATCTGGTTCCGTAGTAGAGAACTTTACGTACGGAGCCATATTGCATAGTTCCCAATGCCCCGCCAGGCTTTTCCGGCTCCTCGGGCTTAATTGGGAGGCGCTAGTTTAAATATGCTACTAGCTGATGAGGAAGCTGCAAATGAGGTGCGGCTAGGGCGAGCACGCGAGCCACGGGATGCTGGGTAGGAAAACCGGTTCACGTGGCTAGGCTGTCCAGTGCACCCAGATTGTGGGGCCGCACGTCCTTTCGACTTCAAAACTCAAACTACCCGTGTAAAATATGGCTCGCAGTGAAGTGTACTAGTACTATTTTAAAAAAAAAGGCCGCCGTGCGTTCGGCCGGGATCGAACCCAGAAAACGAGGTATACACTCCCGTGACCACTAGTAGTACTCGTTGGAGTACAACGCAACCTAGAATCGCCTTTTGTCGCTAGTAGTACATACATTTCCCTAAAAGAAACCCCTAATAATGCAAGAAACCACTAAAATGCCAAGAAACTACTACCACTTGCATATGTGGCAGACTTAAGATAAGACTACCTTATCAACCATTGTACATGCTCTTACCAACAAAAATCCTCGAGTGACCTCCTACCTCTGGCCCATCCACCTAGTCATCCTCGGCCATGGGACGCAGCTACCACCGCCGGTAGAAGGCGTGGTCAAAACCGACGGCGATGCGGAGCCCATGTTGCGGCAGCCCGGATGCTAGCTCCGTCCAGCGCTCGCGGCCGCTAGCTAGCCAAGATAGCTCCGTCCAGCTGCTTGTCTGCAAGGTTTGCTAGCTAGATTGGTGTAACATCCCAAATTTAGGAATGTTAATATAATTAATTGAATTGTTTGTTTGTTTGCTTGAGTGAATTAAACTTGAGTGAAATTTGAACCTTTTCAAAAACTTTTGAATGAGAGGGAATAAAATGACTTTCCCCTTTTCCGGTAAATTCAAATTCATCCTATTAGAATCAATGAGAGAAGATGACATGACTTCTTCAACTATAAAGAATTTGAACGGAGTTTTGCAATTTAATTCTTTCAAATATTTGCACTTGCTTCTCTATTTTTCTTCCCCGAGAAATACCCCGAAAAATAAATTCTTGCAAGCAAGAAAGAGCGGAGGAAAATGACCCTCCAAAATCAGGGGCATTTTTGAAAATATTTGAAAGAAATAAAGCCTTTAGGGATTTTCTGAAAAACATTTTTTTAAGTTTTTATTTTGGCCGTGGAATAATGCTCATCATCTACATTTTATTTTTCTGATAATTTTAGTATATAAAAACTCTTTATTCCGAATTGATTTGATTTCCTTTTTATTGTTTTAGTTTCCTAATTTTAAAAATAGGAATGGAATCGTTTTTATTAGGAAAAACCTGCTGGCCCATTAAGCACTTTCTTATTCTAGCCCAACAAGAGATCATCTCCTTCCTCTGTTTCCTCTCACGTTACAGAAGCTTTCCATATCCATGGAGACATGAATCTCCACCTTCCCGATCTCCCTCGTCTTTCCATCCCAGCGCCTCCCGAGACCGCCTATAAAACCCCCTCCCTCTCCTCGCTCCATTTTTCCCATCACCACGCCTCCCTGCCCGTAGCCTCCTCGCCACCGTCCTCCTTTTCCTGCCTAGAACGCCACCAGAGCTCTCCTGGAACCTCCCCAAGCGCCGACCCCTCCTCCGCCACCCCCACCTCGCCCGGCGACCTCGCCTCACCGAGCAGCCCTCCACATCGCCGTCTCCTTCCTGCCATCTCTGCCTCACGTACAGGTAACTCCCTTGTTGTTTTTTTTTTTTCGTTTTCAGATTTATTTCCGTAACAGATTTAGTTCCGTTCTTGTTTAGCTTATAACTTTTGATCTAGAAGTCCAATGATGCTGATTCTTTTTGCGTTAGATCACAATTTTCTTGTAGTTTCCAAAAAAATATAATTTGTCTATGTTTGGATTTATAAAAATTGAGTTAGATCAGATTTGAATTAAAGCTTGTTTTGCTTATTCCGGGAGTTTAAAAATAGGTTTTTAATTAATTCTTTTTGCTCCTGGTCTCTAGGACCTTTGTTTATCCAGTAGTATTTAGTATTTTATTTCTAGGTTAATTTAAATTAGGTTTTTAGCAAAACAGTACTGTTTTATTATTAGTTCTGTTTTAGCTTTTTCTTTATTGTTTTTATTAGTTTTAAATTATTTCTTGTTGTCACTTTTGACAAAATTAGTTGTGTTTCTGTTAGACAACAGGAAAAATTTTATTTCTATTTAAAAAAATCTATTTTCCTTAGTTTTGTATGAAACCTTCTATAGGTCTTAGTTCGAGTTTTATAAAAGCTTTTTATTTGTTTCTTTTTGCAAATAAAATTTTATGTAAAAAAATACTTTCTGTTAAATTATTTATTTACATTTTATTTTCTGTTAATTTATTAGTTTAGTATTTTAATTGTTGTTAAGTTTTTACTTACGGCAAAACTATATTAGATGTTTGTAGCAAAGTCATAGATCTTCGTTAGTAGTTTTTCTTTGTAGTTTTATTTGAAGTTTCTTTTGATTTTGTTTGAGTTTTATTATCGATTTTCCTTGCTGTTTTGATTGTTATTTCGAGTGCTAAAATTGTTTGCTAGGATGTTTGCTTATGTGAATTCTATGTTTGACTATATAGATTTTGAAAGGAGAGACGACTAGTTATACCAAGTCAATTTCTGACAGCTTTTTTATCTTCATAAAGTATTACCATGCAAGTTCACTTTGACCATGCTTTCATACCTATGTTTTATTGCATTTAGTGACATCTTTGCAACCACCCCTCAGTAGTGTTATTGAATCCTTGTAGTTGAGTAGTATGCATGAGGTAGGAACCCATCCCCCTGTTACCAAGCCCGGGACGATATTTTATTTTAATGCTACGCTATAGTAGACGGGGTTTGGTATGAGTACTCGGGAGTGGTGTGAGAATGGAGGATTCTACGTCAATGACGACAACTCCATGATGGAATCTGCAAGGACTGCATCTTCAAGACCTCAAGACTTCAAGACTCGAGACAGGAATTCAATACACACTACTGGGTGAAGGACGGTTGACGGGCACCCTGGAGAAACCAGTGGTTGTCCGGGATGCATGGAGTAGCGCAATGACATCTTGAGGAAAGCTTCACCCAGACTCAAAGAGACGGAAGAATACTTCATGCCCGGAAGCTTACATGTGCAACCGCAAGTCATTATGGGCTCTGGCTTGGTTGACCTTAGTGGTGACTCTGGCTGGGACGGTGGTAGCAGATGTAGAACTACGGTAGGATGGGATGAGTACCGGACAGTGGTCAGAGGAACTCTTTGGAAGACCATGTTTCGGTCATCTTGTTCTCAAACACTCTGAAGTGCGAGAACGTAAAGAGAGGGATCGAATCTTGCGGGTAAAGTGTACAAACCTCTGCAGAGGGTTATAACCTAATCGATTAGCCGTGTCCCCGGTTACGGACAATTTGAGCCTCGACTTGGATCTATCTCGGAGCTCTCAACACCGGATTGATAACTTAATTGTGGGCAACATATGATGATTTTGGGCTATGAGACATCGGGTTACGGAACCATGTCATGATAGAAAACTCCATAATACAGATTTCATTTATTCCTTTGATGTAGGTAAAATAAAACCAGCTTTTACGCAAACAAAACTCAGATACAGAGCCATACAGCCATACTGCATATAGTATAGTTTATTATCTGTTTATTCATGTTGTGATCTTGCCGGTACATTCAATGTACTGACCTACACGGCTGCAACGTATCATGTTGCAGATATTTTCCTCGACGAGTAAGAATACGGTACAGGGTTACGGTCTACACTCAACCTGCCGATGGCGTTGATGGGACTCCACACCCGTTTGATTGTTTCCGCTGAGTATTATGAGGTATATATCAGTTTATATTATTTATACATGTGATTGCACTTTGATATATACATTGATGTACTGTGTGTGCCAGCATACTGATCCAGGGATGGCACAGTAACACAGAGGCTTGACCGTCTAAGGTCGGGTCGCTACAATTGGCACGGTAGCGCGGCGGCTTGCTCGCGCGCCCCGCGCTCAGGCCAGCCATCTGGCTCGAGCGAAGGCCAGCGCGGCGGCTTGCTCGCTCGTGAGTCACGCTCGAGCCAGCCTGCCAACCCGTGCGGAAGCCAGCGCGGCGTCCGGCCCTTCCGGCGGAGCGGCGGCAAACTCGCTCATCACCGGTGCCACCGACGAACACGCATCAGTACTGTTTGAAGTAATGTTCAGGAAAAATAATGATTTGAGGGGGAATAACAGGATAGAAGGTCATATGTGGGTCCCTCGTGTCAAAGGTCAAACAAAATGTGTTGGTTTAAGCTGCCTCGTCAGCACGGACGTGTGGGCCAACCCTGTCATAAATGGGTTTAAACGAACCTAATCGGTAGGAGTACTAGGTAGTATTTTTTGGCGAGGATTAAGAAATTTTGGGTATGTTTTTGCTATTTTTTGTACAATAGATTCTTCCTAGGGCTGGCTGAAAGTGGTAGTTTTTTGTTAAATACTCTACATATTGTAAGCAGGAGTGAAAGTTAAGCTTTGGAAGCCAATAAGCAAGGCTAGTTACATAGTGCATATGTGTACATGATTGAAAGTAAATATCAACCATGAGTGACTAATATCTTGATGGAAAACTCGAAACTATGGAATACTAGGAAAAAATGCATGGTTGGAAATACTAGCAATGTTCATGTCCGTTGCAACGAATCATAATTAGAATAACTAGTCCTCAACCCGTGCACCTGCACGGGTGCTAGGAGCTACTTGTTTTGGCATTATTTTGTATATTTTTTACATTATCCTAGCTCTTGAGTATTTATAAATGGAATTGATTTTCAGAAGGAGAGATACAGATGTTAATATGAGTCCATGTTCTCTCCACCTTCATTTAATGTAGTTGTTAATATTTATATAAAATTAATTATCTAAATGAAATAAAACACGGTTTCAATAAATTAGACAATAATGGTGATATTGATGTCCCACCAACCTAAATATGATGTTGCAGGATTAAAGCATTTTTTGTTATATATTATGTTTCAAAAATATATTTTGCCACGGTTAGTAACAATTGCAATTGCAGAGAGATTTGTGTGGCCCAAGTTTTAGTAACCTATCACAATAAATAAAGAAATAAACAATTTTAAACACACTATAATTCCTTTACTGGAACAAAATCATTCGGAACAGCATGTCTCAAAATTGTTCCAATTATTATTCATATGTACTATTGTATCAAGTACACTCTCTCTACATAGTCTTAGAAACAACTGTGGTAGCAAATGCAACCAAAGATTGAAATGAGTCTCGTATCATGGTTAGTGCCTTTGTACATTGGCTCTAAAGGCTAGCAGCCTCATAGTTTGTAAAGTGTCGTTAGATTATCATAGTACATAAGGTTAACAGAAAGCAAAGTATATGATCGATATATAGAGGAAATTAAAGCAATTGGTTAATTAAGTTAAATATCTTTTACTAACAAATTAAACTCATCACAAATACATATAACTCCGACGAAAGATGCGAGTTCGATAGAACTTCGAGGAAATTCGGAATCTCTAGTTTGTTTTGCTGGTAAACAAATTGTTTTTTCCTTTAACTAAGCGTGAGGGCCAACCTGGTAAAAGAAGTGCTTTATTGTTGTATAGGTGGCATGCATGGCACGTTTGGAAGTTGGAACTTGATGGGAGGGCCAACCTTGAGTCGTCTTGCTTGTATGCTTGTCGCAGTGACGTTTGTAATGGCACCTTCGCTTCTTCTCCTCCCTCTGGCACCGGTGTCTAGGTCCTCAACCACCATCAGACTGAATCCCAATATAGCAAGTTCACGGCCAAAGAGCTCCGGGTAAGTGTGGAGCTCCAGCCGGCAGATGGGTAGTATGACGGCTGATAGTTTCAGCGCCTTCATCCTCGACATCTCGTTTCACCCAGCGCAGTGCGAGCCCTGGCATATAGAATCAAGCGCACACCACTCAATACACTCATGTTCCTTCCTAGAGACTTTGACTCCATTGTAATGGTCGGCTACCCCACCAAGACTGTCATGTGTATGATTCATTGGTACAATTCTGAGTATACAGCCTTCCTACACTGTGTACGAACCCTTGGCCCGTAGACTTCTATGGCACTGGCAACACGTCCAGCCTTCCTGGCTTCCTCTACCCCATGACTGAAATTTCTTTTCCATAAAAAGCCTTTCTACAGGATGTGAGGCTTGAAGTTTCTTGTATGTGCATGGATGTGTTTTTTTGGACGGACATATGAGACGTGAGCATTGAGGACTTTTTATTTGTACATGTCTTTTTTTCTTTGTTTACCCATGTACGTGATGTTCCTTTTTTAAATGAGGCAACATTTAAAGTATTTTTCTTGTATGTGCATGTATGTTTTTTTTTGCACTGACATTTTTTGAGTAATTGATAGTATATGAGACGTGAGCATTGAGGACTTTCTATTTGGACATGTGTTTTTTTCTTTGTTTGCCTATGTACGTGAGGTTCCTTTTTTAAATGAGGCAACGTCCATTAGTGTAAGAAGGCACGCACTGCTTTTTTTCAGAAATTGGGCGTGGGTGTTGGGGACACTTTTTAGTACGTGCCAGCTTAATTCTATCTATGTACGCGGTATTTCTTTTCTTAAATGAGGTAACGTCTTTTAATAGATCTTGACCATCAAATTTATAATCTGATGGCTAGATTAATTTTTTTATGTGGAATGTTTTTTTTGGACTTACATATGAGACGTGAGCATTAAGGACTTCTTATTTGTACATGTGTTTTTTTCCTTTGTTTGCCTATGTACGTGAGGTTTCTTTTTTAAATGAGGCAACATTCTTTAATGTGAGAAGGAACATGCTGCTGATGGTTTTTTCAGAAATTGGACGTGGGCATTGAGGACACTTTTTTTGTACGTGTCAGCTTAATCCTATCTATGTACGTGGTATTTTTTTTTAAATGATGTAACGTCTTTTAATAGATCTTGACCATCAAATTTATAATTGGATGGCTAGATTAATTTTGTTGATGTGGATTAACGTGAAGCCTCTTATGGTGCCTCCAATTAGTAAATATAAGATACTTATTCACAAACTTGGTACAAAACACTCTAATTTTGATATATATATGTTTCAATTAGAATATATTCCTTGAGCTGCTTTGGTGAGGTCAGGGAGGGATGTGGTTGGTTTTAAGATACTAATTATGGGTTTTTCTGCAAATTGGTAGACAAGTGGGATGTTGGTGAGAAAAGGCAACAACTTACCTCACAATCATTAGATGCAGATCTAATGGTCATAAACGACGGATGGCAGACAGACCAGCATCACCAACTTAGTCTTGTGTAGGAGTTCTAGCAAGATCCGTGCATTGCACGGAACATCAAGATGCATTTTTTATTAAAACACTTGTTGTGATTGATCCTTGCGGGAGTAATCCCATGTGTAAAAACTAATGATATCTCGAGAAATATGAGATAAGGTGAAGAGGAGTGGGGTGTGGTGGTGGTTGGTGGTCGGACAGAGAAGAGGCATGGGGATTGACGACGCCGGCAGCGGCCACCAGGCCAGTTTGTTCCAGAGGCTTCCTTTCTTAATTGCTCAACAATGAGGTTTGTTGGAGATAGGGATGAACGAGGGAAGGCCTTGTCTGCAAATGTGGAGAGGGGTGCGGGTATCTTTTAGTTTAATTTCCATCCGTCAGATATAGATCGGACGGCCTATATTGCAAGATGGCACACGTACCATCATCACCACCTCGGTTTTTTATAAGAGAAGAAATATAAGTATGGAGATACAAACGTATTATCGATACTTGCTTCCATAAACTAGCATCTACATTCTATTCAACGCCTCGGCATGTGGGGCCTTAGCACAATGACTTCTCAAGTGTGTAAAACAAAGATTTTCCCGTCGCCGACAAGGAGGGGGTGACGGCGGCGCGCTTTTTGGCTTGCTCTAGTCCTAGTATAGTCATACTAGGTGGTCTAAGAAAGTGTAGATTTATTCTTTTTCACGTCTCGTGTTCGCCGTACTGCCACGACTGTTGATGAATAGACGGTAAGTTATTCACGGGGACACCCTTGATGAGCGCGTTTGCGAGAGAGAGAGAGAGAGAGAGAGAGAGAGAGAGTGAGTGTGTGTGTGTGTATGTGTGTGTGTGTGCGTGTGTGATATGTTAGAGACTGAGGCAATGATAACAGATTCTTTGTGTCTATGTGTGTGGAGGATAGAGAGAGACATGTACATGGGGCTTTGTGTTATGTGACGTGGAGACACATATACATAATTAGAGAGTGAGTGTGTGAGATACACATGCGGACATGGGGAGAGATGAGGATCCAGATAAATGGCTGTTTGTGCGTGTTTGTGTTTGTTTGTGCACGCGTTTGGGTGTGAGAGGGAGAGAGTGTACGTGGAATAGAGAGACCACTGATGATGTAACCTAGTATAAGGGAAGGGGGGAATGGTGTGACATGTGTAGTAGCGGGAGAGCACGGGTGCTGGCTAGGGGAGCAGACTATTTGGAAGAGACATCGAGTGTGTGTGTGGGAGAGGGGTGTGAGAGCGAGAGAAAGAGAGAGCTAGCGACGGAGAGAGATAGAGAGAGAGGAAGAGAGGGGGCGAGAGGGGTCGTTTGTGTCCATAAATGGCGTATAGATAGGGAGACAATGTTGATGTTGTCCGAAATTGGCCTATGAACGGAGACGCAAGGGAAGCGAGTCATCGTGTGTGTGATAGGGACTTCATGAGAGATCTAGAATAGATGGTGTAGATAACAATGTGCGAAATTGAGAACGATTATACATTAGGGAGCTATGCAAAGAGTCACGACATATATGTATGCAGGGAAGGAGCTGGGGCGGGTCCGCATGTGGGAGAGATAGAAAGAGGAGAGTGGTGCACAAGGAGACAAAGTGTGCTTGTTTGCAGTGGGGGTGGTGTTTGAGGTGAGTGCGCGAGAACCACATAACTAGGGAGATAGACGTTTGGGGGCGACGTTTTGTGTGTATGGGAAATATACACTCTACATAGTGTTTGTGCTTGGGTAAGAGAGATAGCGGGAGACCTAGAGAGTGAGGGAAGAGATGTGTGCATGCCCGAGAGACAAAGTGTTAGAGACCTATGTTGGGGTCCGGACTTTACAAGAGAGAGGGGTATTAATGTGCTCGTGTGTTGGTGTTTGGGGGAGAGAACGACTTCTCTATGTGTGTGTGTGTGGGGTGGTGGTGAGGGGGGGGGGGGGGGTTGACTTCAGATAAAGAGTGCGGTGTCTATATTTGAGGGACTTTAGCGTAATTGAGATATTGTGCACTCATGGTTGATCCATTTGTTTCACAGTTTGTAATATTAGATAACGAAACTATTGAACATGCGTGATATACCTTGATGTACCCGAATTACAAACCTAAGATTAGAATTTTGGAATTCGACTCCATCATTAGCTTTTGTAATTCATTTAAACGGAGGTACATTTTTTAAGCCGGGATTTCGTGATCTCAAATTCATATATCAAACCTAGAGATATACACGTACGGGCATGTTCAAACTTTATAATCATCCACTTTGTTCATACACATACACATTTTTGCTTTTGTCATCATATTTAGGATAAACACATTTGGAATTTCATTTGAATTGGACCGTATGATGGTATTTGCTTGTAGTAGCTCAATGATCCATATTTGAATTGAATGGACAATCTAAGTTTCGAGTTGGAGACATTGATTTTCAAAACTTGCACATTTTTTTTGCGTGCAAAACAAACAAATTGACGGCCATGATATCATAGCGGCTGTACGAGAGCAGAATACTTATAATTTTCGGCGCCAAAAGCTTTCAAACTTCTGTAGCGACCCGACCTCAGACGGTCAAGCCTCGTTATCTTGTGCCATCCTCGGATCAGTATCTTTGGCACACACAGTACATCAATGTATATATCAAAGTGCAATCACATGTATAAATAACGTAAAATGATATATACCTCATAATACTCAGCGGAAACAATCAAACGGGTGTGGAGTCCCATCAACGCCATCGGCAGGTTGAGTGTAGACCGTAACCTCGCACTGCACTCTTACTGTCGAGGAAATATCTGCAACATGATACGTTGCAGCCGTGTAGGTCAGTACATTGAATGTACCGCAAGATCACAATATGAGAAAACAGATGATAAAACTATACTATATGCAATATGGCTTTATGGCTCAGATCTGAATTTTGTTTATGTAAAAGCTGATTTTATTTTACCTACATCAAAGGAATAAATGAAGTCTGTACTATGGAGTTTTCTGTCATGACATGGTTCCGCCAACCGATGTCTCATAGCCCAAAATCATCATAAGTTGCCCACAATTAAGTTATCAATCCGTGTTGAGAGTTCCGAGATAGATCCAAGTCCAGAGGCTCAAATTGTCCGTGAATCGGGGACACGGCTAATCGATTAGGTTTAAACCCTCTGCAGAGATTTGTACACTTTACACGCAAGATTCGATCCCTCTCTTTACGTTCTCGCACTTCAGGGTGTTTGAGAACAAGATGACCGAAACATGATCTTCCGAAGAGTTCCTCTGACCACTGTCCGGTACTCATCCCATCCTACCGTAGTTCTACATCTGCTAGTACCGTCCCAGCCAGAGTCACTACTAAGGTCAACCAAGCCAGAGCCCATAATGACTTGCGGTTGCAGGTAAGCTTCCGGCATGAAGTATTCTTCCGTCTCTTTGAGTCTGGGTGAAGCTTTCCGCAAGATGTCATGGCGCTTCTCCATGCATCCCGCCAACCACTTTGGGTTCTCCAGGTGCCCACAACCGTCCTTCACCCAGTAGTGTATATTGAATTCTTGTCTCGAGTCTTGAAGTCTTGAGGCCTTGAAGATGCAGTCCTTGCAGCTTTCATCATGGTGTTGTCGTCATTGACGTAGATCCTTCATTCTCACACCACTCCTGAGCACTCATACCAAACCCCGCCTACTATAGCGTAGCATTAAAATAAATAACGCCCCGGCTTGGTAACAGGGTGATGGGTTCCTACCTCATGCATACTACTCAACTACAAGGATTCAATAACACTATCGAGGGGTGGTTGCAAGGATGCCACTAAATGTAATAAAAACATAGGTATGAAAGCAATGATCAAAGTGAACTTTCCTGGTAATACTTGATGAAGATAACAACGCTGTCAGAAAATGACTTGGTAGAACTAATCGTCACTCCGTTGAAGATCTATATAGTCAAACATAGCATTCACATAAGCAAACATCCTAGCAAACAATTTTAGCACTCGAAATAACAATCAAAACAACAAGGAAAATCGATAATAAAACTCAAACAAAATCAAAAGAAACTTCAAATAAAACTACAAAGAAAAACTACTAACGAAGATCTATGACTTTGCTACAAACATCTAATATAGTTTTGCCGTAAGTAAAAACTTAACAACAATTAAAATACTAAACTAATAAATTAACCAAGACCTATAGAAGGTTTCATACAAAACTAAGGAAAATAAATTTTTTTAAATAAAAATAAAATTTTTCCTGTTGTCTAACAGAAACACAACTAATTTTGTCAAAAGTGACAAAAAGAAATAATTTAAAACTAATAAAAACAATAAAGAAAAAGCTAAAACAGAACTAATAATAAAACAGTACTGTTTTGCTAAAAACCTAATTTAAATTAACCTAGAAATAAAATACTAAATACTACTGGATAAACAAAGGTCCTAGAACCTATTTTTAAACTCCCGGAATAAGCAAAACAAGCTTTAATTCAAATCTGATCTAACTCAACTTTTATAAATCCAAACATAGACAAATTATATATTTTTGGAAACTACAAGAAAATTGTGATCTAACGCAAAAAGAATCAGCATCATTGGACTTCTAGATCAAAAGTTATAAGCTAAACAAGAACGGAACTAAATCTGTTACGGAAATAAATCTGAAAACGAAAAAAGAACAACAAGGGAGTTACCTGTACGTGAGGCAGAGATGGCAGGAAGGAGACGGCGATGTGGAGGGCTGCTCCGGCGAGGGGGGCGAGGTCGCCGGCGAGGGTGGGGGTGGCGGAGGAGGGGGTCGGCGCTTGGGGAGGTGGCGCTGGGCGATGGGGAGGTTCCAGGAGAGCTCCTGGTGAGCGTTTCTAGGCAGGAAAAGGAGGACGGTGGCGAGGAGGCTACGGGCAGGGAGGGGGCGTGGTGATGGAAAAAATGGAACGAGGAGAGGGAGGGGGTTTTATAGGCGGTCTCGGGAGGCGCTGGGATGGAAAGACGAGGGAGATCGGGAAGGTGGAGATTCCTGTCTCCATGGATATGGAAAGCTTCAGAACGTGAGAGGAAACAGAGGAAGGAGATGATCTCTTGTTGGGCTAGAATAGGAAAGTGCTTAATGGGCCAGCAGGTTTTTCCTAATAAAAACGATTCCATTCCTATTTTTAAATTAGGAAAGTAAAACAATAAAAAGGAAATCAAATCAATTCGGAATAAAGGGTTTTTATATACTAAAATTATCAGAAAAATAAAATGTAGATGATGAGCATTATTCCACGGCCAAAATAAAAACTTAAAAAATGTTTTCAGAAAATTCCTAAAGGCTTTATTTCTTTTTGCAAATAATTTTTAAATAAAAACTTTGGTTTTTCTTGGCTCAAATATTTTCAAAAATGCCCCTGATTTTGGAGGGTCATTTTCCTCCGCTTCTTCTTGCTTGCAAGAATTTATTTTTCGGGTATTTCTCGGGAAGAAAAATAGAGAAGCAAGTGCAAATATTTGAAAGAATTAAATTGCAAAACTCCGCTCAAATTCTTTATAGTTGAAGAAGTCATGTCATCTTCTCTCATTGATTTTAATAGGGTGAATTTGAATTTACGGAGAAGGGAAAGTCATTTTATTCCTCTCATTCAAAAGTTTTTGAAAAGGTTCAAATTTCACTCAAGTTTAATTCACTCAAGCAAACAAACAAACAATTCAATTAATTATATTAACATTCCAAAATTTGGGATGTTACAAACCTACCACACTTAAAATGAATCTCGTCCTCGAGATTCAAGAGGCTAGCAAGAAAAGGTTAGGGTTGGGGTCTTCTAGCAAATGTCTTGGTCGAAGGTCGGGTGCTACCACACTTAAAAACAAGGTCATGGTTCCAATAAACTCAGATATTTCCTCTGGAGGGCTGACAATGTATGTCTCTTCACATATCTTACAATAGCTCCTTCATTAAAGCTCTTCATCGTGAAGCATAGAGTTTTCCTCAAAAGCTTGGGTCGGTTCGTCAAAGTTGAAGTTCGTCCGAGGCTGGATCTTCTTAGCTGATAGGTCCGTGTCCACTCTAGACAACTATCGAAATACTCATGGTGGTCTACCATTAATGGTTTCTCATGCAGAAAACGGGTCTGGGTTGAACTTCACCGTATATCCTACGATTGGCAACGGTTGCCTGTAAAGGGTTCCATCGTACTACCATTCTATGGTTTTATGGCTTATCGTGTCGACACTCTTCTAAGGTTTTCAAGGCTCTCTGATTTTCCATCAACATATGATAGTTCATGATAGAAGTCTTCGGTATGGGGGCCAATCCATCCCGCATTTGAATCATTACCACATACGTAAACAAAGTGAATCACGTATTCTAACACTTGGGCATACTCACAAGCATTGCAGAATTTCTCTTGTTGATTTAACCGAGTTCGTGATAAATCCATGGTTTCTGCAAGCCAAACAAAATATCTATCGTTACTTCACTACTCTCGTGTTTTTGCGTAACCTCCTACGTAAACTTATGCTGATTGGATCACCGATTCTTCCAAATTTCTTCCTTCATCAAGGGTACATCTGTTCCTTTTCAAAATCCTGGGCCTGTGGGTTATGGCCCACTTCAACACTAGTGCAGCTTTAACTCATCCTTGGAGTAACTCTCATGTTACACCTCCTTTAAATCCAATAGTACTTCTTCCTTCATACCCTTGTGGTGACGATCATACAAAACTCCAACTTATTTTGTCCAGCTTCCTTCTATGGCCGTCATGAATAACACGTTTCTTTCTTCATTGATCCTGTGGCTTTATAGAGTACTATGACCAAAAGAAGTGCACAAGTTTATCCATAAAATCTCATTAATCTCATATCAATCTTTCATTACATCCTTAACCATTTTCAGAATCCAAATTCCAAAAAGTACTTGTTACAAATGCTGCCACCCACATGATTTGGTATGGTCGACATTACTTCCACTTTATTTATTTATCCTCCTCGAGGATTCTTCAATCCCCAATCGAATTGTGCGACATGAGCCTTGAAATCTTCAATCTTCTGTTTCATCATGGTGGTCTTGAGCTTCACCTTCATCATCTCTGCATGCACTTCGCTTAGGTATTCCCGAGTATAACGGAGTCTTGCTTCAAGTATTTCTCCGATCTGGCGTATGGCTTCCATGGCTGCTTCACGAACGCATCGAAGAAAGTTGCTTGTGGCACACGTGAGATGAAAAAGTACTGCCCCATCATCTTTGGGCAAACTCCTTTCAAATGGTGGAGGTGTACCTCCACATACCAAAGTTCCACTCCCTTTTGCATGAAAGGGTAGCCTTTGTAGACTGCATCTCCTTCAAGGTGAATATGCTTCATCATGTCCTTCAGGATCTTCGGGTAATCATGATCACTTGTCAGGGTCATGATAGTTTCAGGGCCCTTAATGAAAGACTCATAAAGGGTTGTCATCTGCATGTGTAGGGTAAGAGGGGTGCTCAGAACAAGGAATGTATCTCCATGGGGAAATTGCAATTGTCTCCAGAAAAGTTTGGTGTTCAGTTGTCCATGGGTTCAAGATTTGAGGTCCGTTGAGATAGAAAGAGAAAGCAATTACCCACTCATCAACAAAATTATCGCTTGTAATGGGCCGTTCTACTAGGGTTTCGTTTCTAAGTCCTCATTTCTTGGTCTTCAATGCTCGGAGTTTCCAATTCTCGATGCTTTTCCCATATGAAGGCCTTCTACCATTCTTCCGTAACTTACGTCTCTCATGGTTGAAATAAATACAAACCTACGAATATCGCATCTATCCAACCATTCAATAAACACACACAAAAAATAATAGCAACCAAGCATTCATTTATTCAATCAATACTACAGTATCGCCACCCACATAAGTTGGTATGGTCAGATACTTAAATCGAGAAAGCATTCATCTTTATTTCTCTCATGGTGGGATACTACTAATTTATTAGGAACTTGGTCATTGTCCCCACTGGGGCTTCTTCCGTGGACTTGATCTCCTCCAGCTTCTTCTGCTAGATTTTCTCCTGTCGACACGGAGTTTTTGTGACGACCCTGTATGTCCTGAAGTTGTTCCTTGAGCTTCTGGATTTCAATGTCCTTGGCATGAGACATGGTCCTGCTGTTCTTCAGTTCCTGACGCATCCTCGAGATCTCGAGGTTCTCCTCCTCCAGCTTGTTTACCTTCAGTCTCTGAGTCTTGACCTCTTCTCGTAGTGCTTCATTGTCGAACAGGGCTTCCAGGAGGTCCATCTGAAGATTCTTGACGTATTGTTCCAGATCCTGATTGTACACTAAAAGTGGGGAGAACTTCATCTTCTGCGCTTCCGTCAAGGCAATAGTTGCTCCATCAGACTTCTGCCATCCAACCCTTCCAAAGAAGTGTGGGTTTAGTGCAGCACGATGACGGTAGCATAAACGTGCAATAGCATCACGGACGGCAGTGTTGATGCCCATATCACAGTCACCATTTATAGTTCCGAAGCTGATGTCTGCAGTCTTGGGGGCTTCTTTACGACCAAAAGCTTGGGTCTTGACTCCCCATGATCTGGACGTCCTCTTAGTTGCCTTGATCTCAGGTATCGGTAACTTCAAAGCACTGACTAGCTCCACAAGAAAGGGGCCTCCAAGAACCTTCTCGTAGTGTTCTCTTTTGTTCAGAATGTAGCTCTCCATATATAGTTGGAAATAAGGAAGGTTCAGTAAAAGGGATCAGGTGTTACGAGAGTAGTACAAAACAAAGGTCATTCCTATTGGGGTCTTCATATTGCTAAGTCATTTTCTAGGGTCACGTTCTACAGCCAACATGTGCTCGATACCATATTCAGAGCGACCCGACCTCAGACGGTCAAGCCTACGTATTCTTGTGCCATCCCTGGATCAAGATATCTTTGGCACACACAGACATCAATGTATATATCAAAGTGCAATCACATGTATAAATAGCGTAAAATGATATATACCTCATAATACTCAGCGGAAACAATCAAGCGAGTGTGGAGTCCCATCAACGCCATCGGCAGGTTGAGTGTAGACCGTAACCCTGCACTGCACTCTTACTGTCGAGGAAATATCTGCAACATGATACGTTGCAGCCGTGTAGGTCAATTACATTGAATGTACCCCAAGATCACAATATGAGAAAACAGATGATAAAACTATACTATATGCAATATGGCTTTATGGCTCAGATCTGAATTTTGTTTGCGTAAAAGCTGATTTTATTTTACCTACATCAAAGGAATAAATGAAGTCTGTACTATGGAGTTTTCTGTCATGACATGGTTCCGCCAACCGATGTCTCATAGCCCAAAATCATCATAAGTTGCCCACAATTAAGTTATCAATCCGGTGTTGAGAGTTCCGAGATAGATCCAAGTCCATAGGCTCAAATTGTCCGTGAATCGGGACACGGCTAATCGATTAGGTTTAAACCCTCTGCAGAGGTTTGTACACTTTACCCGCAAGATTCGATCCCTCTCTTTACGTTCTCGCACTTCGTGGTGTTTGAGAACAAGATGACCGAAACATGGTCTTCCAAAGAGTTCCTCTGACCATTGTCCGGTACTCATCCCATCCTACCGTAGTTCTACATCTGCTAGTACCGTCCCAGCCAGAGTCACAACTAAGGTCAACCAAGCCAGAGCCCATAATGACTTGCGGTTGCACTGTAAGCTTCCGGGCATGAAGTATTCTTCCGCCTCTTTGAGTCTGGGTGAAGCTTTCCGCAAGATGTCATGGCGCTTCTCCATGCATCCCGCCAACCACTGGGTTCTCCAGGTGCCCGTCAACCGCCCTTCACCCAGGAGTGTGTATTGAATTCTTGTCTCGAGTCTTGAAGTCTTGAGGCCTTGAAGATGCAGTCCTTGCAGCTTTCATCATGGTGTTGTCGTCATTGACGTAGATCCTTCATTCTCACACCACTCCTGAGCACTCATACCAAACCCCGTCTACTATAGCGTAGCATTAAAATAAATAACGTCCGGTAACAGGGTGATGGGTTCCTACCTCATGCATACTACTCAACTACAAGGATTCAATAACACTACTGAGGGGTGGTTGCAAGGATGCCACTAAATGCAATAAAAACATAGGTATGAAAGCAATGATCAAAGTGAACTTGCCTGGTAATACTTGATGAAGATAACAACGCTGTCAGGAAATGACTTGGTAGAACTAATCGTCACTCCGTTGAAGAGCTATATAGTCAAACATAGCATTCACATAAGCAAACATCCTAGCAAACAATTTTAGCACTCGAAATAACAATCAAAACAGCAAGGAAAATCGATAATAAAACTCAAACAAAATCAAAAGAAACTTCAAATAAAACTACAAAGAAAAACTACTAACGAAGATCTATGACTTTGCTACAAACATCTAATATAGTTTTGCCGTAAGTAAAAACTTAACAACAATTAAAATACTAAACTAATAAATTAACAGAAAATAAAATGTAAAATAACTAATTTAACAGAAAGTATTTTTTCCATAAAATTTTATTTGCAAAAAGAAACAAATAAAAAGCTTTTATAAAACTCTAACTATGACCTATAGAAGGTTTCATACAAAACTAAGGAAAATAAAATTTTTTAAATAAAAATAAAATTTTTCCTGTTGTCTAACAGAAACACAACTAATTTTGTCAAAAGTGACAAAAAGAAATAATTTAAAACTAATAAAAACAATAAAGAAAAAGCTAAAACAGAACTAATAATAAAACAGTACTGTTTTGCTAAAAACCTAATTTAAATTAACCTAGAAATAAAATACTAAATACTACTGGATAAACAAAGGTCCTAGAGACCAGGAGCAAAAAGAATTAATTAAAAACCTATTTTTAAACTCCCAAAATAAGCAAAACAAGCTTTAATTCAAATCTTATCTAACTCAATTTTTATAAATCCAAACATAGACAAATTATATATTTTTGGAAACTACAAGAAAATTTTGATCTAACGCAAAAAGAATCAGCATCATTGGACTTCTAGATCAAAAGTTATAAGCTAAACAAGAACGGAACTAAATCTGTTACGGAAATAAATCTGAAAACGAAAAAAAACAACAAGGGAGTTACCTGTACGTGAGGCAGAGATGGCAGGAAGGAGAAGGCGATGTGGAGGGCTGCTCCGGCGAGGGGGCGAGGTCGCCGGCGAGGGTGGGGGTGGCGGAGGAGGGGGTCGGCGCTTGGGGAGGTGGCGCTGGGCGATGGGGAGGTTCCAGGAGAGCTCCTGGTGAGTGTTTCTAGGCAGGAAAAGGAGGACGGTGGCGAGGAGGCTACGGGCATGGAGGGGGCGTGGTGATGGAAAAATGGAACGAGGAGAGGGAGGGGGTTTTATAGGCGGTCTCGGGAGGCGCTGGGATGGAAAGACGAGGGAGATCGGGAAGGTGGAGATTCCTGTCTCCATGGATATGGAAAGCTTCAGAACGTGAGAGTAAACAGAGGAAGGATTTGATCTCTTGTTGGGCTAGAATAGGAAAGTGCTTAATGGGCCAGCAGTTTTTTCCTAATAAAAACGATTCCATTCCTATTTTTAAAATTAGGAAACTAAAACAATAAAAAGGAAATCAAATCAATTCAGAATAAAGGGTTTTTATATACTAAAATTATCAGAAAAATAAAATGTAGATGATGAGCATTATTCCACGGCCAAAATAAAAACTTAAAAAAATGTTTTTCAGAAAATTCCTAAAGGCTTTATTTCTTTTTGCAAATAATTTTTAAATAAAAACTTTGGTTTTTCTTGGCTCAAATATTTTCAAAATGCCCCTGATTTTGGAGGGTCATTTTCCTCCGCTCTTTCTTGCTTTCAAGAATTTATTTTTCTGTATTTCTCGGGAAGAAAAATAGAGAAGCAAGTGCAAATATTTGAAAGAATTAAATTGCAAAACTCCGTTGAAATTCTTTATAGTTGAAGAAGTCATGTCATCTTCTCTCATTGATTTTAATAGGGTGAATTTGAATTTACGGAGAAGGGAAAGTTATTTTATTCCCTCTCATTCAAAAGTTTTTGAAAAGGTTCAAATTTGACTCAAGTTTAATTCACTCAAGCAAACAAACAAACAATTCAATTAATTATATTAACATTCCAAAATTTGGGATGTTACAACTTCCTGCTCACATCGAAATATCACGCGCCCAAAAGTTTAGCCCTGCGATATTCCTGTTTTACCCCTGCCACATGAACGGAAAAGGGCTGCTTTGGTAACTCCATTGTATTCCCCTCTTTGCCCCCAACATTCTTGCCCAGAGCCCCTCCCCTTCCCCTCCCCGACCCCCCCAACCACGGCAAGCCGCCGAATCTAGTCCTCCGTCGCAGCGGTGGACCTCACACCCCACCGGATCTACCTTCCGCACATTGGAACCCCCAACTGCCAACTCACCACTTCACCGGAACCGCTTCAGCGACTGGCTTGTCCACCGCTCCAGATCTCCTTGACCGCCATCATGGTCCACTGCACCGGATTTGCTTAACCGTCGCCCTTCACCACAGCGTAGGCCCTTCACTGACTCCCTCGTCCTCCCCTTCGCTGGCCCTTCATACAAGCCCTCGTCCAACGCAACAGATCCGCCTCACCGAAAGCACTATACAACGCGCCCGCCGAAGCCTTCGTCCACTGCACCGGACCCGCTCCACGGAAGCCATATTCAACTCCACCGGCCCTGCTTTACCGACGCCGTAGCCTCATCAGGTTATTTCGATTTGTACTCCTTCGGTTTTTCTCTTCATCGTGCAACTGTTCACTTACCACAGATGAGCTTTCTTGTATGTCGACAGGTGCCGCAACAGTAGCACCAGAGCAGCTTCAGCGATGGCGATAGCCGACCCAAACTCAACCGCAACATGAGCACCATCGACGATCCTTAGCTATCAAGTATGACAACGATACCCATATGCCACCGAGAATCAGGTACTATTATCGAACGGCCGGCGCCTACGTTCACTTTCCTAGCATAAGCACCGCACCTTTGAATTTCTTCAGTGCATCATTCAGTTTTTCATGAGACGCGTTATTCTGCTTGCACCTGTAGGGCCATACTTCTGGCAGTGAACATGTTAAATGTGTTAAATTACATACCAGTGCACATATAGTTAATATGCTTTAGTTTTGTTCTAATGCCACCTGTTGGTTCCATCAGACTGCTTAATGTTCTCTATGTTTAATTACACATCAGCAAACTAGCATGTGGTTCTGCTGCTTTTTGTTCGTTTTACCCTACATTTTCTGATGCTAGCTATTACATCACTGCTCTGAGCCTCTGTTCATTACTTGTTTGTGTGTTCTTGATCTTCCCAAGTTACATGACTAATTTGATGCTTCTATTAATTATGGAGCTGCCAACCCCATTAAGCAAAATATTTGTTCTTTTGGTGCTGGCACCTCGAACAAACATAAAAATAGAGGGAGGCAGATATATTGTCGTGTATGCACACACCCTTCTTTCATTAGTTTAGATGAACCATTTATGATCAATTCGGACCAGTGCATGCGATTAAAATTAATTTTGCCTAAATAGATGGTGCAGAATAAACTACAACCACTAGATTTGCAACCACGAGATGCTGACGATATCTTCAAAGGACATTGCAACAGCAGCTAGTCTCCACAGCAACATATGGTAAGCCAGTGTGTTTTAGTACATGTTAAATGTAATGCGAGTGGGCTGCTTTCTTGGCTTGTGCCCTCAACGTGTAATCCTACCGAATTACAAATAGTTTAGTCATCTGCTTTGCTGTATTGCTTGATTCGAATGCTTGTTTGTTGTTACGCTATACAGAGTTGGCGATTATATCAGCGATTACTCTTTGTACTATCGTAAATAAAGAAATGCATGCCTATTTCATTTGATTCCTTAACTTTTCCTCTCAACTTCTTCACAAGAATGTCTTCGTAGTTTATATGGGGCCACACTATTAAGTGCTTTCTCAGATTATTTCAACTGCTTAGATGCCTTGGCACCTTAAATATAGCGGTTGTACACTCCCTTTCAACTTTCATCTTACCATTTTAATTTCTTTTCGGCTGATGCTGCTTTGAACCATTAAATATAGTTTGCCATGCTTGGCAATAATTAAATCCGTCGTTTACCATGTAAGCTTACTGCCTGGATCATACGATAACTATCTCTTACTTATGTCCAGCGGAAACCTTTCAGGATGCCGTTCACACTAGGACACAATGTACAACCCCAGAATTTATTTGTGGAAGCAGTGCGCCATCCATGTTACCAGATGGTAGCAGTTTCGAGGCAACACCGTCACAGAGCAGTCTGAGCACAGATATTGTAGTGCTTGAGGCTCTACTAGACCCAGAAAGAGATGGTGTGGCTGCCATGAATGAGGTAATCTTTATCTTGAGTCTGGAAATTACGGAATTAGCGGCACGCATTATGCAAGAAACCCAAGAATTGGAGGAAGTAAGAATGTTGCATTTGAAGACGGAGGAGGACCTGCTGTTTCTGCTATATGAAGCTCAAGGAAATCCCGGTTCTTCTTTAGATAGCAGTTGAGATTGTCATTAGATTATTGTACTTGCATGTTGTGTCATGTCTCTGAATGGATTATGTTGCAAGACCCCCTATGTTGTCCGGAATTCCATGTTCTCCATGTGTTGTAATGATCCGAATTTTTTAGGCGAGGTAATCCTTAGTACTTGTATGATTGACATAAGGTGAACTATTTTTCGTGTGAGCATATTGTATTGGATGAAATGACTGTTTGAATCAGAGTGTATCCAACCTACTGAATTTGAAGATCACGGCATTTCTAAATAACAAAAAGTATAATTATCTGTGGATATTCGTAGTCGAATACAAACTGGATTTGGATTTAGTTTGCCAGGTCCCAGGGCAAACGTGAATGCTAATTCTCCCAAGTTTTGAACGAAGCGGCTAAACACGCACTATAATTTGTGGGCTGCCCGAAGCAAGTCTTTGCGAGATGGAAATTACTGTCTACCCCTGACACTTGACATCCTTATCGACCGGATTTACACTTCTGTCGATAGGGGTAGACTAGTAAATTCAATCAGACGTGACACGACGGCCTCTGAGCCCATTCAGACACGGTGGGCACCAAACGTGGGCGGCAAAACACATTTGATTTAAGCTTGTCCGAAAGACATGTGTCTCTTCCTCCATTTCCCCATTCATACACGGTGGGCGGCAAAACAAACTCTCCTCATCCGAAATCGATGTAGGCTAATATTTTAAATAGGGGCAGATGTGTAACTTCCATCAGACGTGACACAACCGCCCTACCTGTTAGCACCATTCATACACCGTGGGCGCCAACCGTTGGCGGCAAAACACCCTCTCCTCGCCCGAAATAGTTACCGGCAAATATTTGGGAGATGCGAGATTACCGTCTTATCCCCAACCGACGCGATGTCTGATATTTTAAACGGGGGATAAGTTCGTAACTTTCCCCTATTTCAGAGAAGCGCGTGCCAAAGTTTGAGATCGCCCCCCTCCCCTCCATTTCCCCATTCATACACCATCGGCGGCACGACAACCTCCGCCTTCTGACCAGCTTCCTCCGTCCGCCACCCCATCCTCCACCTTGCCGGAGCCGCTACCCCTACCCCGTCGTCCCCTGCAAGAGATGGACGTCTCTCATCCACGGCGCTGGACCAGGATCCATTCATTGCCTCCTCTCGCTTCATCGGCGCCGTCGTCCACCTTGCCGTTGCCGCTCCTACGACCGCCTCATCCATGGCAACAGGATATATCCCCCGACCCGGCCGTCTACCGTCTAAAGTCTTCTTCCCCACCGCCGACAGCCATCGCACTAGTAGCACCCTCAACGTATTAGCATAGGCCTACACGGCGTCTTAAGAGAGGTGGTACTCTTCCATATGTGCTTAAGTTATTGATCTCACCCGGAAAATAGATCGTAATTTCTTTACTGTACTTTTCTTGTCCGTACCAAATCGTAGTGGCTAGTTGAAAGCAAACATTGGTTGCGAAGTATCTTTGTCCGGTTTGCACCTTCAGATCCACCATGGCACATGCACTATACTCGTAAAGCTTATGGTTTCCCCCCTTTATATTCACTAGCATCATCGTAGGTGCTTCGTGTCGTGCTAGCACTGCTCCTCAAGACCTCAACGCAAAGCTTACGTGTTCAAATACGAATCTGATATGATGCTCATGTAACTAAAACAGAACGTTTAATTGGTCACCTAATGTTCCTATATTCGTTTCGAAAAGCATGTGCGCCACCCACTGATCCAGCTAGTTCCACTTTCCTGATTTTTCTCTTGATGCTTAGGGTTTTCCCCTTTTATCTACTCTACTATGATCTGCGTAGGTGCTTTACATCGTACTAGCATTACTCCATCCTTCAAGCTAAACAACACAACACTCAGAATTCGAAAGCTTAGTTGTTCAAATATTATTGTGATATGATACTGATATTAGTTAACCGACACATTTAATTGGTTAGCTAAAGGTCCCACTTGAGTTTCTAAATGCATGTCGCGACATATAGATAGACAGCATAATTGCATTTCTTTGTCACTTGTTGACCGTACTTTCTTGTCCATACCAAATCTTAGTTGTTATTTCAAAGCAAACATCGGTTGCTAACTACCCTTTGCGCGGTTTGGAGCTTCAGATCTGCCATCCCACTGCCATGGTCAACATTGTACTGATCATGCTTATGTTTTCCCCATTTTATGATGACCACAATCAGCCTACGTGGTTCATGTCGTAATAGCACTGCTCCACCCATCGAGCTAAACAAGCTTTGTTGTACAAATTCATATCTGATATTATTGTTGATATTAGTAAAACTGAGAGATGTTTAATTGGTTAGCTAAATGTTCCTACTTTAGTTTCGAAATGCATGTGAGCCACATATGGGGAGACCGGAAAGAATAGTATTTCTCTGTGCGCTCTTGTTCATCATGGGTGGCCAACCGACATTGTATTGAAACACTTGTAATATCTTCAATCTGCTTGCTCTTCTGCTCTTCTTTAAGATGATACTCTTCTCTTGCGGTCGATCGTCGTGTCGAGTTGTTCTCCCTTAGTATATTTTTAATCTGTCAGGTTAGGTCGACTCATTCTTCTTTACTATATGTTGAAGCTATCATCTGCGAAGTGTCATCACTTCTGTAGCTCTCATATTTTGAGTAGTGGGCCACATTATATTAATGCACACAACAAATTATAGCATGCATGGCATCTTTTAAAAGAATTGCATAGATAGCACAAAGGGGTTTACAGGGAGGCAGTATTGGATTAGAATCACTTCTGCATTACGAAGAAAATCTCACTTGTTTTTATGTTTTCATGCATGTCAGATATTGAACATTATCAAAATGAATATGAGAATGGGTGCACGAGAGGAATATTGCGGAACGATCCACTGGCTAACAAACTTGCACTAGTAGAAAAAGGGCCTATAGTCCCGGTTCATAAGGGCCTTTAGTCCCGGTTCATGAACCGGGACTATAGGGTCGGTACTAATACCCTCTCCCTTTGTCCCGGTTCTATCCGGAACGGGACAGATGGCCTCCACGTGGCCGGTCCGCTGAGCCCAGGCAGGAGGGCCTTTGGTCCCAGTTGGTGGCACCAACCGGGACCAATAGGCATCCACGCGTCAAGATTTCTTTGGCTCTGGTTTTTGTTTTTTTAAAGGGGGTTTGGGGGTTTTGGGGGGTCAATTTAGGTGTTTCATATATTGTGCTATAGCTAGCTAATTAATAGAGAAAAGTGTCCTTTGTTTTGTCCGTGCTTGGTCGACGCTACGTACTATACATACATATAGAGAGGACTAACTAGACATGCTAGCTAGCTAGTAATTAAGCAAACAGAAGATCGTCATGAACATATATGCATACAGAGAGAAGTGATATCGACCACCTCTCCTTCTCCATGAGATTGGTCGAACAACAAGTTCTCGTATATCTATCCGACACTACCGGCTACATATATACAATAGTTATCTTTTACAATACGGACGCGTGGTCCACATAGTATTCTCCGTCTTCAGCGATCACGTGGTCAAGAAAGAATGCCGCCAATTCCTCTTGAAATGCTCGCATGCGATCTGGTGCTAGGAGTTCATCCCGCTTAGAGAGATCTAATTTTAAGAAAGGGGTCAATACATATATATATATATATATATATATATATATATATATATATATATATATATATATGAATGAATGAATGAAACTCAACACAAATGATGGTAATAAAATAAAATTGTGAATATTTTATTTACGCACTTCAAATTGTTTGTCGGAGTAGCCCCTCTCACAGGTCGTGTGGCGGATGGACTATAAACGTAGTATCCACATAAATCATTCCCTTGTTCCTGCCACAACCACTTTACAAGAAACAGAGGTCAATCAAACTGATAATTAGCAAGCACATGCTAAATGGTATTGATGAAACTAGTGCTTGAATCACTAGGAGATGTGCGTGGAATATGCTACTATATAGTACTTACTTTCGGGTGTCTAAATTGCAGCTTCTTCGGTAGTCCCGGAGCTTTTTTGGTGAATTTTCCCCAAGCCCTGCCATACAAAGAAAACAATTACTTGATATCAAAATGAACAAAGTTGCTGATATGGTGGATAATGATCGATTTAACTTACTTCTCGAGCATTTCAGTCATGTCCGCATACTCCTTGGGATCTTTTAAGCTTGGAGTCAAAGACAGTTACTACTCCTTCTCAAGCTTAATCTCTAGGAGAATATAGTGGTAGCTGCACACACATGCATAACTCATCAATATTACATTACTATAACCTGGACTAATAAGGAAACCGAATATGCCACAAGACAAGAACACTCACTTGAAGTTGTAAGGAAAGAGTATTATATCTTTGTGTTCATTTACCAACGATTGTAGCAAGTTGGCCTCGGTATCTTTGGCACGAAATTCAACCTCAGTTGCATCTATGAGATATGTGTTAACGAACCCAATATCACCCACTTGTCTTTTCTTCAATTCGGCAATCTTCAATCTGCATAATATAGTGAGGATATTTATAAATACATGCAATGAAAGGGCTGAGTTATATAGAGATACTTAATGATGTAAGTAGTACTACTTACGTACGATGAGCAGGTGACCGTTGCTTTATCGAGGGCCAATTGATTGAAAAACTGATAGAACTCCTCAAATGGAATAGGCAACAGTTCAATTCCAAGGAGGTCATGCTCCTTTTAACTCTCACATACAAAGTACTCCTCCCCTTAGACTCTTTGCAGGTTTTCATGTACCAATCATGCTACCTTCGCATCATCGTTGTTAGAGAGCTTTCATCTTTGACGAGAGGCTTCCCGTACTCGTATCTTTGTATCTGCACCTCCAAGAAATCAAATTGTACATCGTCGGGCAAGTAATCTTCAGGATTGCCATAACCGGCACCATCCTCGGATCGACGATGTCGCTAGCAAACACCTTGAGCGGGGGCACGATTCGCCTTTGTTCGCCGAGCTGGGCAATTTGTTTCCCAGCTCGTCGTTCTTTCATCCTTTGATCACTGACAGCATTTCCCGATCTCTCCGCCTCGGCAAATGTCTTTCCAATAATGCGCTCATAGTTGCCTTTCGGCGGAGACTTGGATGGTTTTGTCAGGGCAGCGAAATCGCTTCGCTTTGACCGGATCTACCTTCTCCTCCGGAGGTGGATGTCTCTTTGCTTTCAACCCTTGAAACCAGTCATCCACTTTGGTCTGCGCGATCTTCGCGTTTTCCTCCTCGCTCCTCTCATACGGTAACTTCTCTGGAGTCTTCAGAGAAGGACCGAATCAGATCTCCTCCCGCCTTTGGCTGTCTTGCTAGACGCCGCAGAGCAGACGGTGCGGATGTCTTCTTTCCTTGCTTACGAGGCGGAGGAGAAGGACGACGACGCGCCGGAGCAGCCGGAGCGGCGGCGGGTCTCTTCCGCCCTTGCTGACGAGGCGGAGAAGGAGGAGGCTGGCTGCCCGGACGCGCCAGTGCAGGCGGAGAAGGAGACGGAGTGCCGCCACGCGCCGGAGAAGGAGCCGGCCGAGTGCCCTGATCGTCACTCGCCGGAGGAGGAGGAGGTGGAGGAGGCGGAGTGCCCTGACTCGCCGGAGGAGGAGGAGGAGGCGGTGGAGGAGGCGTAGTGCCTGACTCGCGGAGGAGGAGGAGGAGGCGGAGGCGTCGAGTTCGGAAGGTTGATGAGATCCTTCCGCCATAGGCATGGAGTCTTGAGCAGAACCCAGCCGATACTCCCCTTCACCGGTAGGGTGGTCAAGCCGAGCTCCTCAAATCCCTCCGTTATTTCATCGACCATCACCTTAGCATATCCTTCCGAATCGGCGGCGGTGAAAAGTTGAGTCGGGTTTAGTGGGATAAACAGAGCCAACAACCGCCTTGACCTTTAAATTGCTCCATTGCGCCATAAGGTGGCAACTTTCAGCATCCGTGATAGCATCCACGGGATAGCTGGCGAGAGCCGTCAAGGCATGCTGCTCTGGCTGAAGCAGCTCGGTGGAAGCCACGCTGCTTCTCCGCCGAGATGGCGGGGTAGCCGGGGAAGCTTCGCAGGTCGTTTGTTGTGATCGGCTGCTTCTCGTTCCTCTTCTCGTTCCTCTAGCCCCATTACCCTTTCGCAGCGCTTTGCATTAGGCTCTGCTCCAGTTTCTTCCTCCTCTCATGGGTTTTGTAACCCCTGCGTCCGAAATCCAGCCTTCCACGAAAGGGAGCCTGGCGTGCCTCGTGTCCGTCCTGTGGTGCTCGAGATTCCCGAGGGCCATTGTGAGCTCGTCCTTCTCCTGTCTGAACGAACTTCCCTTGCTGCGCTGCTTCGATATAATGCTTAAGCCTCTTGACTGGTATGTCCAATTGTTCGTCCGTCCAAATGCACTTCCCGTTATAGGGTCCAAGGATCCGCCGGCCCCGAAGAACCAAGTCCGGCAACGGTCTGGCCAGTTCATTGTCTCGGGTTCGATCCCTTTATCAAGCAGATCATTCTCAGCCTTGGCCCACTTAGGCTGGGCTATGAGGTAGCCACCTGACCCCGTGCGATGATGAAGCTTCTTCTTCGAAGCATTTCTCTTGTTTGTCGCTGACATCTTTTTACTCTTTTCCGATGTCTTGTAGGCCACAAATGCGGGCGATCGTCTCGATCTTCTCATATTTGCCGTGAATTCTGGTGTCTCATTATTTTCGACATACGTATTGAGGTCTTTCTTCCAATTCCTGAATAGTTCTGCCATCTTCTTAAGAGCAAAAGACTTGATTAATGGCTCTATTACTGGCTTCTCTGGATCATCCTCTGGCGGTAGGGTAAAATTTGTCTTCAGCTCGGTCCAAAGATCATTTTTCTGCATATCATTGACATAAGACACCTCGTGGTCTTCGTTCTTAGGCTTATACCATTGGTGGATGCTGATCGGGATCTTGTCCCTAACCAGAACCCCGTGACCGAGCAACAAATGCCTTCTTTGTCCGGTAGGGTTCAATCGGTTGGCCGTCATAGCGCGATTTGTATGATCTCAAACTTTTCATCCGAGCTCAACTTTTTCTTGGGCCTCGTCTCTTTACCGGTTGTGCTCGATCCGGAGGGCTAGAAAAAGAACAAAGACGAGAGTTAATTAATATGTGTACATATATATATACCAAAACAAAGGCGAGCTAGTCGTACAGGCTTAACTAATATATATAACTGGCGGACTCGGTTTGGTGATCACCGGAGCCGTCCTCACGGTCTACTTCTTGCACCGGCATTGGGTCATCGGAGCCATGTAAATCATAGCCAGCTGCTTCTTCACCCTCTCCTTCCGGACCATCGTTATCGGCGTTGAGAAACATCATCGAGGAGACGGCATCACTTCCGTGTGCGATTATGTCCCTCAACAGCGCTTCTTGTGCTTCGTCTCGGGGGTGTCCATAGTTTCTACAAATATTTACAACATGGCAATTATTATTCAAACATGACAGATATGGATATATTAGTGCCAACGTAGAACTAGCTAGCTAATCACAATAAGGAATCATATTAGTGGCCTCGACGCTGCTTCTCTAGGGTTTGGGGTGGCCTCGACAACGCTTCAAGGGTTAGGGGTGGCCTCGAGAACGCTTCAAGCTAGGAGGGGTACGCACATCGACCCCCCACGTGTTGAAGCTATCGGGAGGGGGTCGGCGTTGAACAGTACATCTATGTCCCACAAGTAGGGTAGTGGGTCGTGGATCGCCGTGCGGTCGAGGGTCAAGTGGTGGAAGATCGCCGAGGGGTCGGGAGATTGCCTAGTGTCAAAGGATTCAACAAAACCATGTCTTCATCATTAGTAGTAATGGGTGCATGATGGTGCAGAAGCTCTCCAAAGTTGTTTTGGAGCGGAGTCCCAGATAGGATAATTCGCTTTTTGGTACAAAGTTCAGCAAAAGGCAAATTATCCTATCCGGACTCCATTCCGTAACAACTTTCGAGACTTCTGCACCATCATGCCATGGTTACTTCCGGCTAATGATGAAGCGATGGATTTCTTCAATACTTTGACACTATCGGTGCCCCTATCGGAAAAGGAAGAAAAGAGGAAGAAGGAAGAAGAAGAAGAAAAAAGAAGAAAAAAAGGAGAAGAAGAAAGAATAGAGGAGAAGAAGAAAAATAGAAAAAAATTCTATTTTTTCTTCTTCTCCTATTCCTTTCTTCTTCTCCTCTTCTTTTCTTCTTTTCCTCTCATTATTTTCTTCTTCTTCTTCCTTCTTCCTTCGGATCCTAGAACCCTCGAACCCTCGACCCTAGAACCCTCGAACCCTAGAACCCTCGAACCCTCGACCCTAGAACCCTCGAACCCTCAAACCCTTGTGCCTCGAAACCTCGACCGGCCTCGACGACCCTCGACCGGCCTCGACGACCCTCGAACCCTCTGTGACCCTCTCGACCCTCTAGCCTAGTTCCCGACCGTCGACCCCTCAGCGATCCTCGACACCCTCGTTCCCGATAAAAAGAAGAAGAAGAAGAAGAGGACTCTTTTCCTTCTTCTTCTCCTCTCTTTTTTTCTTCTATTTTTTCTTCTTCTTTCTTCTTCTTCTTTTTTTTCTTCTTCTCATTTCTTCTTCTTCTTCTTCTTCTTCTTCTTCTTCTTCTTCTTCTTCTTCTTCTTCTTCTTTTTATAAAATATTCTATACATCAATGAATATATCAATATATATACATGAACATTTATCTATATTCTATACATCAATAAAAAACATCATATTCTATACATCAATAAAAAACATCATATTCTATACATCAATAAAAAAAATCATATTCTATACATAATAAAAAACATCATATTCTATACATCAATATATATACAAAAAAACATCACATATATATGCAGAAAAAAAATCATGGCGGCGGCAGGGGGCCGGGCAGGGCAGGTGCACGCGTGGGGGCTCACTGTGGGCGGAGGCGACGGCGAGGTCGCGGTGACGGGCGGCGGGAGGCGGAGGCGACGGCGAGGTCGGGAGGCGGAGGCGACGGCGAGGTCGGGAGGCAGGGGCGGCGACGGCGAGGTCGGCGAGGTCATGGAGGCGAGGCGGCGACGGCGAGGGCGCGGCGACGGGGCGGGACGGCATTTAAGGCAGGGCGACGGGCGTTGGGGCAGATGCGGCGGCGACGACGACGGCGGGGCAGACGGCGGCGACGAGGGCAGACGGCGGCGACGACGGGCGGGCGACGGCGGCGACAACGGCGCGCGACGGCGATGGTGACGACCGTATGCGGACGCAAGGCCGGGCCAAGGCCGGGAGGTTAGCAAATGGGCGATGAATCTGAAATTTCACAAGTCTTGCTTATATAGAAAGAGCATTGGTCCCGGTTCGTAGCACGACCGGGGCTAATGCCCTTTAGTCCCGGTTGGTGCAACCAACGGGACCAAAGGCCAAATTCAGCAGCCCAAAGGCGGGAAGCGGCGACCTTTGGTCCCGGTTGGTGGCACCAACCGGGACTAAAGGGGCATTAGTCCCGGGTCGTGGCACCAACCGACTAAACCCCTTTAGTCCCGGTTGGTGCCACCAACCGACCAAAGGCCCTGTCTTGCCCGAACCCAAATGTTTAGTCCCACCTCGCTAGTTGAAGGGCGCCGGCCTTTGGTTTATAAGTGCTGGTGTCGTCCCCTTCGAGCTCCTCTCCAATGCAGGCTTTGGGCCTAATCATGCTCTTGCTGTGGGCCTAGTGGGCCTCTGCGGGCCTGAATCCTGGCCCATGTAGGGTTTCTAGTCGTATTCAGGCCGTGGGGGCCTAGTAGGTGGCAGTTTTTTTTGCTTTATATTTTATTTCTTTTTTCTTTTAGTTTTAGAAAAAATATAAACTTTCTATTAGTGCCATTAGTTTTAAAATTTGAAAACACTTTTTTTGTTTTCTTTGTTGCTTTATTTATTTTATTTTGTTTCTACTTACAACAAAATACTTATTGTTGCTATTTTTATTTTTTCAAGTTTTTTGTTTTGTTTTCTGCATTATTTATTTTCTTTTGGTTTTTGCTTTATTTTTTAATTCCTTTTGCTTTTAGGTCAGCAAAATTATAAACTTTCTGTTAGTGCTTTTAGTTTTAGAAAAAATATAAACTTTTCTGCTTGTGCCATTAGTTTTAAAATTCAAAAACACTTTTTTGTTTTCTTTGTTGCTTTATTTATTTTATTTTGTTTCTACTTACAACAAAATGCTTATTGTTGCTATTATTATTTTTTTCCAGTTTTTTGTTTTGTTTCCTGCATTATTTATTTTCTTTTGGTTTTTGCTTTATTTTTTAATTCTTTTTTGCTTTTAGGTCAGCAAAATTATAAACTTTCTGTTAGTGCCATTTGTTTTAGAACAATTATAAACTTTCTGTTTGTGCCATTAGTTTTATAAAATTTGAATTCTTTGAAATTTGTGTGAATCACAAGTTTGTGAGCTCAACAAAGGCGTAGAGGGACGGGCTTAATTATAAACCGGTGTGAGCGCCCTTCGGTTGGCGTAGGTTTTCAAATTCATAGTTTTCAAATGAACTCTGAAAAAGTTGGCATAGCATGTTCATGAACAAAGCGGACAATGGTATCATACTCGTGTGTTACAAAGTTGGCATGGTATCATCATAATAGTTGCGGGAGAAAGTCTTCACTTTTTCTTCGCTTGTGTTGTTTGCTTATTGCGCCGTAACCATGGATAATCTTCATCATTTATCAGGATGCTTGGGTCAGCCTTGACTTTGAAGGGGAGAATTTCATGAAACTTTTCATACTCTTCAGACATGTCTGTCTTGCCCTCCACTCCCGTGGATGTCCCTTTTTCTGAAAGAACTATGTGGCGCTTTGGCTCATTGTATGATGTATTCGCTTCCTTATCTTTTCTTTTCCTCGGTGCAGTAGACATGTCCTTCACATAGATAACCTGTGCCACATCATTGGCTAGGGAATGAGCGGTTCGTCGGTGTACCCAAGATTTTTCAGATCCACTGTTGTCATTCCGTCTTTGTGGGTCTACACTGCACCCATACTCTGACAGATTGACCCACTTGCACTTAAACAAAGGGACCTTAAAATCTACTCCGTAGTCAAGTTCCCATATGTCTACTATGTAACCATAATATGTGTCATTTCCCTTGTCGGTTGCTGCATCAAAGCGGACACCGCTGTTTTGGTTGGTGCTCTTTTCATCTTGGTCAATCGTGTAAAATGTATTCCCATTTATCTCGTATCCTTTCCAAATCATTACAATCGAAGATGGTCCCTGGACAACAAGTACAACTCATCACAAACAGTGCTGTCACCTCCGAGACGTGTTTCCAACCAACTGCTGAAAATCCTGATGTGTTCACATGTAATCCGATTAAATCGCCTTTGCTCGGGTGTTTGGAGCGCAGACTGTTCTTGTGTTCATCGACATACGGGTCACCAAGGTAGAGTTCTGTAGAATCGTAGTGTGCTTGAGACCAAGAATATCCATCCCTGCATATTATTGAGTCTCTTCCAAGCGTGCCTTTTCCAGTCAGTCTCCCCTCATACCGCAATTTAGGGAGACCTATCTTATTAAGGCCAGGAATGATGTCAACACAAAACCCGATGACATCCTCTGTTTGATGGCCCATGGAGATGCTTCCTTCCGCCTATGCACGATTCTGAACATATTTCTTTAGGACTCCCATGAACCTCTCAAAGGGGTACATATTGTGTAGAAATCTGGGCCCTAGAATGACAATCTCGTCGACTAGATGAACTAGGGCGTGCGTCATGATATTGAAGAAGGATGGTGGGAACACCAGCTCGAAATCGACAAGACATTGCGCCACATCACTCCTTAGCGTTACTCTGATTTACGGATCGATCACCTTCGAGATATTGCATTGAGGAATGCACATAGCTTCACAATGGCTAATCGGACGTTTTTCGGTAGAAGCCCTCTCAATGCAACCGGAAGCGATTGCGTCATAATCACGTGGCAGTCATGAGACTTTAAGTTCGGAACTTTTTCTCGACATATTTATTATTCCCTTTATATTCGACGAGAAGCCAGTCGGGACCTTCATACTGAGCAGGCATTGAAAGAATATTTCTTTCTCTTCTTTCGTAAGAGCGTAGCTGGCAGGACCTTCATATTGCTTCGGAGGCATGCCCTCTTTTTCGTGCAAGCGTTGCAGGTCCCCTCTTTTTCCCATACACGCCCAAGAAGCCTAGCAGGTTCACGCAAAGGTTCTTCGTCACGTGCATCACGTCGATCGAAGAGCGGACCTCTAGGTCTTTCCAGTAGGGTAGGTCCCAAAATATAGATTTCTTCTTCCACATGAGTGCGTGATTCTCGGCGTCATTCGAACAGCTAGTCCGCCAGACCCTTTCCAAAGATTACGTGTAAATCATTGACCATAGCAAATGCGTGATCACCGATGCGCATGGCGGGCTTCTTCCGGTGATCTGCCTCGCCTTTGAAATGCTTGCCTTTCTTTCGACATTGATGGTTGGTCGGAAGAAATCGGCGATGGCCAGTACACATTCTTCCTGCAGCTTCCTAGGTATATACTATCGGTGTCAAGTAAACAGTGCGTGCATGCGTGGTATCCCTTGTTTGTCTGTCACGAAAGGTTCTTGAGAGCGGGCCAATCGTTGATTGTCACGAACAACAACGCCTTTAGGTCAAATTCCTCCTTTTGTGCTCATCCCACGTCGTACACCGTTTCCATTCCACAGCTGTAAAAGTTCCTCAACTAATGGCCTTAGGTACACATCAATGTCGTTGCCGGGTTGCTTAGGGCCTTGGATGAGAACTGCATCATAATGAACTTCCGCTTCATGCACATCCAAGGAGGAAGGTTATACATACATAGAGTCACGGGCCAGGTGCTGTGATTGCTGCTCTGCTCCCGAAGGATTAATGCCATCCGCGCTTAAAGCAAACCATACGTTCCTTGGGTCATTTGCAAACTCATCCCGATACTTTCTCTCGATTTTTCTCCACTGCGACCCGTCGTGGTGCTCTCAACTTCCGTCTTTTTACGGTCCTCACTGTGCCATCGCATCAACTTGGCATGATCTCCGTTTACGAACAGACGTTTCAACCGTGGTATTATAGGAGCATACCACATCACCTTCGCAGAACCCTCTTCTGGGAGGCTCGCCGTCAACATCACCCAGGTCATCTCGTCTGATCTTATACCACAATGCACCGCATACCGGGAATGCGTTCAAATCCTCGTACGCACCACGGTAGAGGATGCAATCATTAGGGCATGCATGTATCTTCTACACCTCCAACCCTAGAGGGCATACGACCTTCTTTGCTGCGTATGTACCGTCGGGCAATTCGTTATCCTTTGGAAGCTTCTTCTTCATTATTTTCAGTAGCTTCTCAAATCCTTTATCGAGCATGACATTCTCTGCCTTCCACTGCAGCAATTCGAAAGTACGGTACCGAGCTTTGTGTTGCCATCTTCGCAATTGGGGTACAACCCTTTTTGTGATCCTCTAACATGCGATCGAACTTCAGCTTCTCCTTTTGACTTTCGCATTGTGTCCTTGCATCGACAATGACCCGGCGGAGATCATCATCATGGGGCACATCGTCTGGTTCATCTTGATCTTCAGCAGCTTCGCCCGTTGCAGCACCATCGTGCACATCGTCATTAGCAACTTGATGTTCGATAGCATCACCGTATTCAGGGGCACAAAGTTGTCATCGTACTCTTCTTCCTCGCCGTCTTCCATCATAACCCCTATTTCTCCGTGCCTCGTCCAAACATTATAGTGTGGCATGAAACCCTTGTAAAGCAGGTGGGTGTGAAGGATTTTCGGTCGAGTAAGACTTCAGATTCCCACATATAGGGCATGGACAACACATAAAACCATTCTGCTTGTTTGCCTCAGCCACTTCGAGAAAAGCATGCACGCCCTTAATGTACTTTCGGAGGTGTGTCTGCCACCGTACATCCATTGCCGGTTCATCTGCGTGCATTATATATAATTAAGTGTGTCAAAAATCATTACAGAACATCATGAATTGATAATTAAGTGACCAAATTAATAGAAGTTCATCATCACATAAAAACCAAAGTACATACATAGTTCTCATCTAACAACATAAAGCTCTGCAGAGCATCTAAATTAATTAAACCATACATTGAAACTATGTAAAACATTTCAATGTGAAAACAAATCTGATCATAATCGCAACCAAGGTAACAACTGATCCAACGGCATAATGATACCAAGCCTCGGTATGAATGGCATATTTTCTAATCTTTCTCATCTTCAAGCGCATTGCATCCATCTTGATCTTGTGATCATCGGCGACATCCGCAACATGCAACTCCAATATCATCTTCTCCTCCTCAAGTTTTTTTATTTTTCCTTCAAGAAATTGTTTTCTTCTTCAACTAAATTTAACCTCTCGACAATAGGGTCGGTTGGAATTTCCGGTTCAACAACCTCCTAGATAAATAAAATCTATGTCACGTTGGTCGGCATAATTTTCATAAACAATAAATGAACCAATAGTTATGAAAAGATAATATATACCACATCCGAATCATAGACAGGGCGAGGGGCCGACGGGCGGATACCAAAACCATCGCACTATATAAGATGCAATAATAAAAGTAAGAAAATAATACAAGTAAGAATATTTTTCCTTTTAGAAAGAAGATAAGAACAAGAGGCTCACCACGGTGGAGTCTGGCGATGAGATCGGCCGCGGGTGATCGGCGGTGAAGACGGGGACGGGCGTGACGGACCGCTAAACCTAGACAAATATTGAGGAAAATGGAGGTTAGAGGTCGAGCTTGAGAGGAGAAAGCTTAAGTAGTGTGGCTCGGGCATTCCATCGAACAACTTATGTGCATAGGAGGTGAGCTAGAGCACCACCAGCCCCTCCCCTCGGCCGGAAAAAGCAGGCAGTGTGCTCTGCTCTTGCCCGAGGGGCTATATATAAACAGCACTATTGGTCCCGGTTGGTGGCATGAGCCGGGACTAAAGGAAGCCTTTGGTCCCGGTTCATGCCACCAACCGGGACCAATAGTGGTGGGCAGGCGAAGCCCATTGGTCCCGGTTCGTCCCACCAACCGGGACCAAAAGGTCCTGACGAACCGGGACCAATGGCCCACGTGGCCCGGCCGGCCCCCACAGGCTCCACGAACCGGGATAAATGCTCACATTAGTCCCGGTTCTGGATTGAACCGGGACTAATGGGCAAAACAGGCCTCAACGATAGCCCCTTTTTCGACTAGTGTTGGCACGACGGAGGATGGCCTATCTTATTCACCCATCAACGTGCTTGCTCTAACTTTGCAAAGTTGTATTGGTCGCACATATTTTGCATCTGACCTCTTGCATTTCTTCTACTTTGTTACACCATCTGCTTAGTTTAAGCATCATATATGAGTATATGCCATAACTATCCATTTTCTGTACCTATTCCATGTGTCGTCACACTATGTTTTTCTAGTCAAATGTTGTTCTTTCGTGATAGATGTCCAAAAGGAAGAGGGTGAGTGCAGATCCTCAAGGAGTACAAACTAGGTATTTTGAAAAGGTAGTGGTACCTGTTAAATTAGATAGATCAGCAGCCACAGAAAACACAGGCCCAACTATACCACACTTTACCCCTACTCCAGCGTCAGGTACTGTCTATGATATCAATTCAAAATTTGAACTCCTAAATTTCTGCTTGTGTCTTATCTTCTCTCTTGTATGAAAACTAATTTCAGATGAATCTCCTTGCTCAAAGGATCATACGATCTCAAAACAATAATGGGCTGTGCATTACTCTTGTCAGTACCTCTCTTCCTTTTGCCTTGTAACGTTGTACTTAATTAATTGCTATTTGATTATGTATCATCAGTCTGCACCTGAGCTTCATTATCCTCTATTTCTTCCAATATTATTTGATCTATATTTACTCTTTGTAAAATGTAGAATAATGGCAACGCTTATAAAGAATTTTCTTTGGGAATTTATTGAATTATCCTTCCATCATCATGGAGAAGGGCTTTGTCTAGCCCGTGTTAACATGTAATGTAAGTTCATCCTTCTCAAGCCTTCAAACTTTGTTCTAGTATAGATTTGGATAGGCATCATTGCCTCCACTGCTGTTTGCTTTGTTGTTTACATCTGATTGGATGTTTGCAACAACTACCAGTTTCAAATTGTAGTTGTAAAAACATGTTCCTTATGCAGAACAGGTCCATTTATTTGCTTATATAATTGTGAAACCTATTACATGTCTCCTTGTTTCTCTTTCAGAGTCGTATCTCTTACGCCAGGCAGAACTTTAGGGAAGATAGTGAGCCAAACCATCTTGAGGACAGCGAGATGACCCCAAGGTCCTGCCTTGATGAAGACAGTGAGTTGAAGCTACTCACCAGCAGGTGTGGGACAACCTCTGTGCAGTCGCTGCCTCAATCAGTTCGACTTCTTCAGTCTCAACTTAAAGCGGAAAGGTTTGCTTCACCTCAGCTCCGACTTGAAGTGAAAGATGCAATGAAGATGTCAGAGGACTGCCGTGCGCACCATCATGCCTTAAATCTAGTGTTGATGCATCTATCGTTGACACAACTGAGGTCTACTCAGCTTCTTCAACTGTTTGGGGGGGCCGACCTGGCCAGGCCTAGTGCCTTCTGAAGTGCTCTCACTTTTGTATATTCTTTTGTCGGCGCGTTTATTTGCACTGGTTGCAAACTTTGATGCCCAGTGGATGTAATATGTGCGATAGCCATGATAGCCTAGCGTAAGTTGCTTGCTTATTTATTTCCTTGTTGTCTTGTTTATTTGTTTGCTTGTAGTCATTGCAGTTCTTTTTCCGCGGTTTGCTAGTGGCTGCAATAACCTATTTTTTAAAACTAGGCCACAATAACCATGGGCTAATATTTACTGTAGTGACACTGGGCCTCCTACGGCCCGTAGAAACAGTGGGCCTTCTACGGGCCGTAGAAATAGTTGGCCTTCTACGGGCCGTAGAAACAATGGGCCTTCTATGGGCCGTATCATCAATGGGCCTTATACGGGCAGTATGATCGATTGGCCAAACATGGGCCAATAACAGGCGACATTGTGGCCGTAAACGGCTAGAGTTGGAATCGTCCGTTCATGGGCCGACCATAATGGGCCATCGTTAATAGGCCGTATTTCATTACGCTATGAAAATGGCCCAACGTGTTAATGGACCACAAAGCGGGCGATCAGTAACCACGGGCTGAATTTGGCCCATAAGCGAGAAAATGACGATGTGGTCGTAAGTAAACAAATGATGGAAATGATCCCAAGAATAAATGGGCTCTGAGAAAGCCGAAAGATAACATGGGCTGGAAACGGCCTAACGGAATAACGGGCCCTTAATGGGTATAAAGTGATACACTGTTCATTACGGGCCAGTTTCACCACAGGCCGTTAATGGGTGTAAAGTAATACACTGTTCATTATGGGCGAGTTTCACCACGGGTCGTTAATAGGCCAAAAATTTACATAGGGCCTCATATGGGCCGAAAGACGTCATGGGCCATACATGGGCCAGAAGTGAAAATGGGCTGGAATCATATTGGGTGGCCTAGATGACGGTACTGGGCCTAATTCGGATAGGGTGTAACAGGCCTTGGGTTAGCGGGCTGTAAATGGGCTATATACGAACATGCCATTAAAAGGCTTTACAAGGGCCGGCCCGCCACCTTTTGACCAAGTCAAATGGGCCGACCTTTTCACAGGAATGGGCCTCTGTTGGGTCGTGCCACGTGTCGACGTATCATAGGCGCCTTCTGTCCAATGAGTGGATGACATCTGTCCCAACGGTGAGTCGACACGTGTTTCCTCCAGCCAATGATGATTTTACACATGGAAAATCCCCATTGGTCGGGGCTGTTAACGGGTTATCGGATCCAAAACCCGACACGATAGCTTAACGGCGTTCCATTACGGTGGATGCCACGTGTCGGTCACCCTTGATGAAAGCACTTCTGTGACACGCAATTTCTCGTCATGGAAGTGGACACTTCCGTGATGATAATTTTGGTAATGTCATGGAACACTACTACGACAGCACATGTATGACTATCTTGATTCTGTCATAAATTTGTCATGGATGTACATGCATGACAAAAAACGCGACCTACTGTGACAAACACGTATCATCACGGAAGTGTATTTTTTTGTAGTGAATAGGTTTCCCCCTTTCCTAGTCCAACTAGGAGAAGAATGAAAGAGAGGGTGAGGGAGAGGGAAAGAGGGGCCGCACCCCCTCCCCTTGTCCTATTTGGACTCCCCTTGGGGGGCGCCACCTTTTGGCTGCGGCTCTCTCTCTCCCCTAAGGCCCACTAAGGCCCATAACTCCCCGGGGGGTTCCGGTAACCCTCCGGCACTCCGGTTTATCCAAAACTACCCGGAACACTTCCGGTGTCCGAATAACATGGTCCAATATATCAATCTTTATGTCCCGACCATTGCGAGACTCCTCGTCATGTCCGTGATCTCATCTGGGAGACCAAACAACCTTCGGTACATCAAAACACATAATACAAATCGTCATTGAACATTAAGCGTGCGGACCCTACGGGTTCGAGAACTATGTAGACATGACCGAGTCACATCTCCGGTCATTAACCAATAGCGGAACCTGGATGCTCATATTGGCTCCTACATATTCTACGAAGATCATTATCGGTCAAACCGCATAACAACATACGTTGTTCCCTTTGTCATCGGTTTGTTACTTGCCCGAGATTCGATCGTCGGTATCATCATACCTAGTTCAATCTCGTTACCGGCAAGTCTCTTTACTCGTTTCGTAATGCATCATTCCGCAACTAACTCATTAGTCACATTGCTTGAAAGGCTTATAGTGATGTGCATTACCGAGAGGGCCCAGAGATACCTCTCCGACAATTGGAGTGACAAATCCTAATCTCACTCTATGTCAACTCAACAAACACCATCAGAGACACCTATAGAGCATCTTTGTAATCACCCAGTTACGTTGTGACGTTTGATAGCACACTAAGTGCTCCTCTGGTATTCGGGAGTGGCATAGTCTCATACTCATAGGAATATGTATAAGTCATGAAGAAAGAAATAGCAAGAAACTTAACGATCACAGTGCTAAGCTAACGGATGGGTCTTGTCAATCACATCATTCTCTAATGATGTGATCGCGTTCATCAAATGACAACTCATGTCTATGGCTAGGAAACTTAACCGTATTTGATTAACGAGCTAGTCAAGTAGAGGCATACTAATGACACTTTATTTTTCTATTTATTCACACATGTACTAAGGTTCCGGTTAATAAAATTCTAGCTTGAATAATAAACATTTATTATGATATAAGGAAATACAAATAACAACATTATTTTTCCCTCTAGGGCATATTTCCTTCAGTCTCCCACTTGCACTAGAGTCAATAATCTAGATTACATAGTAATGATTCTAACACCCATGGAGTCTTGGTGCTGATCATGTTTTGCTCGTGAGAGAGGCTTAGTCAATGGGTCTGCAATGTTCAGATCCATGTGTATTTTGCAAATCTCTATGTATCCCTCCTTGACTTGATCATGGATGGAAATGAAGCGTCTCTTGATGTGTTTGGTTCTCTTGTGAAATCTAGATTCCTTCGACAAGGCTATTGCTCCAGTATTGTCACAAAAGATTTTCATTGGACCCGATGCACTAGGTATGACACCTAGATCGGATATGAACGCCTTCATCCAGACTCCTTCATTTGCTGCTTCTGAAGCAGCTATGTATTCCGCTTCACGCGTAGATCCCGCCACGACGCTTTGCTTAGAACTGCACCAACTGACAGCTCCACCATTCAATATAAATACGTATCCAGTTTGTGAATTCATCCGGATCAGTGTCAAATCATGCATCGATGTAACCATTTACGACGAGCTCTTTGTCACCGCTACCTCTTGAGCATGCGTTGGTTTTCCCTTGAAGAGGAAAGGGTGATGAAGCAAAGTAGCGTAAGTATTTCCATCAGTTTTTTAGAACCAAGGTATCAGTCCAGTAGGAGACTACATGCAAGTCCCTCGTACCTGCACAAACAAATAAGAACCTTGCAACCAACGAGATAAAGGGGTTGTCAATCCCTTCACGGCCACTTGCAAAAGTGAGATATGATAAAGATAATAATATAAACATTTTTGGTATTTTTGTTGTATACATTGAAATGTAAAGATTGCTAAACAAACGGCAACAGAAATAGCTAGTTGACTGGAGATTAATATGATGGAAAATAGACCTGGGGGCCATAGGCTTGACTAGCGGCTTCTCTCAAGATAGCAAATTCTTTGGTGGGTGAACAAATTACTGTCGAGCAATTGATAGAAAAGAGCATAGTTATGAGAATATCTGGGCATGATCATGTATATAGGCATCACGTCTATGACAAGTAGACCGAAATGCTGCATCTACTACTGTTACTCCACACATCGACCGCTATCCAGCGTGCGTCTAGAGTATTAAGATCATAAGAACAGACTAACGCATTAAGCAAGATGATATGATGTCGAGGGATAAACTCAAGCAATACGATATAAACCCCATCTTTTTATCCTTGATGGCAACAATACAATACGAGCCTTGCTGCCCCTGCTGTCTCTGGGAAAGGACACCGCAAGATTGAACCCAAAGCTAAGCACTTCTCCCATTGCAAGAAAGATCAATGTAGTACGCCAAACCAAACTGATAATTCGAAGAGACTTGAAAAGATATTTAAATCATGCATAAAAGAATTCATAGAAGAATCAAATAGTGTTCATACATAATCTTGATCATAAACCCACAATTCATCGTATCTCGACAAACACACCGCAAAAAAAATTACATCGAATAGATATCCAAGAGAATCGAGGAGAACTTTGTATTGAGATCGAAAGAGAGAGAAAAAGCCATCTAGCTAATAACTATGGCCCTGAAGGTCTGTGGTAAACTACTCACACATCATCAGACAGGCCATGGTGTTGATTTACAAGCCCTCCATGATTGATTCCCCCTCCAGTGGAGCGCCGGAAAAGGCCCCAAGTTGGGATCTCACGGATACAGAAGGTTGTGGCGGTGGAAATAGGGTTTCGTGGTGCTCCTGGATGTTTTCAGGGTATATGAGTATATATAGGCGAAGGAAGTAGGTCGGTGGAGCTGCGTGGGGCCCACGAGGGTGGGGGCGCGCCTTCCTGCCTCGTGGCTTCCTTGTTGCTTCCTTGATGTCCACTCAAGTCTCCTGGATTGCGTTTGTTCCAAAAATGATCCTCGCGAAGGTTTCATTCCGTTTGGATTCCGTTTCGTATTCCTTTTCTGCGAATCACTAAAATAGGCAAAAAACAGCAATTTGCCCTGGGCCTTCCGGTAATAGGTTAGTCCCAAAAATAATATCAAAGTGCATAGTAAAGCCCATTAAACATCCAAAACAGATAATATAATAGCATGGAACAATCAAAAATTATAGATACGTTGGATACGTATTAGTCACCTCCATAGACGAGAAACATATCCTTAGTCCTCTTCAGGTATTTCAGGATGTTCTTGACCGCTATCCAGTGATTCGCTCCTGGATTACTTTGGTACCTCCCTGCTAAACTAATAGCAAGGCACACATCAGGTCTGGTACATAGCATTGCATACATGATAGAACCTATGGCTGAAGCATAGGGAATGCCTTTCATTTTCTCTCTATCTTCTGCAGTGGTCGGGCATTGAGTCTGACTCAACTTCACACCTTGTAACACAGGCAAGAACCCTTTCTTTGCTTGATCCATTTTGAACTTATTCAAAACTTTATCAAGGTATGTGCTTTGTGAAAGTCCAACTAAGCGTCTTGATCTATCTCTATAGATCTTGATGCCCAATATGTAAGTAGCTTCATCGAGGTCTTTCATAGAAAAACTCTTATTCAAATATCATTTTATGCTATCCAGAAATTCTATATCATTTCCAATCAACAATGTGTCATCCACATATAATATTACAAATGCTACAGAGCTCCCACCCACTTTCTTGTAAATATAGGCTTCTCCAAAAGTCTTTATAAAACCATATGCTTTGATCACACTATCAAAACATTTATTCCAACTCCGAGATGCTTGCACTAGTCCATAAATGGATCGCTGGAGCTTGCACACTTTGTTAGAATCCTTTGGATCGATAAAGCCTTCTGGTTGCATCATATACAACTCTTCTTCCAGAAATGCATTCAGGAATGCAGTTGTTACATCCATTTGCCAAATTACATAATCATAATATGCGGCAATTTCTAACATGATTCGGACGGACTTAAGAATCTCTGCGGGTGAGAAGGTCTCATCGTAGTCAACTCCTTGAACTTGTCGAAAACCTTTCGCAACAAGTTGAGTTTTGTAGACAGTAACATTACCGTCAGCGTCAGTCTTCTTCTTGAAGATCCATTTATTCTCTATGGCTTGCCGATCGTCGGGCAAGTCAACCAAAGTCCACACTTTGTTCTCATACATGGATGCCATCTCAGATTTCATGGCCTCAAGCCATTTCGCGGGATCTGGGCTCATCATCGCTTCCTCATAGTTCGTAGGTTTGTCATGGTCAAGAAACATGACCTCCAGAACAGGATTACCGTACCACTCTGGTGCAGATCTTACTATGGTTCACCTACGAGGTTTGGTAGTAACTTGATCAGAAGTTTCATGATCATTATCATTAGCTTCCTCACTAATTGGTCCAGGGATCACTGGAACTGATTTCTGTGATGAACTACTTTCCAATAAGGGAGCAGGTACAATTACCTCATGAAGTTCTACTTTCCTCCCACTCACTTCTTTCGAGAGAAACTCCTTCTCTAGAAAGGATCCATTCTTAGAAATGAATATCTTGCCTTTGGATCTGTCATAGAAGGTGTACCCAACAATCTCCTTTGGGTATCCTATGTGAAAGTGCTTGTTGGTGTCAAAACCGGCGGATCTCGGGTAGGGGGTCCCGAACTGTGCGTCTAGACGGATGGTAACACGAGACAAGGGACACGATGTTTTTACCCAGGTTCGGGCCCTCTCGCTGGAGGTAAAACCCTACTCCTGTTTGATTAATATTGATGATATGGGTAGTACAAGAGTACATCTACCACGAGATCAGAGAGGCTAAACCCTAGAAGCTAGCCTATGGTATGATTGTTGTTCGTCCTACGGACTAAAACCCTTCGGTTTACATAGGCATCGAAGAGGGTTAGGGTTACACAGAGTCGGTTACAATGGTAGGAGATCTACATATCTGTATCGCCAAGCTTGCCTTCCACATAGAGGAAAGTCCCATCCGGACACGGGACGAAGTCTGCAATCTTGTATCTTCATAGTCCAGGAGCCCGGCCAAAGGTCATAGTCCGGCTATCCGGAAACCCCCTAATCCAGGACTCCCTCAGTAGCCCCTGAACCCGGCTTCAATGATGAGGAGTCCGGCGTGCATATTGTCTTCGGCATTGCAAGGCGGGTTCCTCATCCGAATTCTTCATAGAAGATTTTGAACACAAGGATAGTGTCGTGGATTTGTCACGGCAGATGTCCTTAGTGTCAGGACTTAGTCACGAGGCCAACGCATCTATGTGGTAGCTTGAGAGGGGTTGAGCTGAATCGAGAGACGCAACACAAGACAAGTGTTTAGACTGCTTCGGGCCCCGGGAAACATCATCCGGTAACAACCCTACATGTTGTTTGAGGCTAGGTTTCATTATCATCACGAGGGAGACGCCGTAAACCGGCTCTTTGTGTCTAGCCCTAGAGATTGTTTCTTCTTGCTTGTAGCTTGTCCCCCCTTCTGGGGAGCCCTGTCCCTCCTTATATATGTTAAAGGGGCGGGTTACATGTGGAGTCCTATTAGGATTAGGACTAGTCTATCTCTAATACAAACCAGATACAAGTCCTAGTCTTAATTCCTTGTAAGGTAAATATTCGTTATGCCTTTCCTCTTAAACCGGCCCACCATAGTATGAACCGGCCTTCATGAACCGCCAGTTGGGCAACCGGGTCTTGTCTCTCCTTTGACCCGCCCGCCGGGTTACTAATGAACCGCCAGGACCGGGCGAGTTGCCCGTGAACCGTCCAGTCCGGCCGGGTTACCAGTGAGTCGTCCAGTCCGGCCGGGTTATACTTCCGGCCGGTTTACGCCACGGGGTATATCCCCGACATTAGCCCCTAGTTTAATTTGGATTTATCCATGTTAAACTGATCCTGTAAAATAAACCCAAGAACAAATTTGACAGGTTGTGCTCTGGGTTAAGAAATATTGTAAGCCGGATCCTGATCATCCTTAAGTATTAGTAATTACCTCCTTCTAGAAAATCCGGGTCAATAACTAGCTTCATACTCAAATTGTCGGCGTTGGTTTCTCATAGAAATATTGTGAAGAATAATCCACTTGAGTCGGCTTCCAAAGCGCCGCTTAAGAAATGTTGGTCTTGAAATACTCATCGATATTCAGCCGGTTTGAAGATGTAGAACTTGTCGGTTTAAGATAACCACCATTGCGGGTTATAAAACTGATAATTCCGGGTCATGACTATTTATAGCGCGGTTCATGATTGTTGATGATGCCGGGTTGTAGCCAGAGGGTCGTAATGATTAATTGGTGACGCCGGGTCAATCTGGTTTGCTCAAAACTGAGAATTTGAAAATATTTCTCTTTATATGCATATTACCTGTAGCCCCCAAGTCTTGAGCAGAACAAAGTGATGGTTTAAGACTTGCTTCAATATGAATACTGCCACTTTTGAAGAAATCCATGTTGTTCATCCCAGTCATGAATAAAAACTGAACACTCCATATTATGTAGCCCCCAAGTGCCGGGTTGTCATGCTTGCAGCAACCTGGGAATTGTAATTTCCTGATGCTCAAAAAATTTGAATGTTTGACAGGAGCAATTGGTAGCCCCCAAGGGCCGGCTCATTATGATGTGATGAGTCGGGTCTTCAATAAGATGAGCAAATAATGACTTTGCATTAGCCCCCAAGTGTCATGGTGCATGCTTGCAGCGACATGAGACTTGCATATAACCTCAATTTGAATAATTTAGCCCCCAAATGTCGGGTTGTAAGCCTGCAGCGACTCGGGACTATTCCTTCCATTGTAGAATAAATCATATCCTCTGATAAAAAATAGCCATTGCGCTAAAGCGACTTTGAAAACCTCAATAATACCGGTTATTAATAACCATAATAAAAATCCAGCCATGTTGGCTATTCAAGATAATATAATCCGGTATGAAAACCTTATTCACTCAATATCATAATGAAAATTCAGCCAAGTTTGGCTATTTGAATAATATGACCCAATGATTTATAAGCGCATGATTCGAATGGCGCAATCCAAATATATATTGGCAACTTATAGTCCAAAGCCAGGCTGGTTTAACAAACACCGGATAATTTCTCATCATATACTGGCGACTTATCGCCTTAAAGCCAGGCCGGTTTAATAAACACCGGATAATTTATCATCATACTGGCGACTTATCGTCTTAAAGCCAGGCCGGTTTAATAAACACCGGATAATTTATCATCATACTGCGGACTTATAACCGAACGTCAGGCCGGGTTAGTAAACACTGGTGATTTATAATCATTCTTTATTCAACCAGTTTCTGCATACAACAAGTTTAAAGTGTCCTGGCGGTTTACCGCCGGACGGGTCATAATGCCCAACATATAAGCCGGGTTTATAACCAGGGCTGCACTTAAGAATAATCAAATATGAAATATACCATACCTGTGACATTGAATCACATCGTTGGTTTACAAACTTTCTGTAGTAAGAGTGATAACCCCAATCTTGAGTAATAATAATTCCTTTCATACTGTGCCGGTTTATGATAAAATCATACCGGGTTTGTGATAAACACCGGATTAACCATATAGAATACTGGTGACTTGTAATCAAACCAAGCGTGGACCGGAGGCCGGTTTAGACCACTGGTCTTGGTGTGCCTTCGTGCATATTTATCTTGAATTGATGCCTATTTGAATCATATGTTTCCAAACTGTTTTCTGCAATTAAGAAGCTTAAAAGGCCCTGCCACCGTCAGGCATGATGTTGGCTGGCCAATCTTGAAGCGGGGTTGAAATCCCAAACTTTGGAGAAAACAGCTCCTGTTAATATAAGGCCAGTTTACAATGTAAACCGCTCCGGGTTATAATAAACACCGGTTTACTCCATAATAGGATGGTAATAGAAAATCAGACCAGGCAGATAGTCTCCGGATTAAGATTTGACCGTGTTTCGTCAATTTGTAATTGACAGTTAAACTGGATTAACAATGTCGGTTTGAAAACGCAACAAAGAAATGTTTATCAAAAGAAAAACAGAATTCAAGCAAAGGCAAAGATAAAACCATTGCAAATGAGGCTTTCAGCCGATCAAGAGGCATTACCATGGTCGGACAAGACCATGCCCCCAAAAGGCGTGGCTATAGTTCAAGTCAGCCAGTTCCCCAAATGATGCTTTGGCATTACGCCGATCAAGAGGTGTAGCTATGGTTCGGGTTCGACCAAGCCCCCAAGTGATGCTATGGCACTACGCCGATCAAGAGGCGTGATCGGGTTCAGACGTGACCAAGTCCCCAAGTGATGTTGTGGCTTTCGCCTATCAAAAGGTGTTGCTATGGTTTGGACACGACCAAAGCCCCCAAATGACATCGTGGCATTACGCCGATCAAGAGGCGTGGCTATGGTCCGGATACGACCAAGCCCCCAAGTGATCAATGATATGATAAGACAATAAGGCATGATACCCATGTTTGAACCGCGCATCATGGCAGCAGGTCCTTTTTGGCACCCTTTAACTTTTTGCAAGAGATAAATCCTTGTTGAACCGGGATTTTGAACCGGATATCGAGAGCTTCAAAGCTTTGTGGGAGACATCTTTCCCTTGAACCGGATTTTAAACCGGAATCTTCATTTTCAACCAGAAATTTTCTGACGGCCTTTAAACTCGAACTTGCGAGAAGTTAATTCCTTTTTGAACCGGACATTTTTTAAACCGGATCTGAGAGCTTCAGAGATTTGCAGGAGAACAGATTTCCCTTGAACCGAATTGTAACCTGGATATTTGAGAGTTTCAGTGAGACTGACTTCCCTTGAGATGGATTTTGAACCGGAATCCTTTCTAATGACCCGGGACTTCTTCATTGAGCCCGGATTTCGTAACTGTCATATACTTGCTAAGCCGGAAATTTTCTGACGGTCTTTAAGTTTTGATCAATATAACAGGAGCCTCCGAGACCGGGTTATCTTTCCCTCCATCGTCCTAGGGTTCTTAATTTTTCTTTGGCCTGGCAAGATTTCTTTGAGTCATGTCATCGTAGCCCCCGAGTCTCAAAGGTGACTTGAGGAGTTGGCTTGAGACTCTCCATATGTGACCGTGATGTAAACTGGCATAAGTTGTATATCAACGGTGTTGATAGCCCGATGTGAATCCACAGAAGATTGAGGTGACTGCGGCGGGTTATAAATGATCCCGTATGAGCCGTGTCAGCAACTCGGCCAATGGTTCTTTCCAACTGGTGATTTGAAGCTAACCAAACTGTAGTGGCGGCGACTTGTGCGCCTGCCCATTGAGCCATCCAGTGCGGGCGGTGGTTTATAGTATATGATAATTTGCCTCCATTTTGTTGAAAAAAAACTGGGCTACCCAAGCTGTGACTTGCTCATACTCAATAAACAGCTCATGCGGACAGGTGCGGCCCGGTGTGTTGATGTAGACCGGATCGCGAGAGATGGATGGTAAAGTCGTCTGCCGTATCAGAGGCGGCACAGACAGATGAGTCGGCCGCAGCGTTGTAAACCGGCGTGGACGGACGAATTAGCCACATAGTATTGATGTAAACCGGTCTGCAGAATGGCGGTTTGCATATATATTCATCGAGCTTGATGGCATGGTAAGATACTAGCGCATTCATAATGGTGGCGCGAGTTTATACATCCATGACACAACCATAGCTTTTTGCAGTGAACAATTGCCCTCAATAAACAATATTGCAGACCAAGGCAAAGGTAAACTGTTCTTTGACAAAAATAATATGTGTTAATAAAATATTTTTTAGATGGATATCAACTGATGTGCTAGGCCGGAAATTATCTACTATGAAGTTGATGATCACCACAGTGATGCTAAAATTAATCACGGCCGAGTTAACTGTAGGAGCAGACAGATGAGTCGGCCCGGCGTTGTAAGCCGGTGCGGCCGAGCAATTTGTCCTCGACGTTGTAAGCCGGCGCGTGAACCGGCCGCGGGGGCGGACGGGCGAGTCGTCCGTGGCGTTGTAAGGTGGTGCGGACGGGCGAGTCAGCCGGTACGGTGACGCAAACTGGACCGCGACACCCTGTCCGTGAAGCCGCGCGATACAGCCGAACGTGCATCCGTGGTATAACACCACCCCTTTTTTTTCTTTTAATAGTTGCCCTGCGTAAAAATATTACAGGCCAGAGTAATTGTTGTCAGATAAATTAACATGTACTTGTAAAATACATAGAAAGGATAGCACCTGGTATATTTTGCCGGATGCTGGCGTTGGATAATGCATAGTGCTGGTTTTGTTTTGACAAAAGAGTTGATTGGTTCTGTGTCTTCTAGTGCCTGAGCTCTCCATATAACCCGGCCGGTACTTTTTGAGCCGGAATTTCTGAAACCAGAACTTCTTGATAATCTGGCTGGAACTTTTGATAATCCAGAACTTTTGAACCGGAACCTCTTGATAATCCGGAACCTTTGAATCGGAACCACTTGATAATCCGGAACCTTTGAATCGGAACCTCTTGATAATCCGGCCGGAACTATTAATAATCCTGTACCTCTGAACCGAAAGCTCTTGATAATCTGGCCGGAACTTTTTTGTTAATCCGGAAGTATTTGATAATCCGGAACTTTTCTGTAGCTTAAATCGGAACTCTTTGACGACTCGGACAGAACCTTTCGGTGATGCAGTTGGAACCCTTTGGTTATTCGGACTGAACTTTTCATCGAGGCGATCAGAACTCTTTGACGATTCAGACAGAGCCTTTCGTCGAGACGGCCTGAACTTTTCAATGTTCCGGCCGGAACTTTCCGACAAACCGGCGGAACCTTTCGATGAGCCTGACGGAACTTTTTCGGCAAGTCGGCTGGAACTCTCCGATGAACCGGCCAGAACTTTTTCATTGAGCTGGACGGAGCTTCTCGATCCCTAGGATAGCGCCCTCCAAGAACTCAACACCACCGTGCGCAGGCCCCACGATGGGCGCCAACTGTCGTGGATTTGTCACGGCAGATGTCCTTAGTGTCAGGACTTAGTCGCGAGGCCAACACATTTATGTGGTAGCTTGAGAGGGGTTGAGCTGAATCGAGAGACGCAACACAAGAGAAGGGTCTAGACAGCTTCGGGCCCCGGGAAACATCATCCGGTAACAACCCTACATGCTGTTTGAGGCTAGGTCTCATTATCATCACGAGGGAGACGCCGTAAACCGGCTCTTTGTGTCTAGCCCTAGAGATTGTTTCTTCTTGCTTGTAGCTTGTCCCCCCTTTTGGGGAGCCCTGTCCCTCCTTATATATGTTGAAGGGGTGGGTTACATGTGGAGTCCTATTAGGATTAGGACTAGTCTATTTCTAATACAAACCGGATACAAGTCCTGGTCTTAATTCCATGTAAGGTAATATTCGTTATGCCTTTCCTCTTAAACCGGCCCACCATAGTATGAACCGGCCTTCATGAACCGCTAGTTGGGCAACCGGGTCTTGTCGCTCCTCTAACCCGCCCGTCGGGTTACTAATGAACCGTCAGGACCGGGCGGGTAGCCCGTGAACCGTCCAGTCCGGCCGGGTTACCAGTGAGTCGTCCAGTTCGGCTGGCTTATACTTCCGGCCGGTTTACGCCACGGGGTATATCCCCGACAGATAGTGTCTGGCTCTGCAAAATAAGTTCCACATACCACCATAGAGAGAATACTATTTACACAAACTCAATCTGCTGACGTATTCCGCAGCGTGACATCACACCAGGGCCAAGCCTTTATTCGAATCGTTTTCACTGTCCCACCTCAGCGCGTTTAGCGAGGCGGTTTCCTTGGCACGTCTTGTCAAAGCAGAGATCTTGTCCCCTTATTCCGGGATTCTCATCAATACGGGCGTGGGTAACCCAACCGCGCCATTGATTACGGCGCTTGGGAGATAAGCGAGTTTTATCAAGCCGGTGGGGACGCATAGCTTTGTCCGTCCATATAAGGGGATAAGGATAGCTTTGGCCTCCAGCGCCCAATTCCGCACATCCTACCTCAACCTTCTCCAACTATGTCCGGAGCGGGAGGCAAGTGGATGGCCTCCTCCGTCACGGAGGGGCACATCAAAAAGCTGCGGAAGGCCGGATACTTGTCCGATGACATCGCGCATCGGCTCCCCAACAAGGGGCAGCTCATCCCCACCCCCAGGCCCCATGAGAGGATGGTGTTCCTCCCCCACTTCCTCCGCGGACTAGGGTTTCCACTTCACTCATTTGTCCGGGGGCTCATTCTACTACGTCCTAGATTTCCATGATCTGGCCCTGAATTTCATCCTCAACATCTCGGCGTTCATCGTCGTGTGCGAGGCCTTCCTCTACATCCAGCCCCACTTCGGCTTATGGCTGAAGACCTTCAATGTCAAGCCGAAGGTAGTGGTCGGCCGCCAAGCGGAGTGCGGAGGTGCCATGGTGGGCAAGATGGCCAACGTCCTATGGCTCGAGGGCTCCTTTGTGGAGACCATAAAGGGGTGGCAATCGGGGTGGTTCTACATCACCGAGTCGCGCGACTCTGAATGGGCGGCGGCCCTCGAATTCTGATCTGGCTTCCCTACACGGCTCACCTCATGGAAAGAGACGGGCCTGACGTGGGGTAATTCGGAAGAGGTGACCGGACTCCAAAACTGCGTCCGAAACCTGGTGGACAAGAAGCTCAAGCTTGTCAACGTAGTCCAGGTTATGCTCATCGGCCGGATCCTCCCATGCCGGCAACGGGCCTTCAACTTGTGGGAGTTTGATCCGGCACAACAACGAACCTTGAGTCGGCTCTTCGACAGTACGTACGAAGATGCCTGGAAGGTGCTGTTCAAGGGCGCAGAGGCTCCCGCATCCGCTACTGAAGATCGCGGATACAGCTCGCGGCATCAAGCCAGCGAGGTAAGCTATTTTACCCTTTATGGGACTCTTTTTTCATAGTTCGACTCTATGCGGGATCTAAAACTCCCTCACCTTTGACAGGACTGGCAGAAGACGTCCGGACAGGTTGACTGCCCGACTCCCTTGCCAGAAGACCCAGCGGACGCCCGATTGGCGGGGGTGCTGGTTCCGGCACCTTACGTGGTGCCGGAGAAGAAGGCCAAGAAGAAGACCACGGGAACTCGAAGGAGTTCCCGGCGCCAGGTGTTGTCGGACTCATCGTCCGATGACTCCGAGGCGGACTCCTCCCGCGAAGACGAGGAGGAGGAAAAAGAGGCCTCTCCCCCAGCGAGGGGAGAGAAGAAAAGGAAGGCCGCCCCAACTGGGGAGGCCGGAGGGTCCAAGAAGGGATAGACCCTTCCTCCGGACTACGCCACCAACGTTGATGATGGGGAAGAGGGGTGGCTACCGAGGGCCAAGCCCCTGGCGAAATCGTAAGTGTCCGGACACCAGAATAACTCATGGCGTTCCATTTGTTGCACAGCATCTTCTAACACCGATTATAACCATGCAGCCCGCCCAAAGACGGGCTCGACGCTTCGTCCCTGGATTCGTCGGATGTGAATAGCGCCTCACTTCCGACCGCCTCGTCTCTTCCCGCCGCGGATGACGCCAAGGTGGAGTCCCAAAAGGGGACCAGCCAGGAGGAGGTGGCGCAGGAGGCGCCGCAAGGCGACCTCCCGGACTCCGGGCGCAAAGGGATTAAAGCCCGAAGGGCTTTAAGTCCGGCCCTGTGCCGGACTCCGTACCGGAACCTTCAGTGGTTCCGGAGTCCGGCAGGCGACCCCTTCGTAAGAAGGGAAAGACTGCGACGCCGGTGACCTCCGTCCAACCGGAGGCACCGGATAATTTGATGGAGGCGCTTAACGGCGCTTCCATCGATGAGGAGCACCGCACTGTTATGAGTGTGGTGATCCAGAAAGTTCAGTCCGCCAAGAGCGGGCTGACTGAAGCCTGTGCTAGCCTTCTAACAGGCTTTGAGGTATGTATTTAAGATATGTAAAAATATTACCGCATAGACAGTAGCCCGTGATGCTCAGTTTGGTGTTCGGAAAGAAAAAGCCGAACTGAGGATCTAAAAGATATACGCAGGAGTTTAACATAAGTATGTCAATATGGGATTGCAGGTTGCGCTGCTGACCTCTGCCGCACTGACTGCGGAGGTTGATGCATTGAAGCAGAGCCTCGAGCGGTCTGAGAACGAGCTCGGCCTTGCCAAACAGCAGCTCGAGGACAAGGAAGGTAAGTAATACCTTATGGGAGTATTTAAAAGATGTGGTTGCAAAAAATGACAGGAATAACGTGAATATTGCAGGGGCCACGAACGAGGTGGCGACCCTGAAGGAAGCGGTGTCCAATGCCGAAAGCAATGCGGCCGCGGAGCGCACCGAGCGAGATAAGCAGGAGGCTCGGGTGGCGGAGGTGCGGCAAGAGCTCCAGGCTCTCGTGGAAAAACACGAAAGTTTGGAGCGCGACTCAAAGACTCGAGAGTCCGAGCTCGCCTCGGCCCTTGAGAGCGCCGAAGCCTCTAAGGCCGAAGCCCACAAAGCCCTCCAGGAAATTGAGGAGATGAAGAAGATAGCGGCGGGTAAGGCATTCTATATGCAAAGCAGCATGTGAAAGTGAATTATCTGTTACTTAGCCGAATCCGGAGCTCTCCAGGAGCATTCGCAGATCTGCCCCGCAGTGTGTCTGATGCTGCCGCATTCTACCGAGCCGAGGAGGGGAGCTCGACGGAGAAGGTGTTTTGGTCTCGATATCGAGGCCAGACACCCGATGCCCTTGAGCGACCAGCTGAAGCAGCTGGTCGAGCTCCATAAGGTGGCCGAACAGGCCATGAAGGGCCTCATAGTTGGTGTGGCCCAAGGAAGCCATGCCTGGGAGCTACTTCGGGCTGGTGAGGCGGCTGGTGGACGCCTGTCCATGGGTTGAAGTCGTCAAGCGCTCCGTCTGCATCGAAGGTGCCCGTAGGGCCCTTGCCTGTGCTAAGGTGCACTGGGACAGGACGGACGCTGAGAAGCTTGTGACGGACGGACCACCACCGGGCAAGGAGCATCGCAAGCCTGAGATGTATTATGAGGGCGTCCTGAAGGGTGTCCGCCCTATAGCGGGTGAATGCTCCGAAGATGTAATTTTTGAGTAGACTCGCATTTGTTATCCTGTACGCCGAAAACTTGTTCATATGCGCTAAGCAACACTTTTGAATTTAAAATATTACCTTCTGTGCGGCCGTGTATTAAATTTGAGAGATGGCGAGTCGGCGACTTCATCCCACATGCCACGAGTGCTGGGGTGTTCGGGATAAACTTGAGCGCTCTTGTTCCCGTTCTTGGGTCCTTCGAGGGAGGCACTCAACGCAACGAACAAGGCAACCGGACTATAATGCTTGAACACTCACTACTAGGAAAAGGCCTACTAATGGCGCACCTAATTTGGCCATTAATGGCGCATTAGCGGTGCGCCATTAGTGCCACGCCATTAGTATATTTTACTAATGGCGCACCACCAGTGTGCCATTAGTATCTGGTGTACTAATGGCGCACCACTGGATGCGCCATTAGTATGCCTCCCAGGGGGCCATGTATACCCAGGTGCTTTGGCATACTAATGGCGCACAGCAACAGGATGCGCCATTAGTAACTTCGGCATACTAATGGCGCACTATTTAGTGATGCGCCATTAGTATCCTTTGGCATACTAATGGCGCACTGATGCGCCATTAGTATGAATATTAGGTTTTTTTTTAATTTTCTGTTTTTTGCACAGGTTACAAAATGTATAATTGGACAAAATATAGACAGCACACAACAACAACAGATTCATCGAATACAATAGAAGATTAGTCTCTGAATACAATTCATCATATTAGTCTCCGAATTGAAAAGACCGAACAAAGATAGAACATTATATTACAAGTCTCGAGACCGCGAGTAGCGAGTTTGTCTTCACATTACAAGTCGATATCGATCATCTAAACTACCATCACATAGAAGAGAGCTGCGGTCAACACGATGAGCATCATCACAATGAAACTCGTCTTCGTCCGGTTCCTCCAACGCTCCCTCCCCTCTCCCGCTAGATAGCGGGCGTATCTAGATTCGGCCTCGGCCCTAGTGGTGTACCCTTTGTAACTATTACCGCTGAATCGGTGAACCTGTCTCCGACACTCCTCCCGATCGTCGTAGACTCAGGAACCTTACCCTTGTACACGACATACGACGGCATCGCTATGCACTAGCCAAAGCAAACGTTAGTACCAATTCACGAGACAATACATAGCGATATATAAGTATGCAATGTAACGATCGGAAGAGAAAAGCAAGACATTAATAGCATCGATTACATCTAAGTTGAATGACTCTCGAAACCAAAGAGACATACTACAAGTTCATTAAAGTTTAATTACAACATGAGCCAATCGATGTTTGAGAACTAGACAACTCGACTCAAGGGACGGGCGTGGATGAAGCCGCCGTCTATCGTGGAGTCATGAAAGAATGAGCGTTGTCATCCTGCATTTGTAGCATTGTGTCGATGTCACTTTGTTGACGGTTGATTTACGAGGAAGAACTGCCCGAGGTGCGAAAGACATCTTGATGGATGATTTCCGCAAACTCCGACCGGATGCGAAAGAATTCTTGTCCGATGTTCGCGTCCTGGATTGCCGACACGCCGCGGCCCAATCTTGGAGTTTACTCGGTAGCGAAGTTGATGATGGTCCCGTCTGATCGACCGCATGTGATGGATGGCGTAGTAGGCACCCTTCGACCGCCAGCGGCATTGACGAGCGTAACGTCAGACAGGGGAGAACACGTGCTTGCCGTACTTACGAATAGGCCTGGTGAAGGTGCCTCCAGATTGGGCGTAGACGGGGAGAACATCATCAAGAACCTTCTTGACATTTGTGTAGCTACGTTCGACTGACGGTCCGGTTCGAAATACGTGGCCATGGAATATTTGGGGCTTAGGAGGATGAGCGTGCAATGTGTGTCACTGCAGAAAACACGGAATGTTAAAAGAAAAACGATCGAAATCTAAGACTTCATATGTTACGGGCCGGTTGTGGGGAGGACTTACTCGGGAAAGTAAGGCACGAGGAAGTTATCCTTATCTTGGTTTGTCAGAATGACGCCTTCGAGGTAAGAACTTCGCGACTTGCGGTCCCAGCGCTGCCCAAGATCTTGGCACGCATGTAGAAGGGGTCGACTATCACGATGTCCGGGGTCTTGTCGCGAATGATCCGCATCTCCATACTCAGCGAAAATAGCGCGAAGGTGTAGTGCAGCGGATGAAGGTTCAACATAGCGTGGATGTCATCAAACCGCAGGACGATCGTACGCCCGATGGAGTTATCCACAAAGCCCTTGCCCTCTAGCACCTTGGCCACGAAAACCGGGTATGCCACATCCTTCTCTCTGAGACGCCGCTTCTCCAAAGCAAGAACACTGTCATGCAGACTCCGCATAGCACCGATTGCAGCATTAAGCATATTTGTCGGTAGCATCGCCCTACCCGCCACATGCACCCTCCTCGAGATATCCTCAGGTGAAGGTGGCCCGTCCTGAGCACGGATCGTGCTCGGTGTCGGCTGGCCCGCACCCTTGTTAGTCTTTCTTTTGCGTGCCTTCTTCTTCTCCTGTAATGGGACCGAGTTCTGCTCACAGACCGCCTTCTTGAGTGTGTTGGGGCTGATAATATTTCGCACCTCGCCTATCTCGAGGCTCGGTGAAGTCGGCAATGAGGCGTCTCTGAGAGCTGAGCAGCGAGACGCCGCTGTTGCAACTTGGCTTCTCCGCGGTACCAGCTAGATCGCGCACGTCTTTTGTTGGGTTGGGTTCTTGAGAAGGAGGCCCCATGAAGTCGCCACCGTACCCATGATCGGCAAAATCTTGATCGACGTTGGCAAATGTATTGTCGTCGTCGTCGTTACGATCCTGTGCCATATGCATGTTTGGATCGATGGCATAGGGATGTCCGCACCGTTCTGGCGGTCTTGCCATGGGGTCGACTTGGCGGCAACACGGCCTGGCGGTGTTGTCTTTGGGGTGGTGTCCCCGCCTCCAAACGAATCTGGCTCTTCGCCAAAGCGAGGCCAGCTCAGCAAAGCGGCGAGGGTCATCACGTCATCATCGTCGGCCCCGACGGGTCAAATCGGAGGTAACAACTCGTCGCAGCCTGGCAGCACCGAACCAGTTCAACCCTAAACAAGTTGGGTGGCATCTGGGTACCGTGGAACAAGGGGTTGCCCGGTTGAACGATTTTGCCCTTGGCAACATCGACCAACTCGTTGTTCACGAAGTGCAGGAGAGTGCACGGAAGGTCGGCGGCGCCCTGCGAAAACATGTAGGGCATCAGGGATGCCCAGTCAAAGGCAAGGAGATGAAGTCCTCGACCAAGAGAGGATTAATTAGTTACCGTGATGATGGCGTCGAGCTCGGCTAATGTCGAGGCACCGCCAACGGCGGCGTCTTGATTGACGGAGGGGCCGCTTGCTGCGAGAGGTGCGGCGGCTTAGACCGGGTGCATTAAGCTCCGTGCGGCGTCGGAGACACCAATGCCGCCTCCGCCGGAGACACCAATGGCCCCGCCATCGCATTCTGCGAGTTGCTGGCCGTGAAGCTACGAATCGGCGGCCCTGTTGGTCGCCGTAATCCACGCACTCAACCCTGGATCAAGGTAGGCACAATGGCGGTGATCGTCGCTCCGAGTTGTTGTTGCACTTGCTCTTGGAGAATCTCCGGAATCCGCGCCACCTGTGCCTTGAGTTCTTGAACCTCGCGGCGCTGGCTTTCCGAGCTGGTCTTTTCTCCTTCGCACATCGGTGGTATAGTATGACCCCATTTTGTGGACAAGCCTTTGCCGCCACCACGACCAGTGACGTCGACTTCTTGAGCTTATCCTTGTTCTTCATTACATTCAACGCCCTATTTAGAGTGGTGTCCCAAGGGTTGCTCTTAGTCGACCCCGCGCTACTGCTTTCAGTCGCCTGCGGAAGGAATGTGAACCATTTAGAAATTTGGCTTCATTAATTAGAATGCAACCATATGGAGCTAATTACCCCGGGGGTGGTATTCCTTACCAGAACAACCTCAAGCGCCCTGGTCTTCGGATCCGTGGTAAGCTCCTTTGTATTTGGGTCCTTCTTGTACCGGGCCCTGACAAAGTTCCTGGTCTGCTTGTCACCGTGTTATCGAAGAGAGGCGGTAGGCCTTGCTCGGCACGCTCCGCGTCCTCCTTGTCCCATATAGGCTCCGCCCGATCTGTAACCGCCGGGACCGAGTGTGTGTTCCCTAAGTTCAGCTCCGCATTTCTTTCCCCAACGACTTGATTCGGAGTTTGCGGTGCTCGAGCAATTGATCTTGAAGTCGTTGTAGTCATCTTCGGTGATCGAAGGATTTTTCTCCTTGATCTTCTCATAACTCTCACCTTTCTCGATCATTCTCTTCACATTGCTTTTCCAAGTAGACATGGCCTTGCTCATCTTCGTGAGGGCAGCATTGTTCACTTTATTCCCTTTGAGGCTTGTGTTTTCAAAAGCAGCGGGGAACTTGTATCGTTCGTGCAGCTTCGTGAAGAGGAGGTTGCAAATTCCCTCGGTTAGGATGCCTCGGGTTCTCGATGTTGATCGAGACGGTGCTCGGAGAATGCACCCGAGCTGAAGCGAGTACCCTTGACTATTCGCTTCGGGCGCCGTTGGATTCCGTCGGAGTCCACTTGATAACTTCCTCCTTGAGGGTGCGAACGCAGTCGGGCGCTGGTCCTTCCGTTGCCTCTTCATTGGCTGCCATCTGTGCGTGCACCGCCATCATCTGTGGTGGCGTCCTCGGCACCATCGGTGGTGGCATCGATGGGAGTCATCCTCGGCGGTACCATCAGTGGTCTCAGGATCGGTGGGGAAGGCGGCGTCCTCATACAAGTGAGGTTGTTCCTCCATCTCCTGGGACAGCTCCCAGAATGCCTTGCCGCCCGAACCCCCGGCCTCATCGTTATGGTCCATGTTTCTCTCTAAATAGAAACAAAGTTTGGTCAAAAAGTTGGTTATTGTCAAGGAACAAGATCATGGTCTCATCATTTAGGGTTTGTCGACACCGAGGCATCCTAAAATCTAAGCTTTTATCATTGAGGGTTTTTCACGCCGAGGCACCCTAAAAGCCTAACCTTTCATCATTTCGGTTTTGTCGACACCGAGGCACCCTAAAAGCCATGCATTAGTCGCAAATGCGCCGGGCACTTGATCCTGTAATTAACTACTAAGATACCCGGCCCATGCATTAGTCACAAGTACCCCATATGTCCTATTTTTAGCAAAGTCATGCTAAAATTCACGGAAAATTTCAGCATGACCTTTGCTGAAAATAGGACATATGGAGTACCAATTTGCCGAACGAAGTTAATCGACATTCCGGCAAACTCAAGAACCTCTCGGGTACCTGCAATATCATTATCCCCGCGTAATGAAGACGCCAATGGGTCATTTCAGAAGATCACAAGTAGCATCATCACAAGTACAACATCATCTATAGCTTTATATTAACAAAGCATCAGCACATATACAAAAGACCACTTATGCCAACCGTATGGTTTATATCAGATTCAGAGTTAGAAACAGGAAAAACCGGTGCTTGAAAGCCTACTGGACACAATTTACATCTATCAGTACGGGATGTCCTCACTAATTTCAAGTGTTCACAGGTGAACTTGTACCATGGATGAGCCTAGTGCTTCATTAGTCAACTGAACAAAGATAACAGGGCATAACACCATACATAAAGTGATGAGCATACATACTACTGTCCAAGCAAATTAACTGAATAGTATTGTGTCAAGTTCAGTTTGAAAATTTAGTTACTGCTTGAGCGATTTGACACCAAAAATTACTCCCAAAAATTACAATGACTGTATATTGACTGCATATATTCACTGTACAGGACTGAATCCAGTCAAGAAAACCTGTCAATTTCTATTCACTGCACATATTCACTGTACAGGCTGTCAAGTTCTATTTCAGATCAAGTTTCATTACAACACAAACACTATAATTCATCTACTCACAGAAAAATTAATAATAAAAATCAAATTACAATAGGGGTCCCAGGTTTGACCCCATGATACATGCTATCCAGGATTATTCCTCTTCCGAACAAACCATCATGCATCATTTTCTAACCAAGGCATAGCTCAGAAAACCACTTGCTCTCGACGTAACTAGCTGATTACCCCAAATCTCATGGTAAAATTAGCAAGGCGTAGCATTTCTCTTCATGCCCATAGCAAGAATGACACACTCAACTTCATTGCTTCAACCACATGGGCAACATGAGCAAATGTTGGAAGTTGACAATATGCTTTAGATTCACACATGCTCCCCTAATTATTTTGTCTCAGTATCTTTAGATTATCTACTTTACGCACAATCATACACAATTCTGACTAATTTATCACTGTAGGCCAGCATGAAACACACTCCTCCAAAAAAAGCCTAAAATTCTACTATCATTGCCTGTAAAAAAGCCTAATATCCACTATTATTGACTGAAGATAGGTACCTGCTTATCTTTCTATTCCGTCACCAACAGTGGCTTTTCCAAGAATAATATCCCTGCATGAACATAGGTGAGAGGTTAACTAACTGCCTCAAAGGACCAATCAATGGTTGTACATGGAACAAATTGCCTGAACATTGGTTCTGTAGCGCACTCACTAATCAAATGATGATTATAAATACAACAAGTGGCCCAAGCTGCCGGCCTAAGCTATAGTTAATATGAAGCAAGACTCTCTTTGTAACAAAATGTTGAAAAATTCCAGAGAAACCAATCGAGCTTACGCAAGTCACAATACCATAAGACAATCATCACTGAATGTAGTAGTAGTAGTATGAATACACTCAACACATCAACAGAAGTCCATTGAACAATCAATGCTTCAAACTCATGTAAAATTACAGTAAAACTACCATTCCTAGGTTCTACTACCTCCGTCCAAAATTAGTTGTTACAGTTCGAAATTCAACAAGGAAACTCGAAGGAGATCCAACTATTTTCTTTAGTTACTGATAATAACCGGGTATGCATGTACATACATCTAGAAAGATGTTCAGTAAGGGTGGTGCTCTGCTGGTATAGAGGATGGTAGTCCTGCTTGTAGGCTGTAGCAATACAAATAGGCAGCCAAACAACCCCACGTTCACTATTCAAAAAATTAAAAACAAACGATGGTTGGTTGTAGTTTGAAACAATCACAAGGCAAGACAAACACAAATTGTTTTTGGTACTCCTGAACCCCAAACACTGTCTTTAAAAAGAGTGTAGTAAGCCGGCTTCAGGCTGTCGAATCACCCAAAGCACCAGTGGCAACATGAGCAGCATCACATATACTTAAATAAAGAACATTTCCTTAGCTAACCTCTGCTCCTTGTTGCATATCTTAAATTATTTTTTGTTTCCAAAGTGTTCTCTTTAGTTGTTCTTGAAAACTCTGAATGTATATATCCCGAGAAAAGTGCAGCAAGAGTCATGCTCTGCTTCCCCATCAGTCGATGAGGCCATGGATGTGGGGCACGCGACCATCAGCCAAAGTGAGCCCCGCCCACACCTCACCGGAGAAGATGGTGGTTGCCGAGGTGGTTCTGTCGTATGAGCGAGCTGGTCGGCGCCTCGGCACCGTGCAGCTGGGCACACTGGAATTCAAGGATCCTCTTACGCCTCGGCCGCAGCGAAGTTTGTGCAACAAGAATGGAAGAGGCTGGACCGGCAGGTTAAGACCGGCAGAATTGCGCCATTCATTTAAATGTTGCCTCGTGGGGATTCGCCTCATGACAACGGGGTTCTTGGAGGGCGCGGCAGAAGGGGAGGGAGGGAGGGAATGGGGAGGACGGGTGGAGAGGACGGACGGCGGACGGCGGCGAGGTACCTGGGCGGGTGCGGCCGGTCGCCGGAGGGCTGGCGACGGTGGTGTGGACGGGGAGAGTGGCGCCGACGTCGGGGCCTCTGGCGGTGGTGGTTGGAGACGGGCGACAGGGACGACGGGGCGCCGGCGATGGGCGCAGGGGCAAGGCGGCGGGGCGGCGTCGAGGCGGTGGGGCAGCGGCGTCGGGAGAGGAGAGGGGAAGGGGATTGAGGGCGAGGGGCGAGGGAGAGGGGATAGGTGTGGGCCCGGGAGGAAGTATGGATGGGGGGCGGCACAATACTAATGGCGCACCACACCTCGGTGCGCCATAAGTACTTCCATACTAATGGCGCACCTCACCCTGGTGCGCCATTAGTACTTTTTTTTTATTTCTGCTCGAGCCAACATGTTATCTCCCACCTAACCTGATCCACATCATGTTCCCTCCACTAGCTCGACTGGTCAGCAGCCAGTTCTCACACAAGGAGGTCCTGGGTTCGATTCCCAGGCTCCACAAAATTTTTTTATGCATCAAATATGCTGTTTGATACTTACTTGTGTTTAAATATGTTCAAACTTGTTTAAATCATAACAGTAATATTTTTTTGTAAGATAGTAATATTTTTTTTTAAAATATCATCAAACAGTAATGCCGGTGGAGCGGGGGAGGGTGCGGGGGGTGCGGGGGGTCGGCGGCGGCGGTTGAGTAGGGGAGGGGTGCGGGGGGTCGGCGACGGCGGTTGAGTAGGGGAGGGGTGCGGGGGGTCGGCGGCGGCGGTTGAGTAGGGGAATCGAGGGTGCGGGGGGTCGTGGCGGCGGTTGAGTAGGGAGGGTGCGGGGTCGTGGCGGTTGAGTAGGGGAATCGAGGGTGCGGGCGGTCGTGGCGGCGGCAGTGGACCAGATCTGGCGAGGTGGGATAGCGATCGAGATGGAGGGGATCGAGATGGAGGGGATCGAGTGTCCATGAAATTAAAAATATCCATGATAGTTCAAAAGTGCCCATGAAATACAATCGAGAAATGAAGTCTACGATTTAAATACAATCGATCTTAGCTAGCTATCTCTTCACAATCTTCTTGCCCTTCTTTTTTCGCAAATGGAGTTCTTCTATGGAGCAGACGTCCTTTAGGTAGGGTGGTCCTGCTTCTTCTTGTGGTGTATGCTGCTACTTCATCATAAATCGTCATGTTCGATCCTCGGGTCGCCGTACTTGTCGAAGTCTTGCTCATTGGCTACTCCATCCATTCCGATGATCTTCCTTTTGCCTCTCCTCACGACAACACGACTGGGCTTTGCCGGGCCGGTAATGAAGAAGCATTGGTCCACTTGGGAAGCCAGTACCCATGGGTCATTTTTCGCGGTGACGTTTGAGCCCGCGGTCTTGGATTTGGCTTCGGGTATAACCATGGTGGTGAAATACCGGTCTTCTTTTATGACGTTCTTGGCCCATCTGACACGGAACATCGGGACCTTCTCTCTAGCGTAGCTCAGCTCCCAGATCTCCTCGATCCTTCCGTAGTATCTGTCCTTGTCGTTACGGTGTAGGATTCCATCGTTACCCGGAGTTCGATAACCATCGCTCTTCATGTCCTTGGCCTCGGTGTAGAATGTGTAGCCGTTGATATCGTGCGCCTCATAGGTCCTCGAGGTTGTGCTCGGCGCCTGTGACAAGGCGAATATGAGTTGTTCTTCCGGAAGAATCCTCATGTAAAGGGTACGGCGTAAGCTTCTGCTTGAACCAACGCGTGAAACATGAGTTGTGCTCTTTGAGTATATCTCCGTCAGTCCTCTGTTGGCCTCGGTCATTGTATGCGTCTTCTTAATAAAGGTTTTGTGCTCTACCACCCAAGGATCAACCACGTCTATGTGTTCTAAGCGCCGACTAGGTTTGCTCTTTCAAAGTCGGCGAAGTCGACCCTCAAAGTCGACATGCATTTCGGCGACCCTCACGGTAACCCCATCCAGCGAGCCTGCCGAGGTGCTCGCTGACGGGCAGACCAACGGGGTTCTCGATGCCTAGATAATTAAATGCGATAGGAGATGCACCTTCGTCGAAAGCCCCACGGCTATGCTTCCTTCGACGTGACATGTTGCGAACGTATCCTTTGATGACACCATTCATCCTTTCGAGCGGCATCATGCTGTGCGAGAACGTCGGCCCTAGTTGGATGATATCCTCCACTATATGGACCAGCAGATGCACCATAACGTCAAAAGAATGCGGCGGGAAGTACATCTCAAGCTCGCATAGTATCACCACGATCTCTTCCTCAGTAGCCTTCGAGTTGCCTCACGCCAATCGACTTCCGAGAGATGACGTCGAAGAAGTTGCATAGGCCAAATAGCGTTTCCGCAGACGTGCGTGTCCATGATCCCACGGATTGCAACTGGAAGTATCTGCGTCATCGGCCGCGTGACGGTCGTGAGACTTCATCCCGCTGAACTTCTGCTTCACTGGGTCTAGATATCTGCTTATCTTCCCAGCGTAATCAGTGGGAAGTTTTACTCCTAGGAGGTAGGTGAAAACTGCTCGATCTCCTCGACTTAGAGTGAAGCACGCGGGAGGGTAGTCATTTCCGGTCTTCTTGGCCTTTTGCCTTTGCGACGGCTTTACGTGGTCCTGCTTCGCCTCATCATCATCATCATCATCATCATCATCATCATTAGCGTGAAGCTCCTGCCTGATGCCCATTGATTTCAAGTGCGCCCTTGCTTTCGCCCATCTTTGGTCCTCTCTCGCATGTTGAGCAGGGTACCAAGCAGACTCTCGCACACGTTCTTCGTGATATGCATGACATCAAGGCTGTGAGGCACACGGTGGATCTTCCAAGACGGCAAGTCCCGAAAATGCAGACCTCGTTTTCCATACCTTCAGCAGCGGCTCGCACCTTTTCGCTTATTTGCGGCTCTGGCGCCTTTTGCTTCTTTCCGACAGTGGGCAGTCTTTCCAATTTTTCAACAGCTTGTCTATTTCCTCGCCGCTCCTCGTACAGGCGTTTTTGGGTTCGGTTTCACCATCGAACAGATCCTTGCGTTTCCTCCACGGGTCATCGTCGAAGCCACCTTCGATGTCCCATGAACACGGTTTTCAAGACCGGGATCTCTATCTAGCTGGCGATACATTGTGTCATCCATGCACCTTACGCATCCGGAAAATCCGTGGACTACCTGCCTTGCGAGATATCCGTAATCGAGATAGTCGTGCACCGTCGTGAGCAGTCACGGCTCTCATAGGGAAACATTCTTTCTCTGCAGCGTCCCACGTATTGGCTGGCGTTTTCCACAGCGTGTCAAGCTCCTCTTTCAGCAGCCCCAGATACAGATTGATGTCGTTCCCTGGTTGTTTCGGCCCTTCAATTAGCATACTCATGTGAATGTACTTCCTCTTCATGCACAACCAGGGGAAGGTTGTACATCCACACAAACACAGGCCAGGTGCTATGTGTGCTTCTCACGGCTGCCAAGCGGATTGACTCCATCGGTGCTCGCGCCCAGCACGATGTTCCTTGGATCATTCCCAAATTCTGAGTCTTCGAAGTTCATCGCTTGCCACGGTCTCGCATCCAGAGGGTGACTCAGCAGCTGGTCTTTGTTAGCTATCTCCGGATCATTTCGTCATCTTCTCGCTTCTTATCCTCCCTATCCGCGTGCCAACGCAGGAGCTTTGCTACCTTAGGGTCCGCGAAATACCGCTGCAGACGAGGTGATCGGAAAGTACCACACCACTTTTCGAGGAGCTTTCTTCCTCTTCTTGTATCGAGTGACGCCGACTACCGGACATATGGTAGACTCCGCGTGCTCGTCCCGATAAATGATGCAATTGTTCATGCGCACATGGTATTTCACGTGCGGTAAATCGAGAGGACACACGATTTTCTTCGCCTCCTCCAAACTGGTCGGGCACTTGTTCCCCTTGGGAAGACGTTCGTGCCAGAATGACATGTTCTCGTCGAAGCATCGTCGGTCATTTTGTGTTTTACCTTCATCTCCGAGCCATGAGCGTTACTTTCAGCGGGTATCCTCGGGCCTGCATCCTTCATACAATGGAGTAACCGCGTCTAACTCAAGTTGATCCATCTTGGCTTTCTCTCGGGCGGCAGCTCTGGCGTTATCCGTCGCAGAGAAGCAGCTCTTGAATATGAGGGTCCTGCACCCAGCCCATCGATGGTCCAGCGTCGTTCGCTCCGCCCGGCATCATCATCTTCATGATCATGCCCGTCGCCTGCTCGACATCTTCCTCATCATCATGTCCTGCATCTTCTACATGATGACTGTGTACAACATCACCGTCGTGATCATCTCCTGAGGATTCTTCATCTTCTCGCCCGCTTAGCCGCGGTGGTTGTCTTGCTGCCCTTCCTCATTTCTTGCCCGGCCCCATGGACGACTTCGTAGTCATCTTCATCACCTTGCCACCGATAGCCATCCATGAAACCACGCAAGAGCAGGTGGTCCCGCTCCTGCCAGGAATCCGTGTCCGCAATAAGGCTCTTCAGCTTGCATCTTCGACTCGGACATCTTATCTTCGTCTCGTTCTTTTGAAGCATCTCGGCCTTCGCGGACCTTAAAAACCTATTCACGATGCCTTCGGTCATCGTATGCGGACCATGGTCGCTGCGAGGTAGAGCAAAAGCGATATTTTAGAACCAAACAAAAATTTGGCATGACTTTCCCTAAAAATAGGACCAAAAAGAATGCTTAATGCCAAAATTCTCGCTGAAACGGAAATGAATCAACATTCCGGCAAAATATTGGCAACTATCGCATTTCAAATACCGGTACAACTCCAAACACAAACACATATGCAACACCACAAACATATGCAAACCACGAACATACATAGATCTAGCTAGGCCATTAAAAGTGCATGTGCACATTGTTGTAGGGAGAACAACATAAATATAGCTTCCCCCTTACTAACCTATTAAAACAAGGTAATTTAACCACTTAATTTGAATGAATCTATGGTGGAAATGAGGTGAAATAGAGGAGGCACCGAGACAAGGAGGAGGTGGAGAGAATGAAGTGGGGAGAAAGTGAGTGTGGGTAGGAGAGGCTGTCCAAAATATCTTGTTGCTGCCCACTTACTAATGGCGCACCAGCACTAAATGCGCCATTAGTAATCTAGGTTACTAATGGCGCACCTTCTGGCGGTGCGCCATTAGTAGTTTTGCAAAAAAAAAATACTAATGGCGCACCCTTTGCATGGTGCGCCATTAGTAGTTGTAACTACTAATGGCGCACTACATCTGGATGCGCCATTAGTATGTTTGGACAGGCGCACTAGTTCAAAAAAAAATTTGATACTAATGGCGCACCCTTTGCATGGTGCGCCATTAGTAGTTACAACTACTAATGGCGCACTTCATCCGGATGCGCCATTAGTATGTTTGGACAGGCGCACTAGTTAAAAAAAAATTTGATACTAATGGCGCACCCTTTGCCTGGTGCGCCATTAGTAGTTACAACTACTAATGGCACACTTAAGCAGGATGCGCCATTAGTATGTTTGGACAGGCGCACTAGTTCAAAAAAAAATTGCTACTAATGGCGCACCCTTTGCCTGGTGCGCCATTAGTAGTTTCAACTCTAATGGCGTATCAGCAGGTGATGCGCCATTAGTATATACTAATGGCGCACCAACTTTCTGGTGCGCCATTAGTGTCAATCCCATCTATAGCCCTTTTTCTAGTAGTGACTCTCACTTAGCCATAGAATTCTATAATTATAAATTTCGGGGAAGCCCCTGGTATTCGGGAGACCGAGTTCGGGGCGCTATCCACGTCTAGGCCGGACAATGCCGACTCCTCGCTCTAAGCGGCATAAATCTTTAGGGACTCGAAAACCTCTCGAACAGCGACCGGCTCTCACCCTATCATGACGGTCCGTTTTAGCTTTCTCCACTGAGGTGCTTAACCCAGCTCAACCGGGGCACAATCGCAGTGGTTCTCCCATCGCTACCTTAGCCGATATAACAGAACATAAGGTACCAAAACATGGGAGCCGGGCAAACCCAACTATTGACCCAAGACATGATTCGGAGCCGATGCATATAATGCTATAAGTTCGGGGTGCCGCACTTGTGAGAGTGTTAGGACTTATCACACCATATTGTGGGGTACTTAAGCCCCTGGTGTATTGCCCGTACCAAAGTGTACGGTTGCACAATGTCATAACTGAACATATATATATATATATATATATATATATATATATATATATATATATATATATATATATATATATATAGAAAAAGGAATTCAATAATAGGCAGAAGCTATCTATTATTTATTCAAAAGGGCTGCACTAAGAGCAAAACGATACAAATAGTGCGATAAGCAAGTGACGGACTTTTAACATGTCCCTCCGAGGTAAGCTGCGGGATGGTATGTAAAACAGGTATACTGCTCGTAATAGAGACCACCTGGACACTCGACGTAGCTTTCTGCTTCCCTGGTTGTTGCATCGTGTGTTCGGCGATTCTACTGTCGGACAGGGCTTCGTGAGAACGGAGTCCTGAAAGTAAAAAAGAAAGAAGAAAATAAAATAATGACACAATCGGGAGCCCCTGGTGCGGTTGAGCCGCATTCTGGGCATGCCGTGGTCGTGCCCCTCCCCCTATGCCCATGGTATTTCCAGGCGTAATTATGTAGGCGTAATCTGGTTTCGCCAATTCCATGAGGTCTGGCGCCGCATTGCTATGCGTGCTCGGAACGTGCCAGGCGGTCTTGTTGTAGGTTACTCCGGGCGCGCTTGACGGTGTCCGGACGTTTAATAGCCGGACTCGAGAATTGCCTTAAGAGGCTGCTTTGTACTTCCGCCGCGAGGGCCGCCGTATGCTCCTCCGTCCGGAGAGAGCGTTCGGTGTTTCCATTGACCGTAATGACTCATCGAGGGCCTGGCATCTTGAGCTTGAGATATGCGTAGTGCGGCACCGCATTGAACTTTGCAAATGCGGTTCGTCCGAGCAGTGCGTGATAGCCGCTGCGGAACGGGACTATGTCGAAGTTATCCGGGGATCCGAAGACCACTTCAAGTGTAACTGAGCCTGTACAGTTGGCCTCTACACCTGGTATGACGCCTTTAAAGGTTGTCTTCGTGGGTTTAATCCTTGATGGGTCTATGCCCATTTTGCGCACTGTATCCTGATAAAGCAGGTTCAGGCTGCTGCCGCCGTCCATTAGGACTCTAGTGAGGTGAAATCCATCAATGATTGGGTCTAGAACCAATGCGGCGAATCCGCCATGGCGGATGCTAGTGGGGTGGTCCCTTCGATCAAACGTGATTGGGCAGGAAGACCATGGGTTGAACTTTGGGGCGACCGGCTCCATCGCATATACGTCCCTTAGTGCACGCTTCCGCTCCCTTTTGGGTATGTGGGTTGCGTATATCATGTTCACCGTCCGCACTTGTGGGGGGAAGCCCTTCTGTCCTCTATTTTTCGGCGGTCGGGTCTCCTCCTCGTCATCGCTATGCAGCCCCTTGTCATTGTTTTCGGCATTTAACTTGCCTGCCTGCTTGAACACCCAACAATCCCTGTTGGTGTGGCTGGCTGGTTTTTCGGGGGTGCCTTGTATCTGGCACGAGCGATCGAGTATTCAGTCCAAATTGGACGGGCCTGGTGTATTTCTTTTAAATGGCTTTTTCCGCTGACCGGGTTTAGAGCCTCACGAATCGGCATTGACCGCCATATCCTCGGCATTTATCGCCGTTAATGCGGCGCTTGTGCTTGTTGCGACGTGACCTGCCATTGTTGTCCTTGGTATCCGAATTACCAGGGCTCTTGGTCATGTTGTTACTACGAGCTAGCCAGCTGTCCTCTCCCGCGCAAAAGAGGGTCATGAGTGATGTGAGGGCTTCCATGGATTTCGGCTTTTCCTGTCCTAGGTGCCGGGCAAGCCACTCGTCGCGAATGTTGTGTTTGAAGGCTGCAAGGGCGTCTGCATCCGGACAGTCGACGATTTGATTTTTCTTGGTTAGGAACCGTGTCCAGAATTTTCTGGCCGATTCCTTTGGCTGCTGAATTATGTGGTTTAGGTCATTGGCGTCTGGTGGTCGCACATATGTGCCCTGGAAATTGTCGAGGAATGCGGCTTCCAGGTCTTCCCAACAACCAATTGACTCTGTTGGCAAGCTGTTAAGCCAATGCCGGGCTGGTCCTTTAAGCTTGAGTGGGAGGTATTTGATAGCGTGTAGATCATCACCGCGGGCCATGTGGATGTGAAGGAGATAGTCCTCGATCCAAACCGCGGGATTTGTTGTGCCATCGTATGATTCAATGTTTACGGGTTTGAACCCCTCAGGGATTTGATGATCCATCACTTCATCTGTGAAGCATAGTGGGTGTCTTGGCGCCTCATGTTGGGCTATATCACGATGCAGCTCAAATGAGCTTTGTCTACTGTGTTCGGCCCGGCCGGAGTTGCCATATCCGGTGTGACGGTTATCTTCACGTGTCGTGGGGCGCCCACGCGATCTATAGATCGATCTTGTTTGGCTTGCCTTGTCCTCCAATATATCTCGCAGGTCTGGCGCATTTCCCCGCGCTTTGGTATTTTTTGAGCGGCGCCGGGGTGCGGCTTGAGTTGAGGGCCGAGAGGCCTCTCTGTCGCGGACACGAGGTGGCCGGTCAGCCATATCATGCACTGGTGATGTAGGCTTGGGTGCTTCCTCCTCTAATGGGGGTAGCAGACTGCGTTTTGGGTAGCTCTTGGAGGGGCGCTCGAGTTCACACTCTTCGGCCGCAAGGACTTCAGTTCATCTGTCAGCTAGCAAGTCTTGGTCAGCTCTAAGCTGTTGCTGCTTTTTCTTGAGGCTGCTTCCCGTGGCCATAAGCCTGCATTTGAAACGCTCTTGTTCGACGGGATCCTCGGGCACGACGAATTCGTCGTTGTTGAGGCTTGCCTCATCTTCGGAGGGAGGCGGGTAATTATCATCCTCTACCTCTCTATCTGCCGCTCTCTCACGAGGGCTGGCTTCTCCATCCTCCTGCGTTGAATCCTGCTGGAGGGGGTTGTCTTCGGCACTGTCCGGGGTGTTATTGTCTCCCGTGCCGGAATCACCGTTTTTGCTGTGGCGGGATTTAGAGCGGCGCCGCTGACTCCGTCACTTAGGATGTTTCTTGGAGGGGTCATCCTCCGCTGTTCCATCGCCATTCCCATCTTTTGGGATGTCCACCATGTATATGTCGTATGATGAGGTGGCCTTCTAGTGCCCTGTGGGCGCTGGTTCTTGGTCGTCTCCTGCATCGTCGTCCATACCGTCGATGTCTTCGGATTTGAAGTCGAGCATGTCGGTTAAATCATCGACAGTGGCTACGAAGTAGGTGGTGGGTGGGCTTTGAATTTCTTCTCGTCCGCATCCCAACCTTCCTGACCATAATCCGGTCAGGGCTCCCCTGATAAAGAGAGAGACTTTAGTGAGTTCAGGATGTCGCCAAAGGGCGAGTGCTGAAAGATGTCCGCGGCAGTGAATACCATGAGCGGTGCCCAATCGGAGTCGATTGGCGGGGGCGCGGAAGGCTCGGAGTCCGGAGAGGAGTCCGGCACCTTGGAGTCACGAGTTTCGCAACGGACGGGGTAGGTGTACGGCTCAATCGGCGTAGAGATCGAAGCCCCCGAGGGGGTGTCCAGCCACCCGTCCTCGATCGGTGCAGTCGGCTCCGAGCTAAAGGTCGCAGCGGACACTGGTGCGGCCTCCAGGACACTGTTCGGCAGCAGAGCTAGATCATGCCCCTCGTGACAGTGCGGCGTGCTTGGCTGTGGCTCGAACCCGTCGAAGATCAAGTCTCCGCGGACGTCAGCCGTGTAGTTCAAACTTCCAAATCTGACCTGATGGCCAGGGGCGTAGCTTTCAATCTGCTCCAGATGGCCATGCGAATTGGCCGCAGTGCAATGCCACCGAATACGAAGATCTGTCCGGGGAGAAAAGTCTCACCCTGGAGCGCATCGTTGTTGACGATGGGAGGAGCCATCGGGCCTAAAGATGATGACACAGAGGAACTCTCAATGAAAGCACCAATGTCGGTGTCAAAACCGGCGGATCTCGGGTAGGGGGTCCCGAACTGTGCGTGTAGACGGATGGTAACAGGAGACAAGGGACACGATGTTTTTACCCAGGTTCGGGCCCTCTCGATGGAGGTAAAACCCTACTCCTGCTTGATTAATATTGATGATATGGTTAGTACAAGAGTAGATCTACACGGAGATCAGAGAGGCTAAACCCTAGAAGCTAGCCTATGGTATGATTGTTGTTCGTCCTACGGACTAAAACCCTCCGGTTTATATAGGCACCGAAGAGGGTTAGGGTTACCTGAGTCGGTTACAATGGTAGGAGATCTACATATCCGTATCGCCAAGCTTGCCTTCCACGCCAAGGAAAGTCCCATCCGGACACGGGACGAAGTCTTCAATCTTGTATCTTCATAGTCCAGGAGTCCGGCCAAAGGTCATAGTCCGGCTATCCGGACACCCCCTAATCCAGGACTCCCTCAGTGCTAGTTATCGACTAGAGGGGGGTGAATAGGCGATTTTTATGGAAGTCTTCAAAACATGGAAGTTTCAAAGACGAATGATAGAAATGATCCTATTGATATGCAGCGGAAGGTAAACTACCCTAAGCAAGCCATTGTCAAGTATGCAATGAAGTGAAAGCATGAAGACTAATAGCAGCTAGGTAGCAAGGATCGGGATGGAAGATGGTATGAAGCCAAACAACGATTGAAGTCAAACAGGTAAAGCAAATAGGCAATGACTTCACGAAGACAAACTTAAAGTAAAGAGAGAGAGAGGATAGAACCAGTCGCTTGTTGAGGACACAGGATTTGTTGGACCAGTTCCAGTTGCTGTGACAATTGTACTTCTAGTTAGGGAGGCTAAGATTCAACTCAGAAGAACGCGTCTTCACCTTATTCCCCTTGAGCTAAGGACACACAGTCCTCGCCCAATTACTCTGGTAAGTCTTCAAGGTAGACTTCCAAACCTTCACAGACTTTGTTCACCGGCGATCCACAATGACTCTTGGATGCTCAGAACGCGACAGCTAACCGGCTGGAGGATTCACAGTCCTCAAGTGTAACAAGTCTTCAGGTCACGCGGACAGAAAGACTTTGCTGATGCCAAACACTCTTTGGCTCTGGGTTTTTGGGCTTTGTCCTCGCAAGGATTTCTCTCTCTCAGAAGCTTCAGAGGTGGGTTGCTCTCAAACGGCAAAAGCCGTGCACTAACTCTGAGAAGCCACTAGGCAACCTGACCTGATTTGTCCGAAATGACACTGGTCACTAAGGAACTGACACGTGTTCCAACGGTTAGATTTCAAACACACGCGGCAGCTTGACTTGGGCTTCAAGTAAAGCTGACTCATCCAGCTCTGGATAAGATTAGCTCTCATTGTCTTTGCTCGAAGACATAGGATTTGGTTGCGCATCACTTTAGTCACTCTGACTTTCTTCACTGGGACCCCACTTAACAGTACGGTGGTTCCTATGACTAAACAAAGAAGAAAAGGAAACAACGAAACAACTAAGTCTTCGCGCTCCATAGTCTTCACACGGTGTCTTCTCTTGTCATAGACTTCAATGTGAATATCTTCATATACCACTATTGTCATCAATGTCTTCATACATTTTTAGGGGTCATCTCCGGTAGGTAAACTGAATCAATGAGGGACTACTACCTGTGTTATCCTGCAATTCTCACAAACACATTAGTCCCTCAACCAGGTTTGTCGTCAATACTCCAAAACCAACTAGGGGTGGCACTAGATGCACTTACAATCTCCCCCTTTTTGGTGATTGATGACAAACTGGTTGAAGTTCTCAACGGGGATAAAGTATGTGAAATTTTAAGGATTTAGGTATTGTCTTCATAAGTAGCAAAAGGCTCCCCCTGAAGATGTGCATATCAGTACTTTGCTTTTGGAATGCAAATGCTTATGGCAGGTTGTACTTGTGGAGATCCTCTTCAACTTATGAAGAAAATTCATCATGCATGAATTGATATAACGAAGATAATGACATGCATAATGAAAAATGGACGTCCGCAATATGACTAAGTGCGGAATTTATCATCGCATCACAGAACAACAGAAAACGTAGTAGACGACCATCAAGTTTTAAGTGTTACAACTCAAAGAACCAAATGTATCAAAACCGAGAGTTGTAAACACTAGGAAAAATATAAAGCAACCGCCCATCTGGACCTGCTTGAAGACTATCAACTCATATGCTTCTTCCACTTTTGCCAGTAAGGACCAAAAAGGTTTGATGACATAGAGCTTCTACTCGTTCCCATAAGGAGTAGGAGAAGTTGCAGGGTCGGCGTCGGGGTTCGGCGGTTCAGATGAACTTGGTGCAGTGTCGATATGCACTGAAGCTTGAGGTGGTGAAGTAGCATCATCTTGATCATCGATCACTCTGGCATTCACCGTTGCAGCGGAGTAGGAATAGTCAGAGTCTTCAAGAGACGGAGTTCGACGTAGGAGAGCATTCCTTGGGGGAGTGGTGTCAAACTTGAATCTTTCAGTGAAGCCATCGTCCTGAAGATCTGCTTCAGCACTCAGCAATGTCAAACTCTTCCAAGGCCTCTGACAGGTTTCATGTGTAACAAAGGCATTCTTGGTGTTTCGAATGCGATTAATGTCCACCAAGAGGCTTTGCATCTGCGGCTTCAGCCAGAAGTGATGCTTATCTTGTTTCTGATGCAGTGCCACAAGAAGTTCTCGGTCATTAAGAACACGAGAGTGCTTCCGAGGCCTTTGAGCGATCGTACTCTCAGTGGCTTCAGTCTAAGCTCGGTGAGGTAAGCAAGTATTTCCAGCCAATGGATAGACACGAGTGACTGCTTGGACTCCTTCAATGGGTTGCGAGAAGCTTTCACCATTGTGAAGAAAAATAGGCTCCTTGGCAGGTTCTGGGTATATGGCTCCAACTGACATATCAACCTCTGGCAGAAAGATCAAATGGTTGCGAGCAGAGGGCTGATAGTTGACAGCTGAGTGAAGCTTGATGAGGCGCATGACCCATGAAGCATAGAATTTCAGGCCAAAAAGATCAGAGCGAGACGCAGCCAACTATCTGATAAAGAAGTCTTGAGTATTGAAGCTGATGCCATTGAAGATATAAAAGACCAAAGTCTTCATTGCTCCTTCAAGTTTTGCTGCTGATGAATGTCCTTTGACAGGCCATAGAGTTCGCCTGATGATGTGATAAATGGTGCGGGGCAGATACTCCAGTTCGTCGACAAAGAATTCCTTTGGGTAATCAGCGTGAGGTGGCATAGGCTTCATCATGCTCAACATTTTGCTCATGTTGGGCTCTGGCTTACGGAAGATGCTCTCCAATGCATTGCGGTGAAGCTGACAATCAGGTTCATATAATTCTCCTGGAGTGGGCAGGCTGGTAAGCTCAATGATGTCAAAGGCTTTGGCTTCATGATGTACATTTCCTGTCATCCAATCAAGGACCCAAGTCTTCGGATCCCTGTTGTATCCGTGAATGTGGAGGGTAGCATAAAATTGAAGCAGAAGTTCCTCATTCCAATGCTCCTTGTCAGTAACAAAGTTAAGCAAACCCGCATCACGAAAGCAGTCAAGGGCTTCTTCAAGGCATGGCAGTCCAGCAATTGCTTTGCAGTCAAGACGCATATGAGGGAAGATGCGTCCTTGATCATAAAGAACACATGAATAATAGCTGCGCTGCTGATAGCTCCAGAACCGATCAGAGGAGATCCTTGCCCTTGAGTAGGGGTTCTTGGTGCTATCAAATAAGGTGTTGTGCGCTTTGAAGCCGTTAGCATTGAAGGACCCTGGTGAAGTGGCAGTCCCTGGAAACCTGGGCAGTCTTGGCTTTGGCTTCTGAACCTGAGGCCTATGCTTGACATGGTAATCAAATTGAGGACCAGCAGCAGGTGGAGGAACCAGTAGAGGCCATTTGACAGTGATTAGCTGGCCATAGTAGTATGCTTGCTCGATAGTATGTGGCCTTGGAGGCGGAACAAGAGCAGTGGTTGTAGCTTTAGGTTGCTGATTGGCATCAGGTGTAGCATTGGTTTCAGGTGCTATCACTTCAGGCACCACATTGACTTCAGGCGCCACATTAGCTTCAGCCATGACAATGTCATTGGCTTCAGTGTTGGTGTTGGTGGCCTCCTCAGTATTGGTAACCTCCACTTCAGGAGCTGGAGGGTGGGACACGTTCTCCTCGAGAATAACTTGGTTGGTAGTGGGTGTGGCAACACGTGCTATTTCCTCTCTTGTTTCTTGGTCATCGGCTGATGCAGCCGAAATATCTTCAGCCTCTTTGGCTTCAGACACAGGTGATGTTCACAGTTGGAGAGGCTTCAAGAAACACTTGGCGTGAAACATATTGGTTCTGTTCTCCTTATGGAACTCTTGACAGATTGACTTGTGGCCTTGGTCCTTTGCGAAGCCTATGAAATGCAGGCGACGCCTGTGGAGGTGGAGTTGGATGGGCCTCAAAGTCTTCATGGTTAATCACCGGAGCGGTGACCTGTGGTGGGGGAGTATCTGGTGTTTCTTCATCAAGTGGGGAATCTTGAGGGTGATCAGCCCATGAGTCATCCTGATCAATTGGCGTCAATGGACGACCAATGCTGATGAGTTCGCTGTTCGTGAGAACAGGCGATGATACCTCATTGTGTTCGATCTGAGGAAGGACTTCATCATCTTCAACATTGCCTTGGTGACCAATATCTTCAGCTGCGGTGGGGTCGAATGCTGGAATGTCTTCAGCTTCAGGAGCCTCTGTGGAAGCAGGCTCATGAACTATCATACGTCATTCTTGGTGTGCATATTCCGGTCGAGCAACAGAGATTGGCTCGACAACAAGGGGCTCCGTGGGAGCAGCCCGATTGCTTTTCTTGGTCTTGGGCTTCTTGGTGGGTGGAGCTTCATCAGTGGTGATCTTGGTTTCTCGCTTTCTGGCCTTGGCTTCAGCTGCCCTTGTCTTCTGAAGTTCTAAAGCCACTGTGGGGACCTTAGGCTTCACGCCTGTCATGCTGGCAGGGAAGACAATGTGAGGCTCTTCCCGCCTGGATGGTTCAGTTTGTCCACAGATGGCTTCTTCTTCTTGGTAGCCATGCATCCTAGGGTCGATGCCTGGACGCCCAAGAGCCTTGCGCTTCTCAGCTTCATTGTAAGCTTGAACGCACTTGGCAGCAAGAATCTTCATGCGCTCACGAGAACCTTTGTCTTCTTCACGTTTCTTGTGAAAAGCTTCCTTGAGCTCATGCAGCATGACCTTGAAGTTCTGGACATCAGCCTCACTGAGCCTTGCCATATGCTGCTTGAACTGAGCCTTTTCAAAATCAATCTTGTGCTTCAGCTCAACAATTTTCTGAGCAAGAGACAGCTCAGGAGCAATGGCGCTGTGGAAGGAGACGCTGAGGACAATTGGAAGTTGCAGATCATCATAGTTGAGATTGGGGTTGTCAAACCACTCATCAATGAAGTTGTTTATTACTGCCACATCAAAGAGAGGCAAATCGTTGAAGATTTCTGCCTCTTGCTTGCTCTGAATCAATTGCTCAAGAGCGTCATTAGTAAGATCGTCGTCACTCGACAGATCAATGGCTTCATTCTCGTTCCTCAAAACAGCAGCAGGAGTCAGAGCAGGACTAGAGCAGGACATGGGCTTCTTCTTTTTCTTCTCGGTCTTGGAGATGCGAGAGAGATCTTCAGACTGCACACTTGGCGCAGGAGGAGCAGTGGCCCAGGGCTTCACTCGTGAAGCTTTTGGTGGAGTGGAAGGCTTCGAAGCCGTGGGTTTCTTCTGCTTCTTGACTTCGTGGTGCGGTAACCGTCGAGTAAGCATCGCTCGCTAGTTGATCCATGTCTGCCCCTTGAACCTTTATATGAGTGATGAGACCTTCTAAGTTGTAGAAGGGCCCAACAAGATTTGTTCAGCTTTGCGTGTGCCATCGGCACGAGGCGCAGAGGGGCCTGGGTTGAAGTCTATTCCCCAAGACTTCTTGTTTTCCTTGGTCGAGTTCTTGGCAAACAGAAAGTTGCGCTTGAATAGATTGTCATCTCGACACCATAGCAATGACGATGGGTCGGCATCACCAGGCTGCGGCCCTCGGACCATGCAAGGATGGAACTGCTGAGCAATGGCTTCAGTTCTGGTCTTGGATTGAAGATTTTTATAGAGAATATCCCCCCAGGGACGTTTGATAGCATTCTTCTCAGCATACTCCTTGGTGACGAATCAGTACTTGAACCATTGCTCGGCCCAATATCTTTGAATCCATTGGATTCGAGTCTTGCACTGACCATAGCTTTCTTCGGGATCAGTTTTTTATAGTTCATAGAGATCTTCGGGAAGATCCGTTGATGTACCCCCACGGCGCTGTCTGCCACCCTTTCTTGCTGATTTCCCTGTTGCCATGATGTTTAGACTGAAAGGCTTCAACACTATCAAAGGCTTCCGTCTGCTGGTCAGACGGGAACTGGCTTCAGGAGAGTTGATGTGATGCTGTAAGAATTCTGCAAATGAATGCAGACTATGAGAACCAAGGGATTCTCCCACGGACATGTACCTATGACAGCATTAGAGATGCGAGGGAAGGGGAAGAGGTCATATGCATTCTCAGAAGATTTTGAAGATAAAGCAGTTTAGAATACATAGACCTCATAGCGCGAAGACATTATATGTTGAGAGTTGGTTCCAGATTTGTACGAATCCAAGAATAAGTACAAGTGAGGAAACTAACTATGTGTGAAGCATAAGTGAATATAATAGGCATGGTATGAGATGCAGACAGGATAGATTAAACTTTGTGGAGGCAGAAACCACTTTTGGTAAAAGAGGATGAATCTATAGGATCAAAAAGATGGTAAAAAGAGAGTTTTTATTTACCACACGATGAACTGCTAGACGGAGTAGAAGAGGAGGCCGAGCAGTTCGATCTTCCGTTCCCTAACTTGGCGACGGAGGACACCTACGGCGGCGGCGGAGAAGACGATGTTCGCGGCCGGCGTGAAGACGGCGTCGTAGAGGTCGCGGAAGCTAAGCGCTTCGTCGCCGGCGTCGTCGAGAGCTAGTGGTGGCGCTAGGGTTTGTCGAGGTGGAGAGGTGGAAGAAGGATTTTGACAGCGATTGGACTTGCATTTATGGAGAAAGGGACGGCATAGTGTAATTACGCAGGTGCCCCTGGAGGTTCATATCTGAGGGACACGTGGCGAACATGCAACATACTTGGAGTTGTCCCACGTTGCCATGCCCGCCTGGACTGTCGGATGGTCGTTCCGTCTTCTCTGGGTTTCAGGCAATAAGAATTGAGCATTTAAAACAGATTTATCTTCTGCTCACAAGGATGCAGAGAAGACATTCGACCGTTTTAATAGAATGCATATGATTTGGATAGATAGAGTATGAGGTAAAAAGCATAGAGAGATTTGGGTCCGATCACATTCACTTAGTTCAAAAGATTCAAACAAGACATAGCTATAAGTGAATGCTGTGGAGGACAGAATACTCAAATATATATCAGAATGTAACCAAGTCGACATAGTGAAGATAATCAAGAAGACACAAAGATGTTGAAGACAAACCAAAGTGAAGATATACCAAATGTAACGCGATGAGAAAAATACTTCAAACAAAAGAATTTGGTGGTGGCATTACCCACGGTATAGGAAGTATTAGACCCAAACACGATGCACAATTATCATGGCGCTCCGAAGTCAAATTCCATGTTAATGTATTCACACTCAGAATGTAAGTCTTCATTGATTGAAGATATACTCTACTTCATGTGTTGCACATCTAAGTTGTCATCATGCATAAGTGTTAGGATGTGTTCCTGATCATAAGACATTTGAGGAATCTAAGATATTGAGCTCACACCGTAACTTGCAGAACCTTTTCTCATCCAAGGGATTTGTGAAGATATCTGCTAGTTGCTCTTCAATGTTGACGTGTATGATATCAATATCTTCCTTCATGACATGATCTCTGAGAAAGTGATGACGAATTTCAATGTGCTTTGTCTTCGAGTGCTGAACTGGGTTGTTGGCAATCTTGATGGCGCTTTCGTTGTCGCAGTAGAGTGGTACTTGTTTCGGATGGATGCCATAGTCCTTGAGTGTTTGCTTCACCCATAGAAGCTGAGCGCAGCAAGATCCAACATCAATGTATTCAGATTCAGCAGTGGAGAGTGATACATAGTTCTGCTTCTTTGAAGACCAACAGACAAGTGATCGTCCCAGAAAGTAACATGTGCCTGATGTAGACTTGCGATCCACCTTGTCACCAGCATAATCAGCATCCGAGAATCCAACCAGATCAAACTCTGAGCCCTTTTGATACCATAATCTTAATGTTGGGGTGTATGCTAAATATCGAAGAATTTGCTTCACTGCTAAGCGATGCGATTCCTTTGGTGCCGCTTGGAATCGAGCACACATGCAAACACTAACATAATATATGGCCTAGATGCACATAAATAAAGTAAAGAACCAATCATGGAGCGGTATACCTTTTGATCAAACTCTTTACCATTGGCGCCAGGACCCAGATGACTCTTTGTTGGCATTGGCGTCGTGTAACCTTTGCAGTCTTGCATTCCAAACTTCTTCAGGCAATCTTTCAGGTATTTCTCTTGAGATATGAAGATGCCATTTTTTCCTGACGAATTTGAAGACCAAGGAAGAACTTCAGCTCACCCGTCATGGACATCTGATATTGCTCTTGCATCATGTGTCCAAACTCATCACTGTATTTCTGGTTGGTGCAGTGCTACCTCTTGAGCACTGCGTTGGATTTCCCCGAAGAGGAGAGGATGATGCAGTAAAGTAGCGTAAGTATTTCCCTCAGTTTTTGAGAACCAAGGTATCAATCCAGTAGGAGGCCACACACAAGTCCCTTGTACCTGCACAAAATGATAGCTCCTCGCAACCAACGCGATTAGGGATTGTCAATCCCTTCACCGTCACTTACGAGAGTGAGATCTGATAGAGATGATAAATAATATTTTTGGTATTTTTGATATAGAGATGCAAAGTAAAAAGTAAAAGGCAAAGTAAAAAAAATCAAGTATTAAAGTGATGGAGATTGATATTATGAGAATAGACCCGGGGGCCATAGGTTTCACTAGTGGCTTCTCTCGAGAGCATAAGTATTCTACGGTGGGTGAACAAATTACTGTTGAGCAATTGACAGAATTGAGCATAGTTATGAGTATATCTAGGTATGATCATGTATATAGGCATCACGTCCGAGACAAGTAGACCGAAACGATTCTGCATCTACTACTATTACTCCACTCATCGATCGCTATCCAGCATGCATCTAGAGTATTAAGTTAAAAACAGAGTAACGCCTTAAGCAAGATGACATGATGTAGAGGGACAAATTCATAAAATATGATTAAAAAACCCATCTTGTTATCCTCGATGGCAACAATATAATACGTGCCTTGCAACCCTTTCTGTCACTGGGTAAGGACACCGCAAGATTGAACCCAAAGCTAAGCACTTCTCCCATTTCAAGAGCTACCAATCTAGTTGGCCAAACCAAACGGATAATTCGAAGAGACTTGCGAAGATAACCAACCATACATAAAAGAATTCAGAGAAGATTCAAATATTATTCATAGATAAGCTGGATCAGAAACCCACAATTCATCGGTCTCAACAAACACACCGCAAAAATAAGATTACATCGAATAGATCTCCACGGAGAAGGGGAGAACATTGTATTGAGATCAAAAAAGAGAGAAGAAGCCATCTAGCTACTAGCTATGGACCCGTAGGCCTGAAGTAAACTACTCACACTTCATCGGAGGGGCTATGGTGACGATGTAGAAGCCCTTCGTGGCGGATGCCCTCTCCAGCGGAGCTCCGGAACAGGCCCCAAGATGGGATCTCGTGGATACAGGAAGTTGCGGCGGTGGAATTATGTTTTTGGCTCTCGTTCTGATTGTTTGGGGGTACGTAGGAATATATAGGAGGAAGGAGTATGTCGGTGGAGAAACAGGGGGCCCACGAGGCAGGGGCGTGCCCTAGGGGGGGGGGCGCCCCCCACCCTCGTGATCGCCTCTTTTGTTCCTTTGAGTAGGGTCCAAGTCCCCTGGATCACGTTCGGTGAGAAAATCACGTTTCCAAAGGTTTCATTCCGTTCGGACTCCGTTTGATATTTCGTTTCTTCGAAACACTGAAATAGGCAAAAAAAAAGCAATTCTGGGCTGGGCCTCCGGTTAATAGGTTAGACCCAAAAATAATATAAAAGTGGAAAATAAAGCCCAATATAGTCCAAAATAGTATATAAAGTAGCATGGAGCAATCAAAAATTATAGATACGTTGGAGACGTATCAAGCATCCCCAAGCTTAATTCCTGCTCGTCCTCGAGTAGGTAAATGATAAAAAGAGAATTTTTGATGCGGAGTGATACTTTGGCATAATTTAAATTTAAATCTTGTTAATTGTGGTATGAATATTCAGATCCGAAAGATTCAAGACAAAAGTTCATATTGACATAAAAATAATAATACTTCAAGCATACTAACTAAGCAATTATGTCTTCTCAAAATAACATGGCCAAAGAAAGTTATCCCTACAAAGTCATATAGTCTGGCTATGCTCCATCTTCCCCGCACAAAATATTTAAATCATGCACAACCCCGATGACAAGCCAAGCAATTGTTTCATACTTTAACATTTTCAATACTTTTTCAATCTTCACGCAATACATGAGCGTGAGCCATGGATATAGCACTATATGTGGAATAGTATGGTGGTTGTGGAGAAGACAAAAAGGGAGAAGATAGTCTCACATCAACTAGGTGTATCAATGGGCTATGGAGATGCCCATTAATAGATATCAATGTGAGTGAGTAGGGATTGCCATGCAACGGATGCACTAGAGCTATGAGTATATGAAAGCTCAACAAAAGAAACTAAGTGGGTGTGCATCCAGCTCGCTTGCTCACGAAGACCTAGGACATTTGAGGAAGCCCATCATTGGAATATACAAGCCAAGTTCTATAATGAAAAATTCCCACTAGTATATGAAAGTGACAAAATGAGAGACTCTCTATCATGAAGATCTTGGTGCTACTTTGAAACACAAGTGTGGTAAAAGGATAGTAGCATTGTCCCTTCTCTCTTTTTCTCTCTTTTTTTTCTTTGGGCCATTTTTTTATGGCCTCTTTTTTTTCTTTTTTTTCGTCCGGAGTCTCATCACGACTTGTGGGGGAATCATGGTCTCCATCATCCTTTCCTCACTTGGGACAATGCTCTAATAATGATGATCATCACACTTTTATTTTTCTTACAACTCAACAATTACAACTCGAGTCTTAGAACAAAGTATGACTCTATATGAATGCGTCCGGCGGTGTACCGGGATATGCAATGAACCAAGCGTGACATGGATGAAAGAATTATGAACGGTGGCTTTGCCACAAATACGATGTCAACTACATGATCATGCTAGCAATATGACAATGATGGAGCGTGTCATAATAAACGGAATGGTGGAAAGTTGCATGGCAATATATCTTGGAATGGCTATGGAAATGCCATGATAGGTAGGTATGGTGGCTGTTTTGAGGAAAATATATGGTGGGTGTATGATACCGGCGAAAAGTGCGCGGTATTAGACAAAGCTAGCAATGGTGGAAGGATGGGAAAAGTGCGTATAATCCATGGACTCAACATTAGTCATAAAGAACTCATATACTTATTGCAAAAATCTAGAAATTATCAAAGCAAAGTATTACATGCATGCTCCTAGGGGGATAGATTGGTAGGAAAAGACCATCGCTCGTCCCCGACCACCACTCATAAGGAAGACAATCAATAAATAAATCATGCTCCGAGTTCATCACATAACGGTTCACCATACGTGCATCCTACGGGAATCACAAACTTCAAAACTGGTATTTTTTAAATTCACAACTACTCAACTAGCATGACTCTAACATCACCATCTTCATATCTCAAAACAATTATCAAGCATCAAACTTTTCTTAGTATTCAACGCACTCAAAAGAAAGTTTCACATATCTTGAATACCAAGTATATTAATATTAAGCAAATTACCATGCTATTAACGACTCTCAAAATAATCTAAGTGAAGCATGAGAGATCAATAGTTTCTTTAAAACAAATCTACCACCATGCTCTTGTGACGCCTCTGATTCAATCGTACACTAATCATGCACACAAATGTGTACGATCAAGATCAAGGACTCACGGGAAGATATAACAACACAACCCTAAAACATAAATAAGTCATACAAGCATCATAATACAAGCCAGGGGCCTCGAGGGCTCGAATACAAGTGCTCGATCATAGACGAGTCAGCGGAAGCAACAATATCTGATTACAGACATAAGTTGAACAAGTTTGCCTTAAGAAGGCTAGCACAAACTGGGATACAGATCGAAAGAGGCGCAGGCCTCCTGCCTGGGATCCTCCTAACTACTCCCCGGTCGCCGTGCCGGGCTGCATGTAGTAGTAGGCACCTCCAGTGTAGTAGGAGTCGTCGTCGACAGTGGCGTCTAGCTCCTGGGCTCCAGCATCTGGTTGCGACAACCGAGAGGAAAGAAAAGGGGGAAAAGAGGGGGAAAAGCAACCGTGAGTACTCATCCAAAGTACTCGCAAGCAAGGAGCTACACTACATATGCATGGGTATATGTGTAAAGGGCCATATCGGTGGACCGAACTGCAGAATGCCGTAATAAGAGGGGATAGCTAATCACGTCAAGACTACGCTTCCGCAGCCTCCGCCTAGCAAAGATGTAGAAGAGAGTAGATCAAGTCCTCCAAGTAGCATCGCATAGCATAATCCTACCGCCGATCCTCCTCATCGCCTGTTAGAGAGCGATCACCGGTTGTGTCTAGCACTTGGAAGGGTGTGTTTTATTAAGTATCCAGTTCTAGTTGTCATAAGGTCAAGGTACAACTCCAAGTCGCCCCTGTTCATCAAGATCACGGCTATTCGAATAGATAAACTTCCATGCAGGGTGCACCACATTACCCGACACGCTCGATCCCATTTGGCCGGACACACTTTTACGGGTCATGCCCGGTCATGAAGATCAACACGTCGCAGCCCCACCTAGGCACAACAGAGGTCAAGACGCCGGTTCTAAACCTAAGCGCCACGGGTGCAGGCCCATCGCCCTTAGCACACCTGCATGTTGCGTACGCGGCCGGAAGTAGACCTAGCCTAGCAGGCGTTCCAGTCCAATCCGGCCCGCGCCGCTCAGTCGCTGACGTCACGAAATGCTTCGGCTGATACCACGACGCCGATTGCCCATATCTTGTCCCACGTGGCGGTTAGTGTGTATAAGGTCAACGACCCAACTCAGATCAAATACCAAGATCTCGTTAAGCGTGTTAAGTATCCGTGAACGCCGAACAGGGCCAGGCGGTCTCAACCTGCCCTATTGCTCCGCCACAAAGATCCACACAAAGGGCCGTTGGGACAAAGGTCCTTTCAGCCCCCAATCCGTGAATCATTCGCGGGTGCTCCACGAGCCGACCCGACTTTAGTCACCACATGTATCATGTATAAAGTATATAGCATATACCCGTGATCACCTCCCAAGTGATCACAGCCCGATAGTATAGCACAGTAGACGGACAAGAATGTAGGGCCTTGATGGAATACTAGCATCCTATACTAAGCATGTAGGATTGCGGTAAAGGTAACAAATGAGTAGCAAGGACAAGGCTATGCATCGGGATAGGAATAACGGAAGCAAGAATATGCTACACTACTCTAATGCAAGCAGTAGAGAGTAGAATAGGCGATATCCCGGTGATCAAGGGGGGCTTGCCTGGTTGCTCTGGCAAGAAGGAGGGGTCGTCAACACCGTAGTCGTACTGGGTAGCAGCAGCGTCGGTCTCGTAGTCTACCGGAGAGAAGAGGGGGAAGAAACAGTAAATACAATGCAAACATAAGCATGACGATGCATGACATGACAATGAGCGGTGTTAGGTGTGCCCTAACGCGGTAGTAGGTGGTACCGGCGAAGGGGGGAAACATCCAGGAAAGTATCCCCAGTGTTTCGCGTTTTCGGTTAGATGAACCGGAGGTGAAATGTTGCAGGTTCGCTATGCTAGGGATGCGTGGCTGACGAATGTAGAAAGTATTTTCATCTCGTTGTTCTGAGCAACTTTCATGTAGAAAGTATTTTCATCTGAGCTACCGTTTATTTTATATGATTTTCTAAAGTTTTAAATGATTTTTAGAATTTATTTAATTAATTTAATTCAACATTATCCAGAATAGTGCATGCTGACGTCAGCATGACGTCAGCAGTCAACAGAGGTGTTGACTGGTCAAACCAACGTGTGGGTCAAGTGGGACCCACCTGTCATACTTTGATTAGGTTAATTAGGGTTTAGTTAAAGTAATTACGGTTTAATTAAACTAACAAGTTATTAGATTAATTAAATAGGATTCATTAACTTAATTAATTCACTAATTAATAAATAAATAAATTATTTTCATTTTTATTTATTATCATTATTATTTGTAATTCCTTTTGTTTGGTTTTTCCTTATGAACGTTCTGGGCGCGGGGCCCCCCTGTCATTGGCACAGGGGGCCATAGCAGGCGTGGGTTCACAGGCGTCGGGCGCCAGTGGGCGCACCAGCAGTAATCTGCCAGGCGGGATGAGGCCGCCGGGGCACCGACGGCGGGCGGAGGCGAGGGGTGGCGCTGGTGCGGCCAGTGGCGCGGTGGCGCGGCCGTGGGAGGAGGAGAGGGCGGAGACTAGGCGTGGCGAGGCACGGGGCCACGGGGCGCCAGCCGGAGCAGCAGGGGGAAGGCAGGCGGTGACCGGAGGCGGCAAAGAGGGGCGAGGCAACCGACGACGGGGCGCTGCGGTGGTGGTGGCCGCACCGCCGCAGCACAGCAGCAACTGCTGCACATCGTGGCGGGGCACGGCCAAGAACCGAAAGGGGGCGACGAAGTGGCCGACGCGGTGGTGCGCGTGCGCACGGTCGGCCTCAAGCAGAGGCAGGGAAGGAGGAGGACGAAGCCGTGGCCTCACCGGGATTCGTAGGGACGGGGCAGCGGGGCTTGAGGAGGAGGACGGTGACGAGCGGTGGAGGGGGTGCAGGCCGGCGGGGAGGAGGAGGCAGTCCGGTGGGGGAGCTCCGGGCATCGGCATCGGCGTCGGGTGGTGTGGTGGCCTCGGATGCGGTCGAGGACGAGCGGCGATGGGGTCGGGGCACTACATCGCCGATCTAGATCCAGGGGAGGAGAGGGGGTGCGAGTGGGGGCTCGTCGGGGACGAGGACGGCGGCCGGCAAGGCGGCCCCAGGCGAGGGCCACGAGGCCATCCCCGATCCGATCTGGATCGGGGGAAGAGGGGGACGTGGGGAGTGGGGGAGTGTGCGGTCGGGGTAGGGTTTGGTCGCCCGGGGGTTAAGGGAGTGGGATAGGTGGGCGGCCTGTTGGGGCGGCCTTTGGTCTAGGGTGGCAGTTGGGCCACTTGGTCCATGGGAGAGAGGGGGGTTCCTTTTGTTTTCTTTTCTACTTTTCCTTTTTCTGTATTTACTATTTTTTGTTCTATTTTAGTTACACCTATTTTATTTTCTTATAAAAATAGAAAACAAACTCCTAAAGTATTGTTATAATATAGGCCACTACCTCAAAAAGTTTGGTGTAGTAATAAATACTTGATACATTTTTATTATTTAAAAGGTATTTAAATATTTGTTTTTAGCCACAATTTTCTTTACTTTAGTGCATCTAAATACTTTATAAAGGTGTGGTCTCTCCACCAACATGGTCTATGAATTATTTGACACATTAGGAACAATTTAGTTTTGACTTTTGAAAACCTTAATGGTTTTAACTTAAATTCAAATTTTGAATTCGAATCCTTTCGAACTAACTCGAGATTATCAACAGTAAGTGAGGTGATGTGGCATCATTAACGTGTGATTACTGTAGCCTAATTAGCCGGGCGTCACAATTCTCCTCCACTACAAGAAATCTCGTCCCGAGATTTACGTGGTAGCATAAGGGTGAAAGATTTGATTACGAAATTCTAACGAGTCTTCTCGGCCTGGGTTGCTCTTCTCGAAGAGGTCACTCCATTACGTTGATGTCTTCATTTCTAAGCCTCAATGCATCATGATGAAATTGTCGTCCTTCCTCCAGGATCTTCACCGGACTTATGAAAGGATAAGAGGGGGGAAACTCTATAAGACCGGATTCTAACAAAATTGATCATCGGACGGTTAACTTAGGGGGAGAAGCATAAGTATCTCTCGAACTGAAACTTAAGATGTTATCGAGAGCAAGTAAGAAGGTACCATGAGAATTTTCAATAGGATAGGCAATCGTTCGATGTCTGAAACAACATGCGAAAGGGGTCCAGAGCAACGAGATTGAGTATTGCGTCTTTTACCAGAGTAGATCACTTGGGACGGTGGCACGTGAATTACATACGAGGCCATCCGCGAGGAATAACTTTGGGAACAGGGGGTGTACAGGAGAGTCAGGTTTCGATCCAGTGGAACTATGGATTATGGGCCCACCATGTGGTTGAAAGTGGGAAGGGGGCCGACATCTTGCACGGTCATGATAGTAAGACATGTCAGAGGGTAGCCTGTCAGTTATGTCGACAACAACACCGATACCAAGGGAGAGGGACGAAGAGAACCACTTTCCTGCTGATTGAATGAGGTGGGCCAATAGGCATGGTTCTCGTCCATCGGTGGCTACCGAAATGTCATCAACAATAGTAACAGGGTCTTGCTGGCAGAATTGTACACTGAGGTGTTTACATAAGTAGGAGAATATTACTGCTTAGATCATATAGATCATAAGACACGCTAAACCAACCAATGGAAAGGAAAATACGATTATCAGATTAAACAGACCAGTGGAAAGGTAAATGTGTTTAAACACATATTTCAAGGGTATATCCTTCCCAAGGACAAGTAGAGCAAGATGTCCATGACAAGATATAATTGTAGAAAACTCTTTATGTACGGGAGAGAATTTTCATGACATTACCCATATACCGGTGTTTGGATAATTGAGCAGGAAACATTTAACATTGGGTTTCAAATGTTCCTGTTGTAAATCAGAGTACCATAGACATGCTGCGAGATAGCATTGACATGGTCAACAGGTGAAGATCAGACTTTGGAAACAAAAAGGATCCATCAGGAACAACTTATAGAATAAGTCTTACAATTTCCTCACGGAAGAATGACTAACCTTGCCAAAAAGGAAACTATAACAATAGGTCCTCCGGCCAGGGGTGCTAGGCATGACATCATTTTACCGGGTCATATAAAGACTAATGTTATAACTCTTGGAAACATGTTCCAACCATCATATCTGACCGAGATTCAAATCTGATTGGTGTCAGGATACCTCAGACTCAGGATCCTGAGATAAAAAGGTGTGACACAAATTGCCGAGAAGTCGTCATAAGATTCTCGAGAAATGAATTATGGAAGTGAGTTCCGAAACAAGAGTTCATCAGTAACCCAAGGAGAGGATGAGGAGGTGGCTGATGGACTCAGCGACAATTCACCGAGAATTCCAAACGGATGGATTTCCACAATAATGTGAACAAGAAGATGGCACTTGTAGATTGAAATGATATAATGTTGTATGCTCGAGGAAAACATACACCATCAATCATTAGTTGAAAGGTGCACCCGAATTATGGGCTTAGGTAGCAGGATCAATGTTAGAATGGTGATTCGATAACCAATGGTCTAAGAATGAAATATCGACCATTAACTTCAAAGCAATAGGGTTGCTAGAGGTTTTGAATTCGCACAACAGAGTTCACTCAACACGGGGACCAAGAAAATAATGGTGATGGCGAGAAGCATCACTATAACAAGAATTCTTAAGAGGTGGTGAAATCCTCACAACATCCTTGACATAAAAGACGATAATACTCCAAGGTAAAGAAGCACAGATGCTGGATAGCAAGGAACTCAAGGTATAACACAAAACACGAACAAGTTTGTGTTGAGCGGAAGGAAATAAAATGGTCGATGACAACACAAATCATCGAGGGCAAGGATGGTATTTCACATCATGAGTTCAATTGATATCCTGGAAGAGCTTAGAATGCTGATGATGATCATGACGCATTTGTCGGGAGATTTCATGGAGATGTAATCGATGGGCAATGACACCAAGTCAAAGGAAGGATGAAGCGAAAGGTTATATGAACCACTAGTACAACACAAACTCGAAATCAAGCTTGTTGTTCGTGGTGGGACGATAAGACAAGGAAATCAATGCAAGCATAGCTCATCATCGAAGGTTGTGCTCCGGGATTAAGGACCAGGTAGCACAGTTAAAATTAGCACAATAATGATGTATCTGATCAGGCTAGGAATGACATGATGGAGTATTAAACTACTCAACAACAAAGTACTGGGAGTACTGAATCTCAGTGTTGATTCGATTCACAAATCGGTGTTCTTGGTTGACGACAACCCAGAACCCGTGGAGTGACTATGACAGGGGAAGGAACTACTTCATCAGAAATTCATAAGATGAAGCGCAATGAGTTGCTATCCTCGAGATACCAGGGGGTAATACTCGAAGGTAGAACAAAATAAGAAGGCAAGTAATTTAACTTGTCCGAGAAATAGAATCAAAGGAGAACAATCATGGTCGGAACCGCAGTTGCAAAGGATCAATTCACATATACTAGATGATATTTATCAAAGAAATAGTTATTATTACAAGAAGCTTCCATGATAGGATCTACATCGTGTCCATAGGCATGAACACAAAGTGCAAGGTCGACTCCCACTTCTCTAATGCATAACCTTTCATTCACTTATCGCCTTCGTCGAAGTGGTAGTGTAGAAATTTCATCTGGCATAACACCAGTAGTGTATGACCCGTAGAAGCTCCCGGGTTCACAAAGGTTAGAGAAGGCATTGGTTCGACCCATTGGGGCATCTTAGGAACATATGCTACAAACTTCCAGAGTAAATAACACAAGCTTGAAAGCAGAGCATGGTTGGCCAAATCAGATAATAGGATTTACCAATGGCATTATGTATCAGGGAAAGAACTACCAACATGATTGAATATGAAGGATATTGTCGGATAAAATCCAACAAAGGACTTGATGGTCCACAAAGGATCTGATGTGAGTATCAGTACTCAACCAGAAGAAGAAAGAATGAAAATGCAACAGGTTATGGAATCATCTAAATAATTCGAAGCTTAAATGCAAAGGAATTATGATTCCAAATCGAAGGATCAGAAGCAGATGCTCTAATCAAGGATGAACAAGTTGAATAGACGAAGGGGTAAAATCGATGGCAATTTGATTGGTCGAGAACCAGCTCATGTTTAAAATGACATCTGAGCCGGAAGACTGTCTATGATCTGATTAAGGATTGCGGGCATTCGCAAAATGATGAATCAAGGGGATCGAAATGATAGTAACTAAGGATGTCAATGGAGATTGCTAGAAATATGGAATTAACCATAGTACCAGAAGGCAAGGAATTCAGGAGCAATAGGCTCCTAAGGATTTTTAGAAAACCGAATAGTATCCTAAAGAATTTTGTGAAACACAAAAACAACTAGGAATGAAGAAATTCTTGATAAGTGTGAGAATTTATGCGTCGGTGTGATCCTGCAGAAAAGAGCTGCAAGGCAGCAAGCACGAAGGATTCTCGGAATAGCGGGAAGTAGTTCAGGGTATCTTGTAGTAACAAGAGTAATCGAAAATGATGGTAAGGGTCGCAAGTATAAGTAGCTATCCATAGGGATGTCTCGGTGGTAGGGTTGCAAACCCGATGAGCACAAGTTCTCGGAAGAACATCGGAGAGTATCTTCAGAACCCTACGGTGCGCCAAGCAATCATCTGAAGTGACGGTCTATCTGGGAGAAACTAATTACGAGATCCTAGAGTTAGAGTTAGCAAAATCATTTTAACCTGAATAGAAGAGAGATCAGAGTCCCAGAGTAAAGATCGAGGAGTAAAAGATCCTAATACCACCCAATGGCGACGTGGGCCCATACGCCACACAGCCATGTTAGTAAAAGTTTTGTAACGTCTAGACTCGACATCGGCCAAGGAGTGTGGAAGGGGGATTCCTACAAGCAGTCGGCTCTGATAACAACTTGTGACGCCCCCAATTCAATCGTACACTAATCATGCATGCAAATGTGTATGATCAAGATCAGGGACTCACAGGAAGATATCACAACACAACTCTAAAACATAAATAAGTCATACAAGCATCATAATACAAGCCAGGGGCCTCGAGGGCTCGAATACAAGTGCTCGATCATAGACGAGTCAGCGGAAGCAACAATATCTGAGTACATACATAAGTTAAACAAGTTCGCCTTAAGAAGGCTAGCACAAACTGGGATACAGATCGAACGAGGCGCAGGCCTCCTGCCTGGGATCCTTCTAACTACTCCTGGTCGTCGTCAGCGGGCTGCATGTAGTAGTAGGCACTTCCAGTGTAGTAGGAGTCGTCGTCGACAGTGGCGTCTAGCTCCTGGGCTCCAGCATCTGGTTGCGACAGCCGAGAGGAAAGAAAAGGGGGAAAAGAGGGGGAAAAGCAACCGTGAGTACTCATCCAAAGTCCTCGCTAGAAAGGAGCTACACTACATATGCATGGGTATATGTGTAGAAGGACCATATCGGTGGACTGAACTACAGAATGCTAGAATAAGAGGGGGATAGCTAATCCTATCAAAGACTACGCTTCTGGTAGCCTCCCTCTTGCAGCATGTAGAAGAGAGTAGACTGAAATCCTCCAAGTAGCATCGCATAGCATAATCCTACCCGGCGATCCCCTCCTCGTCGCCCTGTTAGAGAGTGATGACCGGGTTATATCTGGCACTTGGAAGGGTGTGTTTTATTAAGTATCCGGTTCTAGTTGTCATAAGGTCAAGGTACAACTCCAAGTCGTCCTGTTACCGAAGATCACGGCTATTAAAATAGATAAACTTCCCTGCAGGGGTGCAACACATTACCCGACACGCTCGATCCCATTTGGCCGGACACACTTTTCTGGGTCATGCCCGGCCGCGGAAGATCAACACATCGCAGCCTCACCTAGGGACAACAGAGAGGTCAGCACACCGGTCTAAACCTAAGCGCACAGGGGTCTGGGCCCATCGCCCTTAGCACAGCTGCACGTTGCGTACACGGACGGAAGCAGACCTAGCCTAGCAGGCGTTCCAGTCCAATCCGACGCGCGCCGCTCAGTCGCTGACGTCACGAAATGCTTCGGCTGATACCACGACGCCGGTTGCCCATATATTGTCCCACGTGGAGGTTAGTGCGTCTAAGGTCAACGACCCAACTCAGATCAAATACCAAGATCTCGTTAAGCGTGTTAAGTATCCGCGAATGCCAAACAGGGCCAGGCCCACCTCTCTCCTAGGCGGTCTCAACCTGCCCTGTCGCACCGCCACAAAGATCCACACAGAGGGTCATTGGGACAAAGGTCCTTTCAGCCCCCAATCCGTGAATCACTCGCGGGTGCTCCTCGAGCCGACCCGACTTTAGTCACCACATGTATCATGTGTAAAGTATATAGCATATACCCGTGATCACCTCCCAAGTAATCACAGCCCGATAGTATAGCACAGCAGACGGACAAGAATGTAGGGCCACTGATGGAATACTAGCATCCAATACTAAGCATGTAGGATTGCAGGTAAAGGTAACAACAGTAGTAGCAAGGACAGGCTATGCATCAGGATAGGATAAACGGAAAGCAGTAACATGCTACACTACTCTAATGCAAGCAGCAGAGAGAAGAATAGGCGATATCTGGTGATCAAGGGGTGGGGGGCTTGCCTGGTTGCTCTGGCAAGAAGGAGGGGTCGTCAACACCATAGTCGTACTAGGTAGCAGCAGCGTCGGTCTCGTAGTCTACCGGAGAGAAGAGGGGGAAGAAACAGTAAATACAATGCAAACATAAGCATGACGATGCATGACGTGACAATGAGCGGTGTTAGGTGTGCTCTAACGCGGCAGTAGGTGGTAGCGGTGAAGGGGGGAAACATCCGAGAAAGTATCCCCAGTGTTTTGCATTTTCGGTTAGATGAACCGGAGGTGAAGTGTTGCAGGTTCGCTATGCTAGGGACGCGTGGCTGAAGAACGGGATGCATATTCAGATTCGTCTCGTCGTTCTGGGCAACTTTCATGTAGAACGTATTTTCATCTGAGCTACGGTTTATTTTATATGATTTTCTAAAGTTTTAAATCATTTTTAGAATTTATTTAATTAATTTAATTCAACATTATCCAAAATAGTGCATGCTGACGTCAGCATGACGTCAGCAATCAACAGACGTGTTGACTGGTCAAACTGATGTGTGGTTCCAGTGGGACCCACCTATCATACTCTTATTAGGTTAATTAGGGTTTAGTTAAACTAATTACGGTGTAATTAAACTAACAAGTTATCAGATTAATTAAACAGGATTAATTAACTTAATTAATTCACTAATTAATAAATAAATAAATTATTTTCATTTTTATTTATTATCATTATTATTTGTAATTCCTTTTGTTTGGTTTTCTTTATGAACGTTCTGGGCGCGGGGCCCCCCCTGTCATTGGCACAGGGAACCATAGCGGGTGTGGGTTCACAGGCGTCGGGCGCCGGGTGCGGGCGCACCCGAGCGGGCACTCGCTCGCAGGGAGGGATGAGGCCACCGGGGCACCGACGGCGGGGCACGCCGGCGCGGCCAGCCGGGGCCACGGCGGGCGGAGGCGAGGTGTGGCGCTGGTGCGGCCAGTGGCTCGGTGGCGCGGCCGTGGGAGGAGGAGAGGGCGGAGACTAGGCGTGGCGAGGCACTCGGCCATGGGGCGCCGACCGGAGCAGCAGGGGGAAGGCAGGCGGTGACCGGAGTCGGTGCAGAGGGGCGAGGCCACCGGCGACGAGGAGCTGCAGTGGTTGTGGCCGCAGCACAGCAGCATCAGCTGCACATCGTGGCGTGGCACGGTCAAGAACGTCAAGGGGGCGAGGGTGTGGCCGACGCGGTGGTGTGCGTGCGCACGGTCGGCCTCGAGCAGAGGCAGGGAAGGAGGAGGATGAAGCCGTGGCCTCACCGGGATTCGTAGGGACGGGGCAGCGGGGTTGAGGAGGAGGACGGTGACGAGCGGCGGAGGGGGTGCAGGCCGTCGGGGAGGAGGAGGCAGTCCGGTGGGGGAGCTCCGGGCGTTGGCATCGGCGTCGGGTGGTGTGGTGGCCTCGGATGCGGTCGAGGACGAGCGGCGATGGGGTCGGGGCGCTGCGTCGCCGATCTAGATCACGGGAAGGAGAGGGGCGCGAGGGGGGCTCGTCGGGGACGAGGACGGCGGCCGGCGAGGCGGCCCCAGGCGAGGGCCACGAGGCCATCCCCGATCCGATCTGGATCGGGGGAAGAGGGAGACGTGGGGAGTCGGGGGAGTGTGCGGTTAGGGTAGGGTTTGGTCGCCCAGGGGGGTTAAGGGAGTGGGATAGGTGGGCCGGCCTGTTGGGGTGGCCAGTTGGGCCACTTGGTCCATGGGAGAGAGGGGGGTTCCTTTTGTTTTCTTTTGTTCTTTTCCTTTTTCTGTATTTACTATTTTTTGTTCTATTTTAGTTACACCTATTTTATTTTCTTATAAAAATACAAAACAAACTCCTAAAGTATTGTTATAATATAGGCCACTACCTCAAAAAGTTTGGTGTAGTAATAAATACTTGATACATTTTATTATTTAAAAGGTATTTAAATGTTTGTTTTTAGCCACAATTTTCTTTACTTTAGTGCATCTAAATACTTTATAAAGGTGTGGTCTCTCCACCAACATGGTCTATGAATTATTTGACACATTAGGAACAATTTAGTTTTGACTTTTGAAAACCTTAATGGTTTTAACTTAAATTCAAATTTTGAATTCGAATCGTTTCGAACTAACGCGAGATTATCAACAGTAACCGAGGTGACGTGGCATCATGAACGTGGCATTACTGTAGCCTAATTATCCGGGCGTCACAATTCTCCTCCACTACAAGAAATCTCGTCCCAAGATTTACGTGGTAGCGTAAGGGGGAAAGATTTGATTACGAAATTTTAACGAGTCTTCTCGGTCTGGGTTGCTCTTCTCGAAGAGGTCGCTCCATTACCTTGATGTCTTCATTTATAAGCCTCAATGCATCATGATGAAATTGTCGTCCTTCCTCCAGGATCTTCACCGGACTTACGAAAGTATAAGAGGGGGGAAAACTCTATAAGACCTGATTCTAACAAAATTGATCATCGAACGGTTAACTCAGGGGGAGAAGCATAAGTATCTCTCGAATTGAAACTTAAGAAGTTATCGAGAGCAAGTAAGAAGGTACCATGAGAAGTTTCAAACGGATAGGCAATCATTCGATGTCTGAAACAACATGCGAAAGGGGTCCAGAGCAACGAGATTGAGTTTTGCATCTGTTACCAGAATAGATCACTCGGGACGGTGGCCCGTGAATTACATACGAGGCCATGCGCGAGGAATAACTTTGGGAACATGGGGTGTACAGGAGAGTCAGGTTTCGATCATGTGGAACTGTGGATTATGGGCCCACCATGTGGTTGAAAGTGGGAAGGGGGCCGACATCTTGCACTGTCACAATAGTAAGACGTGTCAGAGGGTAGCCTGTCAGTTATGTCGGCAACAACATCGATACCAAGGGCGAGGGACAAAGAGAACCACTTTCCTGCTCGTTGAACTTGGCGGGCCAATAGGCAAGGTTCTCGTCCATCGGTGGCTACTGAAATGTCATCAACAATAGTAACAGGGTCTTGCTGACAGAATTGTACACCGAGGTGTTTACATAAGTAGGAGAATATTACTGCTTAGATCAAATAGATCACAAGACACGTTAAACCAACCAATGGAAAGGAAAATACGATTATCAGATTAAACAGACCAATGGAAAGGTAAATGTGTTTAAACACATATTTCAAGGGTATATCCTTCCCAAGGACAAGTAGAGCAAGATGTCCATGACAGGATATAATTGTAGAAAACTCTTTAGGTACGGGAGAGAATTTTCATGACATTACCCATACAGCGCTGTTTGGATAATTGAGCAGGAAACATTTAACATTGGGTTTCAAATGTTCCTGTTGTAAATTGGAGTACCATAGACATGCTTCGAGAAAGCATTGACATGGTCAACAGGTGAAGATCAGACTTTGGAAACAAAAAGGATCCATCAGGAACAACTTATAGAATAAGTCTTAAAATTTCCTCACGGAAGAATGACTAACCTTGCCAAAAAGGAAACTATAACAATAGGTCCTCCAGCCAGGGGTGCTAGGCATGACATCATCTTACCGGGTCATATAAAGACTAATGTCATAACTCTTGGAAACATGTTCCAACCATCATATCTGACCGAGATTCGGATCTGATTGGTGTCAGGATACCTCAGACTCAGGATCCTGAGATAAAAAGGTGTGACACAAATTGCCGAGAAGTCGTCATAAGATTCTCGGGAAATGAATTATGGAAGTGAGTTCCGAAACAAGAGTTCATCAGTAACCCAAGGAGAGGATGAGGAGGTGGCTGATGGACTCAGCTACAATTCATCGAGAATTCCAAACGGATGGATTTCCACAATAATGTTAACAAGAAGATGACACTTGTAGATTGAAATGATATAATGTTGTATGCTTGAGGAAAACATACACCATCAATCATTAGTTGAAAGGTGCACCCGAATTATGGGCTTAGGTAGTAGGATCAATGTTAGAATGGTGATTCGATAACCAATGGTCTAAGAATGAAATATCGACCATTAACTTCAAAGCAATAGGGTTGCTAGAGGTTTTGAATTCGCACAACAGAGTTCACTCAACACGGGGACCATGAAAAGAATGGTGTTGGCGAGAGGCATCACTATAACAAGAATTCTTAAGAGGTGGTGAAATCCTCACAACATCCTTGACATAAAAGACGGTAATACTCCAAGGTAAAGAAGCACAAATGCTGGACAGCAAGGAACTCAAGGTATAACACAAAACACGAACAAGTTTGTGTTGAGCGGAAGGCAATAAAATGGTCGATGACAACACAAATCATCGAGGGAAAGGATGGTATTTCACATCATGAGTTCAATTGATATCCTGGAAGAGCTCAGAATGCTGATGATGATCATGACGCATTTGTCGGGAGATTTCATGGAGATGTAATCGATCGGCAATGACACCAAGTCAAAGGAAGGATGAAGCGAAAGGTTATATGAACCACGAGTACAACACAAACTCGAAATCAAGCTTGTTGTTCGTGGTGGGACGATAAGACGAGGAAATCAACGCAAGCTTAGCTCATCATCGAAGGTCGTGCTCCGGAATTAAAGACCAGGTAGCACAGTTAAAATTAGCATGATAATGATGTATCTGATCAGGCTAGGAATGACATGATGGAGTATTAAACTACTCAACAACAAAGTACTGGGAGTACTGAATCTCAGTGTTGATTCGATTCACAAATCGGTGTTCTAGGTTGACGACAACCCAGAACCCATGGAGTGACTATGACAGGGGAAGGAACTACTTCATCAGAAATTCATAAGATGAAGCGCAATGAGTTGCTATCCTCGAGATACCAGGGGGTAATACTCGAAGGTAGAACAAAATAAGAAGGAAAGTAATTTAACTTGTCAGAGAAATAGAATCAAAGGGGAACAATCATGGTCGGAACCACGGTTGCAAAGGATCAATTCACATATACCAGATGATATTTATCAGGGAAATAGTTATTATTACAAGAAGCTTCCACGATAGGATCTACATCGTGTCCATGGGCATGAACACAAAGTTCAAGGTCGACTCCCACTTCTCTAATGTATAACCTTTCATTCGCTTCTCGCCTTCGTCGAAGTGGTAGTGTAAAATTTTCATCTGGCATAACACCAGTAGAGTATGACCCGTAGAAGTTCCCGGGTTCACACCGATTAGAGAAGGCATTGGTTCGACCCATTGGGGCATATTAGGAACATATGCTACAAACTTCCAGAGTAAATAACACAAGCTCGAAAGCAAAGCTTGGTTGGCCAAATCAGAGAATAGGATTTACCAATGGCATTATGTATCAGGGAAAGAACTTCCAACATGATTGAATATGAAGGATATTGTAGGATAAAATCCAACAAAGGACTTGATGGTCTACAAAGGATCTGATGTGAGTATCAGTACTCAAACAGAAGAAGAAAGAATGAAAATGCAACAGGTTATGGAATCATCTGAATAATTCGAAGCTTAAATGCAAAGGAATTATGATTCCAAATCGAAGGATCAGAAGCAGATGCTCTGATCAAGGATGAACAAGTTGAATAGACTTAGGGGTAAAATCGATGGCAATTTGATTGGTCGAGAACCAGCTGATGTTTAAAATGACATCTGAGCCGGAAGAATGTCTATGATCTGATTAAGGATTGCGAGCATTTGCAAAATAATGAATCAAGGGGATCGAAATGATAGTAACTAAGGATGTCAATGGAGATTGCTAGAAATATGGAATTAACCATAGTACCAGAAGGCAAGGAATTCAGGAGCAATAGGCTCCTAAGGATTTTTAGAAAACCGAATAGTATCCTAAAGAATTTTGTGAAACACAAAAACAACTAGGAATGAAGAAATTCTCGATAAGTGTGAGAATTTATGCGTCGGTGTAATCCTGCAGAAAAGAGCTGCAAGGCAGCAAGCACGAAGGATTCTCGGAATAGCGGGAAGTAGTTCAGGGTATCTTGTAGTAACAAGAGTAATCGAAAATGAAGGTAAGGGTCACAAGTATAAGTAGCTATCCATAGGGATGTCTCGGTGGTAGGGTTGCAAACCCGATGAGCACAAGTTCTCGGAAGAACATGGGAGAGTATCTTCGGAACCATACAGTGTGCCAAGCAATCATCTGAAGTGACGGGCTCTCCGGGAGAAAGTAATTACGAGACCTAGAGTTAGAGATAGCAAAATCATTTTAACCTGAATAGAAGAGAGATCAGAGTTCCAGAGTAAAGATCGAGGAGTAAAAGATCCTAATACCACCCAATGGCGACATGGGCCCATAGGCCACACAGCCATGTTAGTAAAAGTTTTGTAACGTCTAGACTCGACTTCGGCCAAGGAGTGTGGAAGGGGGATTCCCACAGGCAGTCGGCTCTGATACCATCTTGTGACGCCCCCGATTCAATCATACACTAATCATGCACGCAAATGTGTACGATGAAGATCAGGGACTCACGGGAAGATATCACAACACAACTCTAAAACATAAATAAGTTTTACAAGCATCATAATACAAGCAAGGTGCCTCGAGGGCTCGAATACAAGTGCTCGATCATAGAAGAGTCAGCGGAAGCAACAATATCTGAGTACAGACATAAGTTAAACAAGTTTGCCTTAAGAAGGCTAGCACAAACTAGGATACAGATCGAGAGAGGCGCAGCCTCCGCCTGGGATCCTCCTAACTACTCCTGATGCGTCGCCGGGCTGCATGTAGTAGTAGGCACCTCCAGTGTAGTAGGAGTCATCGTCGACAGTGGCGTCTAGCTCCTGGGCTCCAGCATCTGGTTGGGACAACCGAGAGGAAAGAAAAGGGGGAAAAGAGGGGGAAAATCAACCGTGAGTACTCATCCAAAGTACTCGCAAGCAAGGATCTACACTACATATGCATGGGTATATGTGTAAAAGGGCCATATCGCTGGACTGAATCAGTAATGCCAGAATAAGAGGGGGAAAGCTAATCATGTCGAAGACTACGATTAAGGCAGCCTCCTCCTTGCAAAATGTAGAAGAGAGTAGACTGAAGTCCTCCAAGTAGCAACGAATAGCATAATCCTACCCGGCACTTGGAAGGGTGTGTTTTATTAAGTATCCGGTTCTAGTTGTCATAAGGTCAAGGTACAACTCCAAGTCCTCCTGTTACCAAAGATCACGGCTATTCGAATAGCTAAACTTCCCTGCAGGGTTGCACCACATTACCCGACACGCTCGATCCCATTTGGCCGGACACACTTTTCTGGGTCATGCCCGGTCGCGGAAGATCAACACGTCGCAGCCCCACCTAGGCACAACAGAGAGGTCAGCACGCCGGTCTAAATCTAAGTGCGCACAGGGTGCAGGCCCATCGCCCTTAGCACACCTGCACGTTGCGTACGCGGCCGGAAGCAGACCTAGCCTAGCAGGCGTTCTAGTCCAATCCGGGGTGCGCCGCTCAGTCGCTGACATCACGAAATGCTTCGGCTGATACCACGACGCCGGTTGCCCATATCTTGTCCCACGTGGCGGTTAGTGCGTATAAGGTCAACGACCCAACTCAGATCGAATACCAAGATCTCGTTAAGCGTGTTAAGTATCCGCGAACGCCGAACAGGGCCAGGCCCACCTCTCTCCTAGGCGGTCTCAACCTGCCCTGTCGCTCCGCCACAAAGATCCACACAGAGGGCCGTTGGGACAAAGGTCCTTTCAGCCCCCAATCCGTGAATCACTCGCGGGTGCTCCACGAGCCGACCCGACTTTAGTCACCACATGTATCATGTATAAAGTATATAGCATATACCCGTGATCACCTCCCAAGTGATCATAGCCCGATAGTATAGCACAGCAGACGGACAAGAATGTAGGGCCACTGATGGAATACTAGCATCCTATACTAAGCATGTAGGATTGCAGGTAAAGGTAACAACAGTAGTAGCAAGGACAGGCTATGCATAGGGATAGGAATAATGTAGCAAGAACATGCTACACTACTCTAATGCAAGCAGTAGAGAGTAGAATAGGTGATATCTGGTGATCAAGGGGGGGGGGGGGGGGCTTGCCTGGTTGCTCTGGCAAGAAGGAGGGGTCGTCAACACCGTAGTCGTACTGGGTAGCAGCAGCGTCGGTCTCGTAGCCTACGGGAGAGAAGAGGGGGAAGAAACAGTAAATACAATGCAAACATAAGCATGACGATGCATGGCATGACAATGAGCGGTGTTAGGTGTGCCCTAACGCGGCAGTAGGTGGTACCGGCGAAGGGGGGAAACATCCGAGAAAGTATCCCCAGTGTTTTGCATTTTCGGTTAGATGAAACGGAGGTGAAATGTTGCAGGTCCGCTATGCTAGGGACGCGTGGCTGAAGAACGGGCTGCGTATTCATATTTGTCTCGTCGTTCTGAGCAACTTTCATGAAGAAATTATTTTCATCTGAGCTACCGTTTATTTTATATGATTTTCTAAAGTTTTAAATCATTTTTAGAATTTATTTAATTAATTTAATTCAACATTATCCAGAATAGCGCATGCTGACGTCAGCATGACGTCAGCAGTCAACAGAGGTGTTAACTGGTCAAACTAACGTGTGGGTGCACTGGGACCCGCCTATCATACTCTGATTTGGTTAATTAGGGTTTAGTTAAACTAGTTACGGTTTAATTAAACTAACAAGTTATCAGATTAATTAAATAGGATTAATTAACTTAATTAATTCACTAATAAATAAATAAATAAATTATTTTCATTTTATTTATTATCATTATTATTTGTAATTCCTTTTGTTTGGTTTTTTTATGAACGTTCTGGGCGCGGGCCCCCCTGTCATTGGCACAGGGGGCCATAGCGGGCGTGGGTTCACAGGCGTCGGGCGCCGGGTGCGGGCGCACCCGAGCGGGCACTCGCCCGCAGGGCGGGATGAGGCCGCCGGGGCACCGACGGCGGGCACGCCAACAAGCCGGCCAGAACCCTGGCCACGGCGGAGGCGAGGTGGCGCTGTGCGGCGATGGTGGCGGCCTTGACCGTGGGAGGAGGAGAGGACGGAGACTAGGCGTGGCGAGGCACGGGGCCATGGGGCGCCGGCTGGAGCAGCAGGGGGAAAGCAGGCGGTGACCGGAGGCGGCGCAGAGGGGCGAGGCCAATGGCGACGGGGCGCTGCAGTGGTGGTGGCCGCACCGCCGCAGCACAGCAGCAGCTGCTGCAAATCGTGGCGGGGCACGGCCAAGAACGGCAAGGGGGTGACGGTGTGGCCGACGCGGTGGTGTGCGTGCGCACGGTCGGCCTCGAGCAGAGGCAGGGAAGGAGGAGGACGAAGCCGTGGCCTCACCGGGATTCGTAGGGACGGGGCAGCGGGGGTTGAGAAGGAGGACGGTGACGATCGGCGGAGGGGGTGCAGGCCGGCGGGGAGGAGGAGGCAGTCCGATGGGGGAGCTCCGGGCGTCGGCATTGGCGTCGGGTGGTGTGGTGGCCTCGGATGCGGTCGAGGACAAGGGGCGATGGGGTCGGGGCGCTGCGTCGCCGATCTAGATCCAGGGGAGGAGAAGTGTTGCAAGGGGGGCTCGTCGAGGACGAGGACGGCGGCCGGCGAGGCGGCCCCAGGCGAGGGCCACGAGGCCATCCCCGATCTGATCTGGGTCGGGGGAAGAGGGAGACGTGGGGAGTGGGGGGAGTGTGCGGTTAGGGTAGGGTTCGGTCGCTCAGGGGGTTAAGGGAGTGGGATAGGTGGGCCGGCCTGTTGGGGCGGCCGGCTGGTCTGGGGTGGCCAGTTGGGCCACTTGGTCCATGGGAGAGAGGGGGGGTTCCTTTTGTTTTCTTTTGTTCTTTTCCTTTTTCTGTATTTACTATTCTCTGTTCTATTTTAGTTACACCTATTTTATTTTCTTATAAAAATACAAAACAAACTCCTAAAGTATTGTTATAATATAGGCCACTACCTCAAAAAGTTTGGTGTAGTAATAAATACTTGATACATTTTTATTATTTAAAAGGTATCTAAATATTTGTTTTTAGCCACAATTTTATTTACTTTAGTGCATCTAAATACTTTATAAAGGTGTGGTCTCTCCACCAACAAGGTCTATGAATTATTTGACACATTAGGAACAATTTAGTTTTTACTTTTGAAAACCTTAATGGTTTTAACTTAAATTCAAATTTTGAATTCGAATCGTTTCGAACTAACGCGAGATTATCAACAGTAACCGAGGTGACGTGGCATCATTAACGTGGGATTACTGTAGCCTAATTATCCCGGCGTCACAGCTCTAAAAGATCTAAGTGAAGCATGAGAGCAAAAATTATCACGCTCAAAAGATATAAGTGAAGCACTATGAGCAAAACTATCAAGTTCAAAAGATATAAGTTAAGCACAAAGAGTATTCTAGCAAATTCCAATTTATGTATGGCTCTCTCAAAAGGTGTGAACAGCAAGGATGATTGTGGTAAACTAGCAAGCAAAGACGCAAATAATACACGACGCTCCAAGCAAAACACTTATCATGTGGTGAATAAAAATATAGCTCCAAGTAAATTACCGATGGAAGTAGACGAAAGAGGGGATGCCTTCCGAGGCATCCCCAAGCTTTGACTTTTTGGTGTCCTTGGATTATCTTGGGGGTGCCATGGGCATCCCCAAGCTAGGCTCTTGCCACTCCTTTTTCCATAATCCATCAAAAGAATTCACCCAAAACTTAAAAACTTCACAACACAAAACTCAATAGAAATCTCGTGAGCTCCGTTAGAGAAAGAAAACAAAAGACTACTTTAAGGTTCTGTAATGAACTCATTCTTTATTTATATTGGTGTTAAACCTACTGTATTCCAACTTCTCTATGGATTACAAACTATTTTACTAGCCATAGATTCATCAAAATAAGCAGACGAAATTAGACGACCTAGACAACACACGAAAAACAGAATCTGTCAAAAACAGAACAGTCTGTAGTAATCTATAACTAACGCAAACTTCTGTAACTCAAAAAAATCTACCAAACTTAGACGACCTATAAAATTTGTTTATTGATCATAAGCAATTGGAATCAGTATTTTATCACGTTCTGGTGATTTTTAATAATTCGGACACTGAGCGCAAAGTTTCTGGAAATTGCAGCAAGATCAAATAACTATCATCCAAGAAGATCCAATAGGTCTAGCTTGGCACAAACACTAGTTAAAAAATAAAAACCACATCTAAACATAGGCTAGATTGAATATTTATTCCTAAACAGAAGCAAAAGCAAAAAAACTAAAAATAAAATTGGGTTGCCTCCCAACAAGCGCTATCGTTTAACGCCCCTAGCTAGGCATAAAAGCGAGCATAGATCTAGGTATTGCCATCTTTGGTTAGCAATCCATAAGTGGCTCTCATGATAGATTCTTATGGTAATTTTATTTTCTTTCTAGGGAAGTGTTCCATGCCCTTCTTTAAGGGAAATTGTAATCTAATGTTTCCTTCCTTCATATCAATAATTGCACCAATCGTTCTAAGGAAAGGTCTACCAAGAATAATAGGACATGAAGGATTGCAATCTATATCAAGAACGATAAAATCTACGGGCACATAATTCCTATTTGCAACAATAATAACATCATTAATTCTTCCCATAGGATTTTTAATAGTGGAATCCGCAAGATGCAAGTTCAGAGAACAGTCATCAAAGTCACGGAAATCTAGCAAATCACACAAAGTTTTGGGAATAGTGGACACACTAGCACCCAAATCACACAAGGCATGAAACTCATAATTTTTATTTTAATTTTAGTAGTAGGTTCCCACTCATCATAGAGCTTTCTAGGGATAGAGACTTTCAACTCAAGTTTTTCTTCATAAGATTGCATCAAGGCATCAACAATGTGTTCGGTAAAGGCCTTATTTTGACTATAAGCATGAGGAGAATTTAGCACGGATTGCAACAAGGAAATACAATCAATTAAAGAGCAATTTTTATAATTAAACTCCTTGAGATCCAAAATAGTGGGTTTAGCAACATCTAGGTTTTTATTTCTTTCAATCCCACACTTATCAATTTCATCATCAAGATCTAAATACTCCGAATTTTTGGAACGCCTTCTAGGTAAAGGAAGATCATATTCAGTTTCATCAAGATTCATATTGCAAAACAAAGATTTAATGGGGGACACATCAATAACTTTTACATCTTCATCTTGATTTTCATAGGAATTGGAAGACCACGCTTTAATAAAGGCATCTTTGGAAGCACGCATCCTAGTGGTTCTTTCTTTGCACTCATCAATGGAAATTCTCATAGCTTTGAGAGACTCATTTATATCATGCTTAGGAGGAATAGATCTAAGCTTTAAAGAATCAATTTCAAGAGAAATTCTATCAACGTTCCTAGCCAAATCATCAACCTTAAGCAATTTCTCTGCAAGCAAAGCATTAAAATTCTTTTGTGAATTCATAAACTCTTTAACACTACTCTCAAATTCAGAGGGCATCTTATTAAAATTTCCAAAAGAGTTGTTGTAGGAATTTCCATAATTATTAGGAGGATTACAAGGATAAGGCCTAGGATTAAAATTCCCTCTATACGCTTTGTTACCAAAATTATTCCTACCAACAAAATTCACATCCATAGATTCATAAGTTCATAAGTTCATCCATCTTCCCACTCAAGACATTAATTTCTTCTATCGCATGCATTTTTTATTAGTAGATCTTTCAGTGTGCCATTGAGAATAATTAACCATAATATTGTCCAGAAGTTTAGTAGCATCTCCTAGAGTGATTTCCATAAAAGTGCCTCCCGCGGCCGAATCTAAAAGATTTCTAGAAGCAAAATTCAACCCGGCATAAAAGTTTTGTATAATCATCCACAAGTTCAAACCATGAGTAGGGCAATTATGTATCATTAATTTCATTCTCTCCCAAGCTTGTGCAACATGTTCATGATCAAGTTGCTTAAAATTCATAATATCGTTCCTAAGAGAGATAATCTTAGCGGGAGGAAAATACTTAGAGATAAAACCATCTTTGCACTTGTTCCAAGAATCAATACTATTTTTAGGAAGATATGAAAACCATGCTTTAGCACAATCCCTAAGCGAAAAAGGAAATAGCTTCAACTTAACGACATCATTATCGACATATTTTTTCTTTTGCATATCACATAAATCAACAAAGCTATTCAGATGAGTAGTGGCATCTTCACTAGGAAGGCCGGCGAATTGATCTTTCATAACAAGATTCAACAAAGCAGTATTGGTTTCACAAGATTCAGTATTGGCAAGTGGAGCAATCGGAGTGCTAAGGAAATCATTATTATTGGTATTGGTGAAGTCACACAATTTGGTAGCATCTTGAGCCATCGCGACCAACAAGCAATCCAACACACGAGCAAACAGGCGGACGAGGAAAAGGCAACGGGAAAAAGAGGAGGAGATTGGGAAAGAGAGGGCGAATAAAACGGCAAGGGTGAAGTGGGGGAGAGGAAAACGAGAGGCAAATGGAAAATAATGTAATGCGAGAGATAGGGATTGTGATGCGTACTTGGTATGGTTGACTTAATCTTGCGTGAGCCTCCCCGGCAATGGCGCCAGAAATTCTTCTTGCTACCTCTTGAGCACTGCGTTGGATTTCCCCGAAGAGGAGAGGATGATGCAGTAAAGTAGCGTAAGTATTTCCCTCAGTTTTTGAGAACCACGGTATCAATCCAGTAGGAGGCCACACACAAGTCCCTCGTACCTGCACAAAACGATAGCTCCTCGCAACCAACGCGATTAGGGGTTGTCAATCCCTTCACGGTCACTTACGAGAGTGAGATCTGATAGACATGATAAATAATATTTTTGGTATTTTTGATATAGAGATGCAAAGTTAAAAGTGAAAGGCAAAGTAAAAACAAAGCAAGTATTAAAGTGATGGAGATTGATATTATGAGAATAGACCCGGGGGCCATAATTTTCACTAGTGGCTTCTCTCAAGAGCATAAGTATTCTACGGTGGGTGAATAAATTACTGTTGAGCAATTGACAGAATTGAGCATAGTTATGAGTATATCTAGGTATGATCATGTATATAGGCATCACGCCCGAGACAAGTAGACCGAAACGATTCTGCATCTACTACTATTACTCCACTCATCGACCGCTATCCAGCATGCACTACTAGAAAAACCCCTACTAATGGCGCACCTAGTATGGCTATTAATGGCGCATCTGTGGTGCGCCATTAATAGCACGCCATTAGTAATTTTTACTAATGGCGCACCACCTGGTGCGCCATTAGTATCTGGTACTAATGGCGCGCTGGTGCGCCATTAGTATAGGCCAGGTGCACCATTAGTATGCCTCCCGAGGCCATGTATACCAGGTGCTTTGGCATACTAATGGCGCACCACCTGAATCGCCATTAGTAATCATGAATACTAATGGCGCACTACCCGTGATGCGCCATTAGTATATCTTTGTCATACTAATGGCGCCTTTGTCATGTGATGCGCCATTAGTATGAATATTAGGTTTTTTTTATTTTTTTATTTTCTATTTTTTGCACAGGTTACAAAATGTATAATTTGACAAAATATAGACAGCACACATCAAGAACAGATTCATCAAATACAATAGAAGATTAGTCTTTGAATACAATTCATCATATTAGTCTCCGAATACAATTCATCATATTAGTCTCCGAATTGAAAAGACCGAACAAAGATAGAACATTAAATTACAAGTCTCGAGACCGCGAGTAGCGAGTTTGTCTTCACATTACAAGTCGATATCGATCATCTAAACTACCATCACATAGAAGAGAGCTGCGGTCATCACGATGAGCATCATCACGATGAAACTCGTCTTCATCCGGTTCCTCCAACGCTCCTCCCTCTCCGCTAGATAGCGGGCGTATCTAGATTCGGCCTCGGCCTAGTGGTGTACCCTTTGTAACTGTTACCGCTGAATCGGTGAACCTGTCTCCGACACTCCTCCCGATCATCGTAGACTCCGGGAACCTTACCCTTGTACACGACATACGTCGGCATCGCTATGCACTAGCCAAACGAAACGTTAGTACCAATTCACGAGACAATACATAAGCAATATATAAGTATGCAACAGAGCGATCGAAGAAAAGCAAGACATTAATAGCATCGATTACATCTAAGTTGAACGACTCTCGAAACCAAAGAGACATACTACAAGTTCATTAAAGTTTAATTACAACATGAGCCAATCGATGTTTTAGAACTAGACAACTCGACTCAAGGGACCGGAGCGTGGATGAAGCCGCCGTCTATCGTGGGAGTCATGAAAGAACGGGCGTTGTCATCCTGCATTTGTAGCATTGTGTCGATGCCACTGTTGGACGGTTGATTTCGAGGTAGAACTGCCCGAGTGCGAAGGACATCTTGATGGATGATTTCCGCAAACTCCGATGGATGCGAAAGAATTCTTGTCGGAGGTCCGCGTCCTGGATTGCCGACACGCCGCGCCCAATCTTGGAGTTTACTCGGTGGCGAAGTTGATGATGGTCCCGTCTGATCGCCCGCATGTGATGGATGGCGTAGTAGGCACCCTTCGACCGCCCGCGGCTGCTTGACGCAGCAGAGCGTCGTATTGTGGGAGAACACGTGCTTGCCGTGCATTTACGAATAGGCCTGGTGAAGGTGCCTCCAGATTTGGCGTGGCCGGGAGAAAATCATCAAGAACCTTCTTGACATTTGTGTAGTCTACGTTCGATCGACGGTCCGGGTCGAAATACGTGGCCATGGAATATTTGGGGCTTAGGAGGATGAGCGTGCAACGTGTGTCACTGCAGAAAACACGGAATGTTAAAAGAAAAAGCGATCGAAATGTAAGAATTCATATGTTACGGGCGGTTGAGGGATGACTTACTCGGGAAAGTAAGGCACGAGGAAGTTATCCTTATCTGGGTTTTCCAGAATGACGCCTTCGAGGTAAGAACTCGCGACTTGCCGGTCCCCAGCGCTGCCCAAGATCTTGGCATGCATGTAGAAGGGGTCGACTATCACGATGTCCGGGGTCTTGTCGCGAATGATCCGCATCTCCATACTCAGCGAAAATAGCCGAACGAAGGTGTAGTGCAGCGGATGAAGGTTCAACATAGCGTGGATGTCATCAAAACGCAGGACGATCGTACGCCCGATGGAGTTATCCACAAAGCCCTTGCCCTTGGCACCTTGGCCGCGAAAACCGGGTATGCCACATCCTTCTCCCTGAGACGCCGCTTCTCCAAAGAAAGAACACTGTCATGCAGACTCCGCATAGGACCGGTTGCAGCATTGAGCATAGTTGTCGGTAGCATCGCTCTACCCGCCACATGCACCCTCCTCGAGATATCCTGCGGTCAAGGTGGCCCGTCCAGAGCACGGATCATACTCGGTGCCGGCTGGCTCGCACCCTTCTTAGTCTTTCTTTTGCGTGCCTTCTTCTTCTCCTGTAATGGGACCGATTTTTGCTCACAGACCGCCTTCTTGAGTGTGTTGGGGCTGATAATATTTCGTACCTCGCCTATCCGAGGCTCGGTGAAGTCGGCAGTGGAGGCGTCTCTCGAGAGCTGAACGCCAGACGGCGCTGTTGCAACTTGGCTTCTCCATGCACGAGCTAGATCGCACACATCTTTTGTTGGGTTTGGTTCTTGAGAAGGAGGCCCCATGAAGTCGCCATCGCATTCCATGCTCGGCAAAGTACCGATCGACGTTGCCAAATGTATCATAGTCGCCGCCGTCGTTACGATCCCGTGCCATATGCATGTTTGGATCCAGTGGCATAGGGATGTCCGCACCGTTACGGCGGTCTTGCCATGGGGCCGACTTAGCGCCGCACGATCGGGCGGTGTCGTCTTTGGGTGGTGTCCCCGCCCCAAACGAATCTGGCTCTTCGCCAAAGCAGGGCCAGCTCAGGCAGGCGCCGAGGGTCATCACGTCATCATCGCCGGCCCCGACGGGTCGATTCGAGGTAACAAGTCATCGCAGCCTGGCAGCACCGAACCGGTTGAACCCTAAAAAAGTTGGGTGGCATCTGGGTACCGTGGAACAAGGGGTTGCCCGGTTGAACGATTTTTCCCTTGGCGACATCGACCAACTCGTTGTTCACGAAGTGGAGGAGAGTGCACGGAACGTCGGGCGCGCCCTGCGAAAACATGTAGGGCGTCGTGGATGCCCAAGAAAAGGCAAGGAGATGAAGTCCTCGGCCGAGAGGCTTAATTAGTTACCGTGATGATGGCGTCGAGCTCGGCTAATGTCGACGCACCGCCAACGGCGGGCGGCAGCTGACGGAGGGGCCGCTTGTGAAGAGGTGCCGCCGGCGTACACCCGGTGCATTAAGCTCCCGTGCGGCGTCGGAGACACCAATGCCGCCTCCGCCGGAGGCACCAATGGCCCCGCCATCGCATTATGCGATTTGCTGGCCGTGAAGCTAGGAATCGGGGGCGGCCCCTGTTGGCCGCCCGCAATCCACGCACTCAACCCCGAGATCAAGGTAGGCACAAGGGCGGTGATCGTCGCTCTGAGTCGTTGCTCCACTTGCTCTTGGACAATCTCTGGAATCCGCGCCACCTGTGCCTTGAGTTCTTGAACCTCTCGCGCCTGGCTTTCCGAGCTGGTCTTTTTCTCCTTCCGCACACCAGCGGTATAGTATGACCCCATTTTGTCGACAAGCCTTTGCCGGCCACACGACCAGCTGACGCCGGCCATCGAAGCTTATCCTTGTTCTTCATTACATTCAACCCCTATTTAGAGTGGTGTCCCAAGGGTTGCTCTGAGTCGACCCCGCACTGCTTTCGATGCGCTGCGGAAGGAATGTGAACCATTTAGAAATTCGGCTTCATTAATTAGAATGCAACCATATGGAGCTAATTACGGGGTGTATTCCTTACCGTAACAAGCTCAAGCTGCCTGGTCTTCGGATCCGTGGTAAGCTCCTTTGTTTTCGGGTCCTTCTTGTACCGGGCCTGACAAAGTTCCTGGTCCGCTTGTCACCGTATGTATCGAAGAGGCGGTAGGCCTTGCTCGGCACGGTCCGCCTCCTCCTTGTCCCATATAGGCTCCGCCACTCTGTAACCGCCGGGACCGAGTGTGTGTTCCCCTATGTTCAGCTCCGCATTTGTTTCCCCACTCACTTGATTGGGAGCTTGCGGTGCTCGAGCAATTGATCTTGAAGTCATTGTAGTCATCTTCGGTGATCGAAGGATTTTTCTCCTTGATCTTCTCGATAACTCTCACCTTTCTCGATCATTCTCTTCACATTGCTTTTCCAAGTAGACAGGGCCTTGCTCATCTTCGTGAGGGCAGCATTGTTCACTTTATTCCCTTTGAGGCTTGTGTTTTCAAATTCAGCGGGAACTTGTATCGTTCGTGCAGCTTCGTGAAGAGGAGGTTGCGCCAAATTCCCTCGGTCGGGATGCCTCGGGTTCTCGGTGTTGATCGAGACGGTGCTCCGGACAATGCACCCGAGCTGAAGCGAGTACCCTTGACTATACGTTGAGCGCCGTTGGATTCCCGTTGGAGTCCACTTCAAGAACTTCCTCCTTGAGGGTGCGGAGCACGATCGGGCGCCAGTCCTTCCGTTGCCTCTTCTTGGCTGCCATCTGCGCGTCTTGCCGCCATCATCGATGGTGGCATCCTCGGCGGCACCATCGGTGGTGGCATTAGTGTGGTCATCCTCGGCGGCACCATCGGTGGTCTCGGGATCGGTGGGGAAGGCGGCGGCCTCATACAAGTGAGGTTGTTCCTCCATCTCCTGGGACAGCTCCTAATGCCTTGCCGCCGAACCCCGGCCTCATCGTTGTGGGCCATGTTTCTCTCTAAATAGAAACAAAGTTTGGTCAAAAAGTTGGTTATTGTCAAGGAACAAGATCATGGTCTCATCATTTAGGGTTTGTCGACACCGAGGCATCCTAAAATCTAAGCTTTTATCATTGAGGGTTTTTCGACGCCAAGGCACCCTAAAAGCCTAACCTTTCATCATTTCGGTTTTATCGACACCGAGGCACCCTAAAAGCCATGCATTAGTCACAAGTACGCCGGGCACTTGATCCTACTTAATTAACTACTAAGATACCGGCCCATGCATTAGTCACAAGTACCCCATATGTCCTATTTTTAGCAAAGTCATGCTAAAATTCATGGAAAATTTCAGCATGACCTTTGCTGAAATAGGACATATGGAGTAATTCGAATTTGCCGGAACGGAAGTTAATCGACATTCCGGCAAACTCAAGGGCCTCTCGGGTACCTGCAAAATCATCACGACCACGATGGTCGGAGACAAAACCCAGCAAACTAGCAAAATCATCACAAATTGTTTTACGTTAAAGATGATCATCATCTTTACAAGTCTTTCTCAATGTGATCACAAGTAATTCGGAGGCATCACAAGTAATTCAGAGCATCACAAGGCATTAGTAGTTCAAGACATGAACAAGTTTTACAAAGAACATCAATATGTATTGTATTTCATTGTGGAGTTATATACGGTATGTTACAACAAAGAAACAGCTTAATCCATGCCTCAGCTTATCAACAGTCATTACTTGTCAAATACGTAAGAAGGAACAATTTACTTGACATAGTTACAAATGATGACAGAATAAAGCAACACCCTACACTAGCCTAAAAACAAGTGAAGTTTCACCCATATAAGAACAAGTGAATTCTAGTCCCATTGACACTCTGGTTTTCTACAAACACCAAGTACTAGGGCACACAAAAGTTCTGAAATTTGTGTGCCTAACTGAATTAACTGAATTTTCAAGAATCAATAAACTGAATTTTCAAAACTGCAAGAAGCCAATTAAAAAATCCTCTCATCTCATATGAGGATTGTTAATCCTAAGACTAATAGTTTGTTGTGCAAGACAGCTACGGTGATGCCATGTCCATTTGTCCGTGAGGAACAATAGCACTTGAAAGGTACATGATATTTTTTATTAATTAGCAGCAAAATCAGTTGGATGTCGTAATAAGTGTGTTCAAATACTAACAACAGGACAGCCTTTTGAGAATCTGTGAAACAGTGTCTGCATATTTAAACATAACAACAACTAGAAGAAATCTCAGAATAGGCAGTTCATCATGAGCGAGATACGGCGCAATGCGAAAAATATTTCTGTAATTAGTGGCATCCTTTCATTTAAAAGTGAAATGCAGTTGTTTTAGACATGGCAGATCCTTTAACTATGGAACATGAAGGACGGAACAGTTACGGAGATGATGACAGTGCAACTAACATAATGAAGCATACAAGGACAATGATGCCCTTATCAAGCAAGGCAACAACAATAACATCATTCAAGCAAACAACTGGGCGCAGTTCATCGATAATAAGATAATGCATATCGGATGAATCACGAACACAAAAGGTGCTTCATGTTTGCTGGCATATGAAAACTACAGGCTTACAGCAGCATACCTCATTAACGGAACGGAGCTTCTTCCGACACCTAGATACCACTATCATACCTTCTGACCAAACACTTGACTACCACTAACATCAGCACTTGAGTATGGGCTTAACATGAAACAGAGTTATTTCTGGTAAAAGAAAGAACCGGAGTTATTTGTGGTCTCAGAACAATCACAGTTCAAATCCTTGCATTGCCCTTGACGTAATCATGATACGGTATCAAACTCGGTGAACTTCGATGCTATCTTCCTCCTAGCAATGAAACTGGTAGTAAGCGCACCAAAGATATCTCCTGTGCTTTGAAAATGGGCTTAAATTAAGTGGGGAAAAAGAGAGCATAATCTATGCATCATTTATACCAGTCAATTCGATCAACGACACATGGGACACATCGACCATCTCTGACGATAATAACTCCATAAACTTACTAATCAACCATAAGTCTGTCTACAAACTAACCAACCAAAAAATTTACGAATCAACAAGAACGTCTTGCCGGGCCTGTGACAGGCCACACGATTTAACTCAAAAGAGCAGCCTACACTTTGGAACAATAGGATTTATTTATTGAAAGGAAATCACCTTGGAGGCAAAGAATGGCAGCTCTATTACGGTTGATTGGACAAAAGAGCACTCTACAATGTCAGGAACACCGTTGAGCCCCTTCAAGCATGCATCTCCAAAAACTGCACCAGCATATCTGGAAAAACAAAAGATAAAATACTTATCAGCCAAAACCAAATAATGCAAAAGAGTCCAGTCTAAAACCACTTGATATCTTCTCTGTTTTTCTAAATAGCTGGCAGTCTGTATGGTTTTTGCTTTCAATTTTAGTGACTTGGTTTCATCAATGAAATCAAGATTCAACTTCATTTCATCAAAAAAGAAAAGAAAATCTTCACGAAAGCATCTTGACACAATAAAGTTATGCACATACATTGCTCTGAACTTAAATTGATGCCATCATTGCTTAAGAATTATTTGAAATGTTGGTGTGATGATTAATGATTGCACAACTATGGCATATAGGGAACCATTGGCAAGTGGGTAAGATGCAACAGTGAATTACCCTATACACACGACGTCCCAAGTAGCATAGGATACCAGTTCAACCTCACCACCAGGGGCTACCGTGCGCTTGTATCCAGGTGAAAATACCATAGGAGAATTCCCGAGTTGTAACATACATTTATCTTTTCTCTTGCGAGAGGATTTGCACATGCTAGTTATATATTTTTTCCATGTCTTAAAATCTTGACCCGTGCGTGCAGCGGAGACCATGATCTTTTGGTACCATTTTTGGGAACACAGGCATGGATAATATCCTTCACCTTCTCCACTGTTGATAACTGGAGAGCATGGCATGTGGATGGGGGTAGGGGGGTAGGGGAGTAAATATGAGCAATATGTTGAGCAGGAGGAGGGTAGGGGGCGGGAGTACGGACCGTAGGGGCGGGTCACGAGGCGGCGGGCAGCGGTGCCTGGGCGGGTCGAGGCGGCGCCGGGCGGTCGGGCGTGGGCAAGGCCGAGGCGGCGGGCGGGCGGGCAGCCGAGGCGGCGGGCAGCAAGGCCGGGAGAGGAGAGGGAAGGGATCTAGGGCGAGGGAGAGGGCGAGGGAGAGGGAAGGCGAGGAGAGGGCGAGGGAGGGAGAGGGCGAGGGCGAGGGCGAGCAGGGGGTCAGGGCAGCGGCGGCGGCGGCGGTGGATCGAGAGGGAGAGGGAACTGGCGAGGGGGAGAGGGAAGGGGGATCGGGCGAAGGGGAGGGAAGGGGGATCGGGCACAATACTAATGGCGCACCTCACCGTGGTAAGCCATTAGTATTTTTTTTTATTTCAACTCGAGCCAACAGGTTATGTACCACCGTAACTGATCCACATCAAGCCCACTCTACTAGCTCGATGGTCGGCCAGTTCTCACACCGGGAGGTCCTGGGTTCGACTCCCAGGCTCCACAATTTTTTTTAGCATTTAAAAGCTGTTTGATACGTATTTGTGTTTAAATATGTTCAAACTTGTTTAAATAATAACAGTAATATTTTTTATAAGACAGTAGCATTTAAAAAGTTGTTTGATACTTATTTTTTATAAGACGGTGCTGGGTGCGGGGGGCTCATGGGCGGCGGTTGAGTAGGGAATCGAGGGTGCGGGGGGTTTGTGGCGGCCGGTGGACTGGGGGTGCTTTCGGCGAGGGGACCGGATCTGGCGAGGTGGGATAGCGATCGAGATGGAGGGGGATCGAGGTGGGCTCCACAAATTTTTTAGCATTTAAAAGCTGTTTGATACTTATTTGTGTTTAAATATGTTCAAACTTGTTTAAATAATAACAGTAATATTTTTATAAGACGGTAGCATTTAAAAAGCTGTTTGATACTTATTTTTTTATAAGGCCGGTCTTGTGAGTGCAGGTGCAGGTCGTGGCGGTGGACTGGGGTGCTTTCAGTGGCGAGGGACCGGATCTGGCGAGGTGGGATAGCGATCGAGATGGAGGGATCGAGATCGAGTGTCCATGAAATTTAAAAATATTCATCATAGTTCAAATGTGCCCATGAAATACAATCGAGAAATGAAGGCTACGATTTAAATACAATCGATCTTAGCTAGCTATCTGTTCACAATCTTCTTGCCCTTCTTTTTCGCAAATGGAGTTCTTCTGTGGAACAGACGTCCTTTAGGTAGGGTGGTCCTGCTTCTTCTTGTGGTGTATGCTGCTACTTCATCATCGTCGTCATGTTCGATCCTCGGTCGCCGTACTTGTCGAAGTCTTGCTCATTGGCTACTCCATCCATTCCGATGATCTTCCTTTTGCCTCTCCTCACGACAACACGACTGGGCTTTGGCGGGTCGGTAATGAAGAAGCATTGGTCCACTTGGGAAGCCAGTACCCATGGCTCATTTTTCGCGGTGACGTTTGCGCCCGCGGTCTTGGATTTGGCTTCGGGTATAACCATGGTGGTGAAATACCGGTCTTCTTTTATGACGTTCTTGGCCCATCTGACACGGAACATCGGGACCTTCTCTCCGGCGTAGCTCAGCTCCCAGATCTCCTCGATCCTTTCGTAGTATCTGTCCTTGTTGTTACCGGTGTAGGATTCCATCGTTACCCCGGAGTTCTGATAACCATCGCTCTTCATGTCCTTGGCCTCGGTGTAGAATGTGTAGCCGTTGATATCGTTCGACTCATAGGTCATCGAGGTTGTGCTCGGCGCCTGTGACAAAGGCGAATATGAGTTGTTCTTCCGCGGAAGAATCCTCATGTAAAGATGCAATGAAGCTTCTGCTTGAACCAACGTGAAACATGAGTTGTGCTCTTTGAGTGTATCTCCGTCCGTCCTCTGTTGGCCTCGGTCATTGTAATGCGTCTTCTTAACAAGGTTTTGTGCTCTACCACCCAAGGATCGACCACGTCTATGTGTTGTAAGCGCGACTAGGTTTGCTCTTTCAAAGTCGGCGAGTCGACCCTCGAAGTCGACATGCATTTCGCGGCGACCCTCACGGTGACCCCATCCAGCGAGCCTGCCGAGGTGCCTGTTAACCAGGCAGACCAACGGGGTTCTCGATGCCTAGATAATTCGATGCGATAGGAGATGCACACTTGATCGAAAAGCCCCTGGCTATGCTTCCTTCTGGACGTGACATGTTGCGAACGTATCCTTTGATGACACCATTCATCCTTTCGAACGGCATCATGCTGTGTAGGAACGTCGGCACGAGTTGGATGATATCCTCCACTATATGGACCAGCAGATGCACCATAACGTCGAAGAATGCGGGCGGGAAGTATATCTCAAGCTCGCATAGTATCACCACGATCTCTTCCTGTAGCCTTCTGAGTTGCCTCACGCCAATCGACTTAGAGATGACGTCGAAGAAGTTGCATAGGCCAAATAGCGTTTCACGGACGTGCGCATCCATGATCCCACGGATTGCAATCGAAGTATCTGCATCATCGACGCGTGGACGATCGTGAGACTTCATCCCGCTGAACTTCGCCCGCTGGGTCTAGGTATCGCTTATCTTCCCAGCGTAACCGTGAAGGAAGTTTTACTCCTAGGAGGCAGGTGAAAAACTGCTCGATCTCCTCGACTTAGAGTGAAGCATGCGGGAGGTAGTCATTTCCGGTCTTCTTGGCCTTTTGCCTTTGCGACGACTTTACGTGTCCTGCTTCGCCTCATCATCATCATCATCATCATCATCATCATCATCATCATCATATATAGCGTGAAGCTCCTGCACGATGCCCATTGATTTCAAGTCTGCCCTTGCTTTCGGCCCATCTTTGGTCCTCTCGGCATGTTGAGCAGGGTACCAAGCAGACTCTCGCACACGTTCTTCGTGATATGCATGACATCAAGGCTGTGAGGCACACGGTGGATCTTCGAAGACGGCAAGTCCCGGAAAATGCAGACCTCGTTTTCCATACCTTCAAGAGCGGCTCTGGCGCCTTTCGCTTCTTTCCGGATCTGGCGCCTTTTGCTTCTTTCCGGCGGTGGGCGTCTTTCCAATTTTTCAACAGCTTGTCTATTTCCTTGCCGCTCCTCATTACACAGGCGTTTTGGGTTCGATTTCACCATCGAACAGATCCTTGCATTTCCTCCACGGGTCATCGTCATGAAGCCACCTTCGATGTCCCATGAACACGGTTTTCGAAGACCGGGATCTCTATCTAGCTGGCGATACGTTGTGTCATCCATGCACCTTACGCATCCGGAAAATCCGTGGACTACCTGCCCTGCAAGATATCCGTAATCGAGATAGTCGTGCACCGTCGTGAGCAGTCACGGCTCTCATAGGAAATATTCTTTCTGCGGCGTCCCACGTATTGGCTGGTGTTTTCCAGCGTGTCAAGCTCCTCTTCAGCAGCCCGGATACAGATTGATGTCGTTCCCTGGTTGTTTCGGCCCTTCAATTAGCATACTCATGTGAATGTACTTCCTCTTCATGCACAACCAGGGGGGAAGGTTGTACATCCACACAAACACGGGCCAGGTGCTATGTGTGCTTCTCTGGCTGCCAAACGGACTGACTCCATCGGTGCTCGCGCCCGGCCACGATGTTCCTTGGATCGTTCCCAAATTCTGGGTATTCGAAGTTCAACGCTTGCCAGCAGCTCGCATCCTTAGGGTGACTCAGCATCTTGTCTTTTTATCTATCTCCGGATCATTTGTGTCAGCTTCGCTTCTTCTCCTCCCTATCCGCGTGCCAACGTAGGAGCTTTGCTACCTTAGGATCCGCGAAATACCGCTGCAGACGAGGAGTGATCGGAAAGTACCACACCACTTTTCGAGGAGCTTTCTTCCTCTTCTTGTATCGAGTGACACCGCACACCGGACATATGGTAGACTCCGCGTGCTCGTCGATAAATGATGCAATTGTTCATGCACACATGGTATTTCACGTCGCGGTAAATCCAGAGGACACACGATTTTCTTCGCCTCCTCCAAACTGGTCGGGCACTTGTTCCCCTTGGGAAGACGTTCGTGCTGTAATGACATTTTCTCGTCAGCATGCGTCGGTCATTTTGTGTTTTACCTTCATCTCCGAGCCATGAGCGTTACTTTCGGTAGGTATCCTCGGGCCTGCATCCTTCATACAATGGAGTAACCGCGTCTAACTCAAGTTGATCCATCTTGGCTTTCTCTCGGGCGGCAGCTCTTGCGTTATCCGTCTGCTTGAGAAGCAGCTCTTGAATATGAGGGTCCTGCACCCAGCCCATCGATGGTCCAGCGTCGTATGCTCCGCTGGCATCATCATCATGTCCTCCATCTTCTACATGATGACTGTGTACAGCATCACCATCGTGATCATCTCACGGGATTCTTCGTCTTCTCGCCCCGAGCCGCGGTGGTTGTCTTGCTGCCCTTCCTCATTTCTTGCCCAGCCCCCATGGGCGACTTAGTAGTCATCTTCATCACCTTGCCACCGATAGCCATCCATGAAACCACGCAAGAGCAGGTGGTCCCGCACCTGCCGGAATCCGGGTCCGCAATAAGGCTATTCAGCTTGCATCTTCGACACGGACATCTTATCTCCGTCTCGTTCTTTTGAAGCATCTCGGCCTTCGCGGACCTCAAAAACCTATTCACGATGCCTTCGGTCATCGTGCGGACCATGGTCGCCTCCGGGGTAGAGCAAAACGATATTTTAGAACCAAGAAAAAATTTGGCATGACTTTCCCTACAAATAGGACCAAAAAGAATGCTTAATGCCAAAATTCTCGCCGAAACCGAAATGAATCAACATTCCGGCAAAATATTGGCGACTATCGCATTTCAAATACCGGTACACCTCCAAACACAAACAGATATGCAACACCACAAACATATGCAACACCACGAACATACATAGATCTAGCTAGGCCATAAAAAGTGCATGTGCACATTGTTGTAGGGAGAACAACATAAATATAGCTTCCCCCCTTACTTACCTAGCAAAACAAGGTAACTTAACCACTTAATTTGAATGAATCTATGGTGGAAAAGAGGTGAAAAAGAGGAGGCACCCGAGACAAGGAGGAGGCGGTGGAGAGAATGAAGTGGGGAGAAAGTGAGTGTGGGAGGAGAGGCTGCCCAAAATATCTTGTTGCTGCTCACTTACTAATGGCGCACCAGCAACAAATGCGCCATTAGTAATCCAGGTTACTAATGGCGCACCCGCTGGTGGTGCGCCATTAGTACTTTTGCAAAAAAAGGAATAAAAACAATAATAAAAAAAACATTAGTGGCGCACCTTTTGGCTGGTGCGCCATTACTAGTTACAACTAGTAATGGCGCACCACCGTGATCGCCATTAGTATGTTTGGACAGGCGCACTAGTTCAAAAAAATTGGTACTAATGGCGCACCGTGGGCAGGGTGCGCCATTAGTATTCAACACTAATGGCGCATCGGAGGGTGGTGCGCCATTAGTATATACTAATGGCGCACCACATGTCTGGTGTGCCATTAGTGTCAGTTCCATCTATAGCCCTTTTCCTAGTAGTGATGCATCTAGAGTATTAAGTTAAAAATAGAGTAACGCCTTAAGCAAGATGACATGATGTAGAGGGAAAAATTCATGCAATATGATAAAAACCCCATCTTGTTATCCTCGATGGCAACAATACAATACGTGCCTTGCAACCTTTTACATCCTTTGGGTAAGGACACCGCAAGATTGAACCCAAAGCTAAGAACTTCTCCCATTGCAAGAACTACCAATCTAGTTGGCCAAACCAAATGGATAATTCGAAGAGACTTGCAAAGATAACCAATCATACATAAAAGAATTCAGAGAAGATTCAAATATTATTCATAGATAAGCTGGATCATAAACCCACAATTCATCGGTATCAGCAAACACACCGCAAAAAGAAGATTACATCGAATAGATCTCCACGAGAGAGGGGGAGAACATTGTATTGAGATCCAAAAAGAGAGAAGAAGCCATCTAGCTACTAGCTATGGACCCGTAGGTCTGAAGTAAACTACTCACACTTCATCGGAAGGGCTATGGTGATGATGTAGAAGCCCTCCGTGGTGGATGCCCCCTCGTGAGCTCGAACAGGCCCCAAGATGGGATCTTGTGGATCTGAGGAGAATTCTTGGCGGTGGAATTAGGTTTTTGGCTTCTGTTCTGATCGTTTGGGGGTACGTAGGTATATATAGGAGGAAGGAGTACGTGAATGGAGCAAAAGGGGGCCCACGAGGCAGGGGCGCTATCGGTGTCAAAACCGGCGGATCTCGGGTAGGGGGTCCCGAATTGTGCGTCTAAGGCGGATGGTAACAGGAGGCAAGGGTACGATGTTTACCCAGGTTCGGGCCCTCTCTATGGAGGTAATACCCTACTTCCTGCTTGATTGATCTTGATGATATGAGTATTACAAGAGTAGATCTACCACGAGATCGTAGAGGCTAAACCCTAGAAGCTAGCCTATGGTATGATTGTTGTATATCTCTATCGACTAGCCCGGCCTCGGTTTATATAATGCACCAGAGGCCTAGGATAGCAAGAGTCCTTGCCGAATACGCCGGTGGGGAGGAGTCCTTGTCTTGATCGCCAAGTCTTGTGGAATCTTCCTTGTATGCGGCAGTTGTCCGGACTGGCCCACGAGTATACGGCCATGGGGGTCCTCGGCCCAATCTAACAGATCGGGAGATGACGTGGTCAGTACCCCCTAGTCCAGGACACCATCAGTAGCCCCCTGAACCGGTCTTCAAGTTAGGAACGCTCCTCCATTCTTTCGAATTGTTCTTCATCTTCGGTCGTCGGTCTTGAAAACTGGTTCAACAAATCTTCTCATCTTCGATCTTGAGGATCACCGAAGTGCATCCGAAGAGTTTACACGTCGGGTATCCGAGGAGCCCCTTTAAGTTTCCGGCCTTTATCAATGCCTTGTTATTTTTATGCCCTACCTCGGGTTTGAAGTTTTTCCCGGGAGGCAGTGTCCTCTTGCGTCCGAGCTCCAACGCCGGACTGCATTCGAGGCATCTTTTGCAGCCGAGCACCAATGTCGGACTGCTTCCGAGCTCCAATGACGAAATGTATTCGAGCTCCAACGTCAGAATGTGTCCAAGCTCCAACGCCGGACTATATCCGAGCTCCAATGCTGGACTATATCAAAGATGTCATAGATCATCTTGGTTCAAAAAAGTTGAAGGAGTTTAGCCGAGCTTAATGCCGGAAATGCCCTCTATGGAGCTAGCCGCTAGCGCCCGAGCTTTATGCCGGACTACTTCCAAGGTGGTGCACCACCCCGACCGCGGGCTGATTTTTTGTGAATATTTTTAACTGGTGCAGTTTATTCTCTACCGATGTATATCCAGTAGCCCTCAAGGTGTGTATCAGTCTAAAACCCGAGATGCACCTGAAGGCAAGCATGAAAATCGCTGTTCCCAGTAGCCCCTGACACTCAGGTCGATGCGCGAAATCGGCCTGAGGATCAATTCCTAGCTCGGCAGCAAACATAGGAATAAAAATGCGGTGTAATATATTAGAGATAATAGTGATCGGCGAACGGGCCCCTGAGAGAGGGTCGTGAGAAGTCGCCGCAATATACTAGCTTGATGCCGAATAGGTCCATATGGTACCTATTATTGTCCGAAGACATGTATGTGCATGGTTCGTTCAAGCCGAACACTGAGCACTTTGAATTCTCTGCATTGAATAAGCAATGCAATAGCCCCCGAGACACTGGTCCGGTGGCAACACCAGATCAGGGGATCGATGTGCCCCTTTAATATTTTTAAATAATGAGCACGAAGCCCAGTAGCCCTCGAGCCCTAATGTGGGCACGGGTGGCCGAATTAAGGATCGATATCCAGAGTAAAATCAAAGATTACGTGTAATGATTCTATGTATCCAAGTACTTTACATCATTATTTTGACTCCATTGTGACCGTTTATCAGTTGAAAGTGGCCCATCGTCAGCTTCTACCCCTGGGAGATACTACACAGGGTGTTTCCGCACTAACAAAGCAACCCTTAGCCGACGTCTCGGTGCCCGAAGGTGGTTGTGTTAGCGGAAACGAGGCAATCAGATATGCGGGCATTATAACTTTTGCTTAGTCATAGGAGCTTTAAACTGGGGAAGCTAGCTATGAGCCCCCGATTAGGGTTCGGCGACATCCGAGGTCAAGCCGTAAACACTTCGGCCAATGTTATGAACGACCCGTCATTCAACATAGTCATCGGATCGCTGACCAGTTTACGCCTATTGTGACAGTCAGTTTTCGGCTTTCTCCACTGAGGTGCTTAACCATGCGAGCTGGAAGCACAATCACAGTGGTTCTCTCTTTGCACGCCTAGCCGAACAAAGCGGAACGTAGGAGGCAAGCACAGGAGCCGGGCAACCCAACTATTGACCAAAGACACAATTCGAAACCGATGCATATATAGCAATATCCGAGAATGTTTTTGCCGAATCTCTAAAGGTGTCCGGCGTTGCACTGCGAGACTAATGTTGGACACGCACAAATAGTTTAAAAGTTCCATAGGCTCGAAAAGCCAAAAAACTTATTCAAAAGTTTAATGTCCGAACTAGATCAAGTGTTCGGTACCAATCTGAAAATTAGACTTTAAAAAAAAGGTGATCCTGCCGTGCTTTAACATGACACATCCTATCTCAAGACTTCAAGCGGGTCAGCCTATGGCTTCAACCTCCTTATCCCAAAAGCGGAGTGCTTCTCCGAGGCTAGTTTAGCAAACTGCACACGAGCGGATTTAGAGAGAAGCAAGGCTATCCGGCTATTGACCACACACTTGCATCGAGAAAGGAGTGATAGAAAAAGACTTTGCAACAACTAATAAGAAGAACACTTATTATAAAACAGCTCACATAAATTTAAGAGCCCCGAGTGACTTGGGTAAAGAATGATTTTATGGACGAAGTACTTATATCATATCGATGTTCACCAAACTTTAAACGCGTCTTAACCGACCGTCGGCTTCTCCCTCTTCGGTCAAAGACCGAAAAGTGTTATGTACTCCACCTGTCGAGAATATCGACGGTGTTTCCGATAACCAGGCAATCAGGTCATAAGGCTATAACAGACAAAGCGCGCTCAGGGAACTTATGCTATATTACTGATAAAGTGTAAGAAGCATCTTCGAAGAAAATAGTACCCCCACCGATACCTTTCTTCGGTGTTAATTGTTAGTATGAGACTTGTGCAATAGATTTTTTGTACTCATGAGTTCCATTGTGTGCCGACCATAATTGAAAACAGTAAGAGCGCTAGCTTTCGGCTTGACCCAGTCTGAGGTCCGGCTCGGGTGACCCGATCGTGACAATCGCAGAGGTGCTCCCTTTACTCCCTAGTCGAACAATCGGGAACTTAGGGGTAAACACAGGAGCAAGGCAACCCAGCTTGCAAATCACTTAGGTCAATATGGTGCATATTGTGGTGTAATACACGAACAAGGAACGAAGCCGTACAAGTATAATCATATGCAAGAGGAAAAGCTCCAGCAAGGGAGCACCCAAGTAAACGGGGTATTTGAATTTGTCCGTCACAAACAAAGTTTGGACAAGCAAAAAAATTTACAAGCAACTTTTTTCTAAGAAAAAGTATAATGCTTTGTCTAACCGAACATAAATTAAAAATTTAAAACTTTGAGCCTGAAGGCAACTTAGCTGGTTAATGTGTTCGGTATTGATGACGCGGTCCGAGCTTGATGCGGGACAAGGTTCCATCCCCCAAGCCGGTCCCGAGGTGGCGGAGCAAAGAGCTCGGCACACTAAAGTGGTGACATAGCACGGTCAATGCAAGCCGGCAGAGTGATGCCAAAGTCCCCGGCATGGGGTAATGAAGTGTTGACGAAGCCCCCCGTCCAGCCGAGGTGACGCCAAAGGATATAGTCCGGCTGGATCATTTTCCTGTGCACAAAAAATAGTGCAGACCGGGGATAATAGTAATAATAAAAAAATGTTGCATAATAAATAATTTATGCAAAGTGAGTAATAAAAGAAATATGGCCTGGCGCCGAAGTCAATGTCGATGCAGCGTGATGCGATTAAGGCGTGGCAAAGCCTGAATTCACAGGTCGGTCCGAGTTCCGGATGCGGCGTTCGCCGGACTATGTACGAAAACTGACCGAACCACCATGCGATCGTCGTTAATGCGGCCACCATTTGATAGACCTGCGTACATATGATGGACAAACCAGAGTAATAATTCCTTGGGAAAAATGAACCCAAACAAACAAAAAATACTAGGATTAATAGCACCTGGTTTATTTGTTGTAGCAATCTGAAGAAAGGTGATTCCCAAAATTGGGACTAAGATCTGCACACCCATTGCCTGTCGGGCGATAAAGCGATGACATGGCAACGCTGGCAAAGGTTGGCTTGCCGAGGCAAAGCCCTCGGTCCAGCTAACGTGACGAAGCTGGTCGGCTAGTGACACCGAAGTCTCCGGAGCAGGTTGATGAAGAGATGGCGAAGCCCCCGGTCCAGCCGAGACGTCGAAGCCTCGATGTCAGTCAATGAGTCGAAGTAGGTCGGCATGATGGGCACCAGCTTGAAGAAGCAACAGTGCGGCCCTGCCGATGCAGGTCATGACGTGGTCAATGCCGGCTTGATGAAGTGACCGTGCGGCGATGCTGGTGTGCCCGCTCCGTGTAATCCATGGGGCGACGATGTTGGTGATGATTTATCCTTCGCGATGCCGAACTCTTGTTCGGCTTGCCGAGATGATGATCCTTAGAAGTCGAGCTCGGCTCTATAAAGCGGCGACGTGTCTAGCGCAGGTCGGCAGTCTTGGAGAAATATTTCCGGACCCATACAAAACTTCCTTCGAAAAGATGTCTAAAATCCCGTTCATAAAAGAGACGAACTCGGGTCAGATTCGTTTTCGCGCAGAAAACAGATCCGAAAAGTGATGCACTAATCGGAAGGTTCCCGGAGTTTGGACGGTCGGATCGAGCTGAACTTTTGAGGGTTGGTAGATATAGGAATTACGCAGCCGATCAACGGTTGGATCTTCCAAAGGACGTTCGGGCTAGAAGATGGACACCACGCCCTAAACTCATCTAGATTCTCGTCCAGATTTAACAGGGCTCCGGTATATCGCGGTTTGCCAGAGATTCCTCCATCGGAACTCGAAGAAATTTTCCAGGGTTGTTGCAGACTCAATTTCACATAATTCCACCGAAGCAATCGTTAAAACGACACTTGAGGAGGCGGTGGCGCCGGATACAAGTTCGCTGTCCAGAAAAACAGCACAGTCGCCCGACGGCAATGTTGACGTTGAGCCCGGGGCTCCCTGGATGATTCCTCCATGATCTTGATAGAGATCGGAGTTGATCTTGATGAAGGCCCTCATCTGAACATGACGATCGGAGGTAGGGCGCAGTCCTTGGTCGAACCAAGGTGACCAGTCGAGCTGCTGACGAAGATGCCGAAGTCGCAGTTGATCTGCAGGCGAGCCATCGACATTTTGCCGAACACACAGCGGAACTCTCAATGAAAGCACCAATGTCGGTGTCAAAACCGGCGGATCTCGGGTAGGGGGTTCCGAACTGTGCGTCTAAGGCGGATGGTAACAGGAGGCAAGGGACACGATGTTTAGCCAGGTTCGGGACCTCCCTATGGAGGTAATACCCTACTTCCTGCTTGATTGATCTTGATGATATGAGTATTACAAGAGTAGATCTACCACGAGATCGTAGAGGCTAAACCCTAGAAGCTAGCCTATGGTATGATTGTTGTATATCTCTATCGACTAGCCCGGCCAAGGATAACAAGAGTCCTAGCCGAATACGCCGGTGGGGAGGAGTCCTTGTCATGATCGCCAAGTCTTGTGGAATCTTCCTTGTATGCGGCAGCTGTCCGGACTGGCCCATGAGTATACGGCCATGGGGGTCCTCGGCCCAATCTAACAGATCGGGAGATGACGTGGTGAGTACCCCTAGTCCAGGACACCGTCTGGCGCGCCCTAGGGGGGCGCGCCCCCCACCCTCGTAACCGCCTCTTTTGTTCCTTGGAGTAGGGTCCAATTCCACTGGATCACGTTCGGTGAGAAAATCACGTTTCCGAAGGTTTCATTCTGTTTGGACTCCGTTTGATATTCCGTTTCTTCGAAACACTGAAATAGGCAAAAAAATAGCAATTCTGGGTTGGGCCTCCGGTTAATAGGTTAGTCCCAAAAATAATATAAAAGTGGAAAATAAAGTCCAATATAGTCCAAAACAGTAGATAAAGTAGCATGGAGCAATCAAAAATTATAGATACGTTGGAGACGTATCATGCAGCCGAAGATAATGTCATCCACATATATTTGGCACACAAACAGTTCACCATCATATGTCTTCGTGAAGAGTGTGGGATCCACGGAACCAGGTTTGAAGCCTTTGCTCTTCAGGAAGTCTTTGAGCGTGTCATACCAAGCGTGAGGGGCTTGTTTGAGGCCATACAGTGCTTTGTTTAGCTTGTACACCATATCAGGATGTTTTGGATCTTCAAAGCCAGGAGGTTGTGCAACATACACTTCTTCTTCAATCTTGCCGTTGAGAAATGCACTCTTCACATCCATTTGATATAGCAAGATGTTGTGATGGTTAGCATAGGCTAACAATATGCGAATAGCTTCAAGCCTAGCCACATGAGCAAATGTTTCATTGAAGTCAATCCCTTCAACTTGAGTATATCCTTGAGCAATGAGACGAGCCTTGTTTCTGACAACTTGACCATGCTCGTCTTGCTTGTTTCGATATATCCATTTTGTGCCTATTATGTTGTGCTTGCGAGGGTCAGGACGCTTGACAAGTTCCCAGACATTGTTCAGTTTGAACTGTTGAAGCTCTTCTTGCATAGCTTGAATCCATTCAGGTTCCATAAACGCTTCAGCAACTTTCTTGGGTTCAGATATTGAGACAAATGCAAAGTGCCCACAGAAATTTGCTAGCTGAGTTGCTCTTGAGCGAGTAAGTGGACCAGGCGCATTTATGCTATCAATTATCTTCTCAATATGTACTTCATTTGCACCATGAGGATGGACTGGACAAAGATTTTGCTCTTGTTGATCATTGTCATCATTGGGAGGATTGTCTTCAAGCTGAGCATTGTCTTTAGATTGATTAGGTGCAGAAATAATAAGTTCCTCTTCAGGTTGTGCATCAGACGGCATGATTTCACCAGTTCCCATTAGCTTGATAGATTCACTGGGTGGAGCTTCATCTAGCACATTTGACAGGTGCTCTCTTTGCAAGCCGTTGGTCTCATCGAACCGTACATCCATAGTTTCAACAACTTTATAGAGAAAGAGGTTGAAGACTCTGTAGGAGTGCGAGTTCTTTCCGTAACCGAGCATAAAACCTTCATGTGCTTTCAGTGCAAATTTTGAAGTGTGATGTGGATCCTTGATCCAGCACCTAGCTTCAAATACTCTGAAGTAACTGACATTTGGCTTCTTGCCAGTGAGGAGTTCATAGGATGTTTTCTTCAGAAGCTTGTTAATATAAACACGGTTGATGACATGGCATGAAGTATCAATAGCTTCAGGCCAGAACTTTCTTAGAGTCTTGTATTCATCGAGCATCATCCGAGCCATCTCAGTGAGGGTTCTGTTCTTGCGCTCCACAATGCCATTCTGCTGAGGTGTGTACGAAGCTGAGAACTCATGAGTGATTCCCATCATATCCAAGTAAAGGTCGAGGCCGATGTTCTTGAACTCGGTGCCGTTGTCACTCCTGATATGCTTGATCTTGATGCCATAGTTGTTCATGGCGCGGTTGGCGAAGCGTCTTAAGACATCTTGCACTAAATTATGTGAACCCATGTATATCTTGAATAGTCATCAACAATGACGAAGCCATAAAGACAAGAAGTTGTAGTGAGAGTAGAGTAGTGAGTAGGGCCAAATAAGTCCATGTGTAGCAGCTCGAAGGGTTGAGATGTCGTCATGATTGTCTTCGAGGGATGCTTGGCCCTAGTCATCTTTCCAGCTTCACAGGCACTACACAAGTGATCCTTCTTGAACTTGACGCCCTCGATGCTTATGACATGCTTCTTCTTTGCGAGAGTGTGTAAGTTCCTCATGCCAGCTTGCCCTAGCCTCCGATGCCATAGCCAGCACTCTGAAGCTTTTGCAGGAAGACATACGGCAAGCTGTGGACCTGCTGAGAAATCTACCATGTATAGATCATCTTTCCGGTACCCTTCAAAGACTAGAGACTTGTCAGATTCCATGAGTACAAGGCAATGATATTTTCGAAATATCACAATCATGTTCAAGTCACAAAGCATTGAGACAGACATTAAGTTGAAACCAAGGGATTCAACAAGCATCACTTTATCCATGTGTTGATCCTTTGAGATTGCAACTCTACCTAGACCTAATACCTTCCTTTTACCAGTCTCAGCAAATCTGATGTGACTTTTGTCTGATGGACGTAAGGTTGAGTCCATGAGAAGACTTCGATCACCAGTCATATGATTAGTGCATCCGCTATACATTATCCATTCTGAAGCATGAGGTGTCATACCCTACTGATGCAGTTAGGGGATAGGCTTCACCAAGAGTATTGTGAAGCATAAACATTTGACGAGCAAGAGGATTATCAAAGCTCAGATCAAGATTAGGACTGATAGGATGTTTGGCAAACGATTCAGGAACAAAATACATAGTAAGACCATTTGGGTATTTGATCTTGCGCCCTACAAGATGTTTTAGGTCCCCAGCAATAGCATCAGACGCCTTTGATTTCCGGCTGGAGACCTTTCCCTGCAAAAGAAAGTTAATTCTTCTTAACCACCCACATCTTCAGGGGTGGCTTAGAAGCAATGAGTCTAAGTGCAACATCTGAGAACTTCGGCTTTTGAGACCTAGAAAATAGCCTTGCAGGAGAAGAACTATACTCCTATGAATAAGCAGAAAAGTTCTTAGTTCTATGAACATAGCGGTTTGAAGACACACGCTCATATTCATAAGTCTGAGTATGGTTTCCCTGCAAAACATTGGCGTTAGGGTGACTCAGGTGAGTCCTCTGTCTGTATGAAGCCTTTGGGCCATATGAAGCCTTTGGTCTGGGATTTATCTTCTTCCCAGGTGGTGTCATGATGACATTCACAGGTAGATTCTCAAGACAACTTTTGGGAACCCAGATCTTCTTCATAGGTGACCCATTCCTGCAGTTAGTACCAATATACTTGGCAAACACTTCACCATTCTGATTCCTAAACATTTTATAGTTTGCATCAAAGGATTCGTCAATGATAATAGGGTTAGCACAAGTGAAGCCAGATAAGGTGGATGGATCCACTGAAGGTCCCTTTGCAGCAACCCATGTGGTTTTGGGGTACTGCTCAGGCTTCCAGTAGGAGCCATCAACATTCATTTTCCTCTCGAACCCAACACCCTCTTTCCTAGGGTTTCGGTTCAGAATCTGCTTTTTGAGGACATCGCACAGTGTCTGATGCCCTTTGAGACTCTTGTACATCCCTGTTTCAACCAATGTCTTCAATCTAGAATTTCATCAGCAATAGTAGTGGTATCCTCCGCAGAGGGGTTAGTTACCACATTAGCAGTTGAAGATATTGCAACAGTAGCAGCAGTAGAACATTCAACAACAGAGGTAGCGTTGTCAGGCTCAATGCATTTTAGACATGGTGGTTCAAATCCTTCCTGAGCGGAACTGATATGTTGAGCGCGAAGTGACTCATTCTCTTTTTGAAGATCTTCATGAGCCGCTCTCAATTTCTCAATCTCTTGCTTCCTTTGAAAATGATCATAGGAGAGCTTTTCATGAGTGCTTGTGAGCGTTTCATGACGACTTTCAAGTTCCTGGTACTTAGCATGAAGATTTTTTATGTCTTCAACTAAGGACTGAGAACGGGTCATTTCCGCGTCCAACAGGTCATCGCTTTTGTCTAACAGTTTTTGAGTATGTTCCATAGCTTTCTGTTGTTCAGTTGCAATTTTAGCAAGTGTTTTGTAGCTGGGTTTGGATTCACAATCAGAGTCATCTTCACTTGATGTTTGAAAGTAAGCGTCGCGTGATTTTACCTTGGTACCACGTACCATGAAGCAGTAGGTGGGAGCAGAGTCGTCCTTGTCATTAGCTTCAGCATTGGTGACGAAGCCATTGTCTTCAGTGTTGAAGATTGACTTGGCAACGTAGGCTGTGGCTAGAGCCAGACATGCAACACCAGGGTCGGACTCCTCCTCAGACTCCACCTTTGCCTCCTCTGAAGCAAACTCCTATTCTGAAACCATCTCCTTGCCAACAAAAGCACGAGCCTTGCCAGATGAGCTCTTCTTATGGGATGAAGACTTGGATGAGGACTTGGAAGAAGACTTTGAGGATTTCTTCTTCTTCTTGTCATCAGAATCATATTCCTTGATCTTCTTATTCTTCTTCTCATTGTCCCACCATGGACACTCAGAGATGTAGTGTCCAGGTTTCTTGCACTTGTGACATGTTCTCTTCTTGTGGTCATGAGTGGAAGCTTCATCATTTCTTGATCTGGGTCGTGAAGACTTTCTGAAGCCCTTCTTCTTAGTGAACTTCTGGAACTTCTTCACAAGCATAGCAAGTTCCTTTCCAATGTCTTCAGGATCATCGGAACTGCAGTCAGATTCTTCTTTAGATGAGGAAACAGCTTTGGCCTTCAAAGCGCGAGTTCGGCCGTAGTTGGGACCATAGATATCTCTTTTCTCAGATAGTTGGAAGTCATGTGTGTTGAGCCTCTCAAGTGTATCAGACGGATCGAGTGTCTTGAAGTCAGGGCATTCTTGAATCATGAGGGCGAGGGTGTCGAAGGAGCTGTCAAGTGATCTCAGTAGTGTCTTGACAATTTCATGCTTGGTGATCTCAGTGGCGCCAAGAGCACGAAGCTCATTTGTGATGTCAGTGAGCCGGTCAAAGGTGAGCTGGACGTTCTCATTGTCGTTTCTCTTGAAGCGGTTGAATAGGTTGCGAAGAACACTGATCCTTTGATCTCTCTTGGTTGAGGCGCCTTCATTGACCTTGGAGAGCCAGTCCCATACTAGCTTCGACGTTTCCAGAGCACTCACACGGCCATACTGTCCTTTGGTCAGATGACCATAGATGATGTTCTTGGCAATAGAATCCAGTTGAATGAACTTCTTGACATCAGCAGGGGTGACACCTTCACCAGTCTTGGGAACGCCATTCTTGACGACATACCAGAGGTCGACATCAATGGCTTCAAGATGCATCGCATCTTATTCTTCCGATGAGGGATATTCAGTTCCATCGAAGACGGGACAAGCAGCGGAGACTTTGATTATCCCTGCAGTTGACATAGCTAAAACTCCAGGTGGTTAAACCGAATCACACAGAACAAGGGAGTACCTTGCTCTGATACCAATTGAAAGTGCTAGTTATCAACTAGAGGGGGGTGAATAGGCGATTTTTATGGAAGTCTTCAAAACATGGAAGTTTTTAAGACAAACGATAGAAATGATCCTATTTATATGCAGCGGAAGGTAAACTACCCTAAGCAAGCCATAGTCAAGTATGCAATGAAGTGAAAGCATGAAGACTAATAGCAGCTAGGTAGAAAGGATCAGGATGGAAGATGGTATGAAGCCAAACAACGATTGAAGTCAAACAGTGAAGTCAAACAGGTAAAGCAAACAGGCAATGACTCCACGAAGACAAACTTAAAGTAAAGAGAGAGAGAGGATAGAACCAGTCGCTTGTTGAGGACACAGGTTTGTTGGACCAGTTCCAGTTGTTGTGACAACTATACGTCTGGTTAGGGAGGCTGAGATTCAACTCAGAAGACCGCATCTTCACCTTAGTCCCCTTGAGCTAAGGACACACAGTCCTCGCCCAATTACTCTGGTAAGTCTTCAAGTTAGACTTTCAAACCTTCATAGACTTTGTTCTCCGGCGATCCACAATGACTCTTGGATGCTCAGAACGCGACGCCTAACCAGCTGGAGGATTCACAGTCCTCAAGTGTAACAAGTCTTCAGGTCACGCGGACAAAAAGACTTCAGTGATGCCAAAGACTCTTTGGATCTGAGTGTTTGGGCTTTGTCCTCGCAAGGATTTCTCTCTCTCAAAAGCTTTGGAGGTGGGTTGCTCTCAAACAACAAAAGCCGTGCACTAACTCTGAGCAGCCAAACAATTTATAATGTAGGGGGTGGGCTATTGATAGCCACTAGGCAACCCGACCTGATTTGTCCGAAATGACCCTGGATCACTAAGGAACTGACACGTGTTCCAACGGTCAGATTTCAAACACACGCGGCAGCTTGACTTGGGCTACAAGTAAAGCTGACTCATCCAGCTCTGGATAAGATGAGCTCTCGTTGTCTTCGCTCGAAGACATACGATTTGGTTGAGCGTCACTTTAGTCATTCTGACTTTGTTCACTGGGACCCCACTTAATAGTACGGTGGTTCCTATGACTCAACAAAGAAGAAAAGGAAACAACGAAACAACTAAGTCTTCGCTCTCCATAGTCTTCACGCAGTGTCTTCTCTTGTCATAGACTTCAATGTGAATATCTTCATATACCACCATTGTCGTCAATCTCTTCATACATTTTTAGGGGTCATCTCCGGTAGGTAAACCGAATCAATGAGGGACTACTACCTGTGTTATCCTGCAATTCTCACAAACACATTAGTCCCTCAACCAGGTTTGTCGTCAATACTCCAAAACCAACTAGGGGTGGCACTAGATGCACTTACACTTTGAAGACACATTTCTCCGATTTGGCTTCGAGCTTATCGGGTTGAAGCTTTTTCACATAAGCATCGCAGCCCCAAACTTTAAGAAACGACAACTTGGGTTTCTTGCCAAACCACAATTCATATGGTGTCGTCTCAACAGATATAGATGGTGCCCTATTCAACGTGAATGTAGCCATCTCTAAAGCATAACCCCAAAACGATAGCAATAAATCAGTAAGAGACATCATAGATCGCACCATATCTAATAAAGTGCGGTTACAACATTCGGACACACCATTGCCTTGTGGTGTTCCGGGTGGCGTGAGTTGCGAAACAATTCCGCATTGTTTCAAATGAAGGCCAAACTTGTAAATCAAATATTCTCCTCCAAGATCAGATTGTAGAAACTTTATTTTCTTGTTACAATGATTTTCAACTTCACTCTGAAATTCTTTGAACTTTTCAAATGTTTCAGACTTATGTTTCATCAAGTAGATATACTCATATCTGCTTAAATCATCTGTGAAGGTCAGAAAATAACGATACCCGCCGTGAGCCTGAACACTCATCGGACCGCATACATCAGTATGTATTATTTCCAACAAGTTTGTTGCTCGCTGCATTGTTCCGGAGAACGGAGTCTTAGTCCTCTTGCCCATGAGGCATGGTTCGCAAGCATCAAGTGATTCCAAAAGCCCATCAGCATGGAGTTTCTTCATGCGCTTTACACCAATATGACATAAACGGCAATGCCACAAATAAGTTGCACTATCATTATTAAACTTATATCTTTTGGCTTCAATACTATGAATATGTGTGTCACTACTATCAAGATTCAACAAAAATAGACCACTCATCAAGGGTGCATGACCATAAAATATATTACTCATATAAATAGAACAACCATTATTCTCTAATTTAAATGAATAATCGTCTCGCATCAAACAAGATGCAGATATAATGTTCATGCTTAACGCTGGCACCAAATAACAATTATTCAGGTCTAAACCTAATCCCGAAAGTAGACGTAGAGGTAGCGTGCCGGCGGCGATCACATCGACATTGGAACCATTTCCCACGCGCATCGTCACCTCGTCCTTAGGAAATCTTCGCTTAATCCGTAGCCCCTGTTTCAAATTGCAAATATGAGCAACAGAACCAGTATCAAATAACCAGGCACTACTGCGAGCATTAGTAAGGTACACATCAATAACATGTATATAAAATATACCTTTCACTTTGCCATCCTTCTTATCCGCCAAATACTTGGGGCAGTTCCGCTTCCAGTGACCAGTCCCTTTGCAGTATAAGCGCACAGTTTCAGGCTTAAGTCCAGACTTCGGCTTCTTCACTTGAGCAGCAACTTGCTTGTCGTTCTTCTTTAAGTTCCCCTTCTTCCCTCTACCCTTTTTATTGAAACTAGTGGTCTTGTTGACCATCAACACTTGATGCTCCGTCTTGATTTCTACCTGCGGAGATTTAAGTACCGCGAAGAGCTCATGAATTTTCTTATCCATCCCTTGCATATTATAGTTCATGACGAAGCTTTTATAGCTTGGTGGCAGTGATTGAAGAACTCTGTCAGGAAGATTAACTCCCAGTTGAGTCAAGTGGTTGTGGTACCTAGACATTCTGAGTATGCGTACACTGACAGAACTATTCCCCTCCATTTTGCAGTTGTAGAACTCATTGGAGACTTCATATCTCACAATCCGGGCATTTTCTTGAAATATTAACTTCAACTCCTGGAACATCTCATATGCTCCATGACGTTCAAAATGTCGTTGAAGTCCCGGTACTAAGCCGTAAAGCATGTCACAATGAACTATCGAGTAGTCATCAACACGTGACTGCCAGTCATTCACAATGTCTGAAGTTGCCGGCACGGGTGGTACACCTAGCGTTGCTTCCAGGACGTAATTCTTCTGTGCAGCAATGAGGATAATCCTCAAGTTACGGACCGAGTCCGTGTAGTTGCTACCATCATCTTTCAACTTAGCTTTCTCTAGGAACGCATTAAAATTCAAAGGAACAGTAGCACGGGCCATTGATCTACAACAACATAGACATGCAAAATACTATCAGGTACTAAGTTCATGATAAATTAAAGTTCAATTAATCATATTACTTAAGAACTCCCACTTAGATAGACATCCCACTAATCATCTAAGCGATCAGGTGATCCAAATCAACTAAACCATGTCCGATCATCATGTGAGATGGATTAGTTTTCAATGGTGAACATCACTATGTTGATCATATCTACTATATGACTCACGCTCGACCTTTCGGTCTCAGTGTTCGGAGGCCATATCTGCACATGCTAGGCTCGACAAGTTTAACCCGAGTATTCTGCGTGTGCAAAACTGGCTTCCACCCATTGTATGTGAACGTAGAGCTTATCACACCCGATCATCATGTGCTTTCTTGGCACAACGAATTGTCGCAACGGTGCATACTCAGGGAGAACGCATATACCTTGAAATTTAGTGAGAGATCATCTTATAATGCTTCCGTCGTACTAAGCAAAATAAGATGCAGAAAGGATAAACATCACATGCAATCAATATAAGTGATATGATATGGACATCCTCATCTTGTTCCTTTGATCTCCATCTCCAAAGCACCGTCATGATCACCATCATCACCAGCTTGACACCTTGATCTCCATCGAAGCATCGTTGTCATCTCGCCAACTATTGCTTCTACGACTATTCCTACCGCTTAGTTATAAAGTAAAGCAATTACATGGCGATTGCATTTCGTACAATAAAGCGACAACCATAAGGCTCCTGCCAGTTGCCGATAACATGATCACAATAGTAGAAAACAGGGCTTTGGTCTAGGCAGTGCAAGCCCATTAATCCCGGTTCACTCATTAACCGGGACCAATCGGGGTATAGGTCCCGGTTCATGAGGCTAGGGCACTGGCCGGGCCTCAGGGGCCATTTGTCCCTTTTCGTCTGAGATCATTGGTCCTAGTTCCAGACACAAACCAGGACCAATGGGCCATGCTTCTGTCCCACCACCTTTAGTCCCGGTGGTGTCTGGAACCGGGACCAAAGGTGTTTTTTTACCCAAACAAAACTAAAACAAAACTATAAAATTCTACAATAGCAAAAAGAATCAACTAAAAAGCTTTAATAAAACTCTAAAAGGAAAAGGAATGAACTAAAAAGAATCAATAAAAAATAAAATTTATTCAACTTAAATTATATAAAACTTATGCAACTTAAAAGAATCATTTGTAGTGCTTTTCAATTTCATGGTCATTTAGCACAAAAATATGACTGAATGCATGAAAAAGAACAAATGAAGTCCGAAAGGGTTGAAAATTGCTGATGTGGCTTTGAGTGGTGCATTTTGAACACACAAAGAGTCTGGACTTCAAATAAGTTCAAAAAATGAAATCCCTTTGTAACAGATGAGTTTTCGTCAGAAACCCTGATACCTCGAAAGAGATTGTCCGTTTTGTACACGAAATGCATCCAGTTTTTGTCGTAACCCTCTCAAGTTTTAGCACATGCTATGTGGGTGAAATGATGATACCATGCCAACTTTCAACCTTTTCAGAGATCATTTGTAGTGCTTTTCAATTTCATGGTCATTTAGCTCAAAAATATGAGTGAATGCATGAAAAAGAACAAATGAAGTCAGAAAGGGTTGAAAATTGTTGATGTGGCTTTGAATGGTGCATTTTGAACACACAAAGAGTCTGGAGTTAAAATAAGTTCAAAAAATGAAATCCCTTTGTAATGTATGAGTTTTTAAATGCGAAACCACGATACCTCGAAAGAGATTGTCCGTTTTGTACACGAAGTGCATCCAGTTTTTGCCGTAACCCTCTCAAGTTTTAGCACATGCTATGTGTGTGAAATGATGATAGCATGCCAACTTTCAACCTTTTCAGAGATCATTTCTAGTGCTTTTCAATTTCATGGTCATTTAGCTCAAAAATATGAGTGAATGCATGAAAAAGAACAAATGTTGTGAGAAAGGGTTGAAAATTGCTAATGTGGCTTTGAATGGTGCATTTTGAACACACAAAGAGTCTGGAGTTAAAATAAGTTCAAAAAATGAAATCCCTTTGTAACAGATGAGTTTTCGTCTGAAACCCTGATACCTCGAAAGAGATTGTCCGTTTTGTACACGAAGTGCATCCAGTTTTTGCCGTAACCCTCTCAAGTTTTAGCACATGCTATGTGTGTGAAATGATGATAGCATGCCAACTTTCAACCTTTTCAGAGATCATTTCTAGTGCTTTTCAATTTCATGGTCATTTAGCTCAAAAATATGAGTGAATGCATGAAAAAGAACAAATGAAGTCAGAAAAGGTTGAAAATTGTTGAAGTGGCTTTGAATGGTGCATTTTGAACACACAAAGAGTCTAGAGTTCAAATAAGTTCAAAAAATGAAATCCCTTTGTAACAGATGAGTTTACATCCGAAACCCTGATACCTCGAAAGAGATTGTCCGTTTTGTACACGAAGTGCATCCAGTTTTTGCCGTAACCCTCTAAACTTTTAAGCACATGCTATGTGGGTGAAATGACGATAGCATGCCAACTTTCAACTTTTTCAGAGATCATTTGTAGTGCTTTTCAATTTCATGGTCATTTAGCTCAAAAATATGAGTGAATGCATGAAAAAGAACAAATGTTGTGAGAAAGGGTTGAAAATTGCTAATGTGGCTTTGAATGGTGCATTTTGAACACACAAAGAGTCTGGAGTTCAAATAAGTTCAAAAATGAAATCCCTTTGTAACAGATGAGTTTTCGTCCGAAACCCTGATACCTCGAAAGAGATTGTCCGTTTTGTACACGAAGTGCATCCAGTTTTTGTTGTAACCCTCTCAACTTTTTAGCACATGCTATGTGGGTGAAATGATGATACCATGCCAACTTTAAACCTTTCCAGAGATCATTTGTAGTGCTTTCCAATTTCATGGTCATTTAGCTCAAAAATATGAGTGAATGCATGAAAAAGAACAAATGAAGTCACAAAGGGTTGAAAATTGCTGATGTGGCTTTGAATGGTGCATTTTGAACACACAAAGAGTCTGGAGTTCAAATAAGTTCAAACAAATGAAGTCCCTTTGTAACAGATGAGTTTTCGTCCGAATCCCTGATACCTCGAAAGAGATTGTCCGCTTTGTACTTGAAGTGCATCCAGTTTTTGCCGTAACCCTCTCAACTTTTTAGCACATGCTATGTGGGTGAAATGATGATACCATGCCAACATTCAACCTTTTCAACTTTAATAAATAACTATAAACAAAATAAACATTAATAAATAAGTAGAAACGAAATAAAATAAAATAAACTTTAATAAAATAAATAAGTAGAAAAAAATAAAATATATAAGTAGAAACAAAATAAAATAAACTAAACTAAACTTTAATAAAGTAATAAAAATGCCACCTAATGGGCCACCATGGCCTGAATACGACTAGAAACCCATCAATGGGCTAGGATTTAGGCCCGCAGAAAGCCCAATAGGCCCACAGGCACATCAGTGTTAGATTAGGCCCATAGGCCAGCAGTTCAGACGAGTTCGAGAAGGAAGAGGTGGCGGAGCTTATAAACTAGGGTGTGACGCTCTCAACTAGCGAGGTGGGACTAAACTCCCACCACCACGCTGCTGTGCAGGGCCTTTGGTCCCGGTTGGTAGCTCCAACCAGGACTAAACGCTGGAATTGGTGCCGGTTCTTGGCAAGAACCGGGACCAATGACCCCCTTTAGTCCCGGTTGGTGGCACCAACCGGGACCAAAGGTCTCTCTTTCCCGCCCTTTGGGCTGCTGAAAAGAGGCCTTTGGTCCCGGTTGGTGGTACGAACCGAGACCAAAGGGGTGCATTGGTCTTGGTTCGTGCCAAGAACCGGGACTAAAGTTGCTTGTATATAAGGGCCCCGCACGCCCCGGATCCTGCACGCCGACGCCGTCCGCCGCCCCGGCCCCGCCCCCGCCGTCACCGTCGTGGACACCCTCGCCGCCCCCGCTGTCATCCTCGCCGGCCGGCCCCGCTCTCTTTTTTTCATTTTTTTCATATTTGTATTTTTTTCCATGTATCTATACTAGTAATTTTTATTTGAACATTCTCTGATTTAGTTTAGTGCATTAGATGTTAGGTTAGTGTGCATTTTAGGTTAGTTGAATTAGATGTTTTTAGTAAGTGTTTAATGGAATTAGTTAGAAAAATAATAGAACTAGTTAAACTAGTTTATTTTCAGTAAGTACTACTTTATTTTATTTTTAGTAAGTGTTTAATAGAATTAGTTAGAAAAATAATAGAACTAGTTAAACTAGTTTATTTTTAGTAAGTACTACTTTATTTTATTTATAGTAAGTGCTTAGTTGAACTAGCTTATTTAATAAAACTAGTTTATTTTACTATAGAAGTAGTTTATTTTTAGTAAGAAAATTAATAGAACTAGTTTATTTTTTTAGTTGAAGCAATTATTCCCGCATCGACGTCGACGATGCCTATCCCGCATCATCGTCGTCGACTCGGCGGAGGAGGCCTGCTTGATCAGAGAGGCCATGCCCGGGACTGGGCTCTGCCGGGTTGGTACTGGGAGGTGCTACCTTCCGGGGGGCGTAGCCTGGTGAGGAGCCAGCCCGTCGTTGACCCGAACCTTGTTTGGTGCCAGTCGCGTGGGCCAGTGACAGTGCCGAGGCTTTTGGACACCGCGAAGGTGGTATGTCACCGTGTCAGCAAGGAGGACGAGCACGTCCGTTGCTACATGGTTGCGTTGGAGGTCAGGTTCGACGATACCTGGAAGGTTCTTCAGGGATCTCACTGGAGCTATGATCCTGTGATGGTTCCTTCTCTTTGGTGTCCACCGCCCGCGCCGATACCCGTCGGGCGCTACGGTTCTAGCTGTATTAGCGATGCTATATGTATGATAGTATTTGAGGTGTATTAGTGATAATATTTGACGATGTACGGATGCAAGAGTTGATGTAGTTTTGCTTATTGAATGCAAATACTAATTTATTTTACGATTTGGTTTTGCTTATTGAATGCTTAAATTGGAAAACTACTCCTACTTTGAATGCTAAAATTGGAGAGCACTATGCAAGGCGTATGCATTTGATTAGTTGATAGTTTATAGGGTTTTTTGTTTTTGCAGAAATCTAGGAGCCCCTCTATCATCCTCCCCGTCGTCCCTGTCACCGACCCCCCCCCCTCCGACCTCGAGGTGTGACCAGCAGCCAAATTTCAGGCGCTCGATATGTCCTTTTTTAGAAAGATAATTAAACAATATTTCGGGTTGACTTTAAGTACGTCGAGGCTAGCTCCACCATATATGAGAGGACGAATAATCCCGACTGTTGTCGTGGGGGTAGTTTCTCTTTCTTCTCCTTGTGCTAGACCTTTGTTATGCGCTAGGGGCAGGAGGAGTAACGACCATCAACGACGGTCGCAAATGTTAGAGAGGAATCAGTGAGGGAGAGTCTCCACCGTATATGAGAGGACAATGAATCCCGACTGTTGTCGTGGGGGTAGCTTCTCCTTCGTTCTCGTGTGCTAGATAATTTGGTGTAATGCACCCGGGAACCAAAGGAGGAGCTACCATCACCGACGGTCAAATATATACACCACGTGAGCTGAGAGTTTTCAAGAAAAGACTCGACAGACCGGTAGTGAACCCGTGATGAATAATAATGATCTAATTTAGTTTTTGTAGTACATATATTTAATTGTACAAGTTTAGTCTTCGAATTATGAACATAGGAAATGTCGTATTCGAACAACGAAAGACTCCACAGGAGTGCGGTAGTGCAACGACGGCCGAGGTCTGTGCGGCACTGACACAGACGAAGATCGGCGCTTTAGCATTAAGCTCCGGAGACCTTTGATGTTGAAAGCAGTGCATAGCGGCGACAAGTGTTTTTTTGGTAATTAAGCATGACTTCAACTATTTCAACGTGTAATTTTGATCTTTTACAATTTGACTAGCTTATCCCATGCCATTCAAGACGCTATGTCTTGGAGAGGATGAGTTTTGAAGACCATGAAAGTTTTGAAACAAAGAAAATTCACCTAAGGACCCATCATGGTATGGATTTTGAAGTAAATTTGTACAATTCTCAGAGCGTAACCCATTTTCGTTGCCCAAATTGGAAAGCACTTTGCAAGATGTATGGTTTTTATGAGGATATGCTTGTCACCATGGATCTTGGTGATCCTAACATCGAGCAAGCCAATATGGACATTTGGGTCCTTGTTGATACGCTTCCAATTCTACCGCTATGTGAGTTTCTCAAACATAGTTATTAACTAATTTATATTGTTTATTTCAAAATAGTTGACAGCTTATTTCCGTTGACAGCTTATTTTCATTCTTCAAACAATGTGCGGAAGATGGAAGATAAAACCCACTACACTGATGGCTCCAAATTAACTTACCAGGAGAAAAATCATCTGATCGCATTTTGTACTGATCTTGATAATTACAATACCTATTATCATACTCCTCCAAATTATGGTAAATACGTGCCACTAGTGCATGTCTTGAACCACGGTAACTTCCATGGAGATACCCTAGTAAGATTTTTTTTACTATTACGACATCCATGCATCTTTTGCATACTTCTAAAACTAGTACATCATTGCTAACTACGAAGTTATTACTATGTTTTTCAACATAAAATCCCGCTAGATTGTGTGCCTCATTTGATGTATCAAAATGGTCGCCTTGATGTTTTGAACATACAGCCAGGTCATCCTACGAATCTCACCTGTCCATACCGGATTTCTAAAACCGGTGAACACATGGTAATCAAAGAATGGAAAAAATGTATGGACAGTCGTAAGGAGGTACTTGGAAGCAAAAGGAAGCGAAGCGCAAGAATTGGAGACATGATGATCTCCATTCTCCATAATGGAGAGTCAGGGCCTATATTGTTTTATGCTATTTTACCTTAAAGAGGGTATTTAGGTCCTACCTAATACTCATGATCATGTGCTAAGAACAATTAAGTAGGGTTGGTTCGATGACTATGAGGATGATGATCTTATGACTTGTTATTAATAACGAGAAGAAGTTGTATGATGATGATTAGTAGGACTTGTTATTATGATGATACATGATGTGAGCATGAAGAGTTATTATATATCAGTGGGTGAAATGAACATGGATTGGATTGAAGTGAAGGCAACATGTGGTGCATGTCGCAAGTAGTACTAATCCAAACTTGATCAAGTTAGGATTAGTATCACTTTGGACCTGCACCCCATGTTGCCGTCACTTCAATCTAAGCCATGTTTAGAGATAACATCCATATTTGGTAAACCAACCACGGAGATAAGCGAGCACCCTCCTCTCTATTCGCCAGCTAACACCCTAAATTAACCCCCCCCCTGAACCCACCCCCTTTAAAAAAACCTCAGCTCCTACCACCTGCTAACGCGTGGATGCCTTTTGGTCCCTGTTGGTGCTACCAACCGGGACGAAAGGCCCTCCTTCCTGGGCTTGCCGCAGCGGCCACATGGAGGCCCATCTGTCCCGGTTCGTATAAGAACCGGTACTAAAGGTATGGGGCTTTAGTACTGACCCTTTAGTCCCGGTTCCTGAACCAGGACAAATGGGCCTCTAGAACCAGGACAAATGGGCCATTTTCTACTAGTGTCATCTCATACAACAATTTATATATCATCATGTCTTGACCATATCACATCACAACATGCCCTGCAAAAACAAGTTAGACGTCCTCTACTTTGTTGTTGCAAATTTTACGTGGCTGCTACGGGCTTAACAAGAACCGTTCTTACCTACGGATCAAAATCACGATTATTTATCATCAAGTGTGATGTTTTAAACTTCAACAAGGACCGGGCATAGTCACACTCGATTCAACTAAAGTTGGAGAAACATACACCCACTAGCCACCTGTGTGCGAAGCACGGCGGTAGAACCAGTCTCATGAATGCGGTCATGTAATGTTAAATGCAGGCCGCTTCATCCAACAATACCGCCTAATCAAAGTATGACATGCTGGTAAGAAGTATGACTATTATCGCCCACAACTCTTTGTGTTCTACTCGTGCATATAACATCTATGCATAGACCTGGCTCGGATGCCACTATTGGGGAACGTAGTATTTCAAAAAAATTGCCTACAATCACGCAAGATCTGTCTAGGAGAAGCAGAGCAACGAGTGGGGAGAGTGTGTCCACGTACCCTCGTAGAGCAAAAGTGGAAGCGTTTAGTAACGCAGTTGATGTAGTCGAACGTCTTCGCAATCCAACCGATCAAGTACCAAACGCACGGCACCTCCATGATCAATCAGTAAGAGACATCATAGATCGCACCATGTCTAATAAAGTGTGGTTATGATGTTCGGACACACCATTACGTTGTGGTGTTCCGGGTGGCGTGAGTTGCGAAGTTATTCCGCGTTGTTTCAAATGAAGGTCAAACTCATAACTCAAATATTCACCTCCACTGTGACGCCCGGATAATTAAGCCACAGTAACCCTCTGCTAATGATGCCATGTCACCTCGATTTCTGTTGCTAATCTCGCGTTAGTTTGAAACCAATTCGAATTCAAATTCAAAATCAAGCAATCAATAAAATATTTCAAATATTAAAACTAAAATGTTGGGGTGTTGCCAAATATTGCATAGGTAATTATGGCGAAGGAACCACACTATTATAAAATGCTTAAAAACTATGAGATGAATAAAACAGTAGCAAAAACTATTATTTAAATACTTTAAATATTAAATAATTACAAAACTATTTTATTTTGGGTTAGCAAATTTATGAGGCAGTGGCATAATTAGTAAACATCAATTTAGGTGCCACTTTGGTATTTTGTTATCACTAGAATAAATAGCAACTAAAAGTAATAAAATAAATAAAAGAAAGAAAATACAAAAGGAAAAAAAGGGAAAGAAAAACAAGCACCCCCCGGGCCAGCCGACCCAACTGGCCGGCCCATTCGACCACCGGCCCAGCTGGGCAAGGGCCCAGCCGGCCACTCCCTCCCCTTATCCCCCACCCGAACCCTAACCTAGCGGATCCCTCTCTCTCACTCCCCTCGGTCAAGTCTTCCACCCCGATCCCGATCCGGATCGGGCGGCGACTCGCCGACGCCTTGAGCCTTGGAGGCCTTCCCTCGCCGGAGCCACTGCTGTCGCCGTGCTCCTCCATCCCCTCGCCTCGTCACCCACCGCTCGTGGCCGCCGCTGCCCGTTCCCGTCGCCCACGGTGCCCGATGCCGCACCTCGCCGGGACGCCGCCGCCTCCACCTCGTCGATCTACCCCGCCGGCCTGCCTCCCGCTCCGCCCGCGTCGTCCTCGTCGACCACCCCGAGCCTCCCGAGCACGCTGCCTTGTCCCCTACACCCGCAGTGAGCCCCCCCTCCTCTTTCCTCGCGCGTTCCGGCGCCCCACTGCCCGCTCTGCCGCCCGAGCTCCCGCTCACGGCCACCACGGCCCCTGTCGCTCCCCTGCTCCCCGCGAGCACCCACCCGCGGCACTGCACCCTCACCGTGCCGAACTTCCCCCCCCCCCCCACGGTGGCCTGGTCGCACCCGCGCCATGGCGCTGCTTGGCCGCCCCGCTGCCTGCCGTGGTGCTGCTGCCGCCGCCCGTTTCCGGTGGCCGCTACCTCCCTGGCCGCCCCTGCCTTGCTTCGTCCCAGCGGCCTTCGCGCCCCACCCATGGCCTCGCCAGGTCTCATGCCCCTTTCCCCGTGCCCGCGAAGGCCGCCACGGCTTCGTCTCGCCGGCTTGCAGCGTGCGGCGCTACTCCCGTCATCGCTGCCACCGAGGCCCCGGCGCTTCGCCCTCGCCACTCATGGCCTCGGGCGCCAGCACCCGCAACCGTATGCCCGCGCGCCCGCAAGGCCGCGCCCGTTGGCCGCCCCGATTGGCCAGATGGGTCACACGCACATGGGGCCCAGCCCCTGTTAAAATAAAGAAGATAAAAAACTAATTAATTAATTAATTAAACAATTAATTAACTTAATTAAATCATGAATAAATGATTAGTTAAATTTATTTAACCTGCTAGTTAAACTAAGCAACTGGTAATTAGTTATCAGTCTATGACAGAATGGACCCATGCGTCAGTTTGACCAAGTCAACTGACAGTTGACTGATGACATCACGCTGACCTCATGCTGACATCATAATGGCATTTTCTAAATTAAATTAATTCTGTTAATTCTAAAAATGTTTAAATCTTTGAAAATTAATATAAAATAATCCGTAACTCGGATGGAAAAACTTTGTACATGAAAGTTGCTCGAGCGACGAGGCGAATCCGGATCGCAGTCCGTTCGTCCGCCACACACCCCTAACCTATCGAACCTGCAAACTTTCCTCTCCGGTTCATCATGCGCCAGACGTCCGAACCGGAAAACTTTCCAGATGTTTCCCCTTCGCGATGTCGCCTAAGCGCTGCGTTAGAACACGTCTAGCTCGTCTGGTTGTCCTGTTATGCACTTGCTCGCTATGTATTTATCGTTTCTTCTCCCTCTTCTCTCCGGTAGACCCCGAGACCGATGCTGATGTCCCTGTGATCGACTACGTCACCGACGACCCCTCTCTCTTGCCAGAGCAACCAGGCAAGCCCCCCCCCTTGATCACCAGATATCGCCTACTCTTCTCTATACTGCTTGCATTAGAGTAGTGTAGCATGTTACTGTTTTCAGATACTCCTATACTGCTGCATAGCCTGTCCTTGTAACTTCTGTTGTTACCTTACCTGCAATCCTATATGCTTAGTATAGGATGCTAGTACATTCATCTGTGGCCCTTCATACTTGTCCGTCTGCCGTGCTATACTATCGGGCCGTGATCACTCGGGAGGTGATCACGGGTATATACTATATACTGTACACTATTACATTACCTGTGGTACTGTTCGGAGATGGGGGCTGAAAGGACGGGTGGCTCCATCCCGGTAGAGGTGGGCCTGGGTTCCCGACGGCCCCGGTTACTTTGTGGCGGAGCGACAGGCAGGTTGAGACTACTGGGTGAGAGGTGGGCCTGGCCTGTTCGGCGTTCGCGGATACTTAACACGCTTAACGAGGTCTTGGTATTTGATCCGAGTTGGCTATGAGCTTATACGCACTAACCATCTACGCTGGAGTAGTTATGGGTATCGGCGTCGTGGTATCAGCCAAGCACTTCAGACGTCGGCGGCGGGCGCGCCGCGGATTGGGCTGGACGCTGTTAGGCTAGGTCTGCTTCCGGCCGCCCTGCAACGTCTTGTGTGTGCTCGAGGCGATGGGCCGGACCCTGCGCGCTTAGGTTTAGACGGCGTGTTGGCCTCTCTGTTGTGCCTAGGTGGGGCTGCGGCGTGTTGATCTTCCGCGGCGGGCATGACCCAGAAAGTGTGTCCGCCAAATGGGATCAAGCGTCTTTGGGTAAGATGGTGCACCCTGCAGTGAAGTTAATCTATTCGGATAGCCATGATCTTGATAACAGGCGACTTGGAGTTGTACCTTGAGCTTATGACAACTAGAACCGGATACTTGATAAAACACACCCTTCCAAGTGCCGGATACATCCGGTGGTCGCTCTCGCTCGGGGTTATGAGCGAGGATTGCGGGTAGGATTATTGCTATATGATGTTACTTGGAGGACTTCCGTTGTCCTCTTACATGCATTGCAAGACCGGTGTCCGAAGCGTAGTCTTCGTTAAGACTAGCTATCCCCTCTTATTCTGGCATTACTGCGATTCGGTCCAGCGATATGGTCCTTTACACATATATCCATGCATATGTAGTGTAGCTCCTTGCTTGCGAGTACTTTGGATGAGTACTCACGGTTGCCTTGTTCCCCCTTTTTCCCCTACCTCTACTCGATTGCTGCAACCAGACGATGGAGCCCAGGAGCCAGACGCCACCGCCTATGACGACTACTACTCCGGAGGTGCCTACTACTACGTGCAGCCCGCTGACGACGACCAGGAGTAGCTTAGGAGGATCCCAGGCAGGAGGCCTGCTCCTCTTTCGATCTGTATCCCAGTTTGTGCTAGCCTTCTTAAGGCAAACTTGTTTAACTTATATGCGTACTCGAGATATTGTTGCTTCCGCTGACTTCGTCTATGATCGAGCACTTGTATTCGAGCCCTCGAGGCCCCGGCTTGTATTATGATGCTTGTATGACTTATTTTATTTGTAGAGTTGTGTTGTGATATCTTCCCGTGAGTCCCTGATCTTGATCGTACACATTTGCATGCATGATTAGTGTACAATTGAATCGGGGGCGTCACAAGTTGGTATCAGAGCCGACTGCCTGTAGGAATCCCCCTTCCAACTCCTTGGCTGAAGTCGAGTCTAGACATTGCAAAACTTTTACTAACATGGCTGTGTGTCTTATGGGCACACGTCGCCATTGGGTGGTATTAGGATCTTTTACTCCTCGATCTTTACTCTGGGATTCTGAACTCTCTTCTATTCGGGTTAAACGATTTTGCTAAAAACAAAACTAACTTTAGGTTCTCGCAAGTACTTTCTCCCGGAGAGCCCCTCACTTCAGATGATCGTCTGCTACATCAGAAGATTCCGAAGATACTCTCTGATGTTTTCTCGATACTTTGTGCCCATCACTTTTGCTATTCCTGACCACCGATAAATCCATATGGATAACTACTTACACTTGCCATTCCTATGATCATCCCCCATTGATCTTGTTATTACAAGAAACCCCGAAGTTTTCTCTATTGATCCGAGAATACTTTGTGCCTACTGCCTAGCAGTTCTTTGCCACATGAATACCCCTTATAAATCCTCGCACTTGTCGAGTATCCGCTCATCCCCAGTTGTTCATGTGTTTCACAAAAGCCTTCAAAATAATATTCGATCTTCCGAGAATCCTCTGGAGCCTTGGCTCTTGAAATTCTTGCTTGCTTGCATTATGGTTAATCCCATAAGTCTCGTAGTCATATTGACATTCCTTGTCATTATCATTTTGAGTCTGTTGACTCAATATGTTTGCGAATACCCGCAACCATCATTGATCCTTATAAATTACTTTTCCGGCTGAGCTGCCATTCTTTATCTGGAATTGGTTCTCGACCAATCCAATTGTCGTTGATTGTACCCTAAGGCTATTCAACTTATCCATCCCTGATCAGAGCATTGCTACTGTTCCCTTGAATTGGGAATCATAATTCCTTTGCATTTGACAATTGAGTTAGTCAGTTGTTTCTATAGTTTGATCTCTTTGCATTCTTCTTCCTCTAGTTGAGTACTGATGCTCACGTCAGATCCCTTGTGGACCGCCATATCCACTTTGTTGGATTATTATCGTGATTGTCCTTCATAATTAATCACTTTGTGAGTTCCTTCTCCGATACATAATGCCTTTGGTAAATTGTACCCTTCCCTTTTTGCCAACCATGCTCCGCTTTCGAGCTGGTGGTATTTACTATTGAAGCTTGTGGTATATGTTTCCATGATACCCTGCCGGGTTGAACCTATGTCTTCCTTTATATGTGTGAACTCGGAAGTTTTCATGAGTCATACTCATCTGGTATTTCACCAGGTAAAACTTTCAACACTAATGCCTTTATCAAAGCGAAAAGTGAATGGAAGGTTATACATTGAAGAAGTGGGAGTCGACCTTGAACTTTGTGTTCATGCCCATGGACACGATGTAGATCTTATTATTAAAGCTTCTCTTAAATTAATTATTCCTTTGGTATAAGTTCATCTTATATCAGGGATCTGGCCTTTTGCAATCGTGTTTCCGACCATGTTCTCTTTTAAATACCATTTCTCGTGCAAGTTTTAGCACTTGTCTTCTGTAGAGCAATAACCCCCGTCCAACCTCTACTTTGATATGTCATCGAGTATTACCCCTGGTATCTCGGGATTATCATGGAACTGCATAACTTTTTATGAGTTCATCAAGTACTACCTTCCCACTGATTCCAATTTCTCACGGTCTCTGAGTTATTAAACACTCAAAGACACCGATAACTGAACCGAGTCCGCACTACGGTTCAACAACTCTTCGATGAAAGCTTACGTAAGTAAGTGAGTTTGTACCCGACCACGCCATTCCTAGCCTGTTTGGCTATATCATTGTCGTGATCGTCAACATTCTGAGCTCATCCAGGTTATCAATTGAATTCATGATGAGAAATACCATCCTTGCCCTCGATGAATTGTATCATCATCGACCACTTTATTGCCTTCCCACCAACACAAGCTTGTTCATGTTTGGTGTTATACCTTGAGCTCCTTGCTACCCAAAGCAATCGTTCTTCTTTACCTTGGAGTATTACCATCCTTTATGTCAAGAATGTTCTGAGATTTGTTCCACCTCTTGAGAATTCTTGACATAGAAATACTTCTCTGAATCACCATTCGACATTGGTCGTGCAACCCAACCCATCGGGCGCACCTTTCGACCAAGGTTTAATTGTGTATGTTTCCTCAAGCATACTTCCTTATATCATTCGATATGACAAATGTTATCTCCTTGTTCACTTAATTGTGGAATTCCATCTTTTGGGAATCTCGATGAATTACCGTTGAGTTCACCAGACACCTCCTTGCCCTCTCCTTGGGCTAGTGACGGACTCTTGTTAACGGAAATCACTTCATAGTTCATTTCCCCGAGAATCTTACAATGTCATCTCGTCAACTTGCGTTGCACCTTTTATTCTCAGGTATCCTAAGTCTGAGGTATCCTGACACCAATCGGATCTGAATCTCGGTCAGATATGATGGTTGGGACAACTTCCAAGAGTTATGATGTTGATCCTTTGATGACCCGGTAGCATGATGTCATGCCTAGCACCCCCCCCCCCGGCTGGAGGACCTATCATTATAGATTCCTTTTCAGCAGGGTTATCCTTTCATCCATGAGGGAATTGTAATACTGTTTCTACAAGTTATTCCTGATGGATCCTTCGTGATTCCAAAGTCCGATCTTCACCTGAAGACCATGCCAATGCTATCTCGAAGCATGTCTGTGATACTCGGGTTTTCAACAAGAACATTCGAAGCCCAATGCTAAATGTTTCTTGCTCAAATTATCCAAACACCGTTGTATGGGTAATGACATGAAATTTCTCTCCCCTTACCTAAAGGATTTCCTACATTATCTCCTGTCGTGGATATCTTGCTCTGCTTGTCCTTGGGAAGGATATACCCTTGAATTATGTGTTTAAACATATTTTCATTTCCATTGTTTTGTTTAACCTAATGATCACATTTTCCTTTCCATGGGTCTGTTTGACCCTTCTTGTGACCTATATAATCTAAGCAGTGATAATCCCCTGCTTAGGTAAGCACCTCGTTGTACCACTCTGTAAGTAAGACCCTATTACTATTGTTGATGACATTCCGGTAACCACCGATGGACGAGAACCTTGCCTATTGGTCGCCTCGTTCAACGAGCGGGAAAATGGTTCTCTTCGTCCCTCGCCCTTGGTTACTGATGACCCTCAGAGTCTCCTCTGACATGCCTTGCTTACATGATCGTGCAAGATGTCACCAACCTTCTACTTATAACCACATGGTAGGCCCATAACCCACAGTTTCACAGGATCGAAACCTGACTCTCCTGTACACCCCTGTTGCCGAAATTATTCCTCACGCTTGGCTTTGTATGTAATTCACGGGCCACTTGCCTGTTGAACTATTCTGGTATCGGACGCATACTTATTCCGTTGCTCACTGAACCCTTTAGCACCCTACTTCGTGCAATGAGCGATTGCCTATCCGCTTGAAACTCCTTATCGCCTTTGTCTTACTTTGCTCTCGATGTGTGTCGTATGTTCAACTCGAGAGATACTCATAAGTTCATTCTTGGGATACCCCCAGATGATTTTCCCTTATGACACCCTTGCATTGTAGAGCTACCCCTTACCTATTCGTAAGCACGATGGAGTTCACGAAGAAATGGTGACAAGTTTATCATGATGCACCGGAATAAAGGATTGAAAACATCAATGTAATGGATCGACCTCTTCGAGAAGAGCAACCAAGACCGAGAAGATTCATTAGAATATCTTAACCAGATCTTTCCCCCTTACAACACCTCTTAAATCTCGGGACGAGATTTCTTGTAGTGGAGGAGAATTGTGACGCCCGGATAATTAAGCCACAGTAACCCTCTGCTAATGATGCCATCTCACCTCGATTTCTGTTGCTAATCTCGCGTTAGTTTGAAACCGATTCGAATTCAAATTCAAAATCAAGCAATCAATAAAATATTTCAAATATTAAAACTAAAATGTTGGGGTGTTGCCAAATATTGCATAGGTAATTATGTATGGCGAAGGAACCACACTATTATAAAATGCTTAAAAACTATGAGATGAATAAAACAGTAGCAAAAACTATTATTTAAATACTTTAAATATTAAATAATTACAAAACTATTTTATTTTTGGTTAGCAAATTTATGAGGCGTTGGCATAATTAGTAAACATCAATTTAGGTGCCACTTTGGTATTTTGTTATCACTAGTATAAATAGCAACTAAAAGTAATAAAATAAATAAAAGAAAGAAAATACAAAAGGAAAAAAAAGGGAAAGAAAAACAAGCACCCCCCGGGCCAGCCGACCCAACTGGCCGGCCCATTCGACCACCGGCCCAGCTGGGCAAGGGCCCAGCCGGCCACTCCCTCCCCTTATCCCCCCACCCCGAACCCTAACCTAGCGGATCCCCTCTCTCTCACTCCCCCCCTCGGTCAAGTCTTCCACCCCCGATCCCGATCCGGATCGGGGCGACGACCCTGCCGACGCAGACGCACGGAGGCCTTCCCTCGCCGGAGCCACTGCTGTCGCCGTGCTCCTCCATCTCCTCGCCTCGTCACCCACCGCTCGTGGCCGCCGCTGCCCGTTCCCGTCGCCCACGGTGCCCGATGCCGCACCTCACGGGACGCCCGCCGCCTCCACCTCGTCGATCTACCCCGCCAGCCTGCCTCCCGCTCCGCCGCGTCGTCCTCGTCGACCACCCCGAGCCTCCCCGAGCATGCTGCCTTGTCCCCTACACCCGCAGTGAGCCCCCCCTCCTCTTTCCTCGCGCGTTTCGGCGCCCCATCGCTTTTGCCGCCCGAGCTCCCGCCACGGCCACCACGGCCCTGTCGCTCCCCTGCTCCCCGAGCACCCACCCGCAACTTTGCACCCTCACCGTGCGAACTTCCCCCACGGTGGCCTGAGTCGCACCAGCATGGCGCTTGCTTGGCCTTAGCCACTGCCGTGGTCTTTGCTGCCGCCGCCCGTTTCAGTGGCCGCTACCTCCCTGACGCCCGCCTTGCTTCCTCCCATGGCCTTGTCGCGCCCACCCATGGCCTCGAAGTCACATGCCCCTTTCCCCGTGCCGCTTGAAGGCCGCCACGGCTCGTCTCGCCAGGCGTGCCGCTGCTCCCGTCATCGCCCACCGAGGCCCAGCCGCGCTGCCCCTCGCCACTCATGGCCTCAAGCGCCACCAGAATCAGATGCCCAGCGCCCACAAGGCAGCGCCGTTGCCACGATTGGCGAGATGGGTCACCTGCGCACATGGGGCCCAGCCCCTGTTAAAATAAAGAAGATAAAAAAACTAATTAATTAAACAATTAATTAACTTAATTAAATCATGAATAAATGATTAGTTAAATTTATTTAACCTGCTAATTAAACTAAGCAACTGGTAATTAGTTATCAGTCTATGATAGAATGGACCCATGCGTCAGTTTGACCAAGTCAACTGACAGTTGACTGATGACATCACGCTGACCTCATGCTGACATCATAATGGCATTTTCTAAATTAAATTAATTCTGTTAATTCTAAAAATGTTTAAATCTTTGAAAATTAATATAAAATAATCTGTAACTCGGATGAAAAAACTTTGTACATGAAAGTTGCTCAGAACAACGAGACGAATCCGGATACGCAGTCCGTTCGTCCGCCACACACCCCTAACCTATCGAACCTGCAAACTTTCCTCTTCGGTTTATCTGTCTGACAGACGTCCGGAACCGGGAAAACTTTCCCGGATGTTTCCCTTTCGCCAAGATGTCGCCTAAGCTGCGTTAGAACACGTCTAGCTCATACATTGTCCTGTTATGCACTTGCACTGCTATGTATTTACTGTTTCTTCCCCTCTTCTCTCCGGTAGACCCGAGACCGATGTCGATGTCCTGTGATCGACTACGTCACCGACGACCCTCTCTCTTGCCGAGCAACCAGGCAAGCCCCCCCCTTGATCACCGGATATCGCCTACTCTTATCTCTACTGCTTGCATTAGATTAGTGTATCATGTTACTGTTTTCAGATACTCCTATACTGCTGCATAGCCTGTCCTTGTAACTTCTGTTGCTACCTTACCTGCAATCCTATATGCTTAGTATAGGATGCTAGTACATTCATCTGTGGCCCTTCATACTTGTCCATCTGCCGTGCTATACTATCGGGCCGTGATCACTCGGGAGGTGATCACGGGTATATACTATATACTTTACACTATTACATTACCTGTGATACTGTTCGGAGATGGGGGCTGAAAGGACGGGTGGCTCCATCCCGGTAGAGGTGGGCACAGGTTCCCACGGCCCCATTGTTACTTTAATGGCGGAGGCGACAGGGGCAGGTTGAGACTACAGGTGAGAGGTGGGCACAGCCTGTTCGGCGTTCGCGGATACTTAACACGCTTAACGAGGTCTTGGTATTTGATCTGAGTTGGCTCTGAGCTTATACGCACTAACCATCTACGCGGGAGTAGTTATGGGTATCCCGGCGTCGTGGTATCACCAAGCACTTCAGACGTCGTGACGGAGGCGGCCTTGGCGCGGATTGGACTGAACGCCTGTTAGGCTAGGTCCGCTTCCGCCCGCCCTACATAGCGTGCAGGTGTGCTTTCAGGCGATGGGCCCGGAACCCCTGCGGCGCTTAGGTTTAGACCGGCGTGTTGGCCTCTCTGTTGTGCCTAGGTGGGGCTGCGGCGTGTTGATCTTCAGCGGCGGGCATGACCCAGAAAGTGTGTCGTGCCAAATGGGATCAAGCGTCTTTGGGTAAGATGGTGCACCCTGCAGGAAGTTAATCTATTCGGATAGCCATGATCTTGATAATAGGGCGACTTGGAGTTGTACCTTGAGCTTATGACAACTAGAACCGGATACTTGATAAAACACACCCTTCCAAGTGCGAGATACATCTGGTGGTCGCTCTCGCTTCGTGGTTATGACCAGGGATTGCGGGTAGGATTATTGCTATATGATGTTACTTGGAGGACTTCCGTTGTCCTCTTACATGCATTGCAAGACCGGTGTCCGAGCGTAGTCTTCGTTAAGACTAGCTATCCCCTCTTATTCGGCATTCTGCGATTCAGTCCACTGATATGGCCTTTACACATATATCCATGCATATGTAGTGTAGCTCCTTGCTTGCAGTACTTTGGATGAGTACTCACGGTTGCCTTGTTCCCCCTTTTCCCCTACCTCTACTCGATTGCTGCAACTGCACGATGGAGCCAGGGAGCGACGCCACCGCCTATGGCGACTACTACTCCGGAGGTGCCTACTACTACGCAGCAGCCCATGACCACGACGTGAGTAGCTTAGGAGGATCCTGCAGGAGGCCTGCTCCTCTTCGATCTGTATCCCGGTTGTGCTAGCCTACTTAAGGCAAACTTGTTTAACTTATGTCTGTACTCAGATATTGTTGCTTCCGCTGACTCGTCTATGATTGAGCACTTGTATTCGAGCCCTCGAGGCCCCTGGCTTGTATTATGATTCTTGTATGACTTATTTTATTTGTAGAGTTGTGTTGTGATATCTTCCCGTGAGTCCCTGATCTTGATCGTACACATTTGCGTGCATGATTAGTGTACGATTCAATCGGGGGCGTCACATCCACGATCAGATCATAGAAACTTTATTTTCTTATTACGATGATTTTCCACTTCACTCTGAAATTCTTTGAACTTTTCAAATGTTTCACACTTATGTTTCATCAAGTAGATATACCCATGTGTGCTTAAATCATCTGTGAAGGTTAGAAAATAACGATACCCGCCGCGAGCCTCAACACTCATCGGACCGCATACATCAGTATGTATTATTTCCAGCAAGTCTGTTGCTCGCTCCATTGTTCGGGAGAATGGAGTCTTAGTCATCTTGCCCATGAGGCATGGTTCGCAAGCATCAAGTGATTCATAATCAAGTGATTCCAAAAGCCCATCAGCATGGAGTTTCTTCATGCGCTTTACACCAATATGACATAAACGGCAGTGTCACAAATAAGTTGCACTATCATTATTAAACTTATATCTTTTGGCTTCAATACTATGAATATGTGTGTCACTACTATCGAGATTTAACAAAAATAGACCACTCATCAAGGGTGCATCACCATAAAAGATATTAAATAGGACAACCGTTATTCTATGATTTAAATGAATAACTGTCTCGCATCAATCAAGATCCAGATATAATGTTCATGCTTAACGCTGGCAGCAAATAACAATTATACAAGTCTAAAACTAATCCCGACGGTAGATGTAGAGGTAGCGTGCCGATGGTGATCACATCGACTTTGAAACCATTTCCCACGCGCATCGTCACCTCATCCTTTGCCAGTCTTCGTTTAGTCCATAGCCCCTATTTCGAGTGGCTAATGTGAGAAACCGAACCACTATCAAATACCTAGGCACTACTACGAGCATTAGCAAGGTACACATCAATAACATGTATATCAAATATACCTTTCACTTTGCCATCCTTCTTATCCGCGAAATATATGGGGCAGTTTTGCTTCCAGTGACCAGTCCCTTTGTAGTAGAAGCACTCAGTCTTAGGCTTAGGTCCAGACTTGGGTTTCTTCACTTGAGCAGCAACTTGCTTGCCATTCTTCTTGAAGTTCCCCTTCTTCCCTTTGCCCTTCTTCTTGAAACTAGTGGTCTTGTTAACCATCAACACTTGATGCTCTTTCATGATTTCTACCTCTGCAGACTTTAGCATCACGAAGAGCTCGGGAATTGTCTTATCCATCCCTTGCATATTATAGTTCATCAAGAAGCTTTTGTAGCTTGGTGGAAGTGATTGAAGAACTCTGTCAATGACACTATCATCAGGAAGATTAACTCCCAGTTGAGTCAAGGGATTGTGGTACCCAGACATTCTGATTATATGTTCGCTGACAGAACTATTCTCCTCCATCTTGCAGTAGAACTTATTGGAGACTTCATATCTCTCAATCCGGGCATTTGCTTGAAATATTAACTTCAACTCTTGGAACATCTCATATGCTCCATGACGTTCAAAACGTCGTTGAACTCCCGATTCTAAGCCGTAAAGCATGGCACACTGAACTATCGAGTAGTCATCAGCTTTGCTCTGCCAGACGTTCATAATGTACGGTGTTGCTCCCGCAGCGGGTCTTGCACCTAGCGGTGCTTCCAGGATGTAATTCTTCTGTGCAGCAATGAGGATAATCTACAAGTTATGGACCCAGTCCATGTAGTTGCTACCATCATCTTTCAACTTAGCTTTCTCTAGGAACGCATTAAAATTCAAAGGAACAGTAGCAAGGGCCATTGATCTACAACAACATAGACATGCAAAATACTATCAGGTACTAAGTTCATGATAAATTATAGTTCAATTAATCATATTACTTAAGAACTCCCATTAGATAGACATCCCTCTAGTCATATAAATGATCACGTGATCCATATCAACTGAACCATGTCTGATCATCACGTGAGATGGAGTAGTTTTCAATGGTGAACATCACTATGTTGATCATATCTACTATATGATTCACGATCGACCTTTCGGTCTCAGTGTTTCGAGGCCATATCTGCATATGCTAGGCTCGTCAAGTTTAACCCGAGTATTCTACATGTGCAAAACTGGCTTGCACCTGTTGTATTTGAACGTAGAGCTTATCACACCCGATCATCACGGTGGTGTCTCGGCATGACAAACTGTAGAAATGGTGCATACTCAGGAAGAACACTTGTACCTTGAAAATTAGTGAGAGATCATCTTATAATGCTACTGCCGTACTAAGCAAAATAAGATGCATAAAGGATAAACATCACATGCAATCAAAATAAGTGATATGATATGGCCATCATCATCTTGTGCCTTTGATCTCCTTCTCCAAAGCACCGTCAAGATCACCATCGTCATCGGCTTGACACCTTGATCTCCATCGTAGCATCGCTGTCGTCTCGCCAACTATTGCTTCTACGACTATCGCTACTGCTTAGTGATAAAGTAAAGCAGTTACATGGCGATTGCATTTCATACAATAAAGCTACAACCATAAGGCTCCTGCCAGTTGCCGATAACTTATACAAAACATGATCATATCATACAACAATTTATATATCATCACGTCCTGACCATATCACATCACAGCAAGCCCTGCAAAAACAAGTTAGACATCCTCTACTTTGTTGTTGCAAGTTCTACGTGGCTGCTACGGGCTACTAGCAAGAACTGTTCTTACCTGCGCATCAAAACCACAACGATTTTTTGTCCAGTGTGTTGTTTTAACCTTCAAAAAGGACCGGGCGTAGTCAAACTCGATTCAACTAAAGTTGGAGAAACAGACACCCACTAGCCACCTGTGTGCTAAGCACGTCGGTAGAACCAGTCTCATGAACGCGGTCATGTAATTTCGGTCAGGGCCGCTTCATCTAACAATACCGCCGAATCAAAGTAAGGCGTTCTTTGCAAAGATGACTATTATCGCCCACAACACTTTGTGTTCTACTCGTGCATATAACATCTACGCATAGACCTGGCTCGGATGCCACTGTTGGTGTCGGGGATATACCACGCGGTATGACCCGGCCGGACTTGGTGCTTCATCATGACCCGCCAGAGGATTGGCGACTCATGGGTCTGGTGTTTCACTGGTGTGACGACTCATGAGCCTGGCGACTTAATAATGGCCCCGACGGCGGGTCAGAAGATGACAAGGGCCCAAGGCCATGTAGGCCGGCTCATCTTATTGTGGGCCGGCTTAAGACAGAAGGCATGAGGAATATTTTTTTTACGAGAAAGCAAGACCCGTACTTGTATCCGGTTTGTAATAGAGAATAAGTTAGTTCTAATCCTACTAGGACTCTACATGTAAGCCGTCCCTTCAACTTATATAAGGAGGGGCAGGGCTCCCCAAAGAGGGACAAGCAAGAAGCAATAATCTCTAGGGCTAGACACAACTAGAGGAGAGCCGGCTTACCGGCGACTCTCTCATGAGCATAATGAGACCTAGCCACAAACAGCATGTAGGGCTATTACCAGATGATGTTTCCGGGGCCCGAAGCTGTCTAAATCCTTGTCTTATGTGTTGATCCGCCTCGCGTCTCTCGATTTCGACCAACCCCTTCAAGCTACCGCATAGATGCGTTGGCCTCACGACTAAGTCCTCATGCTAGGACATCTGCCGTGACAAATCCATGATAGTTGGCGCCCACCGTGGGGCCTGCGCATGGTGGTGTTGAGTTCTTGGAGGGACTTTTTTATCACGGATCAAGGAATTCGCAATCAGCCAAATCATGAAAAGCCGGTGCAGGAAGCTTTACTCTAGATCAAGAGGATGAGAGTTGTGGGTTACGTGCCGCTATGACCAGATAAGTCGCCAGATAAATTTGCGTTGAACCGCTAGGCAATCGCCAAGCTTGACAGAGCGATCCATCAATTTTTGGAGCGTTGGGGCGCGTCACCGAGACCGACTGGGATTCCATCAATTGTATCTGGTCGGCACCTCGGTTTACTCGGCGACTGTTGGAATCTTTTCTCTACACCTAGCGCTCAAGTCCCAAAGGCTACTGGACAGATCTTCTTCGTTCGCGTACTAAATATAGTGTCACGCGTGTTTGACCTAGAAACTTCACGCGTGATTCACCTTTACCTAACCGCAGCCGCGGGCCAAAGGCGGCCGCAATATTCGTTGCTATTCCAGTTTGATGGACTGTGTCCCACGTAAAGATCAAAGATCCTACTACTTGGTTTGCTAGTACTATACTTCTAGTGCACGGTGGATATCACGATTGAGTTCTCCAATCATTGTCAACTAGTATTTTGTTCGTCATGTGAAGGCCGGATAAGCTACTCTGACTGCTACAACTACCAAAGGAAGCTATACTACAAAACAAAGATGACAGTGATGTGGTCAGCCGCTTTTCCACCAAATAAAAAAGAAGGGCATGCAGTCGGCACAATTTCCCAGGCCAATTATTGCAAAAAAGGACGACTATCAAAGGAAAAAGGAGTGGTGTTATACCGCATATGCACGTTCGGCTGTGCCGCGTGGCTCCACGGGCACAAGTGTCGCGGTCCAGTTTACATAAAAACACGCCAGCTGACTCGCCCGTCCTCACTGCCTTACAACACCATGGACGACTCGCCCGTCCGCCCTCGCGGCCGGTTCACGTGTTCGCGCCAGCTTGCAACATGGAGGACAACTCGCTCGTCCGCGACGGGTTACAACACTATGGGCGACTTACCTGTCCGACCCCGTGGCCGACTCTCCCGTCCACGCCGGTTTACAATGCCACGGCCGACTCATCTGTTGTCCGGGCGAATCAGGTGATATCCTTCTAAATATAAATTTGGCACATATTCCTTTTGTCAAAAAACAATTACTTTGGCTTGCGGTGTTTCTTGATGCAGGACAATTGTTCGCTACATCAAAACGATGTGGTTGACCCGCCCGTTCCGTGCCAGTTTACAACACCGCGATCGGTTCACCTGTCTGAGCCGCCTCTGATGCTGAGGTGGTCTTTACCGTCCATCTCTCGCGGCCTGGTTTACATCAACACACCGGGCCGCACTTGTCTGGATGAGCTGTTTATTGAATATGAGCAAGTCACTACTTGGGAAGCCCGGTTTTCTTCCAACAAATTGGAGGCAAATTATCATATATTACCAGCCGCCGTCTGCACAGGATGGTTCAATGGGCAGGTGCATAAGTCACCACCAATACAGTTTGGTTAACTTCAAATAGCCCGTTGGAAGGAAGCATTGGCCGAGTTGCTGACACGGCTCATACGGGATCATTTATAACCCGCCGCAGTCACCTCAACCTTCTGTGGATTCATTTTGTGTTATCAACGCTAATGATATACACCTTCTGCTATGGTGAAATATGGAGAATCTCAAGCCAACTCCTCGAGTCGTCTTGAGACTCGGGGGCTACAATGGTATGACTCGGCAAAATTAGCCGGTTTCAATAAATTCAAGAACTCCGGGTCATTGAAGGGAAAAATAACCCGGCCCCGGAGATTACTGCTAGATCGATGAAAATTTAAAGGCCATCAGAAGATTTCTGGCTCAAAATAATGATTCTGGTTTAAAATCCGTTTCAAGAGACATCTTTCTCCCACAAAGCACTGAAGCTCTCAAAACCAGTTCAAAATCCGGCTCAAGGTAAATTTGTCCCTCACAAATTTTTGAAGCCCTCAAATCCGGTTCAAAATCCGGTTCAAGGTAAATTTGTCCCTCAAAAAATTTTGAAGCTTTCAAATCCGGTTTAAACTTCCGGTTCAAAAAGAATTAATCTCTCGCAAGTTCGAGTTCTCAGAAACATTAAAGGTTGCCAAAGAGATCTGGCTGCCATGATGCGCGGTTCAAACATGGGTGTCCTGCCTTACGGCTTATCTTATTAAGGTCACTTGGGGGCTTCCTGCAAATCGACATAGCTGTCGGTACCCTCTTGATCGGTGCAATACCAAAACTTATATGGTCACTTGGGGGCTTCCTGTTCAAACATAGGTCGTATTCAAAAAAGAGAACATAGCTGTCGGTACCCTTTTGATTGGCACACTGCCAAACCCACTAGGGGGCTTCTTGATCTTATCCGAATCATAGCTCAACCCCTTTTGGTCCGACGTGGATCGTATTTGAATCAGCGTCGTTAAATAACTCTTAAGGTCATTTGGGGGCTTCCTGTTCAAACATAGGTCGTATTCGAACCAAAGAAGACATACCTGTCGGTACCCTCTTGATCGGCAACGCCAAAGCCACTGGGGGCTATATGATCATATTCAAATCTTAGCTTAACCCCTTTGGAACGGTTTTCTGATCGTATTCGAATCAGAAGCCTCAAAATTTTTGAAGTCTCTTTTTGCAAACAATTTTTTGGATTTTACTTGAAACTTTTTTGATCATATCTAAAGTGTATATGAGTGGTTTCTCTTTAACCCGGCTTGATTTTCTATAAATCGCCAGCTTATGACAATCATCATCTATGTGGAAGCATTGGCTTCTAAGGATTGGGTTATCGCCCTTACTGCACAGGTCATGTAAACCGGCAGTGCAAATTCAATATCACAGTGGTTATATGTGAGATATTATTACCCGCCCTGGCTTTTGGCGTTAAGTCGCCAGGGCATATGTTGTTTAAACTCTGCAGGATTTACAGAGCTATGACTATAAACGATTAAGTTCAAGCCCATCATCAAAGATTGAAATTGGTGTCTCAAAAGGGTTATCAATTCTTGATTTTCTCAAAGGCTATAAGCCGTCGGGTTACAAAAATTCCGACTTACAATGGAGGCGTATTAAATCGCCATCGCCAAGAGCCGGGTATTTAAAACTCTGGATTTACTTGTCAACAGATAAGGTATTTGAATCTTTAAATAGCCAAACTTGGCTGGATTTTCATTATGATATTGAATGATTGAGGTTTTCAAACCGGGTTATTCAAATCTTTAATAGCCAACATGGCTGGATTTTTATTATGGTTATCAGTAACTAATATTATTGAGGTTTTTAAAGTCGCTTCAGCGCAATGGCTATTATTTTATCAATGGATATGATTTATTCTACATTGGAAAGGAATAAGTCCCGAGTCGCTGCAGGCTTACGACCCGGCACTTGGGGGCTACATTATTCAAATTGAGATTACATCAAATATGCAAGTCCCATGTCACTGCCAGCATGCACCATGGCACTTGGGGGCTAATGCAAAGTCATTTTTTGCTCAACTTATTGAAGACCCGACTCATCACATTCGAAAGGAGCCGGCCCTTGGGGGCTACCAATTGCTCCTGCCGAAAATTCAAGGTACACAAGCCTTAATCCATTATATTGAAAGATCCACTACTCAGTTGGTAGAGTACAATGCTCTTAACCTTGTTGACATGGGTTCAAGCCCCATGGTGGAGATTACATCATATGATGTTATTATCAATGAATCATATACAAAGTCCCAGCTCAGTAATATCTTACTGAGTCGGCCATTGGGGGCTACACGTTGCCGCTCAAGTTACATGATCATATTTACAAAGTCCCTGCTCATTATTGCATAATGACACGGCCCTTGGGGGCTACACTGGTTGAAATATTTATGAGCATAAGGCAATTACAAGTCCCAGGTTGCTGCAAGCATGACAACCCAGCACTTGGGGGCTATAGGTGATATGCATATAAAGGAGGAACATCTTCAAATTCTCAGTTTTGAGCAAATCAGGAAGATCAATTGCATGACCTGATGTCAACAACAATTATGACTCGGCATCATCAGTCTTTATAACCCGAAGATTTTGGAAATTATAACTCGGCAAGATCTGCATCTTTAAGCCGGTTGAAAATATGATGAGTATTTCAAGACCTATATTTTATAAGTCAGCGATGTGGAAGCCGACTCAAGTGGATTATTTCTTACAATATTTCTCTACAAGAGACTAATGTCAGCAAATTTATTCTGAAGCTGGCCTATTTGACCCGGATTTTTTAGAAGAAGTGCCTGGATTTTTTGCATTGGCAAGGTTTGGACATATATATTAAAAGAGATTTGCTATAAGATCTTGAGTATGCATCTAGGAGGAAATGACAAGGACTTAAATATGATCAGGTGCCGGTTCAGGAAAATATTTAACCCGGAGCACAACCTATCAAGGTTGTTCTTGTGTTTATTTTACAGGATCAGTTTAACATGGATAAATCCAAATTAAACTGGGGGCTAATGTCGGGGATATACCCCGCGGTATGACCCGGCCGGACTTGGTGCTTCATCGTGACCGGCCGGAGGATTGGCGACTCATCGGTCTGGTGTTTCACTGGTGTGACGACTCACGAGACTGGCGACTTAATAATGACCCCGACGGCGGGTCAGAAGATGACAAGGGCCCAAGGCCCAGTAGGCCGGCTCATCTTATTGTGGGCCAGCTTAAGACGGAAGGCATGAGGAATATTTCCTTTACGAGAAAGCAAGACCCGTACTTGTATCCGGTTTGTAATAGAGAATAAGTTAGTTCTAATCCTACTAGGACTCTACATGTAAGCCGCCCCTTCAACTTATATAAGGAGGGGTAGGGCTCCCCAAAGAGGGAAAAGCAAGAAGCAATAATCTCTAGGGCTAGACACAACTAGAGGAGATCCAGCTTACCGGCGACTCTCTCATTAGCATAATAAGACCTAGCCACAAACAGCATGTAGGGCTAGTACCGGATGATGTTTCCCGGGGCCCGAAGCTGTCTAAATCCTTTCCTTGTGTGTTGATCCGCCTCACGTCTCTCGATTTCGACCAACCCCCTCAAGCTACCGCATAGATGCGTTGGCCTCACGACTAAGTCCTCACGCTAGGACATCTGCCGTGACAAATCCATGATAGTTGGCGCCCACCGTGGGGCCTGCGCATGGTGGTGTTGAGTTCTTGGAGGGACTTTTTTTATCAGGGATCAAGGAATTCGCAATCAGCCAAATCATGAAAAGCCGGTGCAGGAAGCTTTAGTCTAGATCAAGAGGATGAGAGTTGCGGGTTACGTGCCGCTATGACCAGATAAGTCGCCAGATAAATTTGCGTTGAACCGCTAGGCAATCGCCAAGGTTGACAGAGCGATCCATCAATTTTTGGAGCGTTGGGGCGCGTCACCGAGACTGACTGGGATTCCATCAATTGCATCTGGTCGGCACCTTGGTTTACTCGGCGACTGTTGGAATCTTTTCTCTGCACCTAGCGCTCAAGTCCCAAAGGCTACTGGACAGATCTTCTTCGTTCGCGTACTAAATATAGTGTCACGCGTGTTTGACCTAGAAACTTCACGCGTGATTCACCTTTACCTAACGCAGCCGCGGGCCAAAGGCGGCCGCAATATTCGTTGCTATTCCAGTTTGATGGACTGTGTCCCACGTAAAGATCAAAGATCCTACTACTTGGTCTGCTAGTACTATACTTCTAGTGCACGGTGGATATCATGATTGAGTTCTCCAATCATTGTCAACTAGTATTTTGTTCGTCATGTGAAGGCCGGATAAGCTAATCTCACTGCTACAACTACCAAAGGAAGCTATACTACAAAACAAAGATGACAGTGATGTGGTCAGCTGCTTTACCACCAAATAAAAACGAAGGGCATGCAGTCGGCACAATTTCCCAGGCCAATTATTGCAAAAAAAGGACGACTATTAAAGGAAAAAGGAGTGGTGTTATACCGCATATGCACGTTCGGCTGTGCCGCGTGGCTCCACGGGCACAAGTGTCGCGGTCCAGTTTACATCAAAACACGCAACCAGACTCGCCCGTCCGCACTGCCTTACAACGCCATGGACGACTCGCCCTTCCGCCCTCGCGGCCGGTTCACGTGTTCGCGCCATCTTGCAACATGGAGGACAACTCGATCGTCCGCGACGGGTTACAACACCATGGGCGACTTACCTGTCCGACCCCGTGGCCGACTCTCCCGTCCACGTCGGTTTACAATGCCACGGCCGACTCATCTGTTGTCCGGCCGAATCAGGTGATATCCTTCTAAATAAAAATTTGGCACATATTCCTTTTGTCAAAAAACAATTACTTTGGCTTGCGGTGTTTCTTGATGCAGGACAATTGTTCGCTACATCAAAACGATGTGGTTGACCCGCCCGTTCCGTGCCGATTTACAACACCGCGATCGGTTCACTGTCTGAGCCGCCTCACGATGCTGGAGGTGGTCTTTGCAAATCCATCTCTCGCGGCCTGGTTTACATCAACACACCGGGCCGCACTTGTCTGGATGAGCTGTTTATTGAATATGAGCAAGTCACTACTTGGGAAGCCCGGTTTTCTTCCAACAAATTGGAGGCAAATTATCATATATTACCAACCGCCGTCTGCACTGGATGGTTCAATGGGTAGGTGCATAAGTCACCGCCAATACAGTTTGGTTAACTTCAAACAGCCAGTTGGAAGGAAGCATTGGCCGAGTTGCTGACACGGCTCATACGGGATCATTTATAACCCGCCGCAGTCACCTCAACCTTCTGTGGATTCACATTGTGTTATCAACGCCAATGATATACACCTTCTGCTATGGTCAAATATGGAGAATCTCAAGCCAACTCCTCGAGTCGTCTTGAGACTCGGGGGCTACAATGGTATGACTCGGCAAAATTAGCCGGTTTCAATAAATTCAAGAACTCCGGGTCATTGAAGGGAAAAATAACCCGACCCTGGAGATTACTGCTAGATCGATGAAAATTTAAAGGCCATCAGAAGATTTCCGGTTCAAAATAAGGATTCTGGTTTAAAATCCGTTTCAAGAGACATCTTTCTCCCACAAAGCACTGAAGCTCTCAAAACCGGTTCAAAATCCGGCTCAAGGTAAATTTGTACCTCACAAATTTTTGAAGCCCTCAAATCCGGTTCAAAATCCGGTTCAAGGTAAATTTGTCCCTCACAAATTTTTGAAGCTTTCAAATCCGGTTTAAAGTTCCGGTTCAAAAAGAATTAATCTCTCGCAAGTTCGAGTTCTCAGAAACATTAAAGGTTGCCAAAGAGATCTGGCTGCCATGATGCGCGGTTCAAACATGGGTGTCCTGCCTTACGGCTTGTCTTATTAAGGTCACTTGGGGGCTTCCTGCCAATCGACATAGCTGTCGGTACCCTCTTGATCGGTGCAATACCAAAACTTATATGGTCACTTGGGGGCTTCCTGTTCAAACATAGGTCGTATTCGAACCAAAGAGAACATAGCTGTCGGTACCCTTTTGATTGGCACACTGCCAAACCCACTAGGGGGCTTCTTGATCTTATCCGAATCATAGCTCAACCCCTTTGGGTCTGACATGGATCGCATTCGAATCAGCGTCGTTAAATAACACTTAAGGTCATTTGGGGGCTTCCTGTTCAAACATAGGTCGTATTCGAACCAAAGAAAACATAGCTGTCGGTACCCTCTTGATCGGCAACGCCAAAGCCACTGGGGGCTATATGATCTTATTCGAATCTTAGCTTAACCCCTTTGGAACGGTTTTATAATCGTATTCGAATCAGAAGCCTCAAAATTTTTGAAGTCTCTTTTTGCAAACAATTTTTTGGATTTTACTTGAAACTTTTTGGTCATATCTAAAGTGTATATGAGTGGTTTCTCTTTAACCTGGCTTGATTTTCTATAAATCGCCAGCTTATGACAATCATCATCTATGTGGAAGCATTGGCTTCTAAGGATTGGGTTATCGCCCTTACTGTACAGGTCATGTAAACCGGCAGTGCAAATTCAATATCACAGTGGTTATAAGTGAGATATTATTACCCGCCCTGGCTTTTGGCGTTAAGTCGCCAGGGCATATGTTGTTTAAACTCTGCAGGATTTACAGAGCTATGACTTACATAAACGATTAATTTCAAGCCCATCATCAAAGATTGAAATTGGTGTCTCAAAAGGGTTATCAATTCTTGATTTTCTCAAAGGCTATAAGCCGTCGGGTTACAAAAATTCCGACTTACAATGGAGGCGTATTAAATCGCCATCGGCCAAGAGCCGCCGGGTATTTAAAACTCTGGATTTATTTGTCAACAGATAAGGTATTTGAATCTTTAAATAGCCAAACTTGGCTGGATTTTCATTATGATATTGAATGATTGAGGTTTTCAAACCGGGTTATTCAAATCTTTAATAGCCAACATGGCTGGATTTTTATTATGGTTATCAGTAACTAATATTATTGTGGTTTTCAAAGTCTCTTCAGCGCAATGGCTATTATTTTATCAATGGATATGATTTATTCTACATTGGAAAGGAATAAGTCACGTGTCGCTGCAGGCTTACGACCCGGCACTTGGGGGCTACATTATTCAAATTGAGATTACATCAAATATGCAAGTCCCATGTCACTGCCAAAGATGCACCATGGCACTTGGGGGCTAATGCAAAGTCATTTTTTGCTCAACTTATTGAAGACCCAACTCATCACATTCGAAATGAGCCGGCCCTTGGGGGCTACCAATTGCTCCTGCCGAAAATTCAAGGTACACAAGCCTTAATCCATTATATTGAAAGATCCACTACTCAGTTGGTAGAGTACAAAGATCTTAACCTTGTGGACATGGGTTCAAGCCCCATGGTGGAGATTACATCATATGATGTTATTATCAATGAATCATATACAAAGTCCCAGCTCAGTAATATCTTACTGAGTCGGCCCTTGGGGGCTACACGTTGCTGCTCAAGTTACATGATCATATTTACAAAGTCCCTGCTCATTATTGCATAATGACACGGCCCTTGGGGGCTACACTGGTTGAAATTTTTATGAGCATAAGGCAATTACAAGTCCCAGGTTGCTGCAAGCATGACAACCCAGCACTTGGGGGCTATAGGTGATATGCATATAAAGGAGGAACATCTTCAAATTCTCAGTTTTGAGCAAATCAGGAAGATCAATTGCATGACCCGGTGTCAACAACAATTATGACTCGGCATCATCAGTCTTTATAACCGGAGATTTTGGAAATTATAACTCGGCAAGATCTGCATCTTTAAGCCGGTTGAAAATATGATGATTATTTCAAGACCTATATTTTATAAGTCGGCGATGTGGAAGCCGACTCAAGTGGATTATTTCTTACAATATTTCTCTACAAGAGACTAATGTCAGCAAATTTATTCTGAAGCTGGCCTATTTGACCCGGATTTTTTAGAAGAAGTGCCTGGATTTTTTGCATTGGCAAGGTTTGGACATATATATTAAAAGAGATTTTCTATAAGATCTTGAGTATGCATCTAGGAGGAAATGACAAGGGCTTAAATATGATCAGGTGCCGGATCAGGAAAATATTTAACCCGGAGCACAACCTATCAAGGTTGTTCTTGTGTTTATTTTACAGGATCAGTTTAACATGGATAAATCCAAATTAAACTGAGGGCTAATGTCGGGGATATACCCCGCGGTATGACCCGGCCGGACTTGGTGCTTCATCGTGACCGGCCGGAGGATTGGCGACTCATGGGTCTGGTGTTTCACTGGTGTGACGACTCACGAGCCTGGCGACTTAATAATGACCCCGACGGCGGGTCAGAAAATGACAAGGGCCCAAGGCCCAGTAGGCCGGCTCATCTTATTGTGGGCCAGCTTAAGACGGAAGGCATGAGGAATATTTCCTTTACGAAAAAGCAAGACCCGTACTTGTATCCGGTTTGTAATAGAGAATAAGTTAGTTCTAATCCTACTAGGACTCTACATGTAAGCCGCCCTTCAACTTATATAAGGAGGGTAGGGCTCCCCAAAGAGGGACAAGCAAGAAGCAATAATCTCTAGGGCTAGACACAACTAGAGGAGAGCCAGCCATCGCCACTCTCTCATGAGCATAATGAGACCTAGCCACAAAGCTTGACATGTAGGGCTATTACCGGATGATGTTTCCCGGGGCCCGAAGCTGTCTAAATCCTTGTCTTGTGTGTTGATCCGCCTCGCGTCTCTCGATTTCGACCAACCCCCTCAAGCTACCGCATAGATGCGTTGGCCTCACGACTAAGTCCTCACGCTAGGACATCTGCCGTGACAAATCCATGATAGTTGGCGCCCACCGTGGGGCCTGCGCATGGTGGTGTTGAGTTCTTGGAGGGACTTTTTTTATCAGGGATCAAGGAATTCGCAATCAGCCAAATCATGAAAAGCCGCACGAAGCTTTAGTCTAGATCAAGAGGATGAGAGTTGCGGGTTACGTGCCGCTATGACCAGATAAGTCGCCAGATAAATTTGCGTTGAACCGCTAGGCAATCGCCAAGGTTGACAGAGCGATCCATCAATTTTTGGATCGTTGGGGCGCGTCACCGAGACCGACTGGGATTCCATCAATTGCATCTGGTCGGCACCTCGGTTTACTCGGCGACTGTTGGAATCTTTTCTCTGCACCTAGCGCTCAAGTCCCAAAGGCTACTGGACAGATCTTCTTCGTTCACAGACTAAATATAGTGTCACGCGTGTTTGACCTAGAAACTTCACGCGTGATTCACCTTTACCTAACCGCAGCCGCGGGCCAAAGGCGTTCGCAATATTCGTTGCTATTCCAGTTTGATGGACTGTGTCCCACGTAAAGATCAAAGATCCTACTACTTGGTCTGCTAGTACTATACTTATAGTGCACGGTGGATATCACGATTTAGTTCTCCAATCATTGTCAACTAGTATTTTGTTCGTCATGTGAAGGTCGGATAAGCTACTCTGACTGCTACAACTACCAAAGGAAGCTATACTACAAAACAAAGATGACAGTGATGTGGTCAGCTGCTGTACCACCAAATAAAAAAGAAGGGCATGCAGTTGGCACAATTTCCCAGGCCAATTATTGCAAAAAAGGACTACTGTTGAAGGAAAAAGGAGTGGTGTTATACCACATATGCACGTTCGGCTGTGCCGCGTGGCTCCACGGGCACAAGTGTCGCGGTCCAGTTTACATCAAAACACGCCAGCTGACTCGCCCGTCCTCACTGCCTTACAACACCATGGACGACTACCCGTCCGCCCTCGCGGCAGTTCACGTGTTCGCGCCAGCTTGCAACATGGAGGACAACTCGCCGTCATGACGGGTTACAACACTATGGGCGACTTACCTGTCCGACCCGTGGCGACTCTCCCGTCCACGCCGGTTTACAATGCCACGGCCGACTCATCTGTTGTCTGGGCGAATCAGGTGATATCCTTCTAAATATAATTTTGGCACATATTCCTTTTGTCAAAAAACAATTACTTTGGCTTGCGGTGTTTTTTGATGCAGGACAATTGTTCACTACATCAAAACGATGTGGTTGACCCGCCCGTTCCGTGCCAGTTTACAACACCGCAATCGGTTCACCTGTCTGAGCCGCCTCTGATGCTGAGGTCATCTTTACCGTCCATCTCTCGCGGCCTGGTTTACATCAACACACCGGGCCGCACTTGTCTGGATGAGCTGTTTATTGAATATGAGCAAGTCACTACTTGGGAAGCCCGGTTTTCTTCCAACAAATTGGAGGCAAATTATCATATATTACCAACCGCCGTCTGCACTGGATGGTTCAATGGGTAGGTGCATAAGTCACCGCCAATACAGTTTGGTTAACTTCAAACAGCCAGTTGGAAGGAAGCATTGGCCGAGTTGCTGACACGGCTCATACGGGATCATTTATAACCCGCCGCAGTCACCTCAACCTTCTGTGGATTCACATTGTGTTATCAACGCCAATGATATACACCTTCTGCTATGGTCAAATATGGAGAATCTCAAGCCAACTCCTCGAGTCGTCTTGAGACTCGGGGGCTACAATGGTATGACTCGGCAAAATTAGTCTTTTTCAATAAATTAAAGAACTCCGGGTCATTGAAGGGAAAAATAACCCGGCTCCGGAGATTACTGCTAGATCGATGAAAATTTAAAGGCCATCACAAGATTTCCGGCTCAAAATAAGGATTCTAGTTTAAAATCCGTTTCAAGAGACATCTTTCTCCCGCAAAGCACTGAAGCTCTCAAAACCGGTTCAAAATCCGGCTCAAGGTAAATTTGTCCCTCACAAATTTTTGAAGCCCTCAAATCCGGTTCAAAATCCGGTTCAAGGTAAATTAGTCCCTCACAAATTTTTGAAGCTTTCAGATCCGGTTTAAAGTTCCGGTTCAAAAAGAATTAATCTCTCGCAAGTTCGAGTTCTCAGAAACATTAATGGTTGCCAAAGAGATCTGGCTGCCATGATGCGCGGTTCAAACATGGGTGTCCTGCCTTACGGCTTATCTTATTAAGGTCACTTGGGGGCTTCCTGCCAATCGACATAGCTGTCGGTACCCTCTTGATCGGTGCAATACCAAAACTTATATGGTCACTTGGGGGCTTCCTATTCAAACATAGGTCGTATTCGAACCAAAGAGAACATAGTTGTCGGTACCCTTTTGATTGGCACACTACCAAACCCACTAGGGGGCTTCCTGATCTTATCCGAATCATAGCTCAACCCCTTTGGGTCCGACGTGGATCGTATTCGAATCAGCGTCGTTAAATAACTCTTAAGGTCATTTGGGGGCTTCCTGTTCAAACATAGGTCGTATTCGAACCAAAGAAAACATAGCTGTCGGTACCCTCTTGATCGGCAACGCCAAAGACACTGGGGGCTATATAATCATATTCGAATCTTAGCTTAACCCCTTTGGAACGGTTTTCTGATCGTATTCGAATCAGAAGCCTCAAAATTTTTGAAGTCTCTTTTTGCAAACAATTTTTTGGATTTTACTTGAAACTTTTTTGATCATATCTAAAGTGTATATGAGTGGTTTCTCTTTAACCCGGCTTGACTTTCTATAAATCGCCAGCTTATGACAATCAACATCTATGTGGAAGCATTGGCTTCTAAGGATTGGGTTATCGCCCTTACTGCACAGGTCATGTAAACCGGCAGTGCAAATTCAATATCACAAAGTGGTTATATGTGAGATATTATTACCCGCCCTGGCTTTTGGCGTTAAGTCGCCAGGGCATATGTTGTTTAAACTCTGCAGGATTTACAGAGCTATGACTATAAACGATTAAGTTCAAGCCCATCATCAAATATTGAAATTGGTGTCTCAAAAGGGTTATCAATTCTTGATTTTCTCAAAGGGTATAAGCCGTCGGGTTACAAAAATTCTGACTTACAATGGAGGCGTATTAAATCGCCATCGGCCAAGAGCCGCCGGTTATTTAAAACTCTGGATTTACTTGTCAACAGATAAGGTATTTGAATCTTTAAATAGCCAAACTTGGCTGGATTTTCATTATGATATTGAATGATTGAGGTTTTCAAACCGGGTTATTCAAATCTTTAATAGCCAACATGGCTGGATTTTTATTATGGTTATCAGTAACTAATATTATTGAGGTTTTCAAAGTCGCTTCAGCGCAATGGCTATTATTTTATCAATGGATATGATTTATTCTACATTGGAAAGGAATAAGTCCCGAGTCGCTGCAGGCTTACGACCCGGCACTTGGGGGCAACATTATTCAAATTGAGATTACATCAAATATGCAAGTCCCATGTCACTGCCAGCATGCACCATGGCACTTGGGGGCTAATGCAAAGTCATTTTTTGCTCAACTTATTGAAGACCCGACTCATCACATTCGAAATGAGCCGGCCCTTGGGGGCTACCAATTTCTCCTGCAGAAAATTCAAGGTACACAAGCCTTAATCCATTATATTGAAAGATCCACTACTCAGTTGGTAGAGTACAAAGCTCTTAACCTTGTGGACATGGGTTCAAGCCCCATGGTGGAGATTACATCATATGATGTTATTATCAATGAATCATATACAAACTCCCAGCTCAGTAATATCTTACTGAGTCGGCCCCTGGGGGCTACATGTTGCCGCTCAAGTTACATGATCATATTTACAAAGTCCCTGCTCATTATTGCATAATGACACGGCCCTTGGGGGCTACACTGGTTGAAATTTTTATGAGCATAAGGCAATTACAAGTCCCAGGTTGCTGCAAGCATGACAACCCAGCACTTGGGGGCTATAGGTGATATGCATATAAAGGAGGAACATCTTCAAATTCTCAGTTTTGAGCAAATCAGGAAGATCAATTGCATGACCAGGTGTCAACAACAATTATGACTCGGCATCATCAGTCTTTGTAACCCGGAGATTTTGGAAATTATAACTTGGCAAGATCTGCATCTTTAAGCCGGTTGAAAATATGATGAGTATTTCAAGACCTATATTTTATAAGTTGGCGATGTGGAAGCCGACTCAAGTGGATTATTTCTTACAATATTTATCTACAAGAGACTAATGTCAGCAAATTTATTCTGAAGCTGGCCTATTTGACCCGGATTTTTAAGAAGAAGTGCCTGGATTTTTTGCATTGGCAAGGTTTGGACATATATATTAAAAGAGATTTGCTATAAAATCTTGAGTATGCATCCAGGAGGAAATGACAAGGACTTAAATATGATCAGGTGCCGGTTCAGGAAAATATTTAACCCGGAGCACAACCTATCAAGGTTGTTCTTGTGTTTATTTTACATGATCAGTTTAACATGGATAAATCCAAATTAAACTGGGGGCTAATGTCGGGGATATACCCCGCGGTATGACCCGGCCGGACTTGGTGCTTCATCGTGACTGGCCGGAGAATTGGCGACTCATGGGTCTGGTGTTTCACTGGTGTGACGACTCACGAGCCTGGCGACTTAATAATGACCCAGACGGCGGGTCAGAAGATGACAAGGGCCCAAGGCCCAGTAGGCCGGCTCATCTTATTGTGGGCCAGCTTAAGACGGAAGGCATGAGGAATATTTCCTTTACGAGAAAGCAAGACCCAGACTTGTATCCGGTTTGTAATAGAGAATAAGTTAGTTCTAATCCTACTAGGACTCTACATGTAAGCCGCCCCTTCAACTTATATAAGGAGGGGTAGGGCTCCCCAAAGAGGGACAAGCAAGAAGCAATAATCTCTAGGGCTAGACATAACTAGAGGAGATCCGGCTTACCGGCGACTCTCTCATGAGCATAATGAGACCTAGCCACAAACAGCATGTAGGGCTATTACCGGATGATGTTTCCCGGGGCCCGAAGCTGTCTAAATCCTTGTCTTGTGTGTTGATCCGCCTCGCGTCTCTCGATTCCGACCAACCCCCTCAAGCTACCGCATAGATGCGTTGGCCTCACGACTAAGTCCTCACGCTAGGACATCTGCCGTGACAAATCCACGACAGTTGGGGAACGTAGTATTTCAAAAAAATCCTACTATCATGCTAGATCTATCTAGGAGAAGCATAGCAACGAGCGGGGAGAGTGTGTCCATGTACCCTCATAGACTAAAAGCGGAAGCGTTAAGTAACGCGGTTGATGTAGTCGAACGTCTTCACGATTCAACCGATCCAAGTACCGAATGTACGACACCTCCGCGTTCAACACATGTTCAGCTCGATGACGTCCCTCGAGCTCTTGATCCAGTTGAGGACAAGGGAGAGTTCCGTCAGCACGACGGTGTGGTGACGGTGATGATGAAGTTACTAGCGCAGGGCTTCGCCTAAGCCCTACGACGATATGACCGAGGTGTGTAACTTTGGAGGGGGGCACCGCACACGGTTAAGAGAAACTTGTGTGTTCTAGGGTGCCCCCAGCCCTCAGATATAAAGGAGGGGAGGGGGAGGCCGGTCGGCACCTGTAAGGCGCGCCAGGAGAAGGGAGTCCTACTAGGACTGCAAGTCCTAGTAGGATTCCACCTGGAGGGAGGGGGAAGAACGAAGAGGGGAAAGGGAAGGAAAGGGGGGCGCCGCCCCCTTCCCCTATTCCAATTCGGACCCAAGGGGGGGCGCGGTCAGCCCCTTGTGGCCCTTCCTCTCTTCCCACTAAGGCCCATCAAGGCCCATTAGTTCCCCCGGGGGGTTCTGATAACCCTCTCCGGTAATTATACGGTACCTCTCGGAACTCATCCGGTGTCCAAATAACATCGTCCAACATATCAATTCTTATGTCTCGACCATTTCAAGACTCCTCTTCATGTCCTTGATCTAATCTGGGACTCCAAACAATCTTCGGTCATCAAATCACATAACTCATAATACAAATCGTCATCGAACGTTAAGCGTGCGGACCCTACGGGTTAGAGAACTATGTAGACATGAACGAGATGTAATGATATCCACCTTGCAAAAGCGTCTTCAAGATGTGCTTCTATCCTTGGTGGGACCTTCGAGTTCCTTTAGGATAGGGTCACATCTTGGGCGTGACAGTTACTTGCCCGAGATTCGATCTTCGGTATCCCCATACCTAGTTCAATCTCGTTACCGGCAAGTCTCTTTACTCATTCCGTAATGCATCATCCCGTAACTAACTCATTAGTCACATTGCTTGCAAGGCTTATGGTGATGTGCATTACCGAGAGGGCCCAGAGATTCCTCTCTGATACACAGAGTAACAAATCCTAATTTCGATATATGCCAACTCAACGAACACCATCGGAGACACGTGTAGAGCATCTTTATAATCACCCAGTTATGTTGTGATGTTTGATAGCACACTAAGTGTTCCTCTTGTATTCGGTAGTTGCATAATCTCATTGTCATAGGAACATGTATAAGTCATGAAGAAAGCAATAGCAATAAATTAAACGATCATAGTGCTAAGCTAATGGATGGGTCTTGTCCATCACATCATTCTCTAATGATGTGATCCCGTTCATCAAATGGCAACACATGTCCATGGCTTGGAAACTTAACCACCTTTGATTAATGAGCTAGTCAAGTAGAGGCATACTAGGGACACTCTGTTTTTCTATGTATCCACACATGTACTAAGTTTCCGGTTAATACAATTCTAGCATGAATAATAAACATTTATCATGATATAAGGAAATATAAATAACAACTTTATCATTGCCTCTAGGGCATATTTCCTTCAATAAGTATGTGAGTAATTTATGACTAATGTTGAGTACATGGATTATAAGCACTCTCACCTTTTCCCATTTTGCTACCTCTTCGGTGTCATGCATTGCGCTTTATCGCCTTGAGTTGTGGTGCAAGCTTCGTCAGTGCATCTGAACCACGTGATATGATATGCTCTGTCACACGTAAGCCACCTTATATCTTCCTCAAAACAGCCACCATACCTACATATTAATTATGGCATTTCCATAGCCATTCCGAGATATATTTCCATGCAACTTCCACTGTTCCGTTTTATTATGGCATACATCATCATTATCATATTGCTTTGCATGATCATATAGTTGACATAGTATTTGTGGCTCTGCCACTGTTCATATTTTTTATACATGTCACGCTAGATCATTGCACATCCCGGTACACTGCCTGAGGCATTCATATAGAGTCATATGCATTATTAGAACATTGTCTCGGTGAGGGAAGGATGATGGAGACTATGATTCCCCCACAAGTCGGGACGAGACTTCGGGCGAAAAAAAGAAAAAAAAGAAAAACAATAAAGAGAAATAAAAATGAGAGAAAAAGAGAGATGGGACAATGTTACTATCCTTTTCCACACGTGTGCTTCAAAGTAGCACCATGTTCTTCATGATTGAGAGTCTCCTATTTTGTCACTTTCATATATTACTAGTGGGAATTTTTCATTATAGAACTTGGATTGTATATTCCAATGATGGGATTCCTCAAATCCCCGAGGTCTTCATGAGCAATCAAGTTGGAGGCACGCTGTCAGTGTCAAAACCGGCGGATCTCGGGTAGGGGGTCCCGATCTGTGCGTCTAGGCTGATGGTAACAGGAAGCAAGGGACACAGATGTTTACCCAGGTTCGGACCCTCTCGATGGAGGTAAAACCCTACTTCCTGCTTGATTAATATTGAAGATATGGGTAGTACAAGAGTAGATCTACCATGAGATCGTAGAGGCTAAACCCTAAGAGCTAGCCTATGATGGTATGATTGTAATTGTGTTCGCCCTTCTAAGGACCAACCTCTCCGGTTTATATAGACGCCGGAGAGGGCTAGGGTTTACATGGAGTCGGTTACAAGGCAGGAAATATAATATCCGGATCGCCAGGCTTGCCTTCCACGCCAAGGAAAGTCCCATCCGGACACGGGTCGAAGCCTTGAGTCTTGTATCTTCACGCTTCAATATCCGGACGATGTATATAGTTCGGCTGTCCGGATACCCCCTAATCCAGGACTCCATCACACGCCCACTTAGTTTTCTTTCGAGCTTTCATATATACAGGTATAGCTCTAGTGCATCTGTTGCATTGCAATCCCTACTCCTTGCATTGATATCAATTGATGGGCATCTCCATAGCCCATTGATTAGCCTTTTCAATGTGAGACTATCTTCTTTTTTGTATTCTTCACACAACCTACAACATAATATTCTATTCCACCCATAGTGCTATATTCATGGCTCACGCTCATGTATTCATGGCTCACGCTCATGCGTTAAAAAGTATGAACCAATTGCTTGGCTTGTCATCGGGGTTGTGCATGTTAAATACTTTGTGCGAAGAAGATAGAGCATGACAAGACTATAGTATTTTGTAGGGATAACTTTCTTTAGCCATGATATTTTGAGAAGACATGATTGCTTTTTAGTATGCTTGAATTATTATTGTTTTTATGTCAGTATTAAAATTTTTTTTTGAATCTTATGGATCTGAATATTCGTGCCAAACAAAGTAAGATTACATGATAAACATGTTAGGTAGCATTCCACATCAAAAAATTCTATTTTTATCATTTACCTACTTGAGGACGAGCGGGAATTAACCTTGGGGATGCTTGATACGTCTCCAACGTATCTATAGTTTTTTTATTGTTACATGCTATTATATTATCCTTCTTGTATGTTTAATATGCATTATTATGTTATTTTATATCATTCTTTGGGATTAACCTATTAACTTAGTGCCTAGTGCCAGTTGTTGTTTTTTCCTTTACAGAAAATCAATATCAAACGGAGTCCAAATGGAATGAAACTTTTGAAGATTTTTCTTGGACCATAAGACACCCTGGAAACTTTGGGCGGAGGCTAGAAGGGCCAAAGATGGGCCACAAGATCACAGGGCACACCCCGGGGCCCCCCCTAGCTTGTGGGCCCATCGTGGTACCTCTAACCCTAATTCTTCTTCCATAAATAACTATTGGGGAACGTAGTAATAATTCAAAATTTTCCTACATGTCACCAAGATCAATCTAGGAGATGCTAGCAACGAGAGAGAGGGAGTGCATCTTCATACCCTTGAAGATCGCTAAGCGGAAGCGTTACAAGAACGCGGTTGATGGAGTCGTAGGCGATTCAAATCACGGAATATATGATCAAGTGCCGAACGGACGGCACCTCTACGTTCAACACACGTACAACCCGGGGACGTCTCCTCCTTCTTGATCCATCAAGGGGAGAGGAGAAGTTGAGGGAGAACTCCAGCAGCACGATGACATGGTGGCGATGGAGCTCGTGCTTCTCCGGCAGAGCTTCGCTAAGCACTATGGAGGAGGAGGAGGAGTTGGAAGAGGAGAGGGCTCGCCAGGTGAAAGGGTGCGGCTGCCCTCTCTCTCCCTCACTATATATAGGGAAAGGGGGAGGAGGAGGCGCCCTAGGGTTTCCCTAGGGGAGGGGCGGCGGCCAAGGGGAAACCCTAGATGGGTTTGGGCGCCCCCACCCCTAGGAAACTTGCCCCCCAAGCCGGGAGGGGCGGCTACCCTAGGGGTGGCGCCCCCACCTCTCCAGGTTACGTGAGAGGGGTTGGGAGGGGCGCACAGCCCCTTAGTGGGCTGGTGTGCCTCCTTCCCTTGGCCCATAAGGCCCCCCCAACGCTTGTCGGGGCCTCCGAAACACCTTTCGGTCACGCTAATCGTCACCCGGTACTCCCAGAACAATTCCAGACTCCAATACCCTTCGTCCAATATATCGATCTTCACCTCCGGATCATTTCGGAGTTCCTCGTCACGTCCGGATCTCATCCGGGACTCCGAACAACCTTCGGTAACCACATAGTATTTCCATAACAACTCTAGCCTCACCAAACCTTAAGTGTGTAGACCCTATGGGTTCGGGAACCATGCAGACATGACCAAGACATCTCTCCGGCCAATAACCAACAGCGGGATCTGGATACTCATGTTGGCTCCCACATGTTCCACGATGATCTCATCGGATGAACCACGATGTCGGGGATTCAATCAATCCCATATACAATTCCCTTTGTCCATCGGTATGTTACTTGCCCAAGATTCGATCGTCGGTATCCTCATACCTTGTTCAATCTCGTTACCATCAAGTCTCTTTACTCGTTCCGTAACGCATGATCTCGTGGCTAACTCCTTCGTCACATTGAGCTCATTATGATGATGCATTACCGAGTGGGCCCAGTGATACCTCTCCGTCATATGGAGTGACAAATCCCAGTCTCGATTCATGCCAACCCAACAGACACTTTCGGAGATACCTGTAGTGCACCTTTATAACCACCCAGTTACATTTTGACGTTTGGTACACCCAAAGCATTCCTAAGGTGTCCGGGAGTTGCACAATCTCATGGTCTAAGGAAACGATACTTGACATTAGAAAAGCTCTAGCGAACGAACTACACAATCTTGTGCTATGCTTAGGATTGGGTCTTGTCCATCACATCATTCTCCTAATGATGTGATCCCGTTATCAACGACATCCAATGTCCATGGTCAGGAAACCATAACCATCTATTAATCAACGAGCTAGTCAACTAGAGGCTTACTAGGGACATGTTGTGGTCTATGTATTCACACATGTATTACGGTTTCCGGTTAATACAATTATAGCATGAACAATAGACAATTATCATGAACAAGGAAATATATAATAACCATTTTCTTATTGCCTCTAGGGCATATTTCCAACAATAACCACATATTCCCTGTAGACCAGAGGGCACACCAAAAATACTTTTCCGATGCCGCAAGCTTCTGTTTCGGAGAGATCCCATCTGGAGACCTTTTCCGGTACTTTGCCGGAGGGGGGTTTGATCATGGAGGGTTTCTACATCAACCTTGCTGCCCTTCGGAAGATGTGTGTGTATTTTAACACAGACCTACGGGTATATAGCTAGTATCTAGGTGGCTTCTTCTCTCTCTTTGATCTTCAATACAATGTTCTCCTCGATGTTCTTGGAGATCTATTTGATGTAATCTTCTCTTGCGGTTTGTTTGTTGAGATCCGATGAATTGTGGGTTTATGTTCAGATTATCTATGAATATTACTTGAATCTTATCTCAAATCTTTTATTCATGATTTAGATAGCTTTGTAATTCTCTCTGATCTATGTATTTGATTTGGCCAACTAGATTGATTTTTCTAGCGATGGGAGAGGTGCTTTGTAATGCCTTCAATCTTGCGGTGCTCAATCCCAGTGACAGAAGGGGACATGACAGGTATTGTATTGTTGTCATTAAGGACAAAAAGATGGGTCTTTTAATATTGATTGGATATATCCCTCTACATCATGTCATCTTGCTTAAGGCGTTACTCCGTTCTTGCTAACTTAATACACTAGATGCATATTGGATAGCGGTCAATGTCTGGAGAAATAGTAGTAGATGCAGGCAGGAGTCGGTCTACTTGTCACGGGCGTGATGCCTATATACATGATCATTGCCTTGGATATCTTTATAAGTATTCGCTTTTCTATTAATTGCTCAACAGTAATTTGTTTACCCACCGTATTCTTTCTTTCAAGAGAAAAGCCTCTAGTGAAAACAATGGCCCTCGGGTCTATATTTTATCATGTTATTTTCAGATCTATAAAACCAAAACCACAAAAATACCTTGCTGCAATTTATTTACTTTTATCTTATTTTGCACTTTTATTTATCTTTTATATCAATCTCTATCAGATCTCATCCTTGCAAGTAACCATGAAGGGATTGACAATCCCTTTTCTACGTTGGGTGCAAGTATTTGTTTGTTTGTGTAGGTGCTATCATTGGAGACTTGTGTGTTCCTCCTACTATATTGATACCTTGGTTCTTAACTGACGAAAATACTTATCTCTACTTTGCTGCATCACCCTTTTCTCTTCAAGGGAAACCAACACAAGCTCAAGAAGTAGAAGTTGGTACCCCTTAGTCCAGGACACTGACAGGAGCGCCTCATGGGGGCGGTTGGGGGGTGGCGGTACAGTCTAAAATCTCTTCATAAGGCTTAAACAACCAAACTAACAGATCATCCTAACTGTGTCTTGCTAAATCACAACCATATATCCTTACAATGTATTTATATGCTAAACCTTTATATACTATATATTGTAATGATCTTATAACAGTGATTTCTTTGCTTAGAATAACTACAAGGCTAACAAGGGTGGTGATTGTGTATTTTGATTGGTCGGATGGTTGCAAATATCAAAATAACAGAACGGAAAAATAGTGCAGCAACTAGCTCAATCCTTAATTGTTCTAAGGACAAACCAATTGTGTTTCTATGTAAACTAGACGGCTCTCGAGGGGCAGCAAGAATATCACCTAGTTGTCAAGATCATGCTAGTTTGTATTGATTCTTGTTGCTTGATTATTGTCATATGGATAGAGACTAAAGCTTATTTAACGCAAAATCATTAGCTCACCCATACTTCTGATTATAATCTTTGCAAGCACCAATCTTTACTCAAATTCATATAACTCTTAACTATGAGATTTCTCCCATATCCTCAAGAACGTAATGGAACTACTAATGTTCTTTTCGGTATCGTTGATGATGGGGTTGTCTATATGTTAAAGTCGGATTTATTTAAGACGCAGGGATTTGATATAAATGATATTCAACTGGATATTGGCTGTTATCAGGGATTTAGAATGCACTATCAAGGCCCAACAATGTACTCCCTCTGTATTTAGATCACTAAAGTAGTGATCTAAACGCTCTTGTATCACTTTACGATGGAGTACTTTAGTTTTCATTTTCAATGCTTATATTTTTGGGTTCTATTGTGTTTGGGTTAACGCTCAATAATGGTCTTCTGGCCATTTTTTACTATAGATTTGGACATCTTCTATATCTAAATATTAGCTTGCACTAACATATTCCTCTCAACATGCGAGCATGCCACCTTATTATTTAACATGCATAGGCAAAGGCCCACACCAACATGCAACTATGCATATTAAAAATGCACTTCAACATGCAAACATGCATGCATGTAAAGTTCCATTCTATTATGCTATTTACATTTAATTCTTATATACTTACAACAACTATTATTTCAAATATTCATGTTCCATATAACCAAAAGCTCATTGAAATTTTGCAAAATATTCCCGCAAAGACGTGTTGGGCATCATCTAGTAGTAAGAAACCTTGGCAGGAGCTTTTGTCATTGGCACGCTATTCCATGTGCTCACATTTGCACGACTTCAAATCGTATCTCCATGTATGTCTATCCTTTTTTCCTTTTCACTTTTTCTCGTTCTTTTATTCTTTGTCTCTGCATGGCAATGGGAATCATGGACCCCTAATGTGGAAATTTGATTATAATTTTGGTGTACATAAATGAATAGCTTGAGAGAGAATACTAGGTTCATTGGATTCTTTGCTGAGGAAGTTGTCCATTGGGTTCATGTCTTATACTCAACATGGGTGCTCAAATTTTCAGCTATTTTACCGTCCAGAAGTAGGCGCTGTGCCTCTAACGATAGTTATCGGTCTCCCCGCAAAAAGAAAAAGAAAAAAAAAAGATGATAGTTACTGTTCTGTGGTGGCTTATCTGTGTGTTAGCATCGGCGCTTCCGTACAGTGTTTCTTAAAAGAAGAACTGCTCTGAAAGTACTTTAAACGATCACAAGAGATGCCATCCTGAGTATACGTCACGTCGATGCATGCATGTATATGTCATCATTTGATCCATCTTGCCTAATTATTATTCACTTCTCTTTATCAAAAGGGGACGGTCCAGGAATTATGCATAAATTCGTAAGCTTTATCTGTGCATGGAATGGGGTGCTATCATCTTTAGTTTGTTGCGTAAATGTGAATACTCCATCCCTCCGGTGAAAGTGCATGTTTGCTTCCACAAAAGAGTGTACTTCTATTTTTCCAATTCAGTTTAAAGTAAAAAAAAAATTCTCTCATCACACGGTAATCAAGACTAATAACATTCTACCCATAGTCTTCTAATTTCTACTACCTCTGTCCTGTTTATTGGTCCTTATTATAATTTGTGTCAAATTTTGACCAAATATTTAACTAACAAAATGTTAATGCATTGATATAATTTTTTTGACATGCATGAACATTTTGTTAGTTAAATTTATGGTTAAAATTTGACACAAAATATAACGGGGACCAATAAACCAGGACGAAGGTAGTACATGCACTTAGCTCATCAGGGTTGGATAATTAAATAGGAGAGAGATGGTGGCTTGCATTTTCTTAATGCATTGTTTACTTCACTCTAATTTGTTTTTAAAAAAATTATATATACACTTTTCACGGGACCGAGCGAGTATGCTTTCAACCCGTGAACGAAAAGCCCCATAAGCATCTCCCTGCAGAGTATAAATTCCTGCATCTAACCACCGCATCTGCATACTCAAACTGTCACGTCCCAACGACCAGACTTCTCTTTTGTGAACTGTCCCAAGCATTATCCTGGGTCCAATTCTACAGCCTTTATTCCTCGGGAAACTCTGCAGTCTCTTTTACGTTTCCTCTTTAATTTGTTCTTTTGGTCCAAATTAAAGTTTATTCTTTAATATGTTGTGTAAGTGCGAGTAGGCTTTTAACTTCCCGTGAACGAAAAGCTCCAAAGGCATCTCCCTGCAAAGTAAAAATTGCTTCATCTAAACACTGCATGTGCACACTAAAATGTTCTCGCATCTCTATCTTCTGCCGCCCATCCCCCAGGCCCAGCAGACTTCTCTTTTGTGAACGGTCCCAATAAGCATTATCGTGGACCCAATACTACAGTCTTCATTCCTTTGAAAAATTCTACAGTCTTTTTTACTTTTCCTGTTAATTTGCTAGGCTTTAAATCTGGATCCAATACGGAGGGACTAACATAATATTTAAGTCCTTTAAGTTTTCTGGTTAGAAAAACCAAAGCAATATCTTCTTCTTTTTATTGTAATCTGAAATCTCACTTTTCACCACCACAAAAGGGTCAGTGCCAACAGGACATTGCAAGCAGTTGCCACAGTTAGCCCATTATGTACTTATTATCAGACGGTTTTCTATAAGTCTACCATACTGCACCTGCAAAATATGTACAAGTGAAAACCCGTCTACTATCGCGCAACACATGCATACTCCTTTCTTTGCAATTTGGCATGCACATATGGTCTGTGATAGATTGATATATTGGAGAAGTAATTGTTGTATTGATTGGGGCCTCAAGGGCTGTTTATATAGATTACAAAGCTTGGGCTCCAGGACTAGACTAATAGAGATAGATTACAATACGAATAGACTTTATACTCTAAGATCCCCCCGCAGTCTCAACGTCGGGTGAAACAATGTTGAGACTGGAGCGTATGTCGGTGAACGATGCAGTCGGGAGTCCTTTGATAAAAATGTCAGCAAATTGGGCACTTGTAGGAACATGAAGAATGCGAACCTCGCCAAGAGCCACCTTTTCACGAACAAAGTGAATGTCAATCTCAATGTGCTTTGTGCGACGATGTTGAACTGGATTGGAAGCCATGCATACTGCAGAGATGTTATCACAGTAAACAATGGTAGCACGTGGGAGCGGACGATGAAGTTCAACGAGAAGCTACCGTAGCCACACCGCCTCGGCCGCAGCGTGAGCAACCGCCCTATACTCAGCCTCAGCAGAAGACCTGGAAACTGTTACCTTCCTTTTAGAACACCAAGAAACAAGATTATCACCCAAATAAACGCAAAATCCGGATGTAGATCGTCGAGTATATGGACAACTTGCCCAATCTGCATCAGAATAAACTGTCAAGCTTGTAGGTGAAGAAGAATTAATAAGGAGACCATGATCAAGAGTGCCTTTTAAATAGCGGAGAATGCGTCTGACATGAGCCAGATGAGGAGCACGAGGATCATCCATAAAGAGACAGGCTTGCTGAACTGAATAGGAGATTTCAGGACGAGTAAGAGTGGAATATTGAAGAGCGCCAGTGATGCTACGATATAAAGTAGGATCAGAAAGAGGATCACCATCAGCCGACAGTTTAGCACCAACGTCGGCTGGAGTACGAGAGGGTTGACAATCAGACATACCGAGCGAGAAAGCAAGTCCAAAATGTATGACCGTTGAGAAAGAAAGAGGGAAGATTTTAAAGTAGAAACATGAATACCTAGAAAATGATGAAGAGGACCAAGATCAGTCATGGAAAACTCCCGATTGAGAGAAGAGATGGTATGTTGAAGAAAAGAATCAGAACTAGCCGTGAGAATGATATCATCAACATAAAGCAAGAGGTAGGCAGTGTGAGTAGAAGACTGATAAACAAAGAGAGAAGAATCGGATTTGGAGGGAATAAAGCCTATGGTTTGAATAAAAGTAGCAAAGCATTGAAAACCATGCACGAGGAGCTTGTTTAAGGCCATAAAGAGATTTGTTGAGGAGACAAACAAAATTTGGAGACGAGGGATTCTCAAAACCAGAGGGTTGCTGACAATAAACAGTTTCATTGAGAGTGCCATGAAGAAAAGCATTTTTAACATCAAGTTGATGAATAGGCCAAGAAGAGGAAACAGCAAGACTGAGAACAACACGAATAGTGCTTGGTTTAACAACAGGAGATTTGGGAACAAGAGTCCATGTATTATTTTGCTGAAGAGCTTCAAATTCATCGCGCATAGCAGAAAGCCAGAGAGGGTCAAGAAGAGCTCGCTTATAACTGGTTGGAATAGGAGAGATGGTTAGGGTGGCGGTAAGATTGAGACGTTTGGTGGGGAGAAGAAATCCTCGTTTTCCACGGGTGCACATGACATGATCATTGGTGAGCGGTGGTATAAGAACGGCATTGGATGGCAGTGGGTTTTCGGTTGAAGAGGACGGTGAGGAAGAAGAATCAGAGGTGGTGGGTGTCGAGGGGGTTGCCGTGGTAGGATGTGGTGAGGAAAAGACGGTTGGGGTAGAGGATGCGATTCTGCGGGAGAGGTGGGGGACGGGCAGGAGGGTGGCTAACGTTAGGCGATTCCGGCTGAGAGACGGAACAAGATTCCATGGCAGCAGAGATGACCGAAGGCCGAACTAGGGAAGGGGTTTTGGTGGTGGCGGATTGTGGTGGAATTGGTGTTGTGGTTGTAGTGATGTAAAAAGGAAAAGTATTTTCATCGAATGTGACATGACGAGAGAGAATGATACGACTGTAAGATGGTTCAAACAACGATATCCTTTGTGATCATCGAAAGACCAAGGTGAATGCAAGGTAGTGAGCGTGGTTCTAGTTTGTTGGAGGCGGTAGAGGCGATGTTGGGAAAGCATAGACAGCCAAAACACGCAGAAAAGAATAGTCGTGGTGGGAGAGAAAAGAAATTGGAAAGGCGAATAAAGAGGGCAAGTTTTAGTTGGTCGAATATTAAGAAGGAGTGTGGCGGTGCGAAGGGCTTCAACCCAAAAGCGGGGAAGGAAGAGAGGCTTCTAAAAGCAATGTGTGAAGAACATCATTAATAGAGCGAAGACAGCGTTCAGCTTTACCATTTTGAGAAGATGTATAAGGGCATGAAAAGCGAAGAAGAATGCCTTGGGAGAGAAAGAAGGTGCGGTTTTGGGTGTTATCAAATTCACGACCGTTATCACATTGAATAAATCGAATTGGCAAGCCAAAGTGTGTGATTACATATTGTCGAAAGTTGAGAAAGATTGCAGGTACTTCAGATTTAAGCGCGGAGAGGAAAGGTCCAAGTATAGTGAGAATAATCATCCAAGATCACAAGATAATATTTATAACCGTAAACACTAGGGACCTGGGAGGTCCATAAATCACAGTGAAGTAACTCAAAAGGAAAAGTACTAATGGTAGTAGAGGTTCCAAAAGGTAATCTAACATGTTTGCCGCATTGACATGCATTACAAAGAGAGGGATTATGGGGACTGCTAGAACTAGGGATACAAAATTCTTGGAGTAAAGACGTCAAAGTGTTTTTCCTTGTTTTTGCTGGGATGACCGAGGCGACGATGCCATAGATCAACGGATGGGAGCATGGCACGAGGGATGGATGTGGGCATGCCATGAAGAGGATAAAGATCGCCCGTGCTATTGTACCGAGCGAGGACTGCCCCCGTTGTCAGATTCTTCACAGACAAACCAAAAGGGTCAAAGGCCAGGATAACTTTGTTGTCAATGCAAAATTGTCTAACAGAAATAAGATTTTTGATGATGGAAGGAACCACAAGAATATTGCGGAGAAGAAAATTGGCATGAGAGGAAGGGATGTAAGAGTGACGGTGCATGAAACAGGGATGGTGGAGCCATCGCCAATGGTGATAGTGGAAAAGCGGAAGGAAAATAAGCTGACAATAAATTCATATTTGAAGACATATGCATTGATGCACCGTAATCGAAAATCCAATCCGCACTGCGTCGTTGAGGACAAAATTGTTTATGGCGTTGATGAAGGCTGCTTGGTCCCAAGCCGGCTGTTGGGGAGGAGCAGAGGGGCCAGGAGCTTGCATGTTGACGTAGGGGATAGCGGATGGGTAGTATGCAATTGGGGCCTGCATGTTGCTGTAGAAGACCGGCATGGTGTTGGAGGGAGACGGCGGTCCTGGCGTGCTGGTAGGCGGAGTGGGAGTGGCGGTGTAGACGCGTCGCCGCGGCTGGGTCCAAGGAGTCCCGGAGAGCCGGTGGCTGGACGAAGACCGGGCTCCACGTGCCCGTGTCTGCAGGAGGGGCACCATCTGGCGAGGGGGCCGACCAAGACATCGACTCAAGCACGGACGAGGCCAGTCCAAGGATCATGCTGAGGAGGCCATGACGACGGAGCTGGTGGCGCGGGAGCGGTGGATGACGGGTTTGGGGGGAGGTGTTTGGGTAGTTGTAGAGGAAGAGGTAGGGGATGGGGCGCCGGCGGCGCGGAACTCGGCCATGGAGAAAAGGGGCCGAATCGGTCGGGGCGGCAGCGGGTTGCAGAGCCATACCAGGTGCGGAAAACCTAGGCATCATATACCATGATAGATTGAAATATTGGAGAAGTAATTGTTATATTGATTGGGGCCTCAAGGGCTGTTTATATAGATTACAAAGCTTGGGCTCCAAGACTAAACTAATAGAGATAGATTACAATACGAATAGACTTTATACTCTAAGAGTCTGAAATGTCCACTCGATAGGGGCCCTGGTTTGGATCACAAGTAACTAAACTGAAAGCATGGCATTATAGCACGTAGTGGCGCCGGTGCAATTTATACTCAGTACGTAGGAGATTTTACCCTCTCTTTTTTTTAGAAACCCGTAGGAGATTTTACCAAAGCAATAATATGCATCAAGTAAAACAGTGTGGCTTGGGCTACTCCCAGCCCATTTTAGTATATCTAGGCTGGGCTGCTTTGTATTACAAAGCAACCATCACTGATACAGCCAACGATAGATGCTGGGGCGGAAGCAGCACAGTCACGCCCAAAAAGAAATGAAAGAGAAAATAGAAAAAGAAACAAATGCGAACAGTGACGGATCAACGAAAACGATGGAGACCCACAACCGCTGCGTCCACCGGAGAATTCCACCACACTGCAAGCACTCCGGACCGCCGCATACGAAGCAACACCTTCAAGAAGGATCGCGACGCCGACCACGTTGTTGCCCAAACAAGTCCTAGGGTTTCCCCCGGTACACAGAGGGGTGCGGGGGGAGGGGTGAACCCAACACCCTTCAGGAAGGCATGGCGGTGCCCAGCGACGTCACCGCGTCGGTGCCGGACAAGCCCACAAGGATTTCTCCTGACTACCCACCACCCACGACCCCAGACGATCCATCGCACGCCACCAAACACGCCGCCCACCAACATGTGCCACCACGGCCGTGCAGTCCCCATCGCCGTCTCCCCGTGGCAAACGAAGCGAGACCGGCAGGAACAGAGGAGGCAACCAGGAATGAGGAGCGGGAGCAACAGCAGCCACGCGGGAGGGGACAACCTCCACAGCCCGTGGCAGGAACCGGCCGGACGTAGCAATAGGGGCAAACCAGGCACCCGCGACCAATCGACCAAGGGAAAGGGAAGGCGCAGAAGTGGCCCATGGCCACGACCGGCGCCAGGTCGGCCATGTGTCCCCCCAAACCCTGTTTCGCTTCGCCACAAGGCCCAAATAGGCCCGGCCGAGCCAAAGCGGTTTGCAGCCCTGCCGCCACACAGAAGACACGAGGCGCCGTCGCCACCACCCCTTCATGAGTCGCCCCGCCGTCCGCCGGAGACGCCGCCGAGAAGCCCCGCCCGCCCAGACCCAGATGGGGCCCAAAAGGGCTCCGATCTGGGCCGGGAGGGCACCGCCGCCACCATTGCGACGCCCTGCCAAGCACGCCACGCCACGTCGCCACCCAGCACCGCGCCACCCAAGGGACCACGCAGCCGCCGAAGTGCACCGCCGCCAGACGCTCGAGTCGTGGCTGCGCGGGGAGAACGCCACCGCCGGCACCACACGAGCAAGGGAGGAGGAAGAAGGGGAGGGGGCGCTGGGACGAGTAGGGCAGGAGCCCCCGGTCGCCTAGCTCGGGAAGGCGCCGCGGGGTTACGGGGAAGGAGAAGGGGGGCAGGAGGGGGAAGGGATCAAGTGACGGCGGGCTCCGGCCACGGTGGCGGCGGCTCCGCGCGGGGAGCCAGCGGCGGCGGCGGGGGAACCCAAGAAGCGGGAGAGGGGGAGCGAATAGTACCCTAGGCTGGGCCATTGACTGCTTCCGCTTGATGATACGACCACCACACATACTAGGGAGACCACGTATATGTCCATCGCTATGTTCGTTAGAAACACAAACATCTTTAAAAACAATAAATGAACACTTCTTTTAATTACTTCAATTATTTAAAGAATTTACGAACATTTTTACTCTAAAAATCATAATATTATTAAGAAATTCGTGAATAATATTCAAAAATATGTAGGAAAATGTTGTAAAAAATAATAAAAATAAATATTATGAATATTTTTTAAATGTTGAACGAAAAATCTAACATTTTTTAAGTAGGTGAAAAAATTACAAAAAAAGAAAAATGGATGAAATAAAAAATGAAAACCTAAGATAAAAAAAACCCAGAGAGAAAATCAAAAAATGGAATAATACTGAAATGCATAAAAGGAAAAAATAAATTATAAAAACCAAGAAAACCAGATAAGTAAAACAAAAGAAAACAGGTTGTAATGGCCTGGTCGATAGTAGTGCCGGTGTGTGCAGCATCCCAACAAAAAGTCGCAGCTAGCAACAAATATACTCCCAACTCCTATTTGCCACCCTCAACACCAGTTATTGTGTATTCCACAAACCGGCGCACAGACCCCTTCATCCTGGGCTTGGCCCGTTTACTTTTTCATTTGTATTTTTAAACTCTCAGGAAAATAGGTGTGTCCATTGAGATTCGAACTGTTGACCTCCGTGTTTACTTCCAGTAGCTGTAAACAACTGAGAAAAGCTTACTCATTGTGCGTAGTTACTTTCTTTTTCTTCTCGTTGTGCATCTTCTCCATCTGCTTTTCATCTTTTCTTTGGTTTTGTTTAGCCATTTTTCTTCGGTTTTAATCTTTTTTTTCTTTTTGTCTCTTCTTTTCCATTTACTTAAATTTATGAACCTTTTTAGACATGCTATAACTTTTTCATTTTGTTACCAGTTTTCAAATCGATGGGCATTTTCTTCACTTCGTGAACTTTTTGCAAATACATTAATATTTTTTTATTTCGAGAATTTTCAATTTTTTTGAAATTTATTTTCAAATTCATGACCTTTTCTAAAATTGATGGGCATTCATCAATTTGCCGTTTTTTTTTCAAATTTGTAAACTTTTTCGTCAAATCAAGTAAACTTTTCTTCAAATCAAATGAAAATTTTCAATTTTTAGTTTTTTTTGTTAAATTCATGAACTTTTTTCAAATCGATGAATTCATGAACTTTTATATCAAATTTGTGAAATTTCAAAAATTGGATCAACATATTTCAATTTTGCGAACTCTTTTTCATATACACGAACTTTTTTTCAAATCAAATGAGCTTTTTTCAATATCGAATTTTTTTAAATCTATGAACTTGTTTCTCAAATTTGTGAACGTTTTCGAATCGATGTACTTTTTATTTTTGCAAACTTTTTCCAAACTTGGGAACTTTTTAATTTTTGTTTCAATTTTGTGATTTATTTTTCAAATTTATTATCCTTTTTTGCTAATGTATGAACTTTTCAAATTGAGAAAAACCGGTTGCCAGTCTTTTTCCTGAACTGGCAGCACAACACAGTCGAGAGGAAAAAAGGTGAGAAAGGCAAGTTGAGCGAACAAACGAACATGGTCATGGTCATGCTCATGCTTCACCTGCAATCCTGCATGAAAACTTAAATAGGTCCGTTATTTATACTTGGCATGGCCCATTAGCAGATATATTTTTCGGTTTGCTAATCGTTATTCGCTTTTAAGAGATGTTTTTTGATAAGATGTTTAATATGTCAAGAAAATGCTTCATTTGATTTACAATTTTGTTTATATCACTTGGGGGATTTGTAAATGCATACTAAAAAATAGGACACCAATAATGAAAAATGATTAACAAATTCACCATAAGATTCTGAATAAAAAAATTGTACTACAATTATGTTTTATCCTAATTTGGAAATGTTCATGTGTTGTTTCCATCTTGAGCAAACAAAGTGAGTGCACGGTACTAGTTGTTGTACCACCGATGCAATTTATACTTTAAAACGGGCAGGAGTAACTCACGGCAAGTGAGATGGTATGGCTCCAGCCAAAACATTGGTTGTGTATGGGCTAAGTTCTTGATTGGGTACTGCGTTTTGATAAAAACTAGGAACCAGCATAGAAATCCCACACCACTCGGCAAAAGCTATTTTTCGCCTATTACACGTAACAACGGGCATGTCTATCCTCGCCTTGGCTACACATTCACTGCTCACCTCGTCTTTCGGAATAGCCTGCCACCCAAGTTCACATACCAACTCTCTTGTCGCTTTGCCTATTGCCTTGCCTCACTGCACTACAATCTCAATTCTTTCAGAAAAATTCTGTCCCGCTGAAAAATGTTCACCATTTTAAAAAAATTGGTCATGACCTTTAAATAAAATGTTCATAACATTCAAAAAATCTTAATGACATCTGGAAAAAGTTTACAGATCAACATGATTGTTCATGAAAAAGGTAGGAAAATTCATGAAATGTAAAATATCTGTTTGAGAAGTTTTGAAAAACACATCATTACAGATAAAATGCTTGCCATGTATTAAAAAGAATGTTCATAGTATATTTCTAAAATTATTACTGTCTATAATAAAAACGTATAATTTGTATTTAAATGGCCATCATTCATTGAAAATATTGTTCAACATATAACTTATGAATGTTTAACATGTATTAAAAAATGTTCAACACGTGTGTGGAAAATGTTCAACATGTATCTGAAAAAAATGTTTAACATGTATCCAAAAAATTGGCGTGTACTCAAAAACTATAGAATGTGTGTCCCAAAAAATATCTAACAGGTCCTTAAAAAAGTTCAAAGTTGATTCAAAAAATGAATGTACATTAAAACTAGGCGGATTTAAAAAATTCATGAATCTAAAAAAGAAAGAGAATACGAAAATAAAAAAAAGAAGATAGAAAACCAAAAAGCTAGAAAAAATAGAAAATATAAAACAAAATGGGAAAAGAGAAACCATGCAAAAAAATGACCACAACGAAGAAACAAAGATAAAAGACGACCAGGGATCTTCTCAAACAGCTAAAACCAAATTAAAAAAAGGTTCCCAAAAGCGTAAATGGACCAGCCCACCACACGTAACATTGTTAATGATACTATCATGTGTTATGCAGTATGCAAGATATAGCACTGTTGGGTAACAACCACAACTCGCCTACAGATTGCCATAGTATGGACCTGCCCGTTATCGTGCAACGAATGTACTGGTACCAGTAGCATTCTTGGTGGTTAATCTCCAATATTGTGTCTGGCTTTTATCAAATCCAATTTTTTTCGTTTTTCTCAGATCCGGTTATTTGTGGCAAAATGAAAAGAAGAGGAAAATAGGAAAAACAAAGCAAAACTGAAGAAAAAATATCAATGAAACCAGTCCCGAACCATTGTGGGGTTTGTCATTCTCTTTTGCTAGTTTCCTTTCTCTCTCTCTCTCTCTCTCTCTCTCTCTCTCTCTCTCTCTCTCTCTCTCCCCCCTACTATCATGTTAGTTTATGTAGAAATGTTTTTATCTAATAATTTTAGTTAATGACTAACGAGAGATGATAAGAAGGGTGGCCAAGAAGAATTTATAAATTTCTCCTTTTGCTAGCTAGCTCGTAGCTTAAGAATTTAGTTTTTTTAGATTTCTTATGAATTTAGTGGTTTGCATGCTTACCAGCTTAGGGGACCTACTATGGGAGCTCCTGGTCAATGCTCATTGCGCCGGGTAAGCAACACAGCGCTGAAAGTACATGTAGTCCCCATGTGTGGTTTTGGTAATTAATTAATGACAATCCTTATGGACTAATGTTTGCATTGAGATATACATTTGAAGATTAGTCCCATTGGAAAATGATTGAAGAATAATGGAAGAAAACTCCTTTGAAGCAACAAGTACATCGAGATGATCAAAATGGAGTTCATTGGAGTATCTTAAGGGTTGCCATGCTTAGAGCTATGGTTTGAGCCATAATGGATCAAGATCTTAAAAGGATGATTCAATGTTGAATTCTAGGAGTGGCTCAAAGATATGATCATAATGGACTCATGTGTTGAGACATGATTGAGCAAGCTATTCAAGTGAAGAATTCAATATATCCTTCATGACGTCAAGATTAAGCATGGAGTAGAGATATCGGTTGACCAAGTTGAAGCTCGGAGATTGAACTCTAAATGGTCAACACACGAGCGCGCAAATGATGCACCACATAAGATCTTGTGGTATGATAAGAAATTATCAATTGCACTCTGTGTACTAACCCATACTATGTGTTGTCTATGTTTTCGAGGGTTAGGTGATTCTCATGGGCTCGCATCGAGAGAGAGATATTTCAAGTGTCTATGAGAGGATAACATCAAGTGTTGGTGATCATGGTTGATAAGGGCAAGTTCAAGATAACCATCCCGAGGGATTACATGCTTGAAGCTTGTGGATGATCACATGATGGGCAAGTGAAGATGAATACAAAGCAAGGACTCCCATATGTGGGAGCTACTTGAAGACTTCACCAATGTCTTGTCTTCAACTTGAGCCAAGAAGAAACATAAACATCAAGCTCAAGTTAAAGGCTTGAGTCAAAGGTATTAGTTCCTTTGGCGTTAGTGTTGTGGAGAGATGACCACCAAAGAAAAATATACACTCAAGAATGGTTCTCGATAGCTATGTAGTATAGCTCTTTTATGTTTCTTGAGTTATAGGGATCCCGCACAATTAAGAGGGGATCAAAGGGGTTAGTGCTAGATTTGCTCAAGTCAACATCTTCTATTTCTACTTCCTCACATCATATTCCAACATAGGCATATTTCACTCCTATCCAACAAAATTCCACTCATATCCTATATACCAAATAAGTTCATAGCCAACTAGGTTCCCCAAAATATATGATCTAACCTTTGCATACTTTGCATCCTCCATTTTTGTTTATCTTGGGTGGTTCTCTATGTGAGGACCTGGAGCTTTTCATAGCTTCAAAAGCAGGCCAAAGATCATCAATATCGTAGTCCGGATGAGATAGTTATGGATGTTTTACTTTTGGGTCGCCTGCAGTTTTTGTGTTGGCCGGATATCCGGGACTTGGCCCGGAAATCCGGCCGTAGATGTCCAGAACCATGTTGAAATGCTGGTTGTGTCCTCCAGATGTCTGACAACTTGGGCCAGATGTCCGGGGCCCCAAGTTTGGCCAGATGTCCGGCTTCGCCAGATGTCCGGGCCTCAGCAACCTGTTTTTTGCGTACATGTGTGCACTCTTCACAGCGTCCGGATGTCCGGCCCCAGGCCCGGATGTCCGGCCCGACACAGCCACTTACACTCCAACGGCCATATTTGCACTACCACTATATATAACCTTCTTCCACCTCGGCAGAAGGTTGAGCAATACATTCATATGAACCCTAGAACACAAAAGGCTCCTCTCACTTCTCCTACACCAAATCTTAGATCCCGGAGAGATTCGTGAGAGTTCTTGAGAGATTTTCCAATCAAGTGATAGATCCATTCCTCTCCCTCTCTTGACCAAAGGAATTCGTGATTTGAGCAAGTCTTGAGCATTTCCCTTTGTTCTTGTTACTCTTGGAGGTTGGAGACTCCTAGGCGGTAGGAGTGCTCGGTGAGGAATCAACTTGTGATTTGTCCCCCGGAAAGTTTGTGAAGGTTTGGAGGCCGCCTCAAGGTCTACCACTAGTGGTTGAGAATCGCCTTCGTGGTGATATCTCAAGGAGAATAGGGTGAGCCTTCGTGGCGTTGGTGTGCCTTCGTGGTAACATCCACCTCTCTAACGGTGACTAGCTTCCCTCCAAGGAAGTGAACATCGGGATACATCCTCGTCTCCGTGACTTTGGTTATCCCTAACCCTAACTCCTTACTTGTGGTTTACTTTGGTCATTTGACCGTGCATTCACTATATCTTGTTGTCCTCATTATATTGTGGTGGTTGATTATATTGTGTTGGCCATTTCCTTGTAGAGATTATTTAGGCCTACACTTCATATTCCATAATTCATACTTGCTACTATTGATATACATTGTGATTAGTGTGAATTGCTAACTTGTGTTATAAACTTCCATATATTGTGATATTGCTTAAGTAAGTTTGTGTAACTTACTTGAGTTTGCTTGTATCATTCAATTCCATATATTGTGATAAAATTTGTGTAAGCTTATATTGCTTACTTGTGGTTGTGTATATTATTCATTTCCATACCTCGTGATATACACCGAGTAAGTTTGTGTGACTTACTTGTGCTTACTCATATCCTCGTTGTTCTCATCTTGTTTATGCTAAGTTGTTGGTGCACTTAGTGAGCCTAGTATATTTAGGATTTGTGCTTGAAAAGTATCCGCTTAGTTTATTTCCGCATTAGGATATAGCCAAATCCGTAAAAGATTTTAAAATGCCTATTCACCCCCCCTCTAGGCGACATCGTGGTCCTTTCAATTGGTATCAGAGCAAGGTCTCTCCTTATTAGGCTTAACCGCCTAGAGAGTAACGATGCCGACTAGTGAACTAGTGCACGATGACACATTTTGTTTTATGGCACAAATTACATTATGTGGAGATTACACATGCTTTGTCATTTTCGGGCCATGGGTCCAAATGCTTTGCGGATTGTGGTTGTAGGGAATTCAAATCTAAAGGATGGACAATCTCCGTCACTTGGTGATATGCATCTTGATAGTGAAGCTTTAAGTATCATTCACCAAGCTATAACCTTCGAGGTGTTCAAGTCAATCTCGTCTTGTTAGATTTGGCTCATGATGCTTGGACCAAAATTGAAGATATATATGGTGGGTCCAATCTTCATGAAGACAATATTCTTTTTGGGGAGTTAATGGAGGAGTTCTCCACATTTTTAAATCATGAAGAGCTCTCTATAGCTTCCACCTCCGTTTACTTGCATACCTCAACATCTTTCACTTCACCAACATGTGGCATACCACAAGGTAATGACATGGTGAGTGAAGAAATATCCTGTAATGATGGTGTTAAGCTCATTTGTGATGATATGCATGATCTCCCATGTTGCCATGATATAAATGTTTTGGCTTCCTCTAGTTGTTCTATGACTAACCATGTAGAGGAAATCAAGAAAGATGAGGCATGCTTGATTGATGAAGAACCCTCTTCTCCAAAAGAATCATCATCAACCCCTTTTGTTCACATGTGCCTCATGGCAAGAGGTAATGATGAGGTATCATCTTCTCTTAGTGATAATGATGATAGTTGTAATGAGGAAGATGATGAAGTCTTGACTCAAAATCTCTATGAGATTGGGAAAACTCTTCGTAGAGCTAAAAATAACACTTATAAAAGGCTCCAAGATGTTCTTGCTTGCTTTCGAAAATGTAACGACTTATTTCTTTACGAGCAAGCAAAAAGTGAACAACTTGAACCCGAACTTGCTATGGCTCATCAATGTCTTAGTGACTTGAGGTCTTTAAAAGAAGAGATTGAAGTTACTCATTGTAAACTTAAAGAGGATTTTGAGCACCTTGACCTTGACTACAAGAAGGTCAAAGGAGAGCTCACCAAACTCTCTAAGTCTCATGAGGAACTTCAAGCTACTCATCTTGAGTCTATGGCTTGTACATGCTACTCTCATATTGATAATGATGCTTGTGCTACTAACTCTATCTTGTGTGAAGCATCAATATTAAAAGAAAATGTTGAGCTAAGGACTCAACTTGATTTGCTAAATAGCAACCATGGGAAATTGGGAGAAAGTCATAAAAGCTCTCGAACTCATGCAGATCTTCTAATCTCTCATGATGAGTTAAAGTTAGCTCATGAGGCCATGGTCACCAAGGTAAAATCATGTGAGTCTCATGTGGATATTAGCACATCTTCTACTCGAAATGCCTTATTGTCATGTGCTAGTCCTTGCAATTCCTCTCTACATGATATTGGTACATCTTGTAATGAATTGCTCACCATGCCTTGTTGCTCTAACAATGAAGCTTCTACTTCCTCTAGTTCTTTTATTAATACTAACCTTGTAGAGGAAAATAAAGAGCTCAAGGCCCAAGTCACTAGTTTGAAGAAAGACTTGGAAAAATGTTGTGATAATATCTTGAGTGTGCAAAAGGACCCTCAAGACAAAATAGGACTTGATTTCATCTCCAACAAGAAGAAGTCCAAGAACAAGAAGAAGGGACAAGATCAAGTCAAGAATTGGCCAACATTACTTGCTTCAAGTGCAAGAATGTTGGACACCATGTGAGATCTTGTCCATTAAAGAAGAAGGCTTCAAATGTGAAGCATCAAGGGAAGTGGCCTCAAGTTCAATATCAAGATAATGAAAGGCCTCTTCCCATGCCTAATCAAGATAATGCTCTCCAAGTTGAAAAGGTAAAGAAGAAGAGAAAGGGGAGCACATGTTGCTATATTTGCCGTAAGAAGGGACACATAGCTTCATCTTGTCCCAACGGTAACATATCTAAGCCTCCTATAGTCAATAATCATTATTTGCTAAGAAGGGATATTGTTGGCAATGTGTTTGCCAAGTTTGTGGATTCCCAAAGAAGTTTGAAAGTGGACAAGACCATTTGGGTTGCCAAGCCTATTGTTACTAACTTCTTAGGACCCAACTTGGTTGGGGACCATCAAACTCAAACTTGATCAATAGGTGTGTGGAGGGCATTGGAGACATGGCTACTTCATGAAGAAAAACTATTTTCACCATATGTTATGGTTAATGCCAAGTCAAGTGGATTATCATCATATCTATCAATCCAATGCTCCTCTTTGCGGTAACTTGTACTTGCATGGTTTACATTGAAAGTTACTATGTCCCTTGAATGTTTAGGTTTTGTACCTAGCATGTGCTTTTATAGTTGTGCTTCCTAGTATGCTTGATTTGTGTTATCTAGCATGTGTACGTTGCAATGCACTTCATATATTTGTGCGTGTGTGGTTTCAAGCCTTTATTGCTTCATTAGTTGAATCTTCCTTGGCTGGATCATCACATTATGCAGAGTGCTATGTTTTACGGATATCACAAACCTTAAATGTGTATGTATGTGGGACACCACCTAGTATCGTTAGTGCAATATTATCTAGTTACTATGAGGTATGTAAAGCTCATTTGATACTCAAATTCTCATCCATTAATTATCCTTAGTTGGGTTTCATTTGCTTCTTGTGGATAATACATGGATCATCATATTATGGGGGAGTGATATGCTTTGTGCATATCACAATCCTTGTTAATATGAACAATTGAGGGATGCCACTTAGAATTTATATTTGAGATTATCTTATATCTCCGTGACATGCAATGTCTTGTTTACGTATGGCATTCTTGTGTGGTTTTGCCCATGGTTATCTTTAAAATCATATTTGGAAAATCATTTGATTAAAGCTATTCCAATTATTGCTTTACATGATGATCTATCTAGTTGGAATGTTAATATCATGCTATCCAAGCATTGTGGTTATTTCTAAACTCTCATGTTATGCTTGTGTTAGTATAGATGATCATGTAATTATTTGGTTTCTACACCGAATGATAACCCGAAATACCATTTTGTTCGAATTCATCTTATTGCTCTATATGAGAGTTTGTTATCTCATTGTTTATAGTGTCCTATATCTACTTGAGTGGGATATTCCTATGAGTATGTGTGCAATGCATATATTATATGCTCATTGTTTTTTTTCTTGGTTCATATGTTGAACTTTGTGTGCTATCATATGTTGATTTGTCACTTTGATTCATTTTGGACAACATGAATGACTAGGGATGTTATTGGAAGTATTAACAGTTATGGGGTCATTTGTCCAATTTGTATCTCCCTGGATTTTGGTAGGCTTGTGCATGCATATTTACTATGTGTAAATTCACATGCCTTGTTTGCCTTATTTGATCCAATATATATATGGTAAATCCATCAAATTCTTAATAGCTATGATGTGCATGAAATTCAAATTCATATCAATAGGCACTTATTTTAGTGGTTTTACCCTATGTGTTGTAGTTATGCTAACTACGTCGGACCCAATAAGTTTGGGGACCATATTGTACTTAAAATGTTTTAGGTACATTTGAGAAGCATTGGGTGCTTGGCTTATTCATGAAGGTGGTGGCACTATGAGGAAATTAGAGCCAAGCTTGGACATTTTATTGATCTACAACTTCATACCAATGCTATCTCGGTAACAAGTATTTACTTCATGCATATATATATATATATATATATATATATAGAGAGAGAGAGAGAGAGAGAGAGAGAGAGAGAGAAATGAGGTCAGCCTTGTGTAGGTTGCATCATGGCATGAATTTCTTGACTCGTTCCTGTGATACTTGTTTCCTTTCTCAAAGCATCCCAACAATGATCTCTTGTTGCTAGTTGTGATGTCTTTGATGGTTGTGTGTTTGGAGTTCATTAATATACAATAAGATTATATTAAGCCATGTGCTATGCTTTCAATCAAAGATCTCATTGGTATATTTTATGACTCTCGTTTGGATATCTTATTCCTTCCTTTTGTAACTATTCTATGTGTACATCCTTCTTTGTGGATATCATCTACCTAGTATCTTATACACGTGAGAGAAGTTACATCTCTAGTTGACATCCCTATTCTTTCATGTCCACCATTTCATTCACTTTTTATATCTTTTTGGTGGCTCCATGGAAGCATTTGTTGAATGAGTCATGTCTTACCTCTTTGCATCTTAGTGCACTCATGTTTGGTGAAGATTGTTGTCCTCATGCTTGTCTTGACAAGCCTATTATTTCCTATCTTCATCATGGGTTGTCACAAGCTTTGATTTTTAGTTTGCTATTAGTGAGCTTGTGAACCCATTTGCTTGATGTGTGTGTGACCTTCTTAACTTCGTGTGTGTGGGAAGGACATGTCTTGCACCTTGTATCTCATTTACTCAAGGCTATGTTGATGCTTAATTCTCATCCTTATACTAGTCTTCTCAAGTACTTTGACGTGACTCACACACATCATTCTGGCTGTGCCTATTCTTAGGTTGCCTCATGTACATGTTGCTCAACCATATATTTGTTGCAAATGCTAGGCTTCTTTTCTTATCTATGTTTTCTTGCAATTGTTGTGTGTTCCTATTGATTTTGGGGGAGTGATGATCCTATTTTGTGCACTTGTACCCAAATAAAAAAATCTAACTTGTGCACAAATCATGGGGAGCTTCTCTATTTTCCTTAGAACACTCCTTTACCCAAACCGTAATGTTCTTTTATCCTTTTGGCTCGTCGGATCTTTTGATTGCTTGCTTCACTTTGTGTTATGCAAATGAGATCAATTTGTGCCATGAGCTTTGTGCCATGTACCTTGCTATTATGACTAGGCTCAAGTTGTATAATAGTGGATTCACTTGTGCATATCATGTTCTTATCAATTGCAACCTTTCTTTTTGTGTATATGAGTTTCTTTATGGATACATATCTTGATTATTATTGGCCACATAGAAATTTTTATACATGAAAAAGTTCATATCTTCGTATCTGATTGCATTCTATAGATTCCGAGCTCTTTTAATTGTTCATCATTGAATATGTGCATTTGTTTTCACTCACATGTTGTGATATGCACACATCAAGGACAAACTCATACTATATTGGTCTGCTAGATGTTTTGTCTTCCATTTTGGCATTTGGTGCCAATGGGGGAGAAGTTTAGAGGGTTTAAGATAAATATCTTTTGTAGTTCTTGCTGTCACTCATGCATATCTACCCTTGTTATATATTCTTATTGCATGAATGAGTATTGTATATAGAGAAATTTCCTCCTAGGTTATGTCAACCAATATATGCAATGACATTCAAAGTTCATTCACACATGCATATATTGTGGGGAGTTTGCTCTATATACTATGGGTGTACTATCATCAAATGCTTATGTAGTGTCTTGATGATAGTACAACCATCCCAACTATACAATTTATCCTCGGATAAATTGCATGATTGTTTAAAAATTCATTATATAAACCCTCTTGTTGAGATTGTCATCAATTACCAAAATGGGGAGATTGAAAGTACATGTAGTCCCCATGTGTGGTTTTGGTAATTAATTAATGACAATCCTTATGGACTAATGTTTGCATTGAGATATACATTTGAAGATTAGTCCCATTGGAAAATGATTGAAGAATAATGGAAGAAAACTCCTTTGAAGCAACAAGTACATCGAGATGATCAAAATGGAGTTCATTGGAGTATCTTAAGGGTTGCCATGCTTAGAGCTATGGTTTGAGCCATAATGGATCAAGATCTTAAAAAGGATGATTCAATGATGAATTCTAGGAGTGGCTCAAAGATATGATCATAATGGACTCATGTGTTGAGACATGATTGAGCAAGCTATTCAAGTGAAGAATTCAATATATCCTTCATGACGTCAAGATTAAGCATGGAGTAGAGATATCGGTTGACCAAGTTGAAGCTCGGAGATTGAACTCTAAATGGTCAACACACGAGCGCAAATGATGCACCACATAAGATCTTGTGGTATGATAAGAAATTATCAATTGCACTCTGTGTACTAACCCATACTATGTGTTGTCTATGTTTTCGAGGGTTAGGTGATTCTCATGGGCTCGCATTGAGAGAGAGATATTTCAAGTGTCTATGAGAGGATAACATCAAGTGTTGGTGATCATGGTTGATAAGGTCAAGTTCAAGATAACCATCCCGAGGGATTACATGCTTGAAGCTTGTGGATGATCACATGATGGGCAAGTGAAGATGAATACAAAGCAAGGACTCCCATATGTGGGAGCTACTTGAAGACTTCACCAATGTCTTGTCTTCAACTTGAGCCAAGAAGAAACATAAACATCAAGCTCAAGTTAAAGGCTTGAGTCAAAGGTATTAGTTCCTTTGGCGTTAGTGTTGTGGAGAGATGACCACCAAAGAAAATATACACTCAAGAATGGTTCTCGATAGCTATGTAGTATAGCTCTTTTATGTTTCTTGAGTTATAGGGATCCCGCACAATTAAGAGGGGATCAAAGGGGTTAGTGCTAGATTTGCTCAAGTCAACATCTTCTATTTCTACTTCCTCACATCATATTCCAACATAGGCATATTTCACTCCTATCCAACAAAATTCCACTCATATCCTATATACCAAATAAATTCATAGCCAACTAGGTTCCCCAAAATATATGATCTAACCTTTGCATACTTTGCATCCTCCATTTTGGTTTATCTTGGGTGGTTCTCTATGTGAGGACCTGGAGCTTTTTCATAGCTTCAAAACGAGCCCAAGATCATCAAAATCGGAGTCCGGATGAGAAAGTTATGGATGTTTTACTTTTGGGGCGCCTGCAGTTTTTGTGTTGGCCGGATATCCGGGACTTGGCCGGAAATCCGGACGTAGATGTCCGTAACCGTGTTGAAATGCTGGTTGTGTCCTCCGGATGTCCGGCAACTTGGGCCAGATGTCCGGGGCCCCAAGTTTGGCAGATGTCCGGCTTCGCCAGATGTCCGGCCCTATAACCTGTTTTTATGCGTACATGTGTGCACTCTTCACAGCGTCCGGATGTCCGCCCCAGGCCGGATGTTCGCCCGACATAGCCACTTACACTCCAACGGCCATATTTGCACTACCACTATATATAACCTTCTTCCACCCCGGAGAAGGTTGAGCAATACATTCATATGAACCCTAGAACACAAAAGGCTCCCTCTCACTTCTCCTACACCAAATCTTAGATCCCGGAGAGATTTGTGAGAGTTCTTGAGAGATTTTCCAATCAAGTGATAGATCCATTCCCTCTCCCTCTCTTGACCAAAGGAATTCGTGATTTGAGCAAGTCTTGAGCATTTCCCCTTTGTTCTTGTTACTCTTGGAGGTTGGAGACTCCTAGGCGGTAGGAGTGCTCCGGTGAGGAATCAACTTGTGATTTGTCCCCCGGAAAGTTTGTGAAGGTTTGGAGGCCGCCTCAAGGTCTACCACTAGTGGTTGAGAATCGCCTTCGTGGTGATATCTCAAGGAGAATAGGGTGAGCCTTCGTGGCGTTGGTGTGCCTTCGTGGTAACATCCACCTCTCTAACGGTGACTAGCTTCCCTCCAAGGAAGTGAACATCGGATACATCCTCGTCTCCGTGACTTTGGTTATCCCTAACCCTAACTCCTTACTTGTGGTTTACTTTGGTCATTTGACCGTGCATTCACTATATCTTGTTGTCCTCATTATATTGTGGTGGTTGATTATATTGTGTTGGCCATTTCCTTGTAGAGATTATTTAGGCCTACACTTCATATTCCGCAATTCATACTTGCTACTATTGATATACATTGTGATTAGTGTGAATTGCTAACTTGTGTTATAAACTTTCATATATTGTGATATTGCTTAAGTAAGTTTGTGTAACTTACTTGAGTTTGCTTGTATCATTCAATTCCATATATTGTGATAAAATTTGTGTAAGCTTATATTGCTTACTTGTGGTTGTGTATATTATTCATTTCCATACCTCGTGATATACACTGAGTAAGTTTGTGTGACTTACTTGTGCTTACTCATATCCTCGTTGTTCTCATCTTGTTTATGCTAAGTTGTTGGTGCACTTAGTGAGCCTAGTATATTTAGGATTTGTGCTTGAAAAGTATCCGCTTAGTTTATTTCCGCATTAGGATATAGCCAAATCCGTAAAAGATTTTAAAACGCCTATTCACCCCCCTCTAGGCGACATCGTGGTCCTTTCAAGCGCACACGTGCTCTTCGCAAGGGCCAGCCCAGCAACGCGATCGCTCGGTCAAGATAACCGCTTGCATTCTCGCTAGCTCAGGTGTCTCTCCTTCTCTTGCTCGTTAACCTCGGAAAAAAATGGTCACAAAATTGGAAAACAAGTCACATTTTTAGAAAAAGTTCACAGACTAAAAAAGGTTTCACGAGTTCGAAAAAAAGTTCATGGGATTAAAAAATTTGTGGATTTGCAAAAAATTCATGATCTCAAAAAAATCACAGGTTCCAAAAAAAAGTTCGCGAACATAAGTTTGATGCACCTCGTGTACAAACCGAACATTCTTCACCGAAGTGTCATGGTTCAATTTTTTATATGATTAATACACACCATCCAAAGCCCCATGCACAATTTAGACCACTTTTAAAGTTGGTCTGCTATTTTCGATTCATTAACTGATAATTTGGCCACTAGAAAGGGCAAAAATCTTTGGGTGTGCAAGCGAGCTTGGAAAGGGCCCAGACATGACATGGTATCTTTATAATACCTCTATGTGGTGTATTAAAATTTTGATAGGGTTACAACATAAACTTGATGCAATTAGTGTACAAACTAAACACTCTCCCGTGAAATGTCAAGATTTCAGTCGAAAATCACCGTGTACCACACGCTACTCCATTTATTTAAATTATTTGGAATTCAAACATTAACCATTAGTAATACCCACCATCCAAAGCCATATGCTTGAATTTGAGACGATTCTAGGCTTAGTAAATATGATTTTCTGATGAATTTTTGGACCTAACATCTGTTTGGCGGACGGTTCACAAGACCCGCAACTGCTAACTTCTGAAAATTATGATTCTTTTTTGTGCGTGGGTTACCAAAATATTGTCGTGGCCGGCATAAGTTTGGCCCTCCACTGTTGCGAGACAAACCAGTGGAGGGCACTTCTGACGTGCCCGCCATTGCTCGCTTTCATCACGTGGGCCAATTTGGAAGAGTTTACGAATGTTTCACAATTTCTGTCTGCCACTGCTGTCATAGTTTCAGTGCAGGGTTTTATTTTACCCACCACTGCTACATTTCCAAAATTGTAGTGGCAGGTTCCTGACCGCGCCCGCCACTCATTTGAGGCCACGTATAAGTTATTTCCCAATACTATATCCTCTGATATTTCCCTTGATGAAAAAATAATCTTTGTAACAGTGGGATTATCGGAAAGTATCGAAGGATCTTGTAAGGAACCTTTTTCTTCCCATCGACGTGTCCCCACCTTGATGTACCACACTCGATACAATGTGTACTATTGACATGCTCTCCTCAATACAAAATGTATCATACTTACAAACACAAGTTATCTCATAGCCAAGACCAAGATCAAAAAGAGCACTCTTAGCATCATTGTAAGATTTCAGGAAGTTCACATCAAGCAAAGTAAAATTCAACAGCTAAATGAACATACTAAATGGCTTGTCTCTTATAGGGTATATATTTTGATATGAAGGACCCTAATAATGAACCAACGATGTCATACCGCAAGATCCATGGTGAAGTTCTCACTGCACTTCTTGCATGAGCTTTAAAAAATATACCCATCAAAAATGCCATCTCTTTTTATACCATGCGTCGCGCGCTAGGAGGAGATCGTAGCGCACACCCCTTGCACTCCCAGCGCGCCCTTTTGGGCCGACCCATGTGCAAGCGCCCTATTTTTTGTATTCATATCGTAAATTTTATTTTAAATTTTAATATTTTCTCTACTTTAAGTATTTTTGCATTTCAAAAATTCCAAAATTTAAACATTCAGAATTTTGAAAAACAAAGTTTCAGGAAATCTTCAAATGTTTGTGGATTCAAAAAATATTGGGTTATTTAAAAAATGTTTGCATATTCAAAAACTTTTCACATTTTTGAAAAACAAATGTTTGGGAAATCGATAATGTTCATGATTTTTAAATGATGTTCATGTATTAAAAAAAGTTAATGATATTTGACCAAATGTTCACAAATTCAAAAATTGTCCATGAATTTTTGTAAAATATTATTAAAATTCAAAAAACAAATCATGAATTGCAAAATATTCATCAATCCATAACTGTTCAGTGATTCAAAAAATGTTCGGTAAAACCAAAAAAATGCTCGTGAATTTTAAATGTTGTTCCCACAATTTCCAAAAAGAACGTTTGTTGATTCAAAAAGAAATGCCAGTGGGTTTCAAGAAAAAAGTTCACAATTAAAATAATGGTTTATTTTTTTATAAACTTTCATACATTCAAAAAAATATCATTTTAAAATTTGTTTGCCAATTTGTAAAAAAAAGTTCACAAGTTTGAAAAATGTTCTTGGTTTCAAAAAATGTTCACGAGTTCAAAAAATGTTCATTATTTCAAAACAATGTTCTAAAATTATAAAATTTGTTAAAAAAAAGGAAAAATGAGAGATAAAAAATGAAAAAGAATATAAGAAATGGAAAAAACGTAAAGGAAAAGGAAAAAAGAACAAAGGAAAAATGAAGAATACCTTCCCAAAACCGGTCAGGAAGAAATTCGAAAATGGGCCGCCCAAAAAGAGGATCGATTGCTGAAGTGGGTATGCTCTAGGTCGCTTGGGCGCGACCTACGCGGCAAATGGGAAACGCCCGTAGCTAGTATTGTTGTACGTGTAGGATAAGGATTAGCCTATGTGTGAGCTACTCAGCAATTGGACCCATTGATCGTTGAACCCACGTTACTGGTTTAGAGCATATAGTTGGTGCCTTCAATTTTTCTCCAAAAAAAAAAGTTGGTGCCTTCAATTTTTTTTACAACATATATATCTAATTCACTCATTTTTTAGATACATAGTACAAACTTAGATGCTTATATATAGGTATGTTCAAACATCCTACCTCTATGAGACATGTATCTTTAGGTATATGCATGCATGCATGCAATGTGCCGGGTCAATGCTGGCTCTTCGGTGTCCATTCTTTCACGGCCAAGTTTAGTTAATTTCCTGGACAAATAGTTCCATGCGTATCATTGCCACCTGCTCTGACAGAACTAAGCGGGATATTGATATGGGCAAAGTTTCTCTCGATCAGCTTTCAAAGGATGATGATAAGAGCATAATGAAACTTGTTCTTTGGACGGCAGAACAATGAAACTTGCTGATCTCTACTTCCCCCGAAGAATTAATTACTACCGCAACAGCCAACAACTTAAGCTTTCATAATCTCTTTCCCACGCATTAGAGCATATTTTGTGTCGCTCTCTGCCTGGGCAGCTGCAGTTTGCTACGTATGAGCAGTATATGTATATTTATATACCAATTTTATACATGCAACTGCAAGCAAGAAGAGTTGCGTTGGGATTTTGCTTCTTGATCATGCACACTTGTTTAGCCCAAAGATTCGATCGCTTTAGAAGCTGAAGTTCTTTTTTTTTTTTGGAAACTTTAGAAGTTCAAGTTAGTAACAGTAGGACTTCTCCTTGTTGGAGATGGCACAGCATGACGGAATCATTCATATCTTAAGTGAGAAAAAAAATCAAAAAAAATACAGGGATGCTAATTTGCATTTGTCAATAGATCGATGTGCTCATGTTTGCCCGAGTTATTTACCCAAAACCACCACACTTGGGGCTAAGGTAACAGGTCAGTACCAGATTTGAGCCAGGTCACAAAAAACCCACCGATTCTGAGCCTAATACGTAACATGGAGCACTGACGGGCTGATTTGGCCGCGAAAACAGCGAAACCGACATGTGGGACCCACCTGTCGGGCCGATGTGGCATGCCTACATGGATAAATTTGCTGAGGTGGCCAAAGGCCCACCTGTCGGTCTCTCTCTCCCCAAGCACCTTCTTCCCCACCAACCCAGCCATATCCAGCGCCGCCATCGGAGCTTTACCCCAGCGAGCCACCCCACCACCAGAGAGCTTCCCCGCCGCCCTAGCCACCTACCATCCGCCGCCCTAGCCACCTACAACCCGCCGCCACACGCCACTGCCCCGGGCAGGATCCAACCCCAGCCGCACATCCAGCTCTTGTCCGCCCCGCCACCCTACCGAGCCGCTGTGGCTAGCCGTCCAGGGCCGCACCGCCACGCGGAGGGCTTCACCTGCGTCAGAGTCAAAGGCGCGGCCGCGTGTGCTGGGAGGCATCTCGATGCCGAGCACCTCTCTGGGTCCAAAGGTCGTCGGCATGCTTCGGTCTGGGAAGCCACCACGGGGCACTGCCGCGAGCGTGGTCGTGGCCATGGTGCTCCATGATGGCGCGCGCGGCAAGGGCCGCGACACGAGCACAGGCGTGGCCAGCACGCTCCACCACAGAGCACCCCTGACCAGGGCCTTTGGCAGTCACCGCGAGCACGGGCGCGGCCATGGCGCTCCTCCATGATGCACGCGAGCACGGCCGCGGCCAAGGCCAATGGGCGGGCGCCCATGAAAGCACGAGCAACTAGGGCCTCCGGGCAGGCGCCGTGAGCACGAGTGAGGCCAGGTCCCGGGTGACCGCCGGCTAGCAAGGGCGGCGAGCGGCGCTGGCGGTGTGCAGTGCACAGATGTCGGTCCGCGCACATTACCTGCTTGTTGAAATGTCCAGGAGGAAAATGCCCAGGAGAAAAAGGAAAATGGAAAAAAGATAAACACTTGAGTCATTTACAGGTGGGACCCTCGTCCGACTCAGCATATTGTCCACACAAGCACGCCACGTCAGCCTGGCAGGTGGGCCCAACTTGTCAGTTTTACTGTTTTCGTGAGCTTATCAGACAATCAGTGCTCTTCGTTAGTCATTAGGCACATAGTTGGTGGTTTTTTATGACCTGGCTTAAATCTGGTACTGACCTGTTATCCTAGCCCCATAAAGCTTAATACACTCTTGTGGAGCAAGTCCTTAGTGTTGCTTCATACAGGGATGTAGGACCTAATTACTACTACGTACTCTTGATTGTGTAGTTCACTTGTCTGACACCCCAAGTTGCAAAAATACGAGTGAGGTGATCACGCTATTTTCGATCTTATTTGTTTTCGCTGCCCTCCTAGGTTAACATGAAGGTGTTATTTTCTAGGAGATGGGGTGTTTCCGCTGTAAATATAGAGAAATCTCGCAATTTCAAGGTAAAAAAGAAATCCACATCCCACCATGTAAAGAGAAGCATGTTATTCTAGCTCATAGTGTCATCATTGCGTGATAGTGGATAGTGGAGTTAGTGGATGCCATCAGCGAGCAACAGCTGATTCCTGAATCTCATTGGACATCAAGGTTTACAAGTTGGCCACTATGATACAGTAGTACACGGTCAAATTCAGCATCACCACACATTAATTCTATTTCAAAACTACTACTACTAATTAACCGGAACACTTTGACAAAATTAGCCAACCCTTGATATGTTCTGACCATTTCTCAGTTCTCGTATACACTACCCCACTAAATTAAGAGAGAGAGAGAGAGAGAGAGAGAGACAGAGAGAGACAGAGAGAGAGAGAGAGAGATTAATTAACCTTCAATTATTTTCATGTTGGTTTCCTTTTTCTCATAAAGATATTAAATTGCCTCTTTTTCCTGCAACACATGTTAAGCCATAGCAGAATAATGTTTTGCTTTATATATAGTGTTTCCTATGTGCATGAAATTTGCACTATTTTTTTAGACCTCAAAATGAAAAACAGTGTTTAAAACCATGTTGTAATTCGTGGAAAATTGGTTCGAGAAATTTAGGTTTGTTGTAACTAGTATCATACTTTATGGCTCAAGTTGGACCAAAACATATTTCATGTTTCGAAGTTTAATAATTCAAGATTAAATTTTTCAAAGAGAACAACCACATACTAAAATAGGCAACATAACATGGAGAACCTACTCGAAAAAAATCTATAAACTCCATAAGTTTGTACTTTGCCTAAATAATTGAATTTAACCACTTGACCAAAGGTTATTTTTCGTTAACAATAAGCAAAAATCTAGGTCATCTAGCTATAGTTAGCCTCCACCCCCCCCCCTCCCCTTTTTTCTCTTGCAACTACATTCAAATGGACTGGAACAATTAATATTTGCTTCACCTCAGTGCACAACACCACATAAAACGCCGAAGAATAGATGGTAGACCACAAACTATTTTTTCCTACACTCATGTTAAGTACAATATGTATTGTCGGGTGTTCAATATGTCAGAAGCAGAAGTACATGGGCAAGCATATGCAGTTTACTGCATATGTCACATGAAGAAGCACCTGGGCAAAAGGCTACTAGAGATGTGATATTTGGTTGAACTCCGCCATCAAATGTCATGTTGCTACGCTTGCCTGTCTTTCGTAGGTTATTCCATGCTTAATTTCAGAGTGTTTTTTAGGGTCATATATCTAATGTTAAATATATAAAATCTCAAGATATCATGATAGAAGACCAATCCCACCAAGGGACCATTAACTTTCTCTACTTTTCTTAAAATGATCGTAACATTCCATCTTACTTCAGTTTTACTCCCCGCCACCTCTTTGCCCGTCCTCCCATCCACCACCAATTTTTTCGGTTTTCCACCCCCTTCTGGTTTTCATCGATTCAATCTTTGCTAACCCAATAAATCAAATCAATCTATGATATACAATACATTCATGGTCCATAAAAAAATTATTTCTTATGCTGAACCCTGATACTGGTCAAACGTCTTTCGTAGCTAATAAATATCAATAAATTCATGGTCCACAAACAAATAAATAGCAGATCAATCACATGCAGATACCTATTTTATCAGTTTAAGGAATGGCAGAAAATATGTGCTTTAATAACAAAAACATAATCTTATTTTGTCTACCTGGTTTGCATCAAGATTTGTCCCGAATGGTCCTCTTATTGAGTTACAAAATGATCGTAACATACGGGCACATACCTAGTTCTACTAAACATAGGATAGCAGCGAGATTTGATAAATATTTTAAATTAAAATTTATTTTGAAGAATAAGTATATACTAAAAGAGGCAACATAGCATGGTGCGCCAAGTGAAGAAAAAGCTCAACATATACTCTTGAATTGTGAAGTGAGTATAGCCTACATGGTGAGGTTCATTGTGACTTGGCACAGGTGGTCCCATATTTCCTATATTTATTTCAAGTTTTGGTCTCTTGGAGGTGCTCATAAAGGTAGGGAGTAGGGAGTGTGTGTGTGTACATTCATACGGACAAATGTGTGTCTTCGTTTGTACTGTGTTTCTTTCAATAAAAATCTTTAATTGATTAGATTGAGTGTGTTGTGCAAAAAGGGGTGAATATATAGAACTAAGGAATGCAGCGGGGTTTACAAGAGCAGGCCAGGTAAAAAGCCCACGGATTTGACCGACTGGACTGGAAGACTCAAAACTTACGTCATGCCATAGGTTATGCCTAACTTACTTTCTTGTATGTCCTTCTACATCGTGCATGCATGCATGCATGCAATGCATCATACATGCGTTACATGTGTATGCTCTTTCCATGTTGACTTCTTGTGTGCCCAAGTTTGAATACTTACTTCCATTATCAACCAATAATTATGTGCAAATCATTCGTACCTGCTCTTTCTTTTTCTGCCAAAATCATTGGTACCAGCTGACGCCAGTGACAAATTGATAAGAGCAAGATACTTCTCAATCAGCTATCCTTCAAAGAATAATGATAACTGATAAGAGCATAAGAGCATAATGCTCTCCACTTCTCGCATATGCGTATGTTGCGTCCCCAGTTATCTAATTTTCACCTGTTGCAATTGCTCACAAGTTTCTTATTGCGATGAATATAGCCAACAACTTAACACGTCACATGTCCAATTGATTTGAGATATGCATGCAGCTTTTTCTTTCTTTCTTTCCAACATACAGTATTATAATATATTTTGTGTCGGACTCAGCTAGCAACTCTGCTTGAGCAGCTGCAGTTTGCTACGTATGGGTTGTACGTTCGTGTGTGTGTGTATACTACTTCCTACATTCACAATTATAAGATGTTTAATTTTTTTGATTCAGATGTATATAGACACATTTTAGTGTGTATATTCATTCATTTCAGTATGTATGTAGTCAAATTAACAAAACACCTTACAATTATGAACAGAAGGTGTACTAAGCAAGAAGAGTTGTGTTGGAATTTTGCTTCTCGATGATCAACACTTGTTTAGTTTAAAGATTCGATCACTTTAGAAGCAACAGCCAGTAGTATATATTGCTCCTTGTTGAACGTGACGCACAGGATCACGCACGAGAGTAGTGGTAAGCTATACGGAATCAATCATCGAGCAATATATTCATGTGTTATTAGAAAAACTAGGGGTGCTAGTTTGCACTTGTCAGTACAACGATGTGCTCATGTTAGACTCATCAAGGTTATTGTAGTCATGTGGGAAAATATCATTTATTGTGTATTAGAAAGTTTTTACTCAGTGGTTAAGTTTTCATTTCATATAAACTCAATCTTACAAAACATTAGAACAAATATTTCCATGTCAAGGGAAGCAGTATATTTCCTTATGTTTTACTAGGTATTAATGGTGGACACCATTGGCCAGCAACAGTTGATTCCTGAATCTCAATACACATCGAGGCTTACAAGTTGCCAAGTTGGACATTTTGAAACAGTAGTACACCGTCAAATACATCATCGCCACACATCAATATTTCAAAACTAGGCAGACAAATTTTCAAAAACCTTATACCACCTCTAAAGATCCCATCACTTGACAACAGTGAAACAACCCCCCCCCCCCCCCCAACCCACCAACGCTCCAACGGCCTATATGCATAGCGTCGTGAGGTTTAGGGAGGCTGACTATTTTTTCGAAAATCCTAGACCTACGTAAGCTTGTACATGTTCCTACGTAACTTCCTTCCACCTAAACTAAACGCCCCCATGATTTTCAGGGGGTGGGCCTGGCGCCCTCACTAATATCCAATTAACAGCCGCCAAATCATCCTTTAAGTAAGATATGTAAGAATCTGCCCGTAGATGTAGCATTGCTCCTATTTTTTGTCATTCTTTTAGGTGTGTTTTTGTTGTTCGTCTCGGCTTTGACAGTGAGAACATCAGCTTGTCAGATCTTCTTCTTTTCCTTAGATATCGTGACCTTGCTGCTAGGCGTCGATCATGATGTGAAATTTATGTCGTGTCAATTTTAAGTTCTAGGACGCAAGTTCTGGTAAACCATGGTAGTAATTTTCTTTAGCTTTTTTAGACTTGTTGAGCTATGGTGTGGATCCCAGTTTCCGGGAGTGGAGACATGATCCTCAAGCCTGGATACATTATTTTCTTGTTCCGCCTGACTCTTCTTGTTGTGGATTTAAATTTGTTCTATTCCGGCTAGAGTGTGAACACAAGAAGGTTTGCTATGTTGATAATTAAGATTTCAACTAGTTTTATTGAACTTAGTTTCATGTTTTTGCATGCTCGTTCTGGGTCTCCGTGTGGAAAGTATTTCGATTAGTTATAGATAGATGATTTTGTAGCTCATGTAGTTCTATTGTCAACCGATGTTTTTCCTGGTTTATCAGTTTAACAGAACCATAAAAGCTTTGATAAATACTAAACCAATATTCTAACTTTATTTCAACTCCTAGTTGCATAGGTTTTTGTCTCAATTATCAACACACTATGCAAGATTGTGTTATTGTGATGAGCCTTAGTATGTACACCATTGTAAATTTCTAGTTGCATGGTCTATCTGTTCAGTATAGATGGCATTTTAAGATAAGAATTGTAGGCTCACGGACTACTTTTACATAACCAACAGATAGAGGGGGGGCGTCCCCTAATGCCCAATTAGCACAACCCACATCAGCTTAGCTTTGTAAAATACCCGTAAAGTTCCCGTGTATTGTAGCATTGTCTTTTTAAGATTGTCACAAGAACTAAGAGTGTGAGCAAGAATGTATATAATATTGTCCATCAGTTAGTTGTCATTGGCAACAACATCTGGTGACTCCCTACCACAGTTACAATAAGTCCTTGGCCCCCGCAATACGGAACTGGCGCATCACCAAGTTAGGGTCACTAGTCGTCAACCCGTGCATGTGCACTGGCTAGCATTTTTTATATTTAATATAACATAGTTGTGGAAACTGGAAATGTCAAACAATAATAGCAATATATTTATGTCCATTATTTCTATAACAGATGCATGTGTACCTTGGTTGGACATAGGGTCCAACAAAGCTACATTGCTTCGACTATTTTGTGATTAGATCTTTTGCCAAGGAGAAGTTTAAAGGATGGATTCGATAGTTGGTCTTTGTTAGATCAGGAACGTGCGTGTACTTGGAAGCTGGCTATGGATGTAGGGAGGAAGACGTGGCGATCCTGACAAAGAGGAAGATCAATCGACGTTGTGGTCGCTCATCATCCCTTGCGGTACCTAGCTTTGGGCTCCTCTATGGTTCGTCGATGGACATGCAGGTGGGAGAGCACACTTGGTGATTCGGATATCATGCGCTAAAAAAATTCGGCCAGTGGCCATATATTGGAAAGGACAATTGAAGGAGAGGAGTCATCGGCCATGTATACAGGTTTCCCTTATTATTTTTGTCATGGGCCCTTGTATTGTTTTCGTACACACGCATTTATGCATGGACATATTTCTCTTTACACATACGTGCATGAGTCCGATGCAAAAAAAAAAAAAAAAAAAAAACATACGTGCATGAGTAGTACAGTTTGTTCTATCGCATTGGACTTTTTTCTTCAAAAAAAATTGTCACGTTGGACTCCAGCCACGTTATGACTTGTAGCATGTATGGACTCTTTTTAACTTACCATGTTGGACTTAAGTCACGTACGACCTGTAGCATACCTTTTTTTTTGCGGCATGAAAATCGTATCATATATGGACTCTATTTTTAGCGTGCAGACACATGCGTTCATTATGGACGTGCTTTTTTTTTACTTATCAATTTGTAGTTAAAATCACATATTACTCCGTACGTCATATCTATCAAGGGAAAAGAATCTTCACTTGCAAACGTAACTATTCCTTTTTTTAACCAAGCATATCTATATTTTTTCCTTTACATCGCTGGAGTTTTTATGAAACGAATATTTTTTTATGGCAAGGATAGATGCTTCATTTATTTAAACGTGTCAAAAGCCTTTTCTGGACCACTTGTGTAACCTAAGTTTTCCTTTTATCTGCACCATAAATTATTCAATCCAACGGCGTAATTAATTTCAATGATGTGGATTAATGAGAAGGCTTTAATGGGGCCTCCAATTAGTAAATATAAGATGATGTGCCATCGGCTTGTGCTAGACAGAGACGACTGTGAATTCCCCCTTGACCTTATTTTGTACAAAAATCGTGAGGGGTGTTCTTGTAAGGTTTGAATTTGGTTAAATATGTAGCTTTTGGACTTCATAGGAAGAAAATTAATGGTCATCCTTTTTTCTCATTAAGGCAATAAGTTAGCTCTTTTACCTCCCAAAAGCAAAAGCGTGAAACATAACAAGGGATAAGTACATATTTTGACCTTGTGGCCACAATGACTTAAAACACATTGTAGTATTGCATGAAAAGTAGTTTTAGAAGATTCCAGGAGGAATTCATCTTGAGATACTAGCAATGAGTAAGATTCATTCACTATAGTAGCAAGCATTTAGTGGATCTTAGGCTCATTGAGCTCTAGGCTCATTGGGCTTAAAATTTTAAAACTTGAAAGCACATATAAAAATCCATTTGGGTTTTCCAGGTAATGTGTATGTACCACATCAGATTAAATAATATATAATTAAAGGAAGGAAGTATATATTGACGTAGTTTTTATCATTAAAAACAATTACAGACCATTGAATTTCTTAGATTGTCTACAATAAAAAATAATTCTAAACATGCAATATATATTCTGTTTTTTATTAATAATAAATGTTAAACCAATTATTCCAAAACTGGGAAAGGTAATTTGAAATTTTGAAAAATGGGAAGGACGCTATGAGTAAAAGTGTCCAAGCTGGCCGCTATTGCGAACCATATCCAGGTCTGGACGTTAGTGTTAGCGGCGTCCAGTGCATGATTGAACCAACCCAGCCCAGGAACCACTGAATCGGCTGTCCCCAACCTAATCTGCTTGCCTGTCCAAAGAAATGCCAATTGGTGCATCATAATGGCGAGCAGCCGGTGAGACAGTGTCTCACATGTGATGATTGTCGTTGTTAGCTGTAACATCCCGAATGCAGCATCGACACACGAACGTCGCAATCATGGTATGGATATGGCCAGAGCGACACAAATTCACACAAATTTGGAAGAGACGATGCAATTGGTTAGACCCCGCAAATCAGTATGATTGCATTGAGTGTGTCAGATTCATAGAAGAGGGATGTGCAAGTTAATTGTGTTGTTGATGTGGCTATTAGTACACTAGTAGAAAACAGGGCTATCGTCCAGGCCAGTTTAGCCCATTAGTCCCGGTTCAATCCAGAACCGGGACTAATGTGAGCATTTATCCCGGTTCGTGCGGCTAAGGCATTAGTCCCGGTTCACTGTGTTTTAGTCGGTTTGTGCCTCAAACCGGGACTAAAGGGTGCGATGCCCATTAGTCTCGGTTCATGCCTCAAACCGGGACTAAAGAGTAGACCTTTAGTCCCGGTTTGAGGCACGAACCGGGACTAATGGGGTTGAGACCTTTAGTCCCGGTTCGTGCCACGAACCGGTACTAAAGGTCCCATTTTCAAACTCTCCACCCCCCCTGGATCGCCTTTTCAATTTTAAAAAAAATAAAAGAAAATGATGGAAATGTCAAAAAAATAAAAGAAAATAAGTTTCCCATGTGATATGTGGTCTAGTTGTTGGGAAAATTTGCAAATGTGAATTTCGACTTTATTTGCAAAATCTCTCTGAAATTTGTAAATATGGGCATAACTTTTGCATACTAACTCGGATGAAAAAGTTTTTTATATGAAAAATCATCTACTCGAAAAGTTACATCCAAATTTAACTGGGGGAACCCCGTTAAACATTTTCAAAATCCTCAAAAACCTAACAGAAAAAAAGTTACAGGGCTTTTAATATCTAGAGTGGAAAAAATCGAAAAAATTTCAAACTATGGTCAAACAATGGTCAAACCATGGTCAAACTGATTATTCTAGAATATTAGTGTTACTAAATAATTTATTCAGTTATTTTGAATTTTTGTCAAATCTGGTCAACCTGTGGTCAAACTATGGTCAAAACATGGTCAAACCATGGTCAAACTAATTATTCTAGAATATTAGTGTTACTAAATAATTTGTTCAGTTATTTTGAATTTTGGTCAAATCTGGTCAAACTATGGTCAAACTGTGGTCAAACTATGGTCAAACCATGGTCAAACTAATTATTCAAAATAACTATTGTTTTCTAAATAATTATTGTTTTTGAAAACAATAGTTTGAAACTCAAATAGTGAAATGTGTGAATTCATGCTCAAGCAAAATTCCTGAGGGTTAATAGGATTGACATCTTACTATTGTCAGGAAAACAACAAGTGCAGACTTGGAAACGAGGGAGAATAGAACCCGTAAGTTAAGCGTGCTCAGGCTGGGGGAGTGGGAGGATGGGTGACCGTTCAGGAAGTTAGGTGATTTGGAATGATGAGGGTGATTAGAGAAGAGGATAAATTGAGCAGTGATGAGGGGTGCTGATTAGAGATTAGGGGTTAAAATAATTCAGAAATTTGAAAATAAAAAATTATTCAAAAAAAATATCATAAAATTTCCATTAGTCCCGGTTGGTGTCGCTCTTATTCCTATAGCTTATCCGAAAGGATCATGAAATGAACTGAAGGACCCTGAGAAGGATTAGAGCATCTCTAGCCGATCCCTAAAACCTTCTAGAGAGTAAAAAACCCGGTTTTATTCCTCTAATCGAGAACTAGCTGATCCCGTAAACCCTATAGTGGAGTATATATTTCATTCTGAGTCGAGCCGAGCGCCTAAACTTACTTGACCGCTCGGTCTCGGAGTAAAAGCACACCACGCGTCTTTGCCCCTCTCCCTTAATCCCTCGCCGCTATCATCTCGCAGCCCCCCCCCCTCCACACACACACAGACAGCTCCTGCACCCCAACCCTTACTGCCATGGCCGGATCCCGTGGACGCCCCGCCTCGCCGCCCATCCGCAGCGCCGATCCGCGCAACCGCTAGCACAACACCAACCCACCTGCCTCATGTCGTCACCGCGGCGCTTCCTCGAGGTCTGGACGTGGTTCTTAATGGCGTCCAGGTCTGGACGCGGTTGTTTATGGTGTCCTTCCTATTTTTAGAATTTTCACGTCTTCTTTACTAGTTTTGGAATTACCAAATTATTAATTATTAATTATTAAAAAAAGGTATACATTTGCACATTTCTGCAGTTTACCAGTCGAAGTAAAGAAGACATGAATAATTTAGAACCATTTTTTCCTTTAAGAACAGAGCACGAGCTTGATTTAATATGTATTTCAAACTAATATTTTTGGAATAATAAAAATGGAGCACCAGCTACAATTAATATGTATTTCAAACTAAGATTTTTGGAAGAACAAAATAACTTTTTGAAGCCTTTTTATTTTGAAAGCTTAGCACGAAATTGATTTTATATATATTGCAAAATAATATTTCCTAGATTGTCTGAAGTAAAAAAAATCCTAGACATGCAATCTGCTTTTGCATATTTCTTCAGTTCACTAGTGGGAGTAAAGAAGACCCAAAAATGAATTGTTTTTTATGTTTTAAAAATGGAGCACCAACTAGATTTAGTACTTATTTCAAACTGATATTTTGGAAGAATAAAAACACAATGAATGATGCAACATAACATGGACCAAGTTAAAAACCATAATCTCTATATAAACTGCACTCTAATTAAGTAATTACATTGGGTTTATTGTGAAAAAATTGGAAATCAGTATAAATTTATGAATGCTACTGGGATTACTATGCACAACACTACTTGTCATATTAATGGATGTGTTTTTGTAGGCACCCAATCTGTAGTATTTGATGTATTCGCGTTTTTATTGTTCAACCTTCTGAAATCTTTTAGTGTGAACCCACCATAGATAAGTACGTTATGGTTTGCAGGGTGGTTTCTATTCCTAAATACGGGTAATCTATAATCTCTTTAATATGTAGAGCATCTATTAAATGAGAAGGGCAAAAAATCAACCAAGTATGATTATTTGTGATCCATGCAAAAGTACTAGAGATAATGAAGTTTTGTTGTCATTCTTTTCATAACAGTATATGGTAATATATAATTTTGATGGTTTCTTAACCACTTAATTTCCTATATAAATGGAAATTTCCACCTAATTTGAAAGACCTAAAATGCAAAGCGGTTTTAAACAAGGGTTGAGCTCATGTTAATTGCTATCAGAAATTTCAGGGCTTAATGTCAAGAGAGCTCTAGTTTAATGTTCATGTTCAATAATAAAATGATTTAGGGTTAAACATTGATCTTCTTCTAAAATTAGCCGAGTATATAGGATACTCAACTTTTAGTGTTATTTTGGTAGTGATTGTTGTGAGAGTATAAGTATATATTAGAAGACAAAAGCACCAGCTTGTGTTATTACGACAGCCATGGTCTGCTACTATCGGCTTTGCTCAGCTTCAGCTTGCTCTCTACTGGAAGTGGTTGGACCACTTCCACGAGGCTTGGGGTAGCTGGATGGTCTTAGGGATCTAGGAGAAATCCTTGGTTCAACTGGGATGGAAGGATACCGCGACGATGCTCTTGGAGCTGCCGCCGAAGGGTTCCTTCTCTCCACTAGATCGTGGTTTGTTGGTTCGATAGTTGTCGTGGTGGTTGTTGGCGTGGCCAAGCCTTTCCCGAGGTCTAGTGGGGTTGCTGTGGGTGGATCTGGGAGAAACCTTCATTCTTCAGTATTAAAGGATCTAGTTCTAGCTCTAATTAGAACAACTAGGACCAAATAGAACTAGAGAACTAGAGGAGGCTCCAAAACTTGTGTGTAGAAAAATGGTACAACTTCTAGTATATATAGGTTGGAAGGGAGAGGGAGGGGCGCCACAAGGGGGAGGATTCATGGTAAAAAACAAGGGGCGGATTCCTCCCACCCCCTTGTGTCGGCCCTAGGTGGAGGAGGAATCCTCCCCCCTACTCCAATTCAGCCTCCCAAAAGGGGCTAAGGGGGGTGGCTCCCCTATTGGGCCCTTATGGCCCAATTCTCCTTCCACCACATGGTCTTTTAAGACCCGTTGATATTAAATTAAATGTAAAAGTCTCTTAACCATTATTAAAGCCATTTATTGTTAATTTAACATCTCTCGAAACATTTTCCACCTATATGTTATTTATTGAAATTACCCGGTATGCTCGATAAACTCCGAAACCCTTCTGGTGACCCTAGAACGCTTTCGGTTCCTCTCGGAACTATTCCAAATATTAATGAAAATATTTCACAAATATATTCTTATAATTCTTGTCCTAATAAAAATCAGCAGATATTGATTACCTTAATCTTGCAACCCTGTAGGTGTGGTAAAATATAGACATGAACAAAATCACTTTTGTTCAATGGCCGATAGCGGAATCGTGGACGTCCATATCGATCCCAATGATTACACGAATGACATTCGAGTGAACCTTTGGTTACCATGTGTTATTACCGTTGCTTCGCGATAGTTTACAAAACCTGAGGTAATATGTATCGGTATAATTTTGAGTCATACAAATGCTCACTATACCGGTCTCCTCGTTACCTGTTTTGTTCGTCTTTCTCGTTGACATGTTTTGGCAACCCCATGACATAGTCACCTGTGTCTGGCCAGACGATGATGGATGTCGTCACGCCAAGAGGGCCCTAAGAATATCTTTCCATCATCGGAGGAGCAAATCCCGCCCTCGAGCTATCTAGTCCCTTGTCAAACTTTCCGATGAACCTATAAGTTGCCGTTATGATCACCGTGTTAGAGATGATGTTTGAGCAACCCCAAAGTCCACCATACAGTAAGAAGTCACTACAATACTCTAATGATCTAAGGAACTAAATCACACGTTAAAATTCTATGTTATAACAATCGACTTGTGATGATTGCATCTCAAAGTATAACAAACAAATTTGGGCTGATTCAATATGATCTTTCTTCCAACGTCATATTCTCGAAGTTGTAATAGGACTATAATTTCATTTAATGATATTCCGAAGATCCGGAAAACATGGTCACTAACAACACTTGAGATAGTCTTAGAGGGGAGAGTAGGAATCTTATATTACTGTATTAATCCACACGTGCATATGAGTTTTCCACTGAATCACATATTTCAGGATCATAACAGTTATAGCGTAGAATATAAACTCTTAATTATAAACATCGAAATATAATAATACAATATTATTTCTACTAGGGCATTTCCAAAGACGGCGGCGGTGCCCTTGGGTGTCGCTATCGGAGGCGTCTTCGCAGAGCTCGCCCACACATCTTCAGGGTGGCGGTCGTGTTGCTGGTGGAGTTTGAGTTCGCCGATGTCGGCATGGTTGTGCGGGTTTCGCACGATTACCCCTTAATCAATGGATGGGTTGTTTTGCACGGTTTTCCCTTAATCATCGTGCGGTGTGTGGTCTTTGGCCTAGTTTCCCCTATAAGAGCATCTACCACCACAAGTACCAAATTTTGGTCCCCAAACGCCCACGGACGTGTCCGGGCGCGTCCGCGGACACTGTTCGGATAAGGCACGTCCGCGGACACTGTTCGGATAAGGCACGTCCGTGGACACTGAACGGATTGCACACAAAATAGCTCCTCCACAGCAGGATGCATATAAACCAAATACTGAAATCCATATTAGCTCATGCAACATCATACGTAGCTACCACATGTCATCGAACTACCAAAATTTGACATGTCTACAAACTATGAAACAAATGATGACCAGAAAAGTTCATCCACGACCGGCCTAGCCCTTGCCCTTCCCGTCGACCTTGTCGTACTAGCGGCCGAAGACACAGAACGGATCGAGGCGGATCTGCTCACTGCAGGAGTTGTCCGATGCGCCGACGTCCTCGTCTTTCTCCTCCTTGGGGAGGGGGAGAGGGGGGGGGGTGCAGTCCGGTCATGGCTCGGACCGCCTGGCTTTTTTCTTTTGCCATCGCCTTCACTGTCCTCCTCCACGGCTTATCGGCTATGCAGGCACAGAGGGATTCATTTGACGCTGCATCACGGGCTGCCAAAGCCTCCTCCGCGTCGCGAGCTGTTGTGGTCGCCTGTGCCGCAAGGGTTGCGGCAACCGCCTCTGCTTGAAGCCACGCCCAAAGCTTTGTGGGGCGGGCATAGCGCGTCTCCTTTTAGGTTTCGCGTCGGGTCATGGAGGCTCAAATGGCCTACATTTCAGAGCAAGACGCCACGGGGACGAGGTGCCACCTAAAATGTTCCGGTGGCATTGCATCATGTGGCCGTGGTTACCGTCGTCGGTGACACGCGATGAGATCCTCTAGCCCATTGTGACGCCCCCGATTCAATCATGCACTAATCATGCACACAAACGTGTACGATCAAGATCGGGGGCTCACGGGAAGATATCACAACACAACTCTAAAAACATAAATAAGTCATACAAGCATCATAATACAAGCCAGGGGCCTCGAGGGCTCGAATACAAGTGCTCGATTATAGACGAGTCAGCGGAAGCAACAATATCTGAGTACAGACATAAGTTAAACAAGTTTTCCTTAAGAAGGCTAGCACAAATTGGGACATAGATCGAAAGAGGCGCAGGCCTCCTGCCTGGGATCCTCCTAAACTACTCCTAGCTGTCGTCAGCGGCCTGCACGTAGTAGTAGGCACCTCCGGTGTAGTAGGAGTTGTCGTCGAGGGTGGTGTCTGGCTCCTGGGCTCCAACATCTGGTTGCGACAACTAGGTAGAATGGACAGGAGGAAAAGAGGGAGAAAAGCAATCGTGAGTACTCATCCAAAGTACTCGCAAGCAAGGATCTACACTACATATGCATAGGTATATGTGTAAAGGGGCCATATCGGTGGACTGAACTGCAGAATGCCAGAATAAGAGGGGGATAGCTAATCCTGTCGAAGACTACGCTTCTGGCAGCCTCCATCTTGCAGCATGTAGAAGAGAGTAGATGGTAAGTTCACCATGTATCATCGCATAGCATAATCCTACCCGGCAATCCTCTCCTCGTCGACCTGTGAGAGAGCGATCACCGGGTTGTATGTGGCACTTCGAAGGGTGTGTTTTATTAAGTATCCGGTTCTAGTTGTCATAAGGTCAAGGTACAACTTCGGATCGTCCTTTTACCGAGGGACACGGCTATTCGAATAGATAAACTTCCCTGCAGGGGTGCACCACATAACCCAACACGATCGATCTCATTTGGCCGGACACACTTTGCTGGGTCATTCCCGGCCTCGGAAGATCAACACGTCGCAGCCCCACCTAGGCACAACAGAGAGGTCAGCACGCCGGACTAAATCCTATGCGCGCAGGGGTCTGGGCCCATCGCCCATTGCACACCTGCACGCTATGTGACGCGGCCGGAGAGCAGACTTAGCAACCTCCATTTCAAAGGAAGTTGCGTTACGCGGTCCAACCCGGCGCGCGCCGCTCAGTCGCTGACATCACGAAGGCTTCGGCTGATACCACGGCGTCGAGTGCCCATAACTGTTCCCGTGTAGTTGGTTAGTGCGTATAGGCCAGTGGCCAGACTCAGATCAAATACCAAGATCTCGTTAAGCGTGTTAATTGATGTAGCCACTGACGCCGACCAGGGCCAGGCCCACCTCTCTCCTAGGCGGTCTCAACCTTCCATGTCGCTCCACCACAAAGTAACAGTTCGGGACCGTCGGGAACCCAGGGCCACCTCTATCGGGATGGAGCCACCTGCCCCTTTAGCCCCCATCTCCGAACAATATCATAAGTAATGCAACAATATAAAGTATATAGCATATGCCTGTGATCACCTCCCGAAGTGATCACGGCCCAGAAGTATAGCATGGCAGACGGACAAGAGTGTAGGGCCACTGATGGAATACTAGCATACTGTACTAAGCATTTAGGATTGCAGGTAAGGGTAACAACCGTAGCAACAATGACAGGCTATGCAGCAGAATATGATTAACGAAACCAGTAACATGCTACACTACTCTAATGCAAGCAGTAGAGAGAAGGAATAGGCGATATCTGGAGATCAAGGGGGGGGGGGGGCTTTCCTGGTTGCTCTGGCAAGTAGGGGTCGTCAACAACGTAGTCGGTCGGGGCACCAGCAGCGGCGTCGGTCTCGTAGTCTACCCCCGAGAAGAGGGGGAAGAAACAATGAATACAATGCAAACATATGCATGACAAAGCAAACAACAGTGTTAGGTGTGCCCTAACACGGTATACCCGGTGTTTCGCGTTTTCGGACAGATAAACCGAAGGGGGAAAATTGCGTGTTCGATATACTAGGGTTGTGTGGCGGTCTAACAGGCTGCGTATCCGGATTCGTCTCGTCGTTCTGAGCAACTTTCATGTACAAAGTTTTTACATCCGAGCTACGGTTTATTTTATATTAATTTTAAAAGATTTAATCATTTTTAGAATTTATTCAATTATTTTAATTCAACATTATCCAAAATAGTGTATGCTGACGTCATCATGACGTCAGCAGTCAACAGAGGTGTTGACTGGTCAAACTGACGTGAGGGTCCCGCCTGTCATACTCTGTTTAGGTTAATTAGGATTTAGCTAAACTAATTACTGTTTAATTAAACTAACTAGTTAATTAGATTAATTAAACATGATTAATTAACTTAATTAATTCACTAATAAACTAATTATTAATTTTATTAATTCATTTTTATTTTTACTAAATATTATTTATTTTTTTTATTTACAAAAACATTCTGGGGCTGGGCGAACGGGTTACGGGGCGAGCGGCACCAGGCGCCCGACAGGGCAGCCCCGGGCACGCGGGAGTTGGCTGCCGGGCACGGCGCAGTGAGGCCACCGCTGCTGGGCGGGCAAGGGCAGGAGTAGCCCGAGCGCCGGAGGTGGCCGCTGGCGTATGCCTGGCCGGGCGCAGGGGGTGCAGAGCGGGCGAGGTCGACGCCGCGGTGGGGCGAATGCTAAGCGATGAGGGAAGGCGCCCGTGAGCAGCAGCGGCGGTCTTGGCGTGTGGAAGGAGGCCGCGGCGGCGAGGACGACGCCGAGCGAGGGCAGCCGCTGGAAGGCCGGAGCGGTGCTGTGGACACCGAGGAAGGAGGCCGGGCATGGCGAAAGGGGGCCCGAGGCCACGCGGCCTCGCCGGCAGCGACAAGGCGCGAGGCGCAATGAGGCGGGGCTCGGGCACACGCGTGTTGACATGCGCTGAGCGTCGCGCGTCTGGCGACAGCTAGGCGTAGCGCGGGCGGGAGTGGGTGGACGCAGTGCGCGGTCGAGAGCTGCAGGGGGCGACGGCATGGCCGGCGCGGTGGTGCGTGTGCGCGCGGCCGGCACCGAGCAGAAGCAGGGAAGGGGGGAGGGCGAGGCCTCGTCGAGGGAGCGTAGGGGGTACGGGCAGCGTGGGTCGAGGTGGTCGATGGGGACGACGCCGTCGGAGGAGGCAGACCGGCGAGGAGGCGTGGTCGAGGCGGCGTGAGGAGGAGATGAGGAGGTGGCGGATCCGGCGACGAAGCTCGGCGACAGGCCGCGGAATCCACGAGCGGCAACGGCGATGTCAACGGTTTTTTGTAGTTATTCTTTCGTGTTACATTTCTAGTTTCCTTTTATTTTAGTTTTGCAAAACTTATCACTAGCACCTAACTTAGTATTTGTAAATATACTACTGCCACATTAATCCTTAACCCAAAATAATTTGATATTTTATAAAATTCAATAGTCATTTATTTAATTGTTTTAACTATTGTTTAATTACTTTAGAGCCTTTATACTCTTTATCACAGTTTGGTTTCTCCACCACAATTACCTATGATTTATCCGACACATTTAGAACATTTTAGTTTTATTTTTGGAAAACTTTTATTGTTTGCCTTAATTTCAAATTTGAATTTTGAATCGGTTTCGATCCAACGCGAGATTTGCAACAGTAATCGAGGTGACATGGCATCATTAGCAGATGTTTACTGTAGCTTGATTATCCAGGCGTCACACCCATGATCCGGCAGCTCTGGATCCGAACACGAGTTGGGCGGGGGGATTCCCGCGTGAGGGTGCACTCCTCCCTGGAGCGTTGGAGAGTAGTGCAGACGATGGCCATCTGCTCCTCGAGGCTGCAAGGGGTGGGCTCCTAGTCCTCGGATCCGAAAATGTCAGTGTCAGATCCGTGCACCGCCATGGATGATAATGCTGGGGCTAACAAGAGAGGAGCTTGGTAGTGCGGGAGGGGAGTGGAGTGGAGTGGAATGTGGCTAGGGTTTCGGCGGAGGTGTCGATAGGGTCCTTTTATGCCGGGTCAGGTGGGCCAGCATGGGCCGCATCCGACGTAGCGGGCGTGCTCAGGTGCGTCTGGGCGTCTCCATATTCGCCCCAGATTTGGACTGGATATGGGCGTGTGTCCGCCAGTCCGTGCGTTTGGGCCGGCTATGAGAAGGTCAGTTGGGTAGCGTTTTTGCGTCCGAACACTGATCGGGCAGCCCGTCCGGACGTTTGGGGTGGATTTGGGGTTCAGGTTATAGATGCTTTAAACCAAGCCACTCTGTTTTTGGTGTTTCTATCTTAATGAAATTGGCATTGCTCCTGGCTTGCACGTAAAAATACACATAATCACTTGCACCAAATGGAAAAACCACAAACTCCATGTGTATATTTTACAATGACAATATAATTACATTGAGCCACTTGACCAAAGGTTTTTTCATCAATAGTAATAACAGCAAAACCCAAGGTAATTAGTCTTGGTGGGCCTCCAAGTCACCAAATTGAGCACACTGTCATCTCAAAAGGAAATGATCTATGTGCGTCATGCCCTTCCATTAGGCACTCATCTAACCTGCTACTAGAAAATGTGGATTAATGTCTTCATCGAAGAAGAAGAAGAAAAAGTGAAAAGAGAACCTAAAGTAGTAAGTACACACAGTTATTAATGTACTGTCCGGCAAAACCCCGGCAATAGAGGGAGAGGAGCTAGTAGCCGACGCAGTCCACCGCCATGGCGCTGGCATCCAAAAACTGGTGGAACGTGTACCCAGCGGCTGCGGTGTCATGGCCGCACTCGCCATGATCGACGTCGCTGCCACCCACATCGTCACACGGCGGGTGGTTCAGGTCAAGCCACAGCCCGGGCTTGATGCCTCCTCCGCTGCCAACAACCACAACGGCGTTGTTACTGTCGTCAAGGTTGTCGGTCGTCTTCGCCGGAGGACCCGCCGTGACGCCATCGCCTCCTGCAACCATGGCACGGTGACGCCTCATGTGGCCACCGAGCGCCTGGCCGACGGCAAACTCGAGGCCACAGATGGAGCAACCGTGCATCTTGGGCTTGAAGTCGCCGTCGCCGTCCAGTCTCGGCTTCTTGTGGCTGGCCCGGTGCCCGCCCAGCGCCTGGAACGACGGGAACACGCGGTCGCATGTCTTGCAGACGAACGCGCGCTCCGGGGCGCGGTCACCGCGTGCAGCCACCGGCATCGCCTGATCCCGCGACACCAGCAGCAGCATGCGCGCCATATCCCTCTCCTCGAACGCAAATCTCTTCATCATTGCTCACTAACCACTGAAGAAGAAGCTTAATCAGATGGACAATTTTTTTTTAGAAAAGGAATCAGATGGACAAATGGAAGAAGAAGAAGAAGAAGAAGAAGCAGCTGAGATTGGCTATGGACAGATTGATGAAGAAGAGCGCATCAAACTGCATCTGTATTTATAGACAAGGAAGTAAGCCATAACTAAAGTAATCAGCCAGTGGCAAGGCAGCAGTGACTCTAACCATCTCTGCATGAGTTTCTGATTAAACAAACAGCGCAAGCTACCCCTACAACAAGACCAAGAAGCAGCTGCCGCTTCCTGTAGCTAGCTGCACGTAACGCGGCGCCATGGAACCATGATGCATCTCTTCTTTTCTCAGCAGATCGTGCATGATGATGATGGAAGCGTCCAATTAGATTCTGGATCAACTGTTCCTCTTCTAGAAACATGTCTTACGAAACTGAGAAAAACATATTAATTCAGTATCCAATACGAATTTGGATAGACAACAGTTGCAGATTCTTGCCGCGAGATTCTACGAAGTGTGGTACCTACAACAAGATAAAAACTTCATTTCATAAAATGGAAGATGATAGTTTGTGTCAGTGAGGATTCCCATTTTCCCTGGAACTACCTAGGCATGTAGTACTTGAAATCCTAAATTGTGTACACTTGCATGGGTTTAGCTGTGAGTCATGCGTGACTAGACCAACATCACAATCTGGAAAGGCAATTATGCTTGATAAATGTTGAGCTCATTCATGAGACGCCTCATGGCCGTCCCAAGTGCCGCATGAAACAGTATCTTGAATCTGATACGTAGCTTGTGCACTCACTCAGTCACCAACAAATGCTGGCTGGCAGTATCAAGAAAAGGCCTCTTCCAGTTTGTGGCTTCATCCAGCCGAAAAGCCACCTTAACTAAAACTACTGTTAAACAACCACCGGAGTATAAGTGTAATACCTAAGCCGGATATATATTATATGGCCCATACCAAGCAGCACATCTTAACCTAATTTTATGCGCTTTCGAGAAGTTGTCTGAGCTCAAAATTAACTTCTTTCTCTAAACACGCTTTCGCCCCGCTTTATATATAAAGCAACAACCCGTTTCAAATTAACTTCTACAAGAGCGTTTCCCGTGAAATAAATTCTGCATGAGTTTTTTTTTCCTGGTGAAGACTCTTTCACTGCAAATTCAGAACTTGTCCCTTCAAGTATCTGAGTTTTCCTATCCACTTCAAGAAACTCGGGAATGCTGACGAAATAGAGACTGGATCGCTTTGAGAAGCACCTAGGTGTAAGTAGTTCCTAAGAAAAGCACCTCTCAGTTCGAGACGCTTGGTGTTAATAATCCCCGTGCTCATCAGCCTTCCTACGTATTGTACATTGTATATCTTTTTCTGAAATGCCAAGTGGGGTTCATAAAAGGCTCGATTACTATCCATCCAGGTTTTAATGGCAAAATGACATGCATAAAAAATATACTCTCTTTATTTCAAAATATAAGGTGTATTTTTTTCGTATTACATCTTGTCAAACATACTCCTTATACTGGGAAAGGTGAAGACTATATAAACTCGCAGATTGGAGTATATTATGTAGGCACCCATATCATGTTGGCTTGAGGATATTCTATGTGAAGAGTATAAGACTGCTTTACGAGTGATTTCTAGGCTCCTCAATACTCAGTATAAAGTACCTAAAAATAAAACTCGATCATGAGTTCACGACTCAATGGCAAGCCAGGGGACTCCCACTTCTGGGTGGGCTTATGAAAGTGAAATCCACAGTGAACCCAAATTAATTTGGTTTTGGATTGACTTGGTTGGGATATACACTCCGCTTTATAGACAATATTCACGCCTTTTCAGCCTGGCGAGAAAAAAATATACGAAACTACGGCACACGCCATAAGCACTGCTCCTTGAGTAGTTCCATCAAACCTTGCTCTATTTTTACAATCTGGTCACAAGATTGCTCTAGTGCATTTAACCGTGAACAACACCAATGTAATCTTCGTCAAAACGCAGCTTTCTACATGCAAAATTACTCTGCCATGCCTAGAAAGTTTCCAAAGTTCTAGTTCCCATGAACAAGGTAGTTTTTTTTAAGGTGCAGGTAGAGCTTTAGCAACCATCTTTGCATGGCATCCACGTCACTTAGTCTGTTATACAGTCCATGCAGCATGCAGCATGCAGCTTTGCATTGGTTTGGTAATTGGTAGCATGTGCGATGTGTGAGCCTCTGGACCCAAAACCAAAACTTGCAGCTGAGTTGAGCCTGATCTGGCTGCCTTCGACGTTAGCAGCCAGCAGTTTATTAATCACCTGGAACATGCTTAAACAGCTTCAGTTTTCTGCATAGACGTATGTACACCACCATTATTAATCATATGTGTAAAGCTTCAAGGAGTTGCAATGCAAATTTGCTTCTTGATTAACACTTGTTTAACCTTGAGCAAGACGGTATACTTATTTGCATGCACACATGAGAATCACTACTATGGACTAAACTAAACTAGCTAGGGAAATTCAGGCCTCGAGATTCCATCGCTTTAGTATAGTAAGTAACAGTTCTACGCGCTTCTCCTTGATGGCGGAATCACCAAGGCATCAATTCTTGTGTTAGAAATATTAATTAGGGATGCTTTGCATTCGTCAACATTTGTGTGCTCATGACAACCTCATCAACCATTACATGATTAAGGGGAATACCAGCTTTCTTTACTAGTACATGCAACTACCTAGCGGCAGGAGAATGGTAGGATAACTACTACACTTGTAAGTTGTAAGGCACCCGGTATCGAATTATTTTTACGAATCTGTCGAAACCCGCTTTATGGAATATCAACTCTTCATACCCCACAACATGTCCATTCCTGGCTAACATGGAGACAAAATGTGGGTTATCTGCAAGAAATAGAACAAAGTCAGAAAGTATTTTTTGAGAGACCATGTATATGAAATCAAACAAAAATTTAAAAGGTTAAAACCCTAATCCCGTGATACCACGACATGTTTAAAAATGCTCTACTAATATCCATGAAAAAAAACTAGCAAATCATTTATTTCTTTAAACAGATGGTGTCTTCACTGAATATCGTCTCCATATATAAAGTGGTGTAAAGAGATGGCCTAAGGTCAAATATATATCCTCCCATGATATGTACTAACCCTACATAACTAATAATGATAATTAATTCATGAATCTTTAGCAAAATTATCTAACCATTAACATGTTTTGAACTATGTATTAACTCTCATTGACATTATTCAACATAGTTTTATTCTTGAGACAAGCCATGCATAAGCCATGCGTCATTGTGGAACTATACGTAGAATGCAAATTGTAGGCATATGTCCTGGAATATCTAGATGTATAATTGTGTGAAGAATCGGCTTGTAATAACAGTTGGCAAGTTAAGATATCCTTGCTACTATAACAAGCATTTAATATATAATAATAGCTAATGGGCGCTACATCAAAATAATTTGTTGTTAAAAGAAGGAGAAGAACACCGATTCAATGTTCTCATCACCAAAAACAGTTTAATATACATATTCTTTAACTAATATAATACCAGCTAGCTATCCTTGATAGTGTACTAATTAAATTTCCACTTTGATATGCATTGCAAAGTTCAATAAGTTTATCCTAAAATTCGAACTATGGTGCTAGGTCCAACTTGAAGCTAAAAACTACGAAACAATACAGATTAGCCTAAACTTTCTAAAATTGTTCTGTTCCAACCTAACTTTCCTCGGGTAGTATTTTGGCATTTCGAGGTATTCATTTTTTTAAACAACCCATAAATTAAAGAATGTCATGAGATCTAGGAATTGCGAGTAGAAGTTTATCTAAAGAATATGACCATTTGTGTCATGTGCAGAAACGATGGGACCCATAGATTCCTCTTTTTTATGTAGATATGAATTTTAATATTTTTTGGATGATTTTTTGCATGCTCCCAATTCCTAGATTTGCCCTATCTCATGTTTTTAATTCATTTTCTCGGAAATCCCAACGTGTAACTTCTTTAAAAAAATATTGCTAAAAATCCATTTATATTTAGGACATGCAGAATTAAGCTAAATATGGAAACCTAAAAAACCGAACAACGAACATGATTATTTGTTTTCCATGGGAACACACAAGATAATAAACTTTTCCTGGGTTTTTTAGATGACACAATATTCATAGTTTGAATGAATTTTTGCAGTTATCATGTCATAGCATTTCTTTAACATATGGAACTTATCATCCTTTTTAGAAGGCCGCAAATACAAGCAACTCTTCAAAATCGTGTCTGAGTTCATGTTAAATTGTTTTAGTATCACATGGTTTATTGTAGATATTGTTATAGTTCATGGATATGGACCACACGATAGTTTATGGTTCAGACTGGACAATATTTTTTGTCAATCACGAACACCGTACTAAAAGAGGCATCTGATAAACCACAATGTTTGTATATACTTTACTCTAATTATATAATTACACTGAGCCACTTGACCAAAGAATTTGTTTTTTAATACCCAAAAAACATGCGGTAAGTAGGTCTAGTGAGCCTCCAAAGCACCAAATTAATTAAGTACAAATTTAGTCACCCCAAAGAAATTATTTATGTACCATGGCATGCCCTCCAGTCGGTACCCATCTACTACCCTCTCATGTCCTCTTAATTTCTTTTCATGAAATTCCTAACGTGCACAGTCTTTCCAATCTATTTCCAAAGAAATTAAGGGCATTGATAATTAATAGTAAAAGTCAAACCAGGGGGGGGGGGGGCAAACAATGATATGATCGTTTGTGTCCCATGCAAATACATGTGGTAAATGAACTTCCCTTAATTATTTCCTTCACGTGACATAAATAGTCATATTTTTGGATTGATTCATGTAGCTTATCATACCATAGTATTTGCTAAATATGTGAATTCGCTTACCCTTTTCTGGAAGGCCAAAAATGCAAGCCACTCTTCATAACCATATTTTAGTTCATTTTAAACAGCTTTAGAATTTTCAGGGTTTTACTATGGATAGTTTCAGTGCTCATGGTTCAGTTTGAAGTTTTGGAACACATGCCAATTTATGTTTCAAAGTGGACATTTACAAAAAAAAACAAATTAGTGGTAATACTGAGCACATACTAAGAGACTCAAGACAACATTGAGCTACTTGACCAAAGATTTTTTGTCGTCAATAATAACAGGAAAACCTGAGGTAAATAGCTTTGGTGAGACTCCAAAACCACCAAACTAAGCACCCATCTAGTGCTACAAAATATGGACTTATCCTCCATGAATAAAGATTAAATTACTACCAAAGTATACAAAATTAACATGAAAAATCAAATAATAAAAGAAATCCTAAAAGTGGAAAGGAATTTAGGGCATAGAGAATTAATTCTAAAAAGGAAAACATGAAAAAGCAACCAACCAATATGATCATTTGTGTTCCATGTAAACACACAACTAAACACAATAGATAATTGAATTTTTTTAATTACTTCACATTACATAAATAGTCATATTTCTGGACAAATTTGCGCAGACTGTCAAGTCATAGTGTTTCCTAAATATATTTGATCTTTCGCCTTTTTTGAAATGCCTCAAATGGAAAGCCACTCTTCAATACTAGATCTGAGTTCATGTTAAATGGTTTTAGAATTTTCTGGGTTTAATGTGGTTGACAGTTGCATAGTTCACGGTTCAATTCGGACCGCACAATAATTTATGGTTCAAAGTAGACAATTTAAAAATATCATTCTGTAGGTAACAATGAACACCTACTAAAAGAGGGAAGATGACATGGGGCACCAATTGATAAGTCACAAGCTCTATATATACTTTACTACAGTTGGATAATTACATCTTGAGCCACTTGACCAAAGGTTTCTTTCTCAATAATAACCGGACAAATAATAACCAGAAAAGCTGAGGGAAATAGCTCTGGTGAGCCTCCAAAGCCACCAAATTAGGCACAAAATTAATCATCTCAAAGAAATGATTTATGTGCCATGGGATGCCTTTCACTGGGCACTCATCTACTGCTACAAAGTATGGATTTATCCATGCATGAAAAAGGAAAAGAAAAGGGGTAAAAAAAAAAAAGAGAAGTTACTGCCAAAGTACACACGAGAAAATATTGTACTATCCGGCAAAAACCCGGCAACGGAGTGGGAGATATGGTGTAGCTAGACGCAGCCAACCGCCATGGTGCCAGTATCCAGGAACTGGTGGAAAGTGTACCCGGCGGCAGCTGCGTCGTGGCCGCACTCGTCGTCGCTCTCACTGCCGGCGCTGTACTCGTCGCAAGGTGGATGGTTCAAGTCGAGCCACATCCCGCGCTTCATGCCGACAACGGCGTCGTCGCCGCTTTCGCCGTGCTTCTTGATCACTGCTGTCGGTGGCGTCATGGCCATGACGCCGCCGCCTCCCCCTGCGGCCATGGCACGGTGACGCCGCATGTGGCCACCGAGCGCCTGGCCGATGGCGAACTCCAGCCCGCAGACGGAGCATCCGTGCAGCTTGGGCTTGAGGTCGCCGCCGTCGTCCAGCCGCGGCTTCTTGTGGCTGGCCCGGTGCCCGCCCAGAGCCTGGAACGACGGGAACACACGGTCGCATGTCTTGCAGACGAACACCCGCTCCGGGGCGCGGTCACCATGCACCGCCACCGGCATCGGCATGGGCATCGCCTGCTCGCGCGACACGAGCAGAAGCATGCGCGCCATCTCCTTCTCCTCGAAAGCAAATCTTTTCGTCATTGCTCTGAAGTCTGAACCCAACTGCTTGATCTCTAAAACTCTGAAGATGAAGAAGCTGATGAGGAAGAAACGCATCAAGCCGCACTTGTATTTATAGGCCATTTGCACCATAAACAAATCACCCAGTAGTAGCTAGGCAGTAGTGACACTTAATCTAGTATATGTTTCTCCGGTTAAAGAAATGCACAACTTGGCCCTAGAGATAGATGAAGAGGGAAGCAACGACGGCGTCGAGTATCTCCTCGACGCCGCTGCTTAGATGCAACCATGCAAGTGGTTCGAGATCGAGCCGCTCTAGAACCACACGCGACGCGTCGCGAGCTCAGTGCATCCCTTGGACTAACAGAAAATACATGTAGCATGATGATGCACGTACCTGTGCACGGCCGCTTCAGTAGTTCAGTTCAGATCAACCAGATGGGCTTATTCAGGTTTGACCTGTGCACATGACTCATTAGGGCCTTTATATATTCTCAAGGTCAACAGTTTCCTCCTCTAGAGACCTGTCTGGTTTTGGAGAGGCTGAAAATTTTCAAGAGCGGTATCACTACAACTTAAACAAAACTGCGCCCCCCCCCCCCCCCCCCAGCCCCCGCGTCGCTCCCAGGGGTGACTCGGATGGCGAAACCCTAGCCGCCACCCAAGCCCCCTCCCTCCCCTCGCCGCCACCGGAGGATGCCGGCGGCGAAGCCCACGTCGGTGGACGGCGGCGGCGGGGCCCTTGTTCGCGTGCTCGCGCGCAAGTGTTGGGCGCGCTGGAGCGGCGGGAGCGTGCGGTGGCGCAGCGGACGGCGGTCTGCGCGCATGGGAGGTCGAGATGGCGCGGTGCGCGCGCGCGGTGGCACTGCCTGGCGACGGCTAGCCTCTGCAGTGAGTGGCAGAGCTGCAGGCGCCCAGATCTAGGCCGCGCGGGCCCGCCCTGGCCCGCGTCAACCACGCTCTGCCCCTGCCCACCCTTGTCCCTCCTTCCACACCCCTCCCGGCCGCCGCCAGTGGTCACCGCTGGGTTGGTAAGCACGCGCGCGACAACCCTGACGGTTGTTGCGATGCTGTGCCCCGGCGGATCTTGGTGGCGGAGGCTGCGGGCCGGCGCAGTAGCGGCGTGGTGCAGGTGACTGCTGTCGCCTGCTGGACACGCTCCCGGCGGTGGCTGGCCTGCTGGCGCTGCGCTGGCTGGTGCTTACTTCTGCGACTGTCGACGTTCCTAGGCTTCCCTCCTCCATGTGTGTCTGTCTTCTCCAGCGTTCTTTGCCATGTCCAGTCTGAATCTTCATCTGAGGTCCTTGCTCATGGGTCGGGGCGAAATCCCTGCGAGGAAATGGCCTGTGCTGTCAACGGCGACGCCCGAGGGGTGCCGTCACCTCCTTGGAGGCGTTGGCATGACCCTAACTGGACCTCCTCCTAGAGCACCGGGAGAAATCCTAGGTCCGGCCTCCCAGACCGGGCAGCGGTGGCGTCTCAACGTCGTTACCCTCTTGATGGCGCTGCTTTGGCTGCATGTGGAGTTTGATGCGATAGATGGTGGCTGGTGATGCATCGCTCTGGTGTCGAAGGCTGCACAGGGAGCAGGTCACAACGTATGCCGGCATCACCGCTCCCCCAACGAATGTTATGCCAGTTCCTGTCGGGTCCTGCCTTTCACCCGCCGACTCCTAGGCACATGGGTGTGTGGTACGTTGGTCTAGGCAGTCCTGGAGCTGCAATCGTCCCTGGTGGTGTCTAGCAATGGCGGTGATGCTGCCTTGTTGCTCTGAGTCTCGGCGCCTCGCTGGAGGTCTGGCTGGGCGAGGCCTAATGTTGTTGTGTGTTGTAGTTGAGGGCACCTCCTTACCTAGTTGTAGTCGCTTGGTGAGGACGGTCGCGCGCGCGCGCGCGCGTGTGTCCCTCTTTTCTGGAGGTTCTCGAGAAAAAAATTCAAGAGCAGAATCTTTGAAATGTGGTAGGAAGGATATCAAGTTATCAACAAGTGCACTGCATATCAGAAAGCAAAAAAAAAGGATCGGTTGAGAACTGAGATGATGAGATTATGACATGGTAATTTGTGTCTACACTTCTTTTTTTTGTGTGTGTGTAGATTATGACGGCATGGTACTTTGTGTCAACGAAGATCCCATTTTTCTTTTCTTGGGATAAATTGTGGCCCACTGAATCCTGCGGAGTTTACTTGTGTCAGTCCCATTAGTTTTGGTGATGACTAACTAGGCTGATTAGTAGGGAAACCTGGAATGACAATTAAATTAGTATCACAACGATGATAGATAAAGATCGCCTTCTTAATGATGATCTTATCGAATATCTCATGCCTGCTCCAAATGCCACATGAAACCAGATCTCTTCTTGTTTTCCTTAAAAAAATTGTGAGGGCATCTAATACCATTCACACTTACTTGCAACGCTGGTATAGTGTCACAGATGGCTCTTCCAGTCAAAAGTAGCCAGGCTAAGGTACCATCAAGTAGTGACATCTGAGACTGGACATTAAATAAATCCAACTCTTCATGTTAAAATTAGCGGTTATCGACGATGATTGGTTCTCGGGGTTGCTTGCATCCACACTGCACTAGCTGATTGGACTGAACTGATCAATAATTGCCGCTTGATGTCAGCAGGAAAGTAGCTTGGCTTAGTTGTGCATCCTCTACTTTCTAGTTTTATAATTTGCAACTTGAGTTAAATAGTGCCTTCTGTTGCTACTTCAGGACTTAGAGTTTGTGGCGTCTCGGTTTGTTCCACAGTGGGAGTGTTTGATGGGGATCAAATGGAATCTTGCCTCTTTTCACATTTAAGAGATAAGAAAGGTAATTTACTAAATGAAGATTCTATGCTATGGATCTCATCAGAACTCTTGGTTATGTGATGTCTAAACCTCTACCGACAGTAATTAGTACTTAAGGCTAAATTAAAGAGTCTTTGGGAAATCCATCATGTACTTGCTTCTCAGTACTTCAGATTCTTCATATTAGTAGTAGCACTGCTAGTAGTACACAGATGGCAACGCACATTTTTTCGAATCTGTTCGCCGCGTCATAATGTTGGATGCAATGCAAAAGAATTCGCAAAGGCCAGTTGGCAAGATAGTCCTTTGTACACCCTCAAGCAACATGATCCCTCGGTGTCAACGATACGCTCAAGCCAGTATTATAAAAGGAGCAATTATTCTCTGCTCACCAACTGTCCAGTTGATATAGAAGACTCAGATAACTTGCCGAGCACACATTTGCCCGAGAAACAGAAATGGCCAATTTGCTGTTTGCTATACAGGTAGAGCTATTATCTAGACCTTGCCGATGATTGGCGTTCCGAGGCTGCAGTTCTATTCATCTCGGCAACTTAAGCCCATTGGGTTAGTAATAATAATCACCCTGACAGCACATAACATGTTAACATAAGTTACTTCTGTGTCCCTCCCAAGTCTGAATCTGATCTTGAAGCTTGCGCTGCGTCTGCCGTTCCCCGCATAATTGAGCAAAGATACAACTTTGCTTCCCTCTCAGCATAAACAACAAGAACAGACCCGCTATTTGCCGCATAAAATGGTCAAAAGTAGAAGTTTGCTTCTTGGTTTGCCTCAAGATTCAGCAACATCTGAGATTCTCAAACTCCTGTATCATCATGTCAAACCTCTGCGGATTGTTTAACTGGCACACAGCTTTAGCGCCCAATGCTCTGAATTGCTTGTGTTGACTTGCTTGCTATGCTGGTTATATCTGATTTCTTGGTACCGCGGAATCAAAGCAAATGTTTGGTACCTTTGCGATAATTGTTTTCTCACTTGGTGAAGCATGCCGGACACAACATACATCAATAAAACATAAATTGGAGAAGCAATGTCAACCATCATTTGTGAATAAAAAAATACTAAAAAGGCCGGTAAGAGCGATCGAGGCGTCAAGCGGTTCCAGTTTTCTGCATCTACTTTTTTGAGTATGCGGTGTGCTGACCACCGAATGCATAAGAATCTTCCAGGGAAGGGGCACTACTTTAGATACTGCTGACTGATTCAAAACGTTAGCCAGTACACAATATGATATTAGGCGTGCGTCACCGCTTGAGATTGCGGTTTAGGGTCGCGAAGGGGCGGCATATTCCTTGATGATCCATGGGGGGGCAGAATTAGCACCACTAATGCAACCCCTTGCTACTTAAGAGCCAGCACCCTCCTAATTTTCTGAAGAATAAGATTTGAGGGATCAGGACAGCTATAGTTCTCATTGATTTTCTCCAAATCTTGAAATTTTGAACTGGACTGGCAAATCAGAAAAGAATGACCTGCTGTAGGCTGGGCAGTAGTGCGCTGTTCAGAACCCTAAGATACTGTTTTGTTGATTCAGTTAGCTTGCCACGTTCTATCCACTTCATTTCTGTGGTGCAGTTCTACTCTGCACCAAATAAAATAAAATAAAATAACAAGTGTGGGAGTTTTAAAGCAACTGTGAATTGTATAGTTGGGGCTAGTAGTGCTGTGATGCAGCTAGGCATCAGTGCAATTGTTTTATCCGTTGAAAGAGAAATATCTGATTAGCACAGCACAGAGGATAACAAGAAAATACCAGTTAATTATGAGCGGTAACCCTTTTGTTTGTACCGAATAGTTTCAGCAATCAAATTTAAACTCAAAATATGGGTTTCTGCTGTACTGTTCAGAATTCAGTTCCAAATATATTTTTTGTGGTGTGTTTGTGAACACAGTGCCTCTGATCTTTGTAGTGTTCGGAACTTCCAAAATAAATTCAAGTCATTCGAACTAGCTAATAGCTAAGATTAATAACTAATATCTGAGATTTTACATATTTCCTATACTATGCCTATTTCTATTTGTTACATCTTTTCCGTTATGTAAGCCTACTTAGCTCAGAGGTCTATTTTCTCACAATCACAAGAAATTTGTCCCCCGCCATATTTTCTTCCTTTCTGTTTATCCACTACCACAGCTGAACCTAAACATACATCTATCATGGTATAAATTTTTGAAACATAACATAGCATGAAAAACGGAACGAATCCAGTGCTAACAAGGAAAAATAGGACAAAATCACTGCATGATTGGGATTAGCTAGTATTCACACAAGATTTGCCTCTTTTTTTTTTCTCGAGCTATGTTTTAAATTGAGATTTGAAATCTTGTAATGTTTGCAGAAATATGTATTTTCTACATCCATGATTTTTTTCGGAATTTTTGAACACATGTAAATAGTGCACCACAAGCCCAGACGCACCCGATATGTTCTTGGCACCCCAAATAGCTCTCCAGGAAAGGATCATGATCCTTCTTTTTTCTTTATGGCGGCTTAGGATCCATCTCACCTCATTACAGCAAAGTGGAATTACGTGCAATGTTTACGAGGCGTCGACAACCCCACGGGTTAACCGAAACCGTCTACCCAAGTAATAATCCAGGGCAAAAACTATTCTTTTGCCCCGCCAATGGATTAAGAAGGCAATCGAAATTTGACAAACAACACAAATCATTGTCATGAACAAGCTGTTGCTGTCATGAGTGACAAACTGAAACTTGCTTTTTGAGAAAGAGTTCAGTCACTGTCAGAGAAAAGAACAGCAGTAGGTTGCTGCGTTCAGGGCTGGAACTCACACAGTTAGAGCCTCCCTCCCTGCCTGGGAGAGGGAGAGAGAGAGCACTTTGCTTCTGCCTGGTTTTTCTAGGGCTCTTGTCGCCCTCGCCACGTAGGTCTCCGCCGGTGTGATGCAGACGGCACTGCATCAAGTTGGAGTATCATGTATAGTTAGTGCAATGCACCTACATATACATATATGTCATCACACACACACAAATCAAGTGGACAGTAGTGATTGATTCAGTCAGCATCCAGTAGTAGCAATCACATTTATGTTGACATCCTATTGCTTTGTAAGATCTCACATTCTTATATTTCTGTTTGGTTCTCCATTTGAGTTAATGAAGCAATTCACACGTCAGCATCCAGATTGAGTAACAATCGAATATAACTGCTTCATAACACAGGCAAAATTTTCCACAAAAGATGAAGCACTCATAATTTGACAAGGGTAAATGGAAGATACAAAATGTGTCTACTGCATACAAGATTTCCCTATAAAAATTGCGGGAAAACTCTTGCATTACTCAAATCCCACAGTCCATACAGTCAGCTTTTGCTAGCTCTAAAGAATCTATCGGGCCAGAACCAATCCAGGTTATCGTTCTGCCATCTAGGCTAGCAAATTTAGCTAAGATATCGCCAACCTAATTTTCATTGTGATTTACATGAGTAACACAAGAATCATGAACAATCATAATTAAGGTGCCTAATCTCTGTAACTATAGAAGAATAAATCTATCTATCAAGATTCGAAGCTTGAATCAGCTTGAGTGCGACAACAGAGTCCATTTCAATTATAATTGGTAAGTCACACCTCTGAATGGCAAAAGACAGTCCTTTCATGCAAGCACAAAGATCAGCTTCAGGTGCTTCCTGGCGGGAGAAGAGTTGTCTACATGCTGAGTACATAATGCGACCTCTATCATCTCACAGCACCATTCCAGCTCCAGTTGTGCCATCCTCTGCAAATGAACCATCAGTATTCAGTTTCACCCATAATAGTGTTGGCGGACACCACACGAGAGGGGGAACAGCATCCTTTATCACATGTTGTGTTTTCAAGACTGTATCATATGTCATTAGCGACTTCCCTTTAATCTTATCAGGGGTGAGTTTGATCTTCATGCCTACCAAGGGGTCTAAGTAGCTTACCAAAAACCTTATAGAAGCTTCCATGGGGGGTGTAGGTTTATGGTGCAACAATTTCCCGTTGTTCCGGATGGAGGCAAGATCAGGGAGGTTCCAAACATCCGAAATAGTTGCTCACAGCTCACGAGCATAAGTACCGCGACAAAGGGGGTGGAAATTATCCTCGGCCTTCATGGCACAAATCGGGCATATATCATCTATCTCCAATCCCCTAATGTGCTTCTTTTGCCAAGTTGGCAAGGCATTCATCGCAGTCTTCCACGCAAAGTTAACAATGACCAGAGACCAACATCACAATCTAGAAAGGCAACTATATATATGTGGTGCCTGCTTCATGAATAATGAGCTCATGCAAGAAATGCCTCAAGACCGTCCCAAGTAGCTGTTGGAAATATAGCATGTACTACAATTAATATAATTCCGAATTTATGTGATACTGATGACAAGGACACATCTAACAGATTTATACATGCAATCACGTAGATGAAATCTGACAGAGTAAATGAAAACGACATGGACTGAAGTCCCACAACAAGATCACATAAAATATGACCGATCTCAAAGGATTTCTTACAGCGGGGTTGATGAAAAGATCGCAGTGCAGAGGGAGATGTCGATGGAGAGTTGATGATGAAGGGATCACAGTGCAGATGGACATGTCGATGGAGAGTTGATGATGAAGAGATCGCAGTGCAGACGGACGTAGTGGAGGAAGATGGAGCAGCCGTGTGGAAGCACTGCCCAGAAACTTTATCGCCCGGCTACCCGTGCAGGTCGCCGATGCCGGGGAAAGTCCGGAGGGTATTGCTCTCCTCGCCCTGCTGCACGGCAGGGAGAGGATTGGCGAAGGTCGACGGCGGCGGCACATATGAGAACGGTTTAGGGTTGTGTTTTGCTCGAGTGTCTCTGTCGAGAAGGACGTCTCCCTCTTATAGACTCGGATGGCTAATCCCCACGCAGCACGATCGGCCTATATCCTAGGATCTGCCCCCGGGATATCTCCATCATGAACGAACCTGTAATTGCACGTAAACGTGCGAGTCTATCCTCGGTTCGTGCGTGAGACAGACGCGGGTGGATAAGAGTAAAAACTGCGTGATGAAAATAACAAAAAAATGCATTTTATCCATGGTCGCGCTCGCCCAAAGTCACAAGTCACGCGTAATTAAACACAAATAAATGCGAAATGCGAGCGAGCACGCGCGCGTGCGTGGTGTACACTTTGCATCTTTAGTCATCCTAATCAAGAGAACCATGAAAGGCCCCCTTATATGCAGGTCAAACTCTTGCTCCCTTAGCAATGTGGGACTAAACTCTCACATGGCTGTCCACCCCCTAGACTTCTCTCCAATTCTGAAATTAATTTAGGCTCAATCTGAGTAGAAGGCCCATTAATTCCAACAGTCCCCACCAAGAAGTCAAGGTCTGCAATTTGTTCTCATCCGGCTTTTATATACCAGTTTTAAAGTATATATAGACCCGTCTCGGGTTGAACTATACCTAGCACTCCATGATCCACTCATCTTACAACTAGGCAATGGACAGTGCCTTGAATTGCCAGTATTGTGTAGAAGAGATTCACCTCAAGGCATCACTGATACTAGGCCGCCTTGATCCACGCTTAAGGTTTGGAGAGTTACGGTCGTGCTCCCTAGTCCTTTAATGAGCTCATTAGAGATCACCCAAATCTCATGTATTGCTACCTCACAACTAAGCTCACATAGGTGTGTTCTTTCAAGAATACCCTGCATGACGGTATCTTTCTGAAGTGTTTCGGCCATAGAACATATTAAGACAAAAGTCAGCCTCCCATGCAGTACTTAGAGTACTCATATCTTCGGGAAATGGAAGATACATATGTACTCTCTCCTGTTGCTCCAACAACTTGTTTTCCCCTTTTCCTAATTCACGGGATCTCCGAACACATAGGCCGGGTTTCTGTAGTTGGGCAACTCAGGTGGGTCTCAAGCCCATTTCCCTTGATGCTCCGTCTATCACTGAACGTGATAGTCCCTTTGTAAAGGGATCCGCTAGGTTTTTCGTAGTGTTAATATAATCAATGGCGACCACTCCTTTACGTCTCAAAGTCAGGACGAATTTGATGCGCCGTTTCACATGTCTTGATGACTTCAGGTTATCCTTCAAACTTTTAACCTTAGTGATCACGGTTTGGTTATCACAGTTTAGAAGGATGGTCGGAATTGGCTTTTCAACCATTGGCACATCACTCAAGAGTTCACGCAGCCACTCTGCCTCAGCAATGGCTGAGTCAAGTGCTACAAGTTCAGCCTCCATAGTAGACCTCTCGTCAAGATAGTCTGCTTGCGAGACCTCCAAGAGATTGCAACGCCTCCACAAGTAAATATATATCCACTAGTGGCTTTGATCTCATCTGCATCTGAGATCCAATTAGCATCGCTATACCCTTCTGGTACATCAGGGTACCCTGTATAGTGCAGCCCATACGTTGTGGTTCCTCTCAAATACCTCATTACTCGCTCTACCGCAGTCCAGTGATCATTTCCCGGATTTGAATTAAACCGGCTCAGTTTACTAACTGCAAATGAAATGTCAGGTTTAGTTGCACAAGCAAGGTACATGAGAGAACCAACTATTTGAGAGTATTTTAGTTGCTCGACCCCTTGTCCTCTGTTCTTTCGAAGCTTTAGACTTGGGTCGAGTTGGAGATGTTCTGGAGTCCTCAAAACCAAACCGAATCAAGATTTTCTCCACATAATGAGACTGGCTTAATGTAATCCCATTCTCATTCATTTGAGGTTTATGTTTAAAATAACACCTGCCTCTCCCAAATCTTTCATATCAAAGTTTTGAGACAAGAAGGATTTAACATCATTTATAACATCCATATTTGTCCAATATGGCATCAACGTATAAGCATAAGATTACATCCTTACCCCCACCATATTTATAGTACACACATTTGTCTCCTTCATTCACCACAAAGTTTGCCGAAGTGAGTGTTTTGTCAAATTTTTCATGCCACTGCGTTGGCGCTTGCTTGAGGCCATAGTGATTTCTTTAATCTACACATCATGCTCTCTTGCCCAGTTGCTACAAAACCATCAGGTTGCTGCATATAAATTTCCTCATCGAGCTCTCCATTTAGGAAAGCTGTCTTCACGTCCATTTGATGGATTAGGAATTTATGTGAAGCTGCAAGTGCAATCAACACCCGAATTGTAGTCATCCTAGCAACCGGTGAGTATGTATCAAAGAAATCCTCACTGTCGGAGGGATTGACCATGGGTAGCCTCATCGGCTCCCCATAGTATTTCAAGACATCAGGGCTAGCTGCTCCCCTCACACCTTCCGGACGAACAACCGACTCCTTGGGCCGGCTGGTCCAGGGGCCGGCTGTTAGAAGATGGCGCGCCCCCCAGCAGGTGGCTTCAGGGGGCCGGCATCCCACAGGCGGCCCCTCGCCCCCTCAAAGCTTGCACCCATTTACGATGACGAGACGGGGCGTGGCTACAGTGCTACCTGCCACCCCCGAATTCAGGGCGAATGTGGCCGATTGCGAGTGTAGCAAGCGGACATCCCTCGCCCGGCGCAGCACTGTTGCCACGCAGACCACGTCGCCTCCTATGTCAGCAGGAGCCACACAGACCACATTGCGAGTGTAGCAAGCGGACGATGGGCAGTCGGTACTGCCTGCAGGTGGCGGGCCCTACCTGTTCGCGAGCCACTAGAAGACGGCAAAACCCGAGCAGGCAGCATCGAGGGCGGCCGACTCCTAGCAGGCGGCCCTCCCTCCCCCCGGAGTCTGCGCACCATTAATCTGATGAGAAGGAGCGTGGCTACAGTGAGCGCTCACCAGGCGGCAGGACTGTAGCCATGCGCCCCCGACAAAGCCTCCATCATCGAGGGCGGGGCTACAATATAAAGCAGTCATCATGGCCCGCAGGTGGCGGGCCAAACCTGTCGGCCGAGTTCATGGCAGCCGGCGGGACCCACCCAGCGGCGGGCCCGAGTAGCCGGTGGAGAAGCCGGCGCCTAGGGACATTGACGGCCGGGGCCTACACCCGGCCGAATTACCAATGTACCCCTGGGGGGTAGGCCTACATAAACCTCCCAGGTTCGCCCATGCAAAAGGGTTCAGAACCCTAGCCAACCTACACACACATAGAGAGAGGAGATAGAGCTAGCCTTGCCCTTCTTCCTCCTCTAGCCGAAACAGCTCAAGGAGCACTCTTGTAGCTACTCTATTGACGATAGTCATCATGCGGAGACCCCGCAGAGCAGGACTAAGGGTATTATCTCCACGGAGAGCCCCGAACCTGGGTAAGACTGTAGGCATTCGAGATCTTTCTCACTCCCGCTTCTAGGACCCGATGACGTACTCCTGTCCCCATCCATGATAAGCCACCCCCTGGCATATGTCGCTAGATATCCCCGACATTTGGCGCCCATCGTGGGGCTAAGTGCACCGTCGTCCGAAAACATGTTATGGACGGGAACCCTTTTCCTTCCTGGTGAGCGCAGCCAGCCCGGCATGCCTGATGGCGTTTGCGTCGACGCGCTTCGCGGCGTGGAAGCCGCTTGCGCTGCAAGTTGCCTCGTTGATGTCATCGGCGGGATGCGCCTCTCCGATGAGCCCGCGCCCGACGCGGGAGCGACCAGCTCTGAGAGCTGCCTCGTCGACCTCCTCAGCAAGCTCTGCATCACCAACGAGCCTGCCTCCGACCTGGAGTCCGTCGGCTCCACCGACCCGCCCGTCGAGATGCTCATTGACTCCGACGTGGCGTTCACCGATGCTTTCCCTGGAAACGTGCTGATAATCGACGACCTGCTCCCTCCCGCGGTCAGCAACGCCAGCGCTAGCACCATCACAGAGGTGCTGGTCACTAGCCATGACGGAGCCTCTTACGGGGCTGGCCAGGACCCGCTGCAGGCGGCAATGCGGGGCCTGTCCACGCTCTTGGTAGCGAATGCCGATGGAGCGACCTTGGAGTCATTCCGCGTCTCGCTCCTTGACAGCGCCAACAAGTTGGCGGCCATGAGGCGCCTCACTGAAGACTACCAGCGCGAGTTAGACCGCGCAGTGGGTGACACTCCGGCTGCTGGCGAGCCTAGCTGAGTGGGCACGGTTCGGCAATGCAGCGCGGCCATCGCCAGCATGGTGGGAGCTGGACGCCCAGTCTACGCCACCCCGATGGAGAACCTGCGCGTTGCCTAGGCGGAGGCAGATGAACTCGACCACCTGGAGGGCGACGAGCATCGCGTCCACATGGAGCGCCTCCAGCAGCTCCTCGACGCGGCTACCGAGCAGCAGGAAGCTGGCCGCCGCGTGGTGGAACCCAGCGAGCAAGCCAAGAACCACCCCCCCCCCCCCCCCGCTGCGAGCATGGGGAGACCTCCCGGTCCCCGACAGGCGGCGCTCGCGGTCGACGAGACCAAGAGCCGGCTTCTAGCCGCAGTCGGCGCACCCACATCAGGATTGTGCGCGACCAAGACTGCCGCCCACGAGCAGAAGAACGGCGGGACGATCGTCCGCTTTCCCCTCGCAGGGAGAGGCGCGCTTCTCTGCCGCCTGTTGATCATTCGACTCTCGGAGGCTGGCTGGTTCCCCATGAAGGAGTCGGAGAAAATGACGCCCGCCACCGAATCGACTGGCTTGCTCGATCCCTGGCGGTAGAAGAAGTAGATGTCATCGTCCTGGCCTGCTTTGGCCCCCGCATTCGCGACGAGCCCTTCCCCAAAGGGTTCTCGCTACCTCGAGATACTCCCAAGTACAACGGCTCCGTGAAGCCGGAGGACTGGCTGGTCGACTACTCCAGGGCCGTCAGCATCGCAAACGGCAAAAGCGCGTTGTCGTGAAGTATGTTCCGCTCATGCTCCGGGGCACGGCCCGGACATGGCTGAATAGCCTCAAGCCGTGCAACATCAACAGCTGGCTAGGCTTAGCCGATGTCTTCATCCACAACTTCACCAACACCTACAAGCGGCCACCCAAGCCTCGCCAGCTCTCCATGTGCGTTGAAGACCCGACTGAGTCCACCCGCGACTACCTGATGCGCTGGGCCAAGTTGCCCAACTCCTGCGAAGGGGTACACGAGGTGCAGGTGTGACACTCCAAAAAAATTTTGTTTTGGTTTTCAGCAAAAACTTTGTTGGTTTTGAAGGAGGTCATTTAAACCCTTCCAAAAATCTCCTTCTCTCAAGAATTTTCCCTTTGACAAAAGATTTTATTTTGGCATCTTCTTCAACTCTGGTTTTGGTTATTAAAAACCTTTCTTCTGATTTTTCCCCTCCTCAAGAATTGTTTTTGGGATTTATTTTTCTTTTAGAAGAAAACCCTAGGAGTTTTGGGTCTTTTCTTATTTGAAAACCATCCATGGTTTTGCCATGCCTCATGTGGAAAAATCTTCCCCAAACCCCTCCTTCTCCTTTGGGACAATTCAAATATTCTGTCCCAACAAGTCCAACTCATTTTTGGATTTTATTTCATTAAATTCTTTTCCCAAAACAATTCTGTCGATTATTTTGAGCCTAGGTGATTTGCAAAGCAAGTACCAAATTGCCTTTGAGCTTTGACCCCAAACCAACTCCCCTGGATAGTCCTTGGTACCCACAACCTAGAACAATCAAGATCCACTCTTCTTCTTTTCAAAAATTTCAAATTTCAGTCTCTGCAAGTTTGGACCAGATTTGTCAAATTTGATGAAATTCCTATCTCCTCTCCTCCAAAAATTCCACCAAAATTCAGGCAACCCCCAGATGCAATGAGAGGCCACTCCACCAAAAATCAGCTCAAGGAGAAACTCCCACATGCCAAAATCATTCTGTCGAACATCTGGTCGGCACTGTTTCTTTGCATTTTCAGAAATGTTCAGAGTTTCAGAGTTCAGTGTCGTTTCCCTTCGTCAGAGTTCAGTCATGCGTCGACTGTGCACTTGGCATGTTGCTCACAGCCCCTCCTCCCTGTCCGGAGCACCACACGCGCGCTTGGCTCGTTCCAGGAGACGGTGGCGCTCGCCCGCTCTTGGCCGGCGTGTTCCACCACGGCCGCAGAACCACCGTGGCCGGCGGCGGGGCAACCCTCGGCATAACGCCGTTCGGCACCGCCCAAACCCCTGAGAGCTCCGTGGCCGTCTCCTTGCCGGTAAGCGACGCATGCAGCACCGTCGTCGTGGCCTGGCACGCGTAGAGCGCGTTCTCTGCCGCCGACGTGCCGTGCGGCCGTTCCGTCGAGGACAGGCCGTAACCTCCCCCTCCTTGCTGAGTTGGACACTGGGATGGCACCAGTGCTTTATCTAGATGATGCTCAAGCCCCTAAGCCGACCGTCCAGCCACAGCGCCGCCGTAATCGCTCGCCGGACTTCCCCGTTCACGGCAACCGCCTTGGGCCGGCTATAAATAGCACCCCCGAGCTTGCTCTCGCCCCCGCACACCTCCACCACCTCACCAGACCCCGCCCAGCCACTGGAAGAGCCTCGAGGGGCCCTTCTTCCTCGACTCCGGCCAGCTCTGTCCGCTTCGGGCTCCGGCAACGTTCTCGCTGGTGAGAGCTTCTCCACCGCCCTAGACTTGCCCGTAGTCTCATGGCACCTATAGAAGGCTAACCCCACTCCAATTTGACCCAAAGCAGTCTCTCCGACGAGGCCCACGACCACCCGAACCACCGTCACAGAGCAAGGGCCGCTGCCGACGTGGTGCTCGCCGGCGACCACCACCACCACCCACCGACGCGGAATGATGATCGAACACGGAGGTACCTCCGATCTCCTCGCTCACCGTGGATCGCCACGGCGACCACCGCGGCTCTCGGGCACCGTCGTGCTCTGCCGCCTCTTTTGAATATTCAAACCTGACGGGTGGGACCCGCCCGTCAGCCTCTCTGTTGTTTTTTTCGAACCGTTTTCTGAAAGCGTATTCTGGCAAAATACGCTTTCCAAACTGAATCGTTTTCTGCACTTTTCTGCTTAGGCCCCTGAGAGTTTTCTGTTTCATTATAGATGGGTCCTTGGACCAAAACTCTTATAACTTTTAAACAGAAAAGGATTTTTGAGTGATTCTTTTTCTGCCCTCTTCAAAATTTTGTCTAGTTTTTTATCAGATTTACTTGAAAAATATTTAGAATATTTTTTTAGCACCCCTTTGTATTTACGTTAGTGCGTATATTTTTTGTATACCATAGATACCGAAGGAGGTGACGGGACCGCGAACTTCACCGAGCTAGGCCCCGACTACTCCGAACCAGACAAGCATGTTTGAACTTTTGATATGATGAGTGTTTGGTCATGTTTGCATTAATTTAGTATCATGGCATGTTCATGACCATCTCGATGAAAGTTTATCTCGTAAGAGTTGAGGCAAGAGAGTTTCGGGAAACCCATGAGTTGTTGGAAACATGTTGCATGGCCATGAGTTGGCATGAGAATGGGTAAGATGGCAGTGTTGTAGCATGCCAGTCTTATGCCAGATCGTTGACCCAGTGTCAACATAAATCAGTCAAATTCCGTCCGTCTCCCCTTTTCGTACTACCACATGTTTTCCGCAAGGGATACGGCTTAGTAAGTTGCAAACCACTTCCTGGTACACACCAAATCGAGAGGCCGGGATGAGGGTTCCATGGCCCTGGATTAAAGCCTTTCATCCGGTCGGGGGGCATGGGTGTTTCCGGTTGGGACCGAGAGGGGGAACCCCTTAGAGCGCTGCCAGATATAAATTTGATCCCATGCTATTCGAGATTGTGATCTCCCGTCTCAAAGTTTTTCTTGAACGCTGTCTAGGGTGATTCCTGGCAACGTGAGGTAGGATGGGTGTGTACTGGTTAGCTGTGTTTTCTCCGAAATACCGTAAACGGAACTAGTCCCTCGTGACTACGGAAATCCGTTGGCTGTGGATAATTTTAGTACAAACTCTGCAGAGTCACAATTCTTGAAATTCATCTTATCAATGTCCAAGTACCGTGTTCATCCTATCTTGTCAAGTGTCAGTCTCGGTGACAGAAACTCCTGAGAACCTTATGAGTGTTAAAATGTTTATTTTCCTGTAAATGGAGTAACCCGCTTATTAACTTGTGATGAATATTTTTCGTGAGCACCATTTCTTGTAAGTTATGGATAATGAGTTATAAGCCCTTTCTGCGATGTCGCTCAGACGTCCGACTGTGGCATTGTTGTTTATTTATTTATGATATAAGCCCTTTCTGCGATGTCGCTCAGACGTCCGACTGCGGCATTGTTATTGTTTACTTTAATTATAAGCCCTTTCTGCGATGTCGCTTAGACGTCCGACTGCGGCATTGTTATTGTTTACTTTAATTATAAGCCCTTTATGCGATGTCGCTCAGACGTCCAACTGTGGCATTGTTATTAATTAATTTTGTTATAAGCCCTTTCTGTGATGTCGCTCAGACGTCCGACTGCGGCACGCATGTATTTTCTTTCAATATAAGCCCTTTATGAGGTGTCGCTTAGACGCGCGACTGTGGCATGTTTTATTTATTTATTCACCCTTCGAGGCGTCGCTTCAGACACCCGATTGGTTTTGAGTTTATCTTCTTGGGTTTTCGAGCGAACTACCGCCGATTCCCTTTTTACTTACCTTGCTATTGATTGCGCATTGTTAAATTATTCATGACACATCCATGCATACATTTGTTATATCTTTTGTCCGAACTGTCTTGCGAGTACTTTCAAAGTACTCACCTGGCTTGTTGATTTGGCCAGATCTTGTCGAAGGCGATCTCATGGATGAAGAGTTCGATAGCGAGTCCGACGCCTAGAGGAATCGGTCAGTCTCGTGTGACCCCCTGGATTAGTCATCGTGATATATTCGCTTCCGCTACCCAAATAAATTCACCGAGCCTCACCTCGACGCCGATGAGCCGCCAAAGTGTAGGAGTCATATCTCCCACTCCACCGTGTTATTCCACCACTTTACCACAAGTCAGTAGTATGCCACCACTCCATCAGGTCATATCCGCCACTATGTATAATTATTGGCGTGCTTGTAATAAATTGTTGAGCAACTTCAGCTCAACCCTGTAATATATCATATGCTACTGGCTCATTGTATCAAGATTTTGTCTACCGGTATGGAGGATTTTCCTCACACTGGATTTTATAGGTTGGTTTCTCAATAAATATTTTTATTGAAAAACCGGTCGTGACAGCAGGCCATCGAGTACTTCACCGTCGGGTGCACAGAAGGCACTTTGCTCAAGCACAAGCTCTTGTGCGACTAGCCGACCACGCTGGACGAGCTCCTGGTCGTGGCCGACAAGTACGCCATTGCCGACTCCTCCATAAAGTCGGATATCCAGGTGGACGCATCTGGGAAGATGCTCCCACTGGCCCTTCACACGCCGGCTGGTGACTCCAACCGGCTCCAGCAGCCGAACGACAACAGGCGCAAAGCCCATCAGCCGGCAAGCGGCTACAGTCGAAGATCAGCAGCCGGAGGGACAACCCAGCCCCAAGCGCCAGAAGGGCGGCAAGCCTGCTTGGTTGCCCGCCTTCTCCTTCGAGCAGACCCTTTACGCTCCCTGCAAGTTCCACAGCTGGGCGAAGCCGTCCAACCACACCACTCGGAAATGCCACTGGCTCACCCGAATCGCCAAGGGCGAAGGTCTGCCGCCCCCACCAACAGGTACGTCGGCTCCGGCTCCTCAACAGCCGGTGGTCCGACGACCAGTCGGTGCAGTCCAAGATGAGTTCCCCGAAGAGCATGCCACCTACGTCATATTCACCAGCATGCCCGACGACAAGCACAGCCGACGATAGCAGCACCGCGAGGTGAATGTTGTCGCCTCAGAGGTCCCTGAGTTCATGCACTGGTACGAGAGGCCCGTCAGCTGGAGCCGCGCTGACCATCCGGCCGTGATGGCATCGACGTGTTCCTATGCCAAGGTGCTGGACTCCACCTTCTCGACAGATAGGCGAGCTTGCCGCTTCTCCCGGATCCTGACAGACGGCGGTAGCAGCATCAACATCCTCTGCCGCGACACCATGGAGAAGTTGGGCATCAAGGAGAAGTAGCTCCTGCCCAGTCGGACAGTCTTCCACGGCATCGTACCCAGACTTTCCTGCTCTCCGATCGGCAAGATCAAGATAGACGTCCTGTTTGGCGACAATTATCATTTCCGTCGCAAGCCAATCTGGTTCGAGGTGGTTGACCTGGACAGCCCCTACCATGTGCTCTTGGTCCGGCCCGCACTCACCAAGTTCATGGCAGTGCCGCATTACGCCTACCTCAAGATGAAATTGCCGGGTCCCAAGGGCATCGTCACCATTGCCGGCGACTACCAGAAGTCGGTCGCGTGCGCCACTGCCAGCAGTTGAAGGAAATATGCCCTAGAGGCAATAATAAAGTTATTATTTATTTCCTTATATCATGATAAATGTTTATTATTCATGCTAGAGTTGTATTAACCGGAAACATGATACATGTGTGAATACATAGACCAACAGAGTGTCACTAGCATGCCTCTATTTGACTAGCTCGTTAATCAAAGATGGTTATGTTTCCTAGCCATTGACATGGGTTGTCATTTGATTAACGGGATCACATCATTAGGAGAATGATGTGATTGACATGACCCATTCTGTTAGCTTAGCACACGATCGTTTAGTATGTTGCTATTGCTTTCTTCATGACTTATACATGTTCCTATGACTATGAGATTATGCAACTCCCATTTACCGGAGGAACACTTTGTGTGCTACCAAACGTCACAACGTGAATCGGGTGATTATAAAGGTGCTCTACAGGTGTCTCCGAAGGTACATGTTGGGTTGGCGATTTCGAGATTAGGATTTGTCACTCCGATTGCTCGGAGAGGTATCTCTGGGCCCTCTCGGTAATGCACATCACTTAAGCCTTGCAAGCATTGCAACTAATGAGTTAGTTGTGGGATGATGTATTACGGAACGAGTAAAGAGACTTGCGATAACGAGATTGAACTAGGTATTGAGATACCGACGATCGAATCTCGGGCAAGTAACATACCGATGACAAAGGGAACAACGTATGTTGTTATGCGGTCCGACCGATAAAGATCTTCTTAGAATATGTGGGAGCCAATATGAGCATCCAGGTTCCGCTATTGGTTATTGACCGGAGACTTGTCTCGGTCATGTCTACATACTTCTCGAACCCGTAGGGTCCGCACGCTTAACGTTACGATGACAGTTATATTATGAGTTTATATGTTTTGTTGTACCGAAGGTTGTTTGGAGTCCCAGATGTGATCACGGACATGACTAGGAGTCTTGAAATGGTCGAGACATGAAGATTGATATATTGGAAGCCTATGTTTGGATATCGGAAGTGTTCCGGGTGAAATCGGGATTTTTTCGGAGCACCGGGAGGTTACCGGAACCCCCCGGGAACTTAATAGGCCTTAGTGGGCCTTGGTGGAAGAGATGAGAGGAGGCCAGGGCAGGGCCGCGTGCCTCTTCCGCCCCAGTCCGAATAGGACAAGGAGAGGGGGGGCGGCGCCCACCCCTTTCCTTCCTCCCCTCCACCTCTTTCCCCTCTCTCTCCTAGTCCAACATGGAAAAGGGGGGGAGTCCTACTCCCGGTAGGAGTAGGACTCCTCCTGGCGCGCCTCCTCCCTGGCCAGCCGCACCTCCCCCTTGCTCCTTTATATACGGGGGCAGGGGGGCACCCTAGACACAAGTTGATCAGTTGATCTCTCCCAACCGTGTGCGGTGCCCCCCTCCACCATAGTCCACCTCGATAATACCGTAGCGGTGCATAGGCAAAGCCCTGCATCGGTAGAACATCAACATCGTCACCGCGCTGTCGTGCTGACAAAACTCTCCCTCAACACTCGGCTGGATCGGAGTTCGAGGGACGTCATCAGGCTGAACGTGTGCTGAACTCGGAGGTGTCGTACGTTCGGTACTTGATCGGTCGGATCGTGAAGACGTACGACTACATCAACCGTGTTGTGCTAACGCTTCCACTTTCGGTCTACGAGGGTATGTGTACAACACTCTCCCCTCTAGTTGCTATGCATCACCATGATCTTGCGTGTGCGTAGGAATTTTTTTGAAATTACTACGTTACCCAACAGCAGTCGGCTGGCCGAGTCCCTCATCATTGCCGAACAGAAGCGTCTCCTTGACCGGGCGGTGGCCATGGCCAGCAAGCAGCCGGACATACCATCCGACCCCTAGGACATGGAGGTTCAGGGCTCCTTCCAGCCGGCTAAAGAGACCAAGAAGATTGCCTTGGATCCGGCGGACCCGGAGAAGTTTTCTGTCGTAGGGTCAAACCTCGATAGCAAATAGGAAAGCGAGCTCGTCGATTTCCTCCATGGGAATCGGGACATCTTTGCATGGTCCCCCAACGACATGACGGGTGTTCCGACGGATTTCTTCGAGCACAAGCTACATGTGAGGCCGGATGTGAAGCCGGTCAAGCAACCCCTTCGCCACCTGTCAGAAGAGAAGAGAAGGATTGTTGGTGAAGAGATCACCCGGCTTCTGGCAGCCGGCTTCATCGTGGAAGTATTCTACCATGACTGGCTTACCAGCCCAGCCCTCGTGCTGAAGTAGAACAACAAGTGGCGAATATGTATCGACTAGACTAGCCTCAACAAGTCCTACCCCAAGGATCCTTTTGCCTTGCCTCAGATAGACCAAGTGATTGATTCCACAGCCGGATGCCAGTTGTTGTCTTTCTTGGATGCCTACTCCGGCTACCACCAGATCAAGCTGAGCAAGGCCGATCGGCTGAAGACCGCCTTCATCACACCATTCGGAGCCTTCCATGATGTTCGGCTTGAGAAATGCCGGCGCAATGTTTCAGCATTGCATGCAGAAGTGTCTCCTGAAGCAGCTCGGCAGAAATGCCCACTTCTATGTAGACGATATTGTGGTGAAGACGGAGAAGCGTGGCACCCTTCTGGAGGATCTCAAGGAGACCTTTGATAATTCGCGCCGTTTTCAAATCAAGCTCAACCCGGAGAAATGTGTCTTCGGAGTGCCAGCTTGCCTCTGAACGCGGCATCGAGTGCAACCCTGTGAAGATCAAGGCCATTGAGCGGATGCAGAGAGCAACCCGGCTGCGGGCCATCCAGAAGTTCACCGGGTGCTTGGCATCTCTCAGCCGGTTCATCAGTTGGCTGGGCAAGAAGGCCCTCCCCCTGTACCAGCTAATGAAGAAGACCACTTGCTTCGAGTGGAATGACAAGGCGGACGAGGCTTTTCTCCAACTCAAGCGAATGCTGACCACGCCGCCTGTCCTGGCCGCTCCGTCTGCTAAGGATCCCATGTTCCTCTACATCGCCGCCACCAGCCGGGTGGTCAGTACCGTGATTGTGGCCGAGCGCCCAGAAGACGGCCCACTACTAGGGAAAAGCCTAGCAGTAGTGCGGGTTTTTAGCCTATCAGTTGCGCGGGTAACCGAGCTACTGCTACGGCGCTATAGCTAAAGGTTAACAGTAGCGTGTGTTGACATGCGCTACTGCTATATCTAGTTAGTAGTAGCGCGTGGAGCAACATGCGCTACTGGTAATTACTAGTAGCACGTCTCGCTGCCCACGCTACTACTATTATTTCGTATTCTATTTTTTTATGTCGTTATTCATACACCTTTATACAAGTTTTCATACAGTAGCAATTTAGAGATTGTTTTTACATCATAATGAGTTATTAAATCACTTGGTGAAAGAACCACAGATTAATTTCAAGTGGATGGATCCTAAGTGATCAAGTAATGGATTATCGTGATAATCCATGACTTGATCACTTAGGATCCATCCACTTGAAACTAATCCACGGTTCTTTCACCCGATGATATAATAACTCATCATCATATTAATATAAAATCTCTTACATCATATCATCACCAACAACACTAGCTAATAATCATCATAGTCATTACCACTATTTAATCATCATGGTCATAATGTAGCTATCTAATCACCATGAACACTAGCTAATAATAATCATCATAGTCATTAACACCAACACTAGCTATTTAATCATCATAGTCATAGTGTAGCACATCATCATCTTCAAACACATTCTAGCTAGCTAATCACTCCTACTGCTCTCTCTCTCTCTCTCTCTCTCTCTCAGGTAAAATATCATAGAACATGTGTAGCAGTCCTGATTCATCATATTGGAGCATGCAGATGAACCTGTCTCCTAACTGTGGGTTGCGCTTCTGATTGCCACCCCCTAGTATTTCTCTGCAATCTTTCACAATTTTGCTCTAGTCTTTCACTATTAAGACTTGATCGATTTTAGAAATCCTGAATGCACTCATGTGCAATGTAGGATGTCTTGGCCGTAAGCTAACTATTGCCATGCGACCTTTAGGCTCGATCCAATGAGGCACAACTATCATCGGGAGTCCCTATTGAAGAACATCGTAGTAACATACTTAGCAATGAAGTTTAGCTTACAAAATAATGTATGCAAAAGATGCACTGAGGACAAATAGTAAAAATCTTTCCATCTTTCCTAAATAGATGTGACCATAGTTCAATACGAACACTATTTGTCGCATGTTTTGAGTACTAATATTTTCAAGTCTAGGAAAAATAAATTTTCTTGACAGCATCAAGATCCTTAAGCCATGAAACATAATGAGTCATCTCCTCACAGTTTAGTTCAGCCTCGGGACAGTAGTAGGTCATGTCTACCAAGTCACAGACATGTTTGCTTGATTGGAAATAAGCTGTCAATAGAAATTAGTTGTCAACTATTTTTGAATAAACAATATCCAAGACATAAATATGGTTGAGAAACTCACATAATGGTAGAACTGGAGGCATCTGCACATCGACCCAGATGTTGATATTGCCTTAAATATTATCTTCCGAACGAATATCAAAGGTAATAAGCATATCAGGCTCAAATGCATAAGCCTTGCATATTGCTCTCCAAGTTTTGCATTCAAAATACATGTAGGTGTCTGCATTGTATAATTTTGTGTCGAAAGTATAACAATGCTCGGTCTTCAAGGGAACTCTCTTTACCTCCATAGTTTTCATAGGACTGAAACCAATCTTATCCAAGACAAAAATTCTTGCATGGCAGGGGATACACTAGTAGAATAGTAAAAAATTAAAATTATAAGTTGAAGCAAAAGAAGCAGAAATCATGCTTAATTACGAAAAGAAGACTTGTCATTGTGACTTACTGTACCCACTTCGAAGTTCTCGTCCAGCTTGATGCTGAAGTGCCTATCATCAACTAGGAAATGTCTATCGCACAGGCCGCGCTCGCCTTCGCAGTATTCGCACATACCGAAATCCTTTTCGTCATCAGACATTTCCTATGTTCATAGTTGGAACATTAATTGAAAATCGATCGAAGGCAACTACCAAGAAACTCAACACACCAATCCGGGGCACTCGATATTTCCTACATATTCTAGCACAAGTCATGCTTAAATTCATGAAAAAATCTGGCATGACCTTTGCTAAAATAGGACATATCGAGCGCCTGAAATTTGCCGGAACAGAAATGAATCAACACTCCGGCAAAACATAGGCCATTCGGATTTTCCCAGCAATACAAAGATGTTCATACACATACAATGATGCTTAAACTTGCAATTCCATAAATAGGAGGTGGACATAAGCATTCGCACATGAGCTCACTGACTAAATACCCTAGTTCTACTCTATTCAACACACCAAGGAGTGGATAAAGAGGAGGTGGACTTTTAGCTCACCGACTTGTGTGTAGAGGAAGTAGAGGTAGCTCAGATGACGATCACTCCAAGGATACACGACTGTACAAAGCCTGCATATTCCACCGAGTAAAATTTTAGATAATCAAATCTCATATATCATTCTTTGATCACAAAGTGATAAACTAGTTCTTTTAACTACTTACTAAATAAACTAGTTCTATTAAGCACTTACTATAAATAAACTAGTTCTATTAAGCAATTACTATAAATAAACTAGTTATATTAATCACTTACTATAAATAAACTAGTTATGTTAAGCACCTACATTCTACCTATCTATACCGTAGTTCTAGCCCTAACATATATATATACAGACGGTCTATTCTGCTAATATTAGCAGAATAACTATTCTGCACACCGCTTCCGCACTGCACGCTGAATGAAAGTGCACTGCATCTTCTTTACGTTGAGCACTGCAATGCTTCACGGGAGAACTGCTTCATTTTCCGGTTTTCCGCCTGCGCGTTCTTTGTGGAATCGGGTGTCGTGGTATGATTCAGTTTGTGTCCGCATCTCATTTTAGCTTTATTCTTTCTGATTTACAGGAAAATATACTAGAGTGCTTGCAAATCGATGGATTTGGCGGACGAGCTTTCTCTGTTCGTTCGTGTTCGCGTCAGATGCAATTTTTTTGTGCTCCGATGTTGTTATTTAGTAGGAATTCTTTGATTGCGTTCGTTTTAATCGGTCTGTTCACTCTATAATTGTTAATTTTTAGGAGTTAGTTTTCAATTCTTGATATGTTGGTTGTGCGGGCTTGTGAGCTTCGTCCGCTCCTCTGTTCTTGTTGATTTTTTTGATTTTTGCCCGTCCACGCGTGTTTGAATATTGTAATTACTGTTGCTGTAGGATTGAATTCATTGTATTGCGGGTATAATTGTCATTTTTTGAATCGCGTTTTTTAAATGAAAGGTGATGCTATTCTTCAAGTTGCCATATCTTCCATGTAAATTTTTGCTGGTGTATTTTTCGATGGTTTAGTGGTCAGAGAATTTTTAGGCGAGTTATGGAAGTGCGAGTGAAATTGACACCTCTATGAGTCTATCACATTGTCTCGTAGTTTTACCGCTTAATTTTATTTGTTGTAGTCGCGGCATACGTTGTAGTGCATTGCATTTTCTTCGGTAGCGTACTTCGTTGTAGTTTTATTACAGTGGTTATGGCTGTTTATGAGATTTCTCCTTTTCGTAAACTACATTCTGTGTTTACTACATTCTGTGTTCTAGATGACTGCATAATATGCATTTCTGTACTGCATTAGCAGTGTTGTTAATGTTCTATTCTGCTATTAGAAGGGATGGTCCATGATACGCTTGTGTTAGCTGAATAGTTATTATAAGAATTTTTTTGAACTGCATACTATGAGAATTGTTTTTGAGCATCATATGTTAACTGCAAAGTTTCGACCATTTGCATTTCCTTGTTACTGTTCGGAGGGCTGCCTTTTGTTATTATTAGTACCACACTATGTGTTCGAGAGAATCGTGACATCGCCAACAAAGAACTTTGTCTAAAAAGGATGATAAAATGACGTAGTTGAGGTTGCATTCTTTAAATAGGCATTGTTCAATTTGTCTGATTGACATAATTTTAAAAGCATACAGCATAAGCAAAGCATTAGAAATATTGGTTGCTTCATATTAGACAGCATAGAGTGCAAATATTGTAAACTTGATGGAGTCTTCTTTGTAGAAAAAGACCATGGCCACTTCTCCGGCCTCAAAGCCATTGTGGGAGACAAAATCTTTCCAACCAGTAGTTATGTTGATGCAGTCTTCAGAGTCGATGTGGTAGTCAGCTTCCATGTCTCCATAGCCATTTTTGTGTTCTGTCTCCAAAGTAAGCTTCCCTGAACTCGGAGCATGAATTTTTATTGCGGATGGCAGTTTCTGCATATTGTAATGGGTGGATAAAGAATTTATAAGTAAACAGCAAATGTTTTTGTTTTATACTTAGTATGATTTGTTTATGTTTACTTAAATAGTTACATACATATGATTATATTTTGTAAAGTAGTTGCAATGTATGAACAAACTTATGTACGCAATTGATTCCTAGTTTTACTGTGATATATCACTAGTGCGTAACCGGCAATAGCACTGTTCAGAGGTTCTTTTAGTGCGGTTCCACAACCGCACTAAAGTATGGTCACTAAAGTTCCCTTTAGGACCGGTTCAGCACGAACCGGTGCTAAAGGCCAACAACGTGGCACGAGCCAGCTCCGGGGGGCGGGAGCCCATTAGTACCGGTTGGTAACACCAACCGGTACTAAATGTTTGTGGGTTTTTGTTTTATTTTTTATTTTTCAATTAAATTTGTGTTATCAATTTAATTCTTTTTCGTTTGCTGATATTTTACAATACTACACATTGTACACGTTATGCATATAAATATATATACATATATATATATATATACATATATATATATATACATACATATATATATATATATGTATATATATACATATCTATATATATATATATAAATGTCTATAGAGTATGTCTTATAGAACAAATCATGCATATATATATATATATATATCATCAATGTCTCACAAACCATCATATTAATTAATTCACACATACACACATGTATAGCTATATACAATTTCTCCTACATATGCATGTTGCCTTGAAGCCAAAGTGGCATTAGCCTAATTGGTGCCTTCGAGCACGATGGGGCGGTAGCAGGTAATAGTATTCTCCTTCGGATTTATGACATGGTCGAGCAAAAATCCCGCTATTTCCTCTTGAAGTGCTTCTACGCGCTCCGTTTTCTAGGAGCTTCTCCCGCACCTCTGTGAACTGTTAAGAAGGAGATCAATATGCATGTGTATTAGTTGTGTGACTAGATATCGATAATGGTGTAAAAATTGTGAATAGTGTTTTGACAAGCGTACCCATTCCTGTCTTTGAGATCTGCTCCTTTGTCGAGTGCGTCTTGATTGTATAACTGAAACAGTTCAGAATACTCAACGGACAAAGCATGCTCATGGAAGTAATGCTCCTCCTTGACATTCACCATGAAGGACACTCGATCGGAAATCTTGGTAATGTTCATGTACCATTGATGCAATTCATACATTCTCGTTGGGAGGTTCTTAACCTTGTCTGGATAGACCAAAGGTTGGCCCCTGACATATTTCCGTTTTATTTCATCCTCTCTAAGCACAGGCATGGGCTCGATCTCGAGGAGTTGTCCAACAGTGATTTTGAGAACTTCAGCCTGCATTATATGGTCCTCCGTTATTACAACATTGCCCACCTCAGAACGTAAACTGTTTGCCCACAATAATATTGGGCTAGCGTCTTTATCACGTGTTGTTGGCACAACAAGCGAGGGATCGATTGCCGCATGTTCTCCCAAATTGGGAATGGTTTTCCGCATTTTTTGACAGCTGCTTCTTGTTTGCTCGATCCCGAGCTCGCCTCCTTACGTAGACGTGCTCGATTTAACTTCCTGATGTGGCGCTCATAGTCTGTGTCAATAGGCTTGGGAGCTAGTGGTTGAGCCATATGAATGAAGTGGTCAATCGTTTCCTTAGGCACTTTCTCCCTTGGCGGCGGTGGCGGTTTCGGTGCAAAATGGGCTTCCACCTCGGACTTCGATATGGCTGCGATTTCCTCCTCGGACCTGTCATAAGACCTCTGCGGAAGAGGCGTGAGGCTTGGACCATATTTATATCGCTTGCCTCACTGTACTTCCTGTACTACCTCGACCAGACTGCCACGCACCATAGCTGCGGGGTGTCTCTTCTGCGATTGCCGAGGCGGCGGAGACGCCGGCCGACGGGGCTGAGTTGGACGAGGAGGAGTTGCCATCAAGATGTGCCGGACTTGGAGGAGGAGTGGCCTGAGGTTGTGCGGACTTGGAGGAGGAGTGGACGCCCTGACGCTGTGGCGGACTTGGAGGAGGAGGAGTGGCACGACACTTTGCCGGACTTGGAGGAGGAGTGGCCTAACACTTTGCCGGACTTGGTGGACTTGCAGGAGCGGGAGATCACTGACTCGGTGGCGGACTTCGACGAGGAGTCGATGACGCGTGTCGGTGGCCTTCAAAGATGATGCAATCCTTTTTCCATAGGATGATACGATGGTTGGCGTCTCCGAGAAAGCGCTCGTCCTCACTTCCATGAATGTCAAGCTCTAGCCCCGAATATGGCTGCACCACCTCGTCAACCATGACACGAGCATAGCCCTCTGGAATCGGGATGCAATGGTAGGTTGCTTTGGGGGTAACTGGAAAAGCTTCTCCGTCCGCCACCTTCATGGATATGTTCTTCATTTTGACATGTAGCTCGCAGCTAGTGTTCTCCATGATGTCATCCACGGGGTATCTACCCAGCATTGCGTCGTCCGGGGCGGAACCCACGCTGCTTCTCTGCATGGATGGGGCGGTGCTATCCAATGCTGGATCATCCGCTAGCTGCCGCATTCCGAGACCCCATTTGCTGGCTAAGTGAGTCGATCTGCTCCTCGCTGCCGCTGGAATTTGACCGCCAATTCTGCTTGACTTGCTTCTAGGCCTTGAAGGCGTTCATAGTCCCGCTTCCTCTGCTCCTCCTCCATCTTCCTCTTCTTCTCCTCCGCAATCTTCTTTCTCGCACGGGTTCTCAGTAGTCGTTGTTCCAAATTTAAACCCCTCATACCACGGAATAGCGCCCTTGCCTCGTGTTCTTCCCAGGTGTTCAGGATTTCCCAGGGCACGCGTAAGCTCGTCGTTCTCTCTCTTGGGCTGGAACACCCCCGATCGTGCCTCTTCTATTGCAACAAGTATCACATCGTCGGCTCCGTTCAGACATGCCTTCGTTGAAACTTCGCCTGTCTCCGGGTCCAACTCCCCCCCATGCGCATAGAACCAAGTCCTGCACCTGGGGGGCCAGCTCTTAGTAACCGGTGTGACACCTGCATCCTCCATCTCTTTCTCAGACTTATCCCACTTAGGCATTGCAACCGCATAGCCACCGCCCCAGCTTATGGAACTTATCCTTTTTTCGGCATTCTTCTTGTTTATTCTCGACCGTTCCTTAGCTAATTCTGAATCCTTGAATTTCACGAAATCGTCCCAATGAGCACGTTGGTTCTCTAGTGTTCCCTCGAATCTGGAGTCTTCCTTCCTCCCTTGACGTACTTGTCCCATTCACGATTCTTGTGGTTCTTGAATGCAACCGCCATCTTCCTAAGAGCAGCGTCCTTGACTTTCTGCACATCTGCTTCTGTGAAATGATCTGGTAGGGTGACATGTTCCATGAGAGTATCCCAAAGAAGATCTTTTTGATTCTTGTCGACAAAAGTAACATTTGGACGTGGAGCAGCGTCCTCTTTGCCTTTTTGTCCTTTGTCTTTTGCTGGCTCTCTCCATTCTTGAAGGGAGATCGGGAGTTGGTCCTTCACAAGAACTCCGCACCGATTTAATGAACTTGTTCGCAATCTTCTTAGGCGCTAATGGTTCGCCATTAGGTCCGATCGCCTCGATATTGTACTTTACGCCCTCCTTCAACTTTTTGTTCGGGCCTCGTTTCGTCCTTTTGCTCAAGATTTGCTCGACCGGATGGCTGAAAGAACAAAGATCGATTCGTTAATATATCTTCAAGTCATTTAAAACATGTGATGATCACCGAAACCTGCTTATATAAATATATATACCTCGCCGGTCTTTGTTGTTTCAGGATCAACATGTTCTTCGTCATCGTCATAATCGTAGTTCATGACTTCATCAATTCGGTCATCGCGATCGAATATCATATCACCCTCTCCGGTGTTGTTTAGAAATTCGGAGCCGTCATAATCTTCTTCATTCTGATCATCATCTGGCCCACGTATCATATCGAACATGGTCTGTTCTCCCTCTCAGTCGGTATTGTCTGCCATAGCTTTTAATTAACTAATTCAAAAGAAATATAAAACAATTTAGTATTAAAATTACATCATCTCGAATAATAGATATAATCTCGAATACTTTGTCTAGAATAATAGATACAATCTCGAATACATCGTCTCGAATAATATATAATATTGAATAGTACATCACTGGCTAGCTAATTAAAGATCGAATACTACGTAAGAATCTAGGACACTCGCGGTTCTCGCGTCATGGGCGGTGGACACCCAAAGAGAAGGAACCCTCACAGGATCATAGCTGATGTGAGATCCTCAAGATATCGCCAGTATTGGAGAACCTGCCGCCTCTAACGCAACCATGTAGCGATGGACGTGCTCGTCCTCCTCCTCGACAGGCGACGTACCTCCTCCGGCGGGCCGGGTCCCTCCGCACCGAGATCGCCCACGCGAACGCCACCAAACGAGATCAGGGTCGACGACGGGACCCGGGGCCGGGTTCCTCATCAAGCGGCACGCCCCTCCAGGCAAGTACCTCCCAAAGTGCCAGCTGGAGCCCAGTCCCGGACATGGGCTGGCTGGACGTCGTCATGGACGGGTCGACGACGAGGATGCGGGCGGGCATCATCGATAACAAATACTAGCTATATGCCCGCAAAAATAATATTTTTTAATGATTGGATTTTGATAACTAAAATTTATAACATTTCTACTATTTCAAAAATCTATATACTATTTCATACTAATTAAGCATCTAACACTAAAAACATAAAAAACAATTTCTATACATCCATTAAAAACAGAAAAACAACATTATATAAAAAATTCCATACTAATTAAACACTAATTATATCCATCTAACATGCATTCATACATATATACTAGTGAAAAAACAATAATCTAAAAAATCTAAACTAATTAAACATACAAAATCTAAACTAATTAAACACTAATTATATCCATCTAACATGCATTCATACATATGTGTGTGTGTTCATCATGCTTGTGTGTGTGTATGGGCTCGGGGAGGGGCGGCGCCCATGGTGGCCGCCGGGGGCGAGGGAGAGGGGTTAGAGGGGGAGAGCTCACAGCGGGGCGACGGCGACGGCGAGGCGACGGCCGGGGGCGGTGACGGGCAGGCGTGACGCTGGGCGGCGACGCAGGACGGCGCGACGGGAAGGGCCCGGGCGGCGACGGAGACGAGGGCGGCGACGGGACGAGGGCGGCGATGAGACGAGGGCGGCGACGGGACGGGACGGGGCGGCGACGGGATTTGGCGGCGACGGCGACGGGTCGGTGACGGCCGACGATCGGGCGGGCGGTTCAATGGGGAAACAGAGGAAGAAACAGAGGGAGAATGAAATTTTTCAAGTGTTGTATATATAGAAGGCACCTTTAGTACCGTTGGAGCCACCAACCGGTACTAAAGGTCTGTTTTGGCCAGCCCAAGCAGCGGGAAGCGACCCCCTTTAGTACCGGGTGGTGGCACAAACCGGTACTAAAGGCCCCCCCTTTAGTACCGGTTTGTGCCACCACCCGGTACTAAAGGGTGTGCGCTGGCGCAGGTGCGGTGCGGCAAGTTTAGTCCCACCTCGCTAGCCGAGAGGCGACTGCACTGGTTTATAAACCCCCGTGCGGTCGCTCTCTCGAGCACCTCTCCAAAGCAGGCCAACTGGGCCTACGTGTTCTTTGCTGCCCTGTTGGCCCACTTGGCCTTTATGGCTCAGCATCCCGCCCAACACAGGTTGGGTTTCTAGTCGTATGCAGGCTGCTACGGCCTAGTAGGCGGGCTTTTTTTTGCTTTATTTATTTTTGTGTTGTTTTTTTGTGTATTTAGAGTTTCTTTGTGAATATTTTTGCTTTAGGTACAAAAAATTACAAACATTCTGTTAGTTCCCGTAGTTTTCAAATTTGAATAGTTTAAATTTTGAATTATTTGAAATTAGTGTGAATCACTAGTTTTTGAATAATTTAACTTTAAAAATCAGTAAAGGCATGAAAGAATTTGTTTGCACATAAAATTTCTTCGCGTTTCAAATGCCAAAACACATAACTACCCTAACTATTACAGAGATTCCCCTCCGGGTGTGAAACACGTAAGAAAGTGATGATAGTGAAGCCGATCACATCCCAGATCTTTGGGTGTGAAACTTTTTCTTCAAGGTGTGTCCCTTTGCACCGTAACCATGGAAAATCTTCATCATTTAACGGGATGCTCGGGTCAATATTCACTATGAATGGAGAAATTTCATCAAACTTTTCATAATCTTCTGACTTGTCTGTCTTGTCATCCACTCCCACGATGTTTCTCTTCCTAGAAAGAACTATGTGCCGCTTTGGCTCATCGTACGATGCATTCGCTTCCTTATCTTTTCTTTTTCTTGGCTTTTTAGACATGTCCTTCACATAGAAAACCTGTGCCACATCATTGGCTAGGACGAATGGTTCGTCTGCATACGAAAGATTGTTGAGATCCACTGTTGTCATTCCGTACTGCGGGTCTTCCGTTACCCCGCCTCGTGTCATATTGACCCATTTGCACCGAAACAAAGGGACCTTTAAACCACGCCGATAGTCAAGTTCCCATATGTCCTGTATATAACCATAATATGTTTCCTTTCCGTCTTGGTTTCTGCATCAAAGCGGACACCACTATTTTGGTTGGTGCTCTTCTTATCTTGGGCGATCGTGTAAAATTTATTACCATTTATCTCGTACCCTTTGAAAGTCATTATATTCAAGATGGTAATCGGGACAGCAAGTACAGGTCATCTTCAATAGAGGTGTCATGCATGGTACGTGGTTCGCAACCACCGCGGAACTCCTGGTTTGTTCACGTGTAATCCAGTCATCGACCGCTCCGGTGTTTGGAGCGTAGCAAATTCTTGTGTTCATCCATATACGGAGCCACCAAGGCGGAATTTCTGTAGAACTGTAGTGTGCTTTAGTGAGAGAATGTCCGTCCATACATATTATTTGTTCCCTCCTAGCGTGCCTTTTCCATCCGATGCGCCCTTATGCCGCGATTCAGAACACCAATCGGCTTAAGGTCAGGAATAAAGTCAATACAAAACTCAATGACCTCCTCATTTTGATGGCCCTTGGAGATGCTTCCTTCTGGCCTAGAACGGTTATGAACATATTTCTTTAAGACTCCCATGAACCTCTCAAAGGGGAACATATTGTGTAGAAATACAGGACCCAAAACGTTAATCTCTTCACATAGGTGAACTAGGACGTGCGTCATGATGTTGAAGAAGGATGGTGGGAACTCCAACTCGAAATCGACAAGACATTGCACCAAATCATTATGTAACCTTGGTATGATTTCTGAGCGATTACCTTCCGAGAGATTGCATTGAGAAATGCACATAGCTTCACAATGGCTAATCGAACGTTTTCCGTAGAAGCCCCTCAATGCAACCGGAAGCAGCTTGCGTCATAATCACGTGGCGCTCATGAGACTTTAGGTTCGGAACTTTTTCTCCGCCATGTTTATTATTCCCTTTATATTCGACGAGAAGCCGACGGTACCTTAATATCGAAAGGCATTCAAAGAAGATTTCCTTCTCTTCTTTGGTAAGAGCGTAGCTTGCATGACCCTGATATATGCCGTCTTCTCCGTGCATACGTTGTTGGTCCTCCCGTGCCTCAGGTGTATCTTTTGTCTTCCCATACACGCCCAAGAAGCTAAGCAGGGTCACGCAAAGATTCTTCGTCACGTGCATCACGTCGATTGCGGAGCGGACCTCTAGGTCTTTCCAATATGGCAGGTCCCAAAATATAGATTTCTTCTTCCACATGGGTGCGCGTCCGTCATTCCTTTGGAACAGGTTGTCCGCCAGACCCTTTCCAAATATCACCTTCAAATCCTTGACCATATCATGTACATCAAGACCAAGACGGTGGCGAGGCTTCGTCCGGTGATCCGCCTCACCTTTGAAATGCTTGCCTTTCTTTCTTACGGGATGCCTGCTCGGAAGAAATCAACGATGTCCTAGGTACACATTCTTCATACAACTATTCAAATATATATTGTCGGTATCATCCAAACAGTGCGTGCATCCGCGGTATCCCTTGTTTGTCTGTCCTGAAAGGTTACTGAGAGCAGGCCAATCATTGATGGTCACGAACAGCAACGCCTTTAGGTCAAATTCTTCCCCATGTGCTCATCCCACGACGCACACCTGTTCCATTCCACAGTTGTAAGAGTTCTTCAACTAATGGCCTTAGGTACACATCAATGTCGTTGCCGGGTTGCTTAGGGCCTTGGATGAGCACCGGCATCATAATGAACTTCCGCTTCATGCACAACCAAGGAGGAAGGTTATACAAACATAGAGTCACAGGCCAGGTGCTATGGTTGCTGCTCTGCTCCCCAAAAGGATTAATGCCATCTGCGCTTAGACCAAACCATACGCTCCTTGCGTCATCTCGCAAACTCCTTCCCGTACTTTCTTTCAATTTTTCTCCATCGCGACCCGTCACCGGTACTCTCAACTTTCCGTCTTTCTTACGGTCTTCTTTGTGCCATCGCATCGCTTTGGCATGCTCTTTGTTTTGGAACAAACATTTCAACCGTGGTATTATAGGAGAATACCACATCACCTTGGCAGGAATCTTCTTCCTGGGGCGCTCGCCCTCGACATCACCGTGCTCATCGCGGCTGATCTTATAGCGCAATGCACCACATACCGGGCAAGCGTTCAAATCCTCGTACTCACCGCGGTAGAGAATGCAATCATTAGGGCATGCATGTATCTTCTGCACCTCTAACCCTAGAGGGCAGACAGCCTTCTTTGCTTCGTACGTACTCTCGGGCAATTCGTTGTCCTTTGGAAGCATATCCTTTATCATTACCAAAGCAACTTTCCAAATCTCTTGTCGATACACCATTCTTCGCCTTCCATTGCAGCAATTCCAAATGTGGTGCCCAGCTTTTTCTTGTCACCTACGCAATTCGGGTACAACAATTTTTGTGATCCTCTAACATGCGCTGCAACTTCTTCTTCTCCAAATCACTTATGTAGTTTCTCTTTGCATCGGCAATGGCCCGACTTAGATCATCAACGGGCTCATCCGATGCCTCTTCTTCAGCTTCTTCCCGCATTGCCGCCCAGCTTCTTCCCGCATTACACGGCTCAGCTTCTTCCCCATTGTTGTATCATCGTATTCAGGGAACCCATGGCCGGGATAGCTGTCGCCGTCCTCTTCTTCTTCATTGTCTTCCATCATAACCCCTCTTTCTCCGTGCTTGATCCAAACATTATAGTGGGGCATGAAACCGGACTCAAACAGTGGACGTGAATGGTTCTTGACGAGAGTAATTGCGACCATTCTTACAGCCAGCACATGGACAAGGCATAAAACCATCCGCCCGCTTGTTTGCCTCACCAAGAAGCGTAAAAGTATGCACGCCCTCAACGAATCGGGAGAGCATCGGTCATCGATACATCCATTGCCGGCTCATCTTCATTACACAACAATCGAATAGACCAAATTAATACAAGTTCATACATAAAGTTCATACAACACTTAAATGCAACAAACAAATAACTCTCTAGCTAAAGCATTTAAATGCAACAACAAATGTGATCAAGATCGCAACTAAGGTAACAATTGATCCAACAGCATAATGATACCAAGCCTCACTATCGATGGCATATTTTCTAATCTTTCTAATCTTCAAGCGCATTTTCTCCTTCTTGATCTTGTGATCATCGACGACATCGGCAACATGCAACTCCAATTCCATCATCTCCCCCTCAATTCTTTTCAATTTTTCTTTCAAGTACTCGTTTTCTCTTTCAACTAAATTTAACCTCTCGACAATAGGGTCGGTTGGAATTTCCGGTTCACATACCTCCTAGATAAAAATATCTATGTCAACTTGATGGGCATAATTTTTCATAAACACGAAATGCAACAAATAGTTTTAAAAGAGAATATACCACATCCGAATCATAACAAGGACGAGGGCCGACGGGGACGGATATCAAAACCATGGCACTATGTATAACAAACAACGTACGGGTAAGATAATTATTATACGAGTAACTATATATCCAAATCACGCAAACATCAATTTTTTATATAAAATTTCATGAACAAGAGGCTCACCACAAGGTGGTGCCATGACGGGACGGTAAGTGAGCGATCGACGGTGGTTACGACAGAGATTTAGAAGGCACTAAGTAAACCACACCTACATATGCAAACTAAGTGTTATTTTGACCTCAAATTGCATATAAATCAAATACTAGCACATATATATATTTCCTCCCAAATTACTAAACTCACAAATTAATAACTATATGAACCAATGCAAGAGCTAATCTAGCAATGAGAGATGAAAGGACAAAGTTGCTAACCTTTGTGATCAGTTGAATGGATGGGGGCCTTCAAATCTTGACAAATTTGGGGCAAAATGTGTTATGAGCTCGAGGGGAGAAGAGGAAGAACAGAGAGGAGAGGAGAGGGGAAAGGGGGAAGAACAGAGCGAGCTGGACGAAGGGTTTATATGCAGGAGGACCTATAGTACCGGTTCGTGGCACGAACCGGTACTAAAGGTGCTGGAGGGGGCCCAGACTGACAACATCCTGCCACCACCCTCATTAGTACCGGTTCGTAGCACGAACCGGTGCTAAAGGTTAGCCACGAACCGGTGCTAAAGGCTAGCCGTTGGAACTGGCACTAATGTATACATTTGTGCCGGCTCTAATACAAACCGGCACTAATGTGCTTCACGTTTGACCCTTTTTCTACTAGTGTATATTATACTGCAACATGTGTGCACTGCAATGTCAGTAACAGTGTACTTCTCCAGCATATTAATATAACGGCAACGCTTATCTACTGACCCTTTTTTTTGTACATATGTCCATACATGGTGTGGTACTGAAGAAAGATAGGTGGAAGCATCTAGTCTTAATAGCTAACAGATCTGAACAACAATACAAATTCTGTTTTGTATTTTTTGTTGATATTACTTAACAAATTGATTGAACTATATATTCAGATGTGTATTTGCAGTCCAGATTATGTCCTAAAATTATGAGTGGAAAACATACCCAACTTTCCTGTAGATCTGTGGTTGTGAGGCGATGAAGAAATGGCGCACGAAACCCCCTGTTGGGTATCATCAGGCAGCCGAGCATGCTGCGCCACTCGGTGTTGGTGAGCTGCAGGCCTTCTCACAGAGACGCATGTGTCCGCTATCGCCATCCTTGCCAAGAACCCGCACTTGCAGTCCATGGCGGGTTCAGTGGAATTCCAGAGAAGAGCTGTGGATGTGATGAACCCTAGATCTACGTTTTGAGGAAAATGAGGAACGGGGGGAGGAGTTGTGTTAGTCTGTAGCACGAATGGATAAGTTTTTATGCAACCAATCGAGCAATGGAAGTAATAAATGTTGTGGTTGGCGTTAGGTGGTGGATTGGGTCTGATTCAGTGAACACGAATGCATTCAAGAAGGAACAGTACTGCTTACTTGAGAATAGCAAACTGCATTGTCATATCACGACGAACTGCGAACGCGTGGTTGGGCCTGTGTTTGTGTATGGTATGTGGCATTTTTTTTATTTTCAGTGGCCTCTCTTTTTTTCTGTTGGCCCTGTGTTCTGGTAGTGAAGACGCAATTGGGCCCAGGTCGGCCTGTGAGCACACGGCTGGTTCCTGTTTCGCTGTGTGTGAGTCCTAATGTTTAGTCCCATCTCGCCCGCGGAAGGCGCGCCGGACCTGTTTATAAGCGTTGGCGAGGCATACTGGTCGAACTCCTCTGTATACTTATCTAGGCGCTTATACACGGCGCTCGCTGCTATATGCTCTATGACCTATGGGCCCATGTGCAACCCCATGCACTGTGAGTCAGAACGACTCGCCTTCTGTGGGCGTAGACCTATTACGAGACTGGCTAGGGCCAGTGCCACCTGGGTGGTCAATTTTTTTTCTTTTTATATTTCTGCCCTGTGTTTTTTTTTCAATGTTGGAGTGTGCACTGCATTGATCAGTGTTCTGTACTGCATTGTATACGGACTGCGTGCTGCATGTACAGTTGTCATTTTTTTGTTTCCGTCTTTTTTGCTATCAGTTAATCTTTTTTCCCAATGTATGGGAGTTCACTGCTTTGTAAATCATACATTGCATTTCACTCATTATGGTTCTGCGGTTGTACTTTCGTGTACTTCCATACCGTATTGAATTATTTTACGTGTTTTATGCTTTTCTATTTGTGTTTTTGCTCTTATGTATTCCTTTTTCAAATTTATGTTAGGTACCTTTGCTTTGTTGGGTATGTTAAGACTTCATTCGACAAATTCAGTGTACTGCATTCGTGCGCAACTTGCACTCCATGCGTCACCTTTTATATTCGAACGGGCATTTTGTCATGTTTTATAGATGTATACTGCGTGACAACATAACTGCATTGTTTACAATTACGCATCAACGTCGCTGCATAAATCGTAATCGCAACATTGTATACATGTGTGTACTTCATCGCTTTTTTTGCGTGTCTTTGCTATATGCTTCGCGGTTCATTTATGCACCGGAATGCACTGCATACTTCTACCGACCCGTACTGCATCTTGTTTTTGCCGGTATTTATTGCAGTCCCTGGCACGGGACGGATAGGAAATGGGAGGGGGGTGGGCCCCCCCCCCACTTTTTTTCAAACTTATTGTTTTTTCTTGGTCGGTTTTCTTGGGCCTGTGTTCGGGTATTTCAGAGACGCATGTACGTTGTCAATTTTTGGGTGCCTGGTGCCGGTATCATTTGGGTGATCAGTTTTTATTCTTTGTATGTTTTTTATGACGTGGAGTGCACCTGCTTTTTGGTAAATCATCGGTGCGCGTGCATTGATCATGGTTATGTACTAGGTGTGAACTTCATTCCTTACTGCATGTACAGTTCTCATTTTTGATCCCGTGTTTTTACTTTTTTGTAATTTTCGAATGTATGGGACTGCACTGGTTAGCAAAATACGACTGTACTACATTGTTTATGATACTGTACTGCAAGTTCGTTTACTTCCGCACTGTGTTACCTTATTCCGCGTTTCCGTTTTTCTTCACCCTGAAAAGAAATGCATAATGGCGTACTGCATCCCGTATAGAAATGCACTGCATTTTTCCAGCAGTGCGTACTGCATTTGTTTTTTTGCCTGTGCTTACTTCACTGTACGGGAGGTTAAAGGGGAGAGCGGAGGGGGGGGGCACATTTTTTTGTGTGGCACTTAATTGAAGGTAGACTTTTTTTTTTCTTGATGTGTTCTCTTAACATGTGTTTTGTTTTCATTTTAACTTTTTTACGAACTGTATGTATTTTATTTGTTGTTTTACTGCTTTTGAAATTTCATGATTCTTCATGAGAACTGCATCATGTGTTTTCTTTTGTTGTTTTTTAGTAATATGTGCGTTTTGATGTAGATCGGTTTATTTTGTCCGGGCTGTTTTGGGCCGCCCGTTATTTGTGACGCTTTTTGAACGCTGGTCTCCGCGTGTCGTTTCCACGCTATTCCACCGCTCCTGTCGAGAAAGAGACTGAGAACAATCCCCTCTCCTCTCTTGCAGTTTCTCCCGAGGCATCTCTCCCTCGGGCCAAACCGCCGTCGCGCGCAGCAACCGCCGTCGCCCGGAGAACCGCCGCCCTCAAGAGGTCCTTATTCCTGCATTCGGCGTCGCTGTCCGCTCCGTGAGCCCTTGCCGCTGCGCTCCCGCAGCCCTTTCCCGTCCCCGCCCCCCCTTCCCCCTTCCCGCCATTGCCGCCAAGATACTTTTCTTCTGATGCGTTCCGGCTTGGCTAGGTGTTGATTGTCCCTCGCCTTGTTTTTGTTATTCTTGTAGTTGATGTAGCTCTTTATTCTTGTGTAATTTTTCAGAGGCGATCGATTTATCTCGTTTTGAAGTCGATAGTTGTGTGTAGCAATGCGGATCTAGGGTTTCGTGAGATTTTCGCCGATTTTGTTGCTTATGTCTGTCACTTCGTCCTTTGTGTTGCAGGGAAACTCTATGTCTTCGCCGAGCAGGCAGGGAGAAGGAGTTCAGGGTATGTGGAGTGCTTATTCCTTAGGCTTTGTTTATTTTGTTTGGTGTTTATCTAGTTTCCTAGTTCATCCTGCATATTGGGTTATGCTCTGTTAGTTGTCAGCGTTCGTTTGCATTATTTTGTCATGTGATGTTTTTGTAATTTCTTTTTTCTTGTTTTTTTTAATCCAGCAGGTGATTGCAGTGCTCATAATGATACACCACTTGTCTCTCCTTGTCCTGGTGGTAAGGATCATGGTGTCGAGGGAGGACATCAAGTGAATTCGCCGATTGAATCTTCTCCTATAAGTGTGGCCCCTCCTTCTGGTATGTGATTAATTTGTTTATTTTTGTGTATGCTTTGTTTTATCTTGTTCGACATTTCTGTTGCGAACAACCGTGGATTTAGCATGTGCAGCACTGCATTTATTTTTGTATGTGAACTCCACTGTATGTATGTGTGAACTGCATTGTTGTTTTATTCAAGTTTTTTGTGCAATGCATTATTTTTTATTTTGAGTTTATGGTTGGAGCACTGCATTTATATGTATAACTGTACTGCATTTGTTCTTTTTGTGCAATTTTTAACTAGGATAGTCAAACTTTATTTTGACGCAGTGTCTGTTTTCCATGCTGGGGCGCCTGGGTTTGAGGAGGTTACTCAATTGATTGACCATTATTTTACAGAGGGTAATGTTGGTGTGAGCTTTGATCAGAGACATCCTGTCTTGTCTGAAACACAGTCGCAGTCTGTTGATGGTACACAGGAAGTTACACAGGATTGGATGGTCCCGGAACAGGTTCGTCAATATGAGTTGAAGCAAAGCAAGAAGAAGTTGAGGTTTGAAACTGAGTCAAAAGAGTTTGCTGAGAAGGAGAAGCAGAGGAGATCTGGAGATGGTGGCAATGGTGGTAAATTTGGCAAGATGAAGAAGAGGTTGAGTCTTGAGGAAGGTGGTACACCTCGGCGGAGTCCACGTGTTCTTTGGAATGAAGAAGAATCTGACAAACGACTACATGTCACCAAGGTCCCAATTCGATGGCGCGACTTTTTGCTTGCTGATTATGTGAAGGGTGTTCATCCTTCTAGACGCAAAGACCTGTGGTTCATCTAAGACTGTACCCAAGCGTGCCCATGATGATGTCGACGAAGATGTTGGTGGTGATCTTTGGCGAGGAGGTGGATGCTGCTCTAAAGGTTTGTTGAAGTGCACTGCATTTGTTTCCTTCATTTTGTTATTCTTTCTGTATTTTCTTTTTTTATGCCTAATCTTCTAATGTGGACTGCATTTCCCTTTACATAGAGGAAGAACTCTAGTAAGAGCAATGCAACTGAAGATGATGGTGAGGGAGATGATTCTCGATTTAACAAGACCTTGCGTTTGTCACTTCCCACTGTTTGCAAGGCTGCTTCTTTGTTGAAAGAGGCGCATTGCAGCCGTGTTAGGGATGCTGGATTTGGTGTTGTCTTTAATCTGACAGTAAAGAAAAATGTGTCGCGCATTCTTATGTGCTATTTGATGGGAGTGATTGACCCTGCCACTATGTTAATGGACTTTGGGAATGGCAGAGTTCTTCGAATCAATCGTGATGCAGTTCATCACATTTTTGATTTACCTATGGGAAGTCACACTGCACCCATGCCTGCTTCCGGGTCATGATGAATCGTTGATCGCCCTCAAGGATGAGCTTGGCTTTGACCGTTCAAAAGTATAGGTGTCAAGGACTTGCTTGAGAAGTTGAAGGTGTTGGTGGAGGAAGATGATTATGTGAGTGTTGACCTTGCTGTGAAGGTGTTCTTCCTTATACTTTACCAGAATTTGCTGTGCCCGGGGCCTGCAGTTCGTTTGGGTAGAGTTGCTGCGATGGTAGAGAACATGGATTATGCGGCTATGGCTCAGATGGACTTTTGTCAGCTTGTTGTTGATGAGTTGCAGGCAGCTGTGGTTAGGTGGCAATCAGAAGGCAGCAAGCAGAATTGTGCAGAGGGTTGTGCCATTGTCCCCCTGATTATTTATCTTGATCGCTTGAAGCTTCGCAATTTTCAAATCATTCACACGTTGACGCCACGTGCGTCATACCTGATGACCAAGGACCTGATGAAGTTGTACAATGAGGATGTGCTTGTGAAGGGAAAGATTTACTTGGTAAGTTACAAATTTGGGAAGCTGCCGGTTAGTGCACCTGATTTTTTAATATCATATTTTTTAAAAAAAATGTGCAGTCATTATAAATGTGAACTATTCTAGTACTCACATGTGTACTTCTCTTTGCGTGTTCTCTTTTTTTGTAGTGGAAGGCGTCAGGTGATATTGTGTACAACCGTCTCTGCTGCGCTTGTACACGGCAGCTCTGATCTGGGGCCTAGCACTCATGATAGGTTTTATGAGCCTATCTGTAGTCGACTTCTGGCTGTGATGATGAGGTGCCGCATACTCGTGGTTTCATGCCTCGACGGATGTTTGATAATACAAGCTCTTATAAATGTACATCTGTTGGCGGCAAAAAGCATGAGGAGATTGATGAGCTTCTTCCGAAGGTTTTGAAGTCGATCGAAGATTTGCCAACCTCTGGTGACAAAGTTGAGGACGATTCTTTGGTTTTTTCCCTGTTGGCCATGGCCCACGAGATGAAGATATTGTTGCTGCTCACAATTTGATTGTGGTGTGATCGAAAGCTAAGATTGCGGTGACAAATGTTCATTCTTCAGATGCTCAATTGAGACATTCACAAGAAGAAAAATGCGGTCGGTATGAGAAGGATCTTTGGGCATATTGTGGATGAAATGATCCGTCGGAATATTTGGCGTTGGTGCTGATAATGTATGTTCTATGTTTTTTTTGGCTTTGGACCTCTTTTTTGTGTATTATGTTGACTGCTCCTCACTTTTTTTTTTGTTATAGGCTGGAGTGGAATCTTCTGGTGTCGATGGAACTAGAGACGATGGGGTTGGTCAGGTATAAATACTCCTGCCATGTCTGTTCTGCCATGCTTCCCTTTTTCTTTGAACTTACATTTGTTTGGTTCCCATATTTTTCTTGTGTACTTCTCTGTTGTGAAGTGTGTACTGCTTGTGCATGGTTGTAGTTTTTTACTTTTTGGTTGGTACCATCTTATTTCTCTTTTTTGGTTTGTTCTATGCCCGTAGACTGGTGTCGCTGCTCGTGATGATGTGCACAGAGAGACTTACGATGGCTCTGGGAAGGATGAGGTCTTGGGTGATGCAGCGTCCCCTCTTGATGTTGTAGCTGATAAGGTATAATTGTATTACTTGTTCTGTTAGTGGGTTATAATCTAATTTTTTGTTGTCTGTTATAAACTTGATGTACGCTGTTATGTTCATCCTTATGCATTTTCATTTGCGTATGTTAGCTGCAATAGTTTTACATGTATGATCTTCACTGTTTGACATAAGTGAACTGCAGTTCTTTTTGGCATGCGTGATCCATACTTATTTACATAAGTGACCTTCAGTAATTAACATAAATGAACTGTAGTGTTTGTCAAATGGAACTGCATTTCTTTTTTTATGTATACGTGGGTTGCAGTTGTAGTTGTGTATGACACACGTGTGTTGGTGTTGTTTTGTATATGTGGACTGTAGTTGTTATGTGTATGTTGCCAGCAGTCTTTTGACATAAGTGTGCTGTGTGTTGTTGTGTTAGTTATTCCCATGCTTATTTTTGTGTTACTGGGTGTTTTTTAAACTTTCCACAGGTTGGAGAACCAAACGTGGAAGTCCATGTTGATATGAATCGAGGCGGTTGTCTTTGTTGATGGCTGTGCCAGTGTTGATGCTTCTGTATCGGTTGCTGTTGAGTGTGCAGATCCTTCTGTAGCTCAAGGATCCCATGATGCTGTTCCCACCAGTCGGCATGAAGATTCTGATGTTGGCATTGAAAAGCCACTGGAGAATGTTGCCCCTGCTGCTAGTGTTGTTTCTTCCCCTGTGTCTCTGGTGTCCAATGATGTTCCGGAAGTATTGATAGTGGAGCCTCATGTAGTTGAAGTATCTAAGGAAGCTGCTGTTGACCAGACTTTTGTAAATCGAGAGAATGCTGATGTTGTTGCAGAAGGAAAGTCCAGTGAGGTTGTGGTGGATTCATCGCAACCTACGCAAGAAAATATTTTGCTCAGTTCTGAAGAACAGCAGCCTGAAGACTCTGACACTGAAGGCAAGAGTTTTTTTTAAACGGTGCAGTTTGATGTTTTTCTCATTCATGTTGTTTAATTACTATGGTATATGTATTACATGTTAAGTGATAAGTGAAACTTTGATCTTTTGTCTATGATTTTCAAAATAGCTAGCAGAATTCCCTTATCTTAATATTTAAACTTCATTGTTTGGATAAGTGAACTTCATTTTTTTATTGCAGATGATGAACTCCCTGTTGTGACACCGTCGAGCATTGATCCAGCTCTTCTGAAAAGATACAATGAGTTGTACGCTGCTGTTACAAGGGCTCGGAAGGACAAGAAGAAGAAGTATGGTTTTTTAGAAATTGTTTTGTTCATATGTATTATCTAATTTTTGTATTTACCGTTTTTATTTGTTGTTATTTTTTATGTATCTTATGTTTGAGATTTTCATGAAAAATTCAGGGACATGATTGCTTTTAAAACTGAGATGGGTGATATTAGCATTGGCGAAGTTGGTCAATCCTTTTGGGATAAAGGGATGCTCACTACAAGGCTTGTAGATCTTGGGGTTTCTTTGCTGGTAGATAAGTTTAAGAGATCTCCCACAATGGTTGTCCCGTACCATATTTGTGTAAGAATACATAAATTTTTGTTTTATTTTTTTCATTTTTCTTTTCTGATTTTGTGCGACGACTTGTGTTGCTTATTTGATTTTTGGTTTTGATTTGGCAGACAAATATTTGGAATGGTGGTACTGTAGTCAGGAGTGTTAAATTGATGTTCTCTTCAAAAGCCGAGGAGCGTGTTGATAAAAAGGATATGGTGAGAGACTTTTTAATGTGTATTTTGCCTGTTTTGTTTTTATAGCGTTCTGTTTTTTCTTGTTATAATAATTTTATTTATTTATTCATGTTTCCAACAGGTCCTTTTTGCAACTTTTGATCCGCCAGATACGAGGGATGGTGTTGGTCATTATTGTGTAGTTGCGTTAAATGTGAAAGAAAGGCGATTTGAATTTCTTGACTCGCTCAACAAACCTGTCAGCCCCGATGCGGTCAGGGTTTTTAGGAGGATGGTTAAAAATATCAAGCGTGCATGGAAAGAAGGTAGCTTGAGTTCTGATGAGCCGCTAAATCCTCCCACACTTGATGGATTTGTGTTGAAACATTTCATTGTCCCAATGCAGCCAAATGGGTGCGTTCTTTACAGCCCTTCTGTGTCATACCGTTCAAGTTTTTTTTTCACTTAATTTTTGTGAAACTGATGTTTTTTATTCTTTTTATTGCAGGCATGATTGTGGATTCTATATGTTTCAATTCTTGCAGACATGGGATGGTGTTCGAGTTGCTAAGTTTGGGGTGGAGCACATTGGCTACATCACAAAGGCCATGCTCTATAGCTGGCTAACATCGAGGAAGTGTTGCCTTGATTTAACATCACTTCTAATTTCTGCAGATAAAGGTTGTTTTATTGAACTTCTTCATCCTTGCTTTATTTTATTTTTGACTACTGCTTGGTTCCGCTTCTTTATGGGCAAGTGGGCTGCATTGTTATTTTTATATGTGGGCTGCATTGCTGTATACAAGTGCGGGCTGCATTGTCAGAGAGGAGTGGGCTGCATTGTTATTTTATATGTGGGCTGCATTGCTTTTATACAAGTGTGAGCTGCATTGATGTAGATAAGTGGGCTGCATTGTTATTTTATATGTGGGCTGCATTGATGTAGATAAGTGGGCTGCATTGTTATTTTATATGTGGGCTGCATTGCTTTTATATAAGTGGGTGCTGCATTGATGTAGATAAGTGGGCTGCATTGTTATTTTATATGTGGGCTGCATTGCTTTTATACAAGTGTGTGCTGCATTGATGTAGATAAGTGGGCTGCATTGTTATTTTATATGTGGGCTACATTGCTTTTATACAAGTGTGTCTTTGTATTGATGTAGATAAGTGGGCTGCATTGTTATTTTATATGTGGGCTGCATTGATGTAGATAAGTGGGCTGCATTGTTATTTTATATGTGGGCTGCATTGCTTTTATACAAGTGTGTGCTGCATTGATGTAGATAAGTGGGCTGCATTGTTATTTTATATGTGGGCTGCATTACTGTATATATGTGGGCTGCATTGATGTATACAACAGTGGGATGCATTCTATTTTTTCTCTATACATGTTTTTAGGTTCTTGTGTTTTGTACTGAGTGATTCCATGTTTTTTCTGCACATTTTTAGGTTTTCATTGGGGGCTTCATGAAGGCTGTACGTCATTGTTTGAGTCCTGTGGTTACTGATGTGGTTATGGAGGATTGTGTCATTGAAATCTCTCCGGATAATTCTGGTTTGAACACAAATGTATGCGTCTGGACCTGATGGTGGAAGTGTCTCTCGACCTAGCTCTCCACATGATGTATATGATGTTGATGATGATGATTTTGTTACACCGTGTGCACGTGTAACTAGGACTTGGAGTGCAGCAATTAATCATCCTCATTTGGATGAGGATGAAGTATTTTCGAACAAGAGGGCAGGTGAGAAGGCTTTTAAGTTGAGATGCTCTATAGAGAAATTGAAGCCTCCGAGGTTCAGATATATGGATGAGGCGATTAAAATAAAGGATCTTGTTCTCGAAAGATTTTCTAACCAAACACCATGAGTAAGTTTTTTATGTGATGCGTGCCCTTTCATGCTTTTTGTGTGTTTTGATTTTAGTTCTAATTTTATTGATCCCATCTGTGTATGTTTACTGCAAGAACGCGTTCTTTATGGTGCATGGTCCTTTTGTTGATGATGTCGATACTTACAATTTCGACTATATCTATGATACATTTGGCAAAGGAGCTTTAATGAATTTGTATATCATGGATTTTGTTATCAAGTACTGGAAGCAAGACCCTGAATTGGGTTTAGCTTATCAATCCGGTGAACGTTTGCTACTTTCACCTTTATTTATCACTGATAGCGTTCTTTGTCATTCTTTCCTACTGACCGGCTTCTTCATGTCCATGTCTTCTTGCATTGTTTATTCTTTTTTCATGTCCTTTTTTGTTCTTTTTGTGTACAAGACGTTCTTCAAATGGAAACCTCTCGTGGCGAGAGATAATGACGGAAATCCTGTGTTGCCGATTGTGCATATCTCGTTTGTTTTAGAAGATGCGATTAATCGGTTCAAATTTTTTGTGAACGACGGCAAAACCTGTTGGATGCAAAACTAGTAAATTCATTGTTTTTTGTCATTTATTCTTCCTGGTTTGTTGCATTTCTTTTTATAGTTATTTTTGGAACAGTGGTCCTGGTGGTACGTGTTGAAAGAACTTTTGATTTCATTTTTTTATGCGAACAGATTATGATGCCACGATTCAAGGATGGTCATTATTCCTTATACACGATGAACCAGCATCGCTGCACCCTTGATATCCATGATGAGGGAAGTACACCGCCATCCTGATGTCACAACAAGGTGGCGCAGGACTGACTACCACGCAGATTGCACTGAAGTGGTATGTTATTTTTTCTTTTGCCAACCGTAAAGCTTTCTTTGTGTTTCTCCCACTGTATTTTTTTATAAACTGCAATTGTTTATGTAGTGAACTTCAACATATGCGCGACAGGACTGCATTTTTCTCACGTGCACTTAAAAGAGGGATTGTTTAGATGTTTGAGAGCAACTTTTTTTTGGGTTCGTTTGAATATCAACTTTTTGATCCGTGATGTGTGTTATTCTTACCTTGTGCTTCTTTTTTTTTGCGGATGAGGAGGATGACTCAAATTTCTGAAAGGCGATTATGGTGAAAAATGTATAAATCGAAGAACCTTCTGACCGGGTTAAATTGGCAGAGAAGCCATCTTACCCGGTCGTGCCAGCGCAGGGAGCAAATGAGTGTGGGATCTATGTTCTGAGGATGGCGCAGTTGTATGACGGCCAACGTCTAGTTGAGAAAATTTTGAAATCCGACGTAACAGCTTCTCTGTTTTCTTTTTACTTTTTTGTTCTTTATGACAACCTTTTTTTAATCACTTGTTTGCATTTGTTTTCTTTTTTTCAGCCTGCTGCTGAAGATTGGAAGGCGGAGTACATGTTCCAGCTGCTGTTCAATCCTTTGAACATGTTGTGTCATGAAGACATGCCTCTTGAGTTACGTGAACTGATTGCGGACCTCGGGCTCACTTCCACTGTCATGTCCAGCAGACGCTTGATCGCAGACGCGATATGATCATTTGGGGCCTTGTTTTTCTCTTGAGTGCAAAAGGCTGTGCGTGGACAATAGCTAGGTTTTGATGTTGTGTTTGTGTGTGCTGACTATGTATGAAAAAGACTTTTTTGTCGTTGTGTTTTCTTCTTGTTCGTTTATGCGGCAGTGCATCTGGATGAATTTGTATATGTATGTGTATTTTTATATCAATAACTGATACAATATATATAAGTGTATAATTTTATTTTTTGTTGACTACCATGGTCTATGCGAAATGGCATTTTTCTCACGCTTATATGTATGATATGTGTTCGACGAACTGTATCGCATTTGATGCCGAACTTCTTTGTCCAATATAAGAGAACTGCATTTTTTTTTGGCATTCAAGCAAAGTGTTGCACGTGTGTGCATGCCGAAACTGCATTACTTTATGACACTGAACTGTTTTTTTTGTCAGAACAAAAAACACATTACTTTTTGCCTATAGTTGCGGTTTGTAGTTGGTTTTCTATTTGTTTGTACGTTAAGGTACATGGTGGGTGGGGGGGTTTGGGGTCCCCCCCAAATTTTTTAGTTGTCTATATATTTTTTGTATTGTTCTTATACGCCTTTGCGTGCGTTAAGCATGAGCAGGGCGGGGGTAGGGGGGTCGTGACCCCTCCACATCCTCGCGAGGCCGAGCCTGGAACGAGCCGGAGCAGGCGGCGACGCGGCTTGCCGCGGCGCCGCATGCGTAGGCGAGTCCGTCATACCCCGTCGCCCCCTGTCTATCTTAGGGAGTGGGGGTGGTTTTCTGTAGCGTCCTTTGATGGAAAAAAAGAATGTCCGTGCTACTGTTAACCAAAGCGCCATGCGTGCGTTAAGCGAGGCCGAGCAGGGGGTGGGGAGGGGGGTCATGACCCCCTCCGCATCCCCCTGCGAGGCCGAGCCTGGAACGAGCCGGAGCAGGCGGCGACGCGGCTTGCCGCGGCGCCGCATGCGTAGGCGAGTCCGTCATACCCCGTCGCCCCCTGTCTATCTTAGGGTGTGGGGGTGGTTTTGCGCGCGTCCCCTTTGATGGAAAAAACAGAATGTCCGCATCACCGCCAACCAAGCGCCGCTTACGCAGCATTAGCGAGGTCGAGCAGGGTGGGAGGGGGTCATGACCTCCTCATCCCCTCGCGAGGCCGAGCTCGAACGAGCCGAGCAGCGGCGACGCTGCTTGCCGCGCGCCGCTGCGAGGGCGAGTCCGCTATACCCCGTCGCCTCAGATATCTTAGGGTGTGGGGTGGTTTTTGCGCGTCCTTTAATGGAAAAAAGCAGAATGTCCGCCTGCGCTTTGTCAACCAAAGCGCGCTGCGTGCGTTAGCGAGGCCCGGCAGGGGTGGGGAGGGGGTCGTGACTCCTCCACATCCCCTGCGAGGCCGAGCCTGAACGAGCCGGAGCGGCGACGCGGCTTGCCGCGGCGCCGCGTGCGTAAGCGAGTCGGTCACCCGTCGCCCCTGTCTATCTTAGGGTGTTGGGGTGGTTTTTGCGCGTCCTTTGATGGAAAAAAAAGAATGTCCGCCTTCTTTGTCGACCAAAGCGCCTTTGCGTGCGTTAAGCCGAGGCCGAGCAGGTGGGGAGGGGGTTGTGACCCCCTCCACATCCCCTGCGAGGCCGAGCCTGAACGAAGCCGGGCGGCGACGCGGCTTGCAGCGCGCGCCGCATGCGTCGAATCCGTCATACCCCGTCGCCCCCCTGTCTATCTTAGGGTGTTGAGGGGGTGGTTTCTTGTAGCGTCCTTTGATGGAAAAACAGAATGTCCGCGATCGCGCCGTTAACCAAGCGCATCAAGGCGTTAGCGCGAGGCCGAGCAGGGGGTGGGGAGGGGGGTCGTGACCCCCCCTCCACATCCCCCTGCGAGGCCGAGCCTGGATCGAGCCGGAGCAGGCGGCGATGCGGCTTGCCACGGCGCCGCATGCGTAGGCGAGTCCGTCATACCCCGTCGCCCCCTGTCTATCTTAGGGTGTTGGGGGGTTTGCGCGTGTCCCATTTGATGGAAAAAACATAATGTCCGCATTGCGCCTGTCAACCAAAGCGCCTTTGCGTGCGTTAGCGTGAGGCCGGCGAGGGGTGGGGAGGGGTCGTGACCCGCCCTCCACATCCCCCTGCTCGGCCGAGCATGGAACGAGCCGGAGCTGGCGGCGACGCGGCGTGCCGCGGCGCCGCATGCGTAGGCGAGTCCGTCATACCCGTCGCCCCTGTCTATCTTAGGGTGTGGAGGTGGTTTTGCGCGTCCTTTGATGGAAAAAAAGAATGTCCGCCTGCGCTGTCAACCAAGCGCCGCTGCGTGCGTTAAGCGAGCCGGCGGGGTGGGAGGGTCGCGACCCCCTCCACATCCCCCTGCGAGGCCGAGCTCGAACGAGCCGAGCGGCGGCGCGGCTTGCCGGCGCCGCATCTTGAGGGCGAAGTCCGTCATACCGTCGCCCCTGTCTATCTTAGGGTGTGGGGGTGGTTTCTGTGGCGTCCTTTGATGGAAAAAACAGAATGTCCGCCTTTGCGCTGTCAACCAAGCGCGCTCGTGCGTTAGCGAGGCCGGCAGGGGTGGGGAGGGGTCATGACCCCCTCCACATCCCCTGCGAGGCCGACGAGCGAACGAGGCTGAGCGGCGCGGCAGCGGCGCGCGCGCGTCGTCCTCTGTCGCCCCCACAGATATCTTAGGGTGTGGGGGGTGGTTTTCTGTGGCGTCCTTTGATGGAAAAAACAGAATGTCCGCCTTGCGCTGTCAACCAAAGCGCGCTGCGTGCGTTAAGCGAGCGGCAGGGGTGGGGAGGGGGTCGTGACTCCTCCACATCCCCTCGCGAGGCCGAACTGAACAGGCCGGAGCGGCGGCAGCGGCTTGCCGCGGCGCCGCATGCATAGGCGAATCCGTCTCCGTCGCCCCCTGTCTATCTTAGGGTGTTGGGGGTGGTGGTTTGTAGCGTCCTTTGATGGAAAAAAAGAATGTCCGCCTTCTTTGTCGACCAAGCGCCTGCGTGCGTTAAGCGAGGTCGGCGAGGGGTGGGGAGGGGGTTGTGACCCCTCCACATCCCCTGCGAGGCCAAACGAGCCGGAAGCGGCGGCGGCTTGCCGCGCGCCGCATGCGTGGCGAGTCCGTCATACCCGTCGCCCCCTGTCTATCTTAGGGTGTTGAGGGGGTGGTTTTTGTAGCGTCCTTTGATGGAAAAACAGAATGTCCGCTGCGCTTTGTCAACCAAGCGCGCATGCATGCTTTAGCGAGGCCGAGCAGGGGTGGGAGGGGGTGACCCCTCCACATCCCCCTGCGAGGCCGAGCCTGGATCGAGCCGGAGCAGGCGGCGATGCGGCTTGCCACGGCGCCGCATGCGTAGGCGAGTCCGTCATACCCCGTCGCCCCCTGTCTATCTTAGGGTGTTGGGGGGGGGGGGTTTGCGCGTGTCCCATTTGATGGAAAAAACATAATGTCCGCATTGCGCCTGTCAACCAAGCGCACTGCGTGCGTTAGCGTGAGGCCGAGCAGGGGGTGGGGAGGGGGGGTCGTGACCCCGCCCCCTCCACATCCCCCTGCGAGGCCGAGCCTGGAACGAGCCGGAGCAGGCGGCAACGCGGCTTGCCGCGGCGCCGCATGCGTAGGCGAGTCCGTCATACCCGTCGCCGCCTGTCTATCTTAGGGTGTGGGGTGGTTTTCTGTGCGCGTCCTTTGATGGAAAAAAAGAATGTCCGCCGCTGTCAACCAAAGCGCCTTTGCGTGCGTTAAGCGAGGCGAGCGGGGGGTGGGAGGTCATGACCCCCTCCACATCCCCTGCGAGGCCGAGCTGAACGAAGCCAGCGGCGGGCGGCTTGCCGGCGCCGCATGCGAGCGGCAGAACCGTCACTCCGCCGCCCTGTCTATCTCGGGGTGTGGGGGTGGTTTCTGTAGCGTCCTTTGATGGAAAAACAGAATGTCCGCGCCTGTCAACCAAGCGCTTACGTGCGTTAGCCGAGGCCGAGCAGGGGTGGGGAGGGGGTCATGACCCCCTCCACATCCCCTGCGAGGCCGAGAACGAGCCGGAAGCGGTGCGACGGCTTGCCGCGCGCGCCCGCGCAGTCCCGTCATACCGTCGCCCCCCTGTATATCTTAGGGTGTGGGGTGGTTTTTGTGCGTCCTTTGATGGAAAAAACAGAATGTCCGCCGCGCTTTGTCAACCAAAGCGCCTTTGCGTGCGTTAGCCGAGGTCGGCAGGTGGGGAGGGTCGTGACTCCCTCCACATCCCCTCGAGGCCGAGCCCGAACGAGCCGGAGAGAGGCGGCGACGCGGCTTGCCGCGCGCCGCATCTTGTGCGGTCAAATCCGCTATACCCGTCGCCCCCTGTCTATCTTAGGGTGTTGGGGGTGGTTTTTGTAGCGCCCCTTTGATGGAAAAAAACAGAATGTCCGTGACCGCTACCGTTAACCAAGCGCATCGCGGCGTTAGCGCGAGGCCGAAAGCAGGTGGGGAGGGGGTTGACTCCCTCCACATCCTCGCGAGGCCGGGCTCGAACGAAGCCGGAGTAGCGGCGACGCGGTTGCCGCGCGCCGCATGCGTAGGCGAAGTCCGGCTATACCCCCGTCGCCTGCCTATCTTAGGGTGTTGAGGGGTGGTTTTCTTGCGCGTCCTTTGATGGAAAAAACAGAATGTCCGCCTGCGCTCAACCAAAGCGCCTTTGCGTGCGTTAAGCGCGAGGCCGGCAGGGGTGGGGAGGGGCGTGACCCCCTCCACAACCCCTGCGAGGCCGAGCCTGGATCGAGCCGGAGCAGGCGGCTATGCGGCTTGCCACGGCGCCGCATGCGTAGGCGAGTCCGTCATACCCCGTCGCCCCCTGTCTATCTTAGGGTGTTGGGGGGTTCTGCTGGCCCCTTTGATGGAAAAACAGAATGTCCGCTGCGCTGTCAACCAAGCGCATTGCGTGCGTTAAGCGTGAGGCCGGCGAGGGTGGGGAGGGGGTCGTGACCCCTCCACATCCCCTGCGAGGCCGAGCCTGAAACGAGCCGGGAAGCGGCGGCGGCAGCTGCTTGCCGCGGCGCGCCGCATCTTGCGAGTCCGTCAGACCCCGTCGCCCCCCTGTCTATCTAAGGGTGTTGGGGGGGTGGTTTTTGCGCGTGTCCCCTTTGATGGAAAAAACAGAATGTCCGCCTTTGCGCTGTCAACCAAAGCGCCTTTGTGAGTTAAGCGCGAGGCCGAAAGGGGTGGGGCTCTTGTCGTTCTTCATTTATGTGTTGGGGCCCTTGACATTTGTACTGCTTTCACCAACGTAGAGTACTGCACTTCGTGTACCAAGTGCTTGTGTTGGGGCCCTTGTCGTCGTTCTTCATTTATGCATGTACTGCACTTCACGGATACACTTTTTGAACTGCCTTATGTTGGTTATGTGAACTGTATTGACGTTTGTTTAGAAATGTACATGGATTATATTTTTTAGATATATCAATATTAATTTTATTTTTATATAATTACTATTTTTGTGGACTGTTATGTTTTGTATGTGCATACTATGTTTTGGTGTCACTCATTAAATTTTTCAAAGTTGTGTATATACTTGTTCTAATGCAAACTAATTTCTGCGAAAGCAATTGATCACAAGCAAACTTACATTGTTTTTATAAAAGAAATATTCGATATGAAGCAACGGACATTATCAAAATCTTGCATACATGAAACAAAGAACACCACAACGCTTAAAGTAAAGTGAGACTAAACACAGCTCTGATTTTTTCTAGTTCTTTGTATTGGATTACGCCTTTGTTCTTCTTCTTCTTTTCTTCTTTGTCTCTTTTTGCCCTATCTAGTCCCATTATGATATCGTAGATGATTCTCCATGACTCATATGTTGCGAATGCATCTATTGCTGCATACTTGATAAGCTTGTTTGGCAGCGGGCAAAATCCCCACAGAGTATGATCCTCCTTGCGGTTAATTTTTTTCTTCATGTCATTGTAGTGAATGTCTATCATCCTGCCAACAACATCAGCCAAAGAGTCAAACTTCTTTTTGTTGTATGGGTCTCTCCATTCAACCTGAATATCAATGTAGTTGTTGGAGTTGATCTCCAAACTAGATACCTTCAGCTTGCTTTTGTCTCCTTCAATAGCGAATCTGACGAAGGTGTACTCATCATTCATCAGGAATTTGTCTAGTTCCATTGGCCTGCAATATATTTGTATAGAGTGAATATATTTTATTTCTTTAGAACTAGCAATGTTCTTTTTTGTGTTTTTCTGAAACTGAACTGCAATATGGATATCTGAATCTGTTGCATTGAGTAGTTGCTAATACTTTGTTCAGCATAACTATTAAATCTGATAATAGATTGCATAAACAATGCATGTTTTGTGTATGCTTGTATTCCTGAACCTAATTTCATACATGTTTTGTATGGTAATGTTGCAGTGAAGAAACTATAATTAAACTGCGTGTATTGCTAGATAATATCATTCAAGAATTGAACACATGAGTGACATACATGGAGCCAGATCAAAACTGTCAATAAATTCATATGCCATGCTTTTTCAAGAATGAGAACCAAAGGTTAAATATTATGGCAATTGCAGTGAAGAAAATTTAAAATCAATATTGGCAAGCAACAGTTATTCTTACCTGTCTTTAGCTGCAGATATGTGGTAGACAAGGCATTCTTTTTCTACGCATAGCTGTAGTACCGCTGCACGCTGTGGCTTCTCGTAGTGTGTGTACTCGACATCAACGCCGACTAGTTTGACGGGCATTCCGCCGAGCTTCCTCCTGAACGTGGACAGCATCTTGTCCACGTCTTTGCCCTTGCTTGTGCAAAGGACGTGGAGCTTGTGATTGCCGTGGAGGTGGACGTCGTGGAGCTCCCTGGTGTACTTGCGGCGCTGCTTGTACAGAGGTGCATCCGCCATGATTCTCGTGTGTTCTCTGGTGTTTGTTATAGAGAGAGAGAGGTTAGTGAAAGGAAGAGCGGAGAAGAAGATGCAATTGGGTTTTTTGGGGGGACGAAGCAGTTGTGTTTTCTCCTCTGCTCTCCTTGACAGGACGTGGGAGAGGTGGAGCGGGGCGGTAGCGTGGTGGGGCTCTGTTTTAAGTTTACGTGGCAACTGCCGAGAGGTTCTGCTATGAGGAGGCTCTTGCTAGTGCGTTGGAAATCCGGAACGTCGTCGCCTCTTTTTTCGTGATTAAATCAATGTATTGACGCAACTGTCAGAAAATGTGATGATTGTGTTTTCGGTCAATTGTCCAAGTCAGTGCACTTCTTTTCTACCAGAAACGAACTTCTCATGTCCACGTAGTGTACTGCAGTTTGATTCACACAGATGTACTTTTTTTCTTCTCTTGATGGTGTTCTTTCTTTTCTTTTCTTGATCTTTGTGGTAATACAGCGTTTGTGTGGATGGAGGGTAATGTGGCTAGGGTTGTCGGAGTGTTTTGGTTAAGTAACAGGGCTGCATTCTTTTTTCAGCCATACTGCATTGCAGAGAGAAGATAACTGCAATTCAGAAAAAAAGAATAGTTTGTGCTTCCACGTGGAGAACTGCGTTGTTGTACGTCGCTGACTGCATCTGTACGTTGACATTGGGCTTCCTGCGTTTTATTTATTAATATTCTTACAGTGCCGACACACATTTTATTTTGTTTGTTGTTATTCATTTAAGAAATGTTTGTCATTTTTTCTTTTTAATGTTTTATTTTTGAACGTATTGTTTTTTCTTAGTGGGCTTTGTTGGCCCTGTGTTCTGGTAGTGAAGACGCAATTGGGCCAGGTCGGCCTGTGAGCACACGGCTGATTCTTGTTTCGCTGTGTGTGAGTCCTAATGTTTAGTCCCACCTCGCCTTGCGCGGAAGGCGCGGACCTGTTTATAAGCGTTGGCGAGGCATACTGGTCGAACTCCTCTGTATACTTATCTGGGTGCTTATACACGGTGCTCGCTGCTATATGCTCTATGACCTGTGGGCCCATGTGCAACCGGCCCCATGCACTGTGACTCAGAACGACTCGCCTTCTGTGGGCGTAGACCTATTACGAGACTGGCTGGGGCCGGTGCCACCTGGGTGGTCAATTTTTTTTCTTTTTATATTTCTGCCCTGTGTGTTTTTTTTCAATGTTGGAGTGTGCACTGCATTGATCAGTGTTCTGTACTGCATTGTATACGCACTGCGTGCTGCATGTACAGTTGTCATTTTTTTTGTTTCCGTCTTTTTGCTATCAGTTAATCTTTTTTCCCAATGTATGGGAGTTCACTGCTTTGTAAATCATACCTGTACTTCACTCATTATGGTTCTGTGCTGTACTTTCGTGTACTTCCATACTGTATTGAATTATTTTACGTGTTTTGCATTTTTCTATTTTTGTTTTTGCTCTTATGTATTCCTTTTTTCAAATTTATGTTCGTGCACTGCTTTGTTGGGTATGTTAAGACTTCATTCGACAAATTCAGTGTACTGCATTCGTCTTGTAACTTACCTTTGCATGCGTCTGTTTGCATTCTCATGCGACAATTTCATCACCAGCAAGCTAAGTTGAATGTAAAGCAAACTAACATAATCTGAGTTCAACATTACAGGCGATTGTGCATGGCAAGCAAACTAGGTTCAGCACCCAAGCAAACTAACGATACATAAGCAAACAACACAAAGCAAATTTGATGATAATTCTAAAAGAACGCTGGCATTGTTGGCACCTGGCCGGCACCATCTTCTTCTTCACCAGTCAGGCTCTCCCCATCCCCAGCTGCTCCTGGCGCGCTTCTTGGGTGGCTCCTCCTTCTCCAGCTTTGCACGGCGAAGGCCGTCCTGGGTGAGGGTGATGCGGTTCCATATCTCGTACGCTGCATAGGCGTCCTTTGCCGCGTACTCGATGTGCCTCCTGGACAGAGGCAGGATGGCCCAGCGCTGGTGCTCGGCGTCGGTGATCTTCTTCTTCATGTTGTTGAAGTAGTCGTCGATGAGCACGCCGGAGACGTCTCCGAGGGAGTCCAACGGCTTGGTTGCCTCGGGCACCCTCCACTCCTTCTGGATGTCGACGAAGTTGGCGACCTCCAGTTTGACGCGCTCGAGCCTGGTTTTGTCGCCGTCGATGGAGAAGCCTGCAAAGGTGTACCTGGGGTCAGCGAGGAAGTTGTCGAAGACGGCGCACCTTTCAGTGTCGCTCATTTGGAAGAGCAGCACCGGGTGATTCTTGCCGATGGAGAGCTGGCAGAGGGCGGGTTTCTGCGTCGCTTCAGGGTCGTTGTCGTACTCGAGGTCAATGCCGACGATCTTGTGGCGCTGGAGGCTGAGGTGGCGCTCGTACTGCGCGAGGGTGATCGTCATCTGCTTCTTGTCGTTGGTGTGGATGACGTGCAACTTGGTGTTGCCGTGCGCCTCCACGGCGTTGTCGCCCTTGTACTCATCGGTGAACGTCATCGCCGGTGGTGGTAGCGCAATGGATACTTGTGTTGTTGTGGATGAGAAGGCCTTTGGCAGGGGTCTGAATTTAAGGGGAGGGCGCGGGGGTGGGATGGCCTCGTCGGATGAACCGCACGATCGCTACCGATGATGCGGTTGTGCGGATCGTGGGTTGGTTTTGCATCTGTGATCGTGGGCTTGTGGTGATGGAACTGCTCCGATCGGGTGGTTGTATGCGAACGTGGTTTTTTTAAGGTGTGTTTGTTTTATTTCTGATCAGCACATTTTTTTAACCACCATTTTTTTCTATGCGAACGGGCATTTTTTTACGTTTTGTAGATGCATCCTGTGCGATAATGAACTGCATTAGTATATAGTCGTGCACTGCATCTTCTAGAATTCAGTACTGCACTTGTGTATACATGTGCGCATTTCACTTCTTTTTGAGTTTATTTATTTGTGTAGGGGTAATCGGGAACTAGATTGCCATACCGCACTGCATCGTGTAACGTAGTGCACTGTATTGTTTACAGCTACGTACTTCATCTTGTTTTTCTTGTACCTACTGCAATCACTGGTATGGGAGGGGTAGGGAAAGGGGGGTGGGGGGCCCCCATTTTTTTAACTTATTGTTTTTTCTTAGTCAGCCTTGTTGGTCCTTTGTTCGGCTAGTTTAGAGACATACTTGGGCCAAGGTCGGCCTGTGAGCACGGCTTGGTTCCCGTTTCGCTGTGTGTGCGTCCTAATGTTTAGTCCCACCTCGCTCGCGGAAGGCGCGCCCGACCTGTTTATAAGCGCTGGCGAGGCATACTGGTCGAACTCCTCCGTATACTTATCTGGGCGCTTATACGCGGCGCTCGCAGCTATATGCTCTATGACTGTGGGCCCATGTCCAACCGCCCCATGCACCGTGGCTCGGAACGACTCCCCTTCGTGGGTGCGGACCTATTACGAGGCTGGTCAATGGCTGGTAGCACCGGGTGGTCAATTTTTTTGTTTGTTACTTTTTCAACGTTGGGCGTGCCTTTGCTTTTTAGTAAATCATGCGTGCCTTTGCTTTTTTAGTAAATCATGCATGCATCGCTTTTTTAGTAAATCATGCGCCTTTGCATTGATTTAGTTTCGATCGCATGTGCACGCATACCGTACTGCACATTTTTTGGGCTACATTTTTGTGCACTGCGTTGGTATCATTTTTCTTTATTGTTTTTCCTCTTTCGTATCCTTTTTTCTTTGTGTACGGGTGTACCTTTGCTTTTGTGCTCCTATCGCCTTTGCATTTGTCATAGTTACATCTTGCAGGTGTACACATTTTGCACTGCGTGCATCCTTCTTTGTGCCAAAAAGTTGTGACTGGCTATGCCAATGCTGCTAAAGTGCTTCTCTTTTGCTTTTTTTATCATGTACTGCACTTCATGCACACATATAGTGAACTTCTGCATGCAATTTGGAGAACTGCACACATAAAATGGTGTGTGCATTATAATTTTTCAGAGTATTATTTTTTAACGATCTGCGGTTTTGTTCGTGGGAATTGCTGCAGTCAAAGTACACCTTCTTTTTTCGTTCCTTTTTCTTTGGTAACATAAGCCTTTATTGATTGTCCTTTATTCTTGGGAACATAATTTCCATTAAGTCCCCTTTAATTTTCAGTTTTGACCTTTTTGCATTCCTCTTGTATAAATGAAGGCTAACTTATACCCTTCCTTTGCATTTCATTTCTCCACTAGTTGCAAGTTCTCTCCTTTCTCCAGCCTATTATTATTTTTTTGCTTTTCTAGATTTCTGTAGCGATGGCTCCAGGCCCCTGTGCGTATCTCTTCTGCTGCGGCCATGGTTGTGGTGTGCCGGCCTTTGCAATTATTCGGCTTGCTTTCGCAGGCCCGTCATGCTCGTCGTGGTGGGAAGGTGTTGTGCTGAACTGGGCGAGCCGAGCAGCTTGCATATGGTACAGTATTCACGGAAGGATTGGATATGGGCCAGATCAATGTTTCTGCATTCTATTCTGCCCTGATTTGGCGTGGCCTTGGCTACACGAGTCCTTTTGTCCATCGACCACGCCAATAGATGTGGAGACTCACTACAAGATGGTATCTTTCGTTAGATATGATTTTTTTCTTTGTGTTTTTTTTATAATTCCATTGCATTCTGAACTTGCAGTATTTTAGGAACTCACTTTTTTCTTTGTTTTTTGAAGTGTACTGCAATATGTTCTTATTTCTTGTTTTTATTTTTATGCTTGTGTGCATGTAGCTTATGTTTTAGTTTACATGGTTACAATATGTGAACTGCTTATATATTAGCTGAGCACTACATATTTCTACATTTTTTCCCAATTTTTTTGGTGTGTACTACATGTAGCTAGTCTATAGTACTGCATGATAGTTCGAAGCGTACTGCATATTTGCAAGTTCCATACTGCATATTGAAATGTGTTTTATATGTACTACTTGTTGGACTGTTGTGCACTTCATCTATCTCTGTGCACAGTATGAGAATTGTACTGCTAGTTTCGTTCTCAAACAGTTTTATTATTTTTTACAGAAAATTCCTAAACGAGCTGTTAGGTATGTCCGGCTCAAGAAGAAAGGAATTCTTCAAGTTGTTCTTGGTAATGGATACCTTCAACCAGTCAAGTACACTGTAGGCGTTGACGGGCGGCTGTGTCTGCACAAAGGGTGGAAGGAATTTGTCATTGATAGTGGCCTGAAGTCTGAGCAAGTTGTTGTCCTCAACTTCTTTGAACTCGAGGATCGTACGGTTAGAATCACGTTTGACGTGATTGGCTAAGGTTATGAGGTTGATTTGTAATAAGTACTTTTGCGTGTTGAACGCTTCATCTTTTTGATGTGTTTTCTAACAAGCACTTTTGTGATCTGAACCACTTCAATTATTATTCAACGGGAAATTTGTGTTTGCATGGTTACAATATGTGAATTGCTTATATGTCAGCTGAGCACTACATGTTTCCACATTTTTTCCCAATTTGCATGGTGTGTACTACATGTAGTTAGTCTATAGTACTGCATGATAGTTCGAAGCGTACTGCATTTTTGCAAGTTTCATACTGCATATTGAAATGCTTTTTATATGTACTACTTGTTGGATCAAGCGAGCTAACAACATTTTTTACATGGTTTTTGAATCAAAATGTGTCAATGTTTTACTCAAGACTGCTATATATATATATGGTATACTCTATAAACCATTTTCTCTTTTACATGGTTTAGTTGAATAAGTCATAGTCAACGAGAAATTTGTGTTTACACAAAATTTAAACTAATACATAAGTCATAGAGATAAGCAAACTGCTATGCATACGATTAATTTATTGTTTGTTCATCTATTTGGTCGTTAACCTGCTGCTTCTGCGCGGTGTCTGGAGCGTGTCTAATGTCGCACTTTCTTTTGTTTTCCATGGCGGTGTTGCTGGTTCTTGTCTCTGCCACCTTTATGTTTGTAGCCCCCCGCGTGCTGGTTGATGGCTGCTTTGGTTTACCAGCGCTATGGACTGCATCCTTCTTTGCTCCCCGCGTGCTGGTTGATGGCTGTTTTGGTTTCCCAGTGCTGTGAACTGCATCCTTCTTTGATCCCCGCGTGCTGGTTGATGGTAGTTTTCGTTTTCCAGTGCTGTGAACTGCATCCTTCTTTGCTCCTACCTTGTTTTTTGAAAGTGGTGTTGTTCTCGGTTTTTTACGGCCTGTGATATTTCCTTGTGGTGGTCTTGTTGACACTGTTTCTTCATGTTCTTCGTCCTCTTCACTCTCTTCAGTCTCTTCACTCTCATCTTCCTCTTCATCAGCTTCATCATATGTTTCTTCATACGCCACTCATTCTTCAGTTTCTTCACGTTCTTCGTCCTCTTCACTCTCTTCTTCTTCCTCCTCTTCTCCATCTGTTTGTTCATAAGCCATTTCTTCTTCGGTTCTGTCATCATCTTCTTCTTTGATCTCACCTTCTTCGTCTTCCTCATTTTCTGATCTTTTTCTTTTTCTTTTGGGGCAGGTTCTTGAATTGTGTCTCTTCCTCTTTTTGCAGATGCTACAACGTCTCGGTTTCGTCCATTTCTTAGTGTTGTGAGTGGAATTTCTGTTTTGTTGTGCATCTCCATGTCCTCGTTTTTCTTGTTCATTTCTTTTTGTACACGTCCTGGAATTGTGGCCGCTAATTTCATTACATGTCTTGCACCTTCCTATTCCCAGTGGGTGACCATCACTGTCCAGCTCACGCTGTGGCTTACTGTTTTTGTCATCATTTTTCTCCTTGCATGCCACCTTTTTCTGGGTTGCATCTCCCCCTTTATTCCTTCCTCTTGTGTTTGAAACAGGAGGTGGAAGAATTGTTTCTTTTTTGATAGCACCAGTTCCGATGCGTTCAGTATTTTCTACTTGCTCGGCATTATTGTCATCTTTGGGATTTCTCTGCTTGCTTTAGTTTTGCTGCTTCTTCTTCTTCTTCGTTGAGCACGTCAACTTCCTCTATCGGTGCCCTCATACCGCATAACGCTCTGTGGCACCCAGCGTCGGACCTTGTCGCTCTGTTTGCAAGGTCCATTGCTTTGTTTCATCGACAATTTTCTATGGCAAAAAAGCGAGGTTCCATCTGGTGCTGTTTGTTCGTAGTCTCTTCTGTCAAACGTTGCATCTGATCTTGCATTACGGGTGTATCTTTTCATGATGTACACCTTAGGAATGTTGAGTACTCTCAAATGAGAAAGCATGCATAAGACATGGGCCTTGAAGAGGCCTGCAGACAAACACATGATTTTTTTTGTTCTGTAAGTGAACTACATGAAATTAGTAAACATATTTTTTTTTTCATTATTTGTTCATTTTTTTAAAGAAGTGAACTTCATTTGGTTTTGTGAATTACACATGCATATGTACTTTTAAAGTTCAGTAAGTTAGCTTTCGTGCATGACTATGAGAATCTAGAATTTTTTTGCTAGGAGTCTCACGTGTGTGTGTCCAGAGTTTGCACTCACATTCGTAGACACCTTTCTCTTCATCGGCGATCACTTGGAAATTATGCCTTGCCAAGTCAAATGCATCCGATCTGTTGTAGTGGTGTACGAGATACTTTGTCGGGTTCTCAGGGCACCGTTCTGCTCTGAATGCAGTACTTTCTACGGTAGAGTGTTTCTTTGAAATCTGCAAACACTGCCCTTGTATACACTTTTGATAGCTAAACTTCGAAGCCAAACTTTGTTGTTGTTTTTACCTCTGACTGCATGATCACAAATGCACTGTTACGATCCAGAGAAATGAAAAAATTGTCTGTTTTTTGTAGTCATATTTTTTAAGCAGTTTTTAATTGACATTTTGATTACCTCATTTGCTACTGTCTCTGCGTGCTCGACGGCCTTCCTGGTCTGAATGCACTTGTCCACCTGCTGAGCAAACAGATGGAGATCATGCTTCTCCCTGACAAAATTTTTCTTCAGTATGCGGTTCATGCTCTCGCTTCCCTGTGTGGAAGTCATCCAAGCACAGAAAATTTCCTTGTAGTAGTAGAGACCCACTGCGTGCTGTCATCCCACAAAGTGAATTCATCACTTCGTCATCTTGCAAGTTGTACCTCTGAATGAGGTTCTTCCATGCTCGTTCAAATTCTGACGGCATTAGTGGGTGGTTCAGCACTGCATTGAGTTCGTCCTTGAGCTTCTCGTGCGCCTTATACAGCAAGGTGAGGTGGTCCTTGTACTTCTTCATGATATGCCACCGACACAGCTTATGCAGAGTTTGTGGGAGGATAGTTTTTAATGCTGCCTTCATCGAAGAACACCGGTCTGAGAAGAGACAAACAGTGTTTTTTATTAAGTTGTTTGTGTGTTTGCAAGATAGATGGAAGAAATATAAGTGCACAAAACAAAACAAAAGCGTAAGTATGCAGGTGTTTTTATTTTTGTACTGTGAGCATGCAGATTGGCGGCTTGTTGTTCATACACCTCGTAAAGGTTTTGAAAACCCACTCAAATGATGGTATTTTTCATCTCGCACGAGTGCAACAGCAAATATGGTGCTTTGTAGATGATGGTTCACCCCACAAACACTCCCAGAGGCATGTGGAATTTGTTAGTTTTATAAGTCGTGTCAAATGTAACGCAGTCTCCAAAATCTTCATACGATCCTCTGCAACTTGCGTTCGCCCAAAAGACGTTTCTTACACGGTTATCTGCATCAACATCATAATCATAGAAGAACTCTGAGTTTATCTTTTACATATTCTCGAAGAAATTCAGAAGTTTTTTGACATCATCTTCAGACTCTTCTCTGGCAAACTTCTGTTTCCTGCATTCTCAGAGACAATGCAAACTTATCTCACCAAACAGGGAATAATTACGCATGTAATGCTCAAGAGATATGCTCTGTTACGTGCTTACCTGTTTACCCAGTCGCGGCTAGTATGTCCCATGTACTGCAGACCACCGGACATACGCGACAGCGTCGACATCATCTGAGCATGTGTGTGGTTGTCCAGTTGCATGTCTTTCACTAACTGGTCTATCAAAGGATCGTCTTTTTTGTGCGATCGCATGTGCAGAAGCATCCCGGGGCTTTCCAGCATCTTGTGATTGTGGTTGAGTTGAACCATTTCTATCACAAATTTGTCATCCTTCATTTTTTTAACTCTAATCTTTGCATTGCAGTCAATCCTTTTTGATGTCTTCTGACGTACCCGGTGATAATCTGACACAGCCTGCTTGTGGAGCCCTTCTCTTGAGCAGACAATGTAGGCATTTGTCCTGTGTTTTGCCCTCTTGCGTATACCAAACCCTGCACATCTTGCATAATTGTTGTAGAAGTCCCATGCCTTATCGTACGTGGTGAACTTCATTCCAGCAGCAGGTACGAGGTTGAGCGGCATGTTTTTATCCTGCATTAATTGAAATGCTATATGAGAAAGATTGTTCTGTTCTGTTTTTTGAATACGAGGAGTGCATACGAGTTTAATAAAGCATTTGCAATGTTCCTAGCCAAAGCTCACAAGAAATATCGATGTAATGCCTTTGCAATGTTATCTGTATGGACTGTAACTATTTTTTTTTCAGACCATAAACTTACATGTGTGTAGAGTCGTTCGCCTGATGGTGTTTGCAGCTCGCCGGGTTGTATTGGACATGGCGGGGTTATAGCAGATGTGTGTAGTTGAGGATCTCGCGGCGGTAACAGTGAGGAGGATTTGTACCTGTTGTTTACTTTTGAACGAGGCACCGTTGGTGGTCGCGACTTGAAGTTGATCGCAGGTCTGGTTGGAGCTCTATTTCGGTGCGGCAGCGGTGAATGACGAGCTCTGTTTTGGGGTGCAGCAGGTGGACGTGGTGGTAATCCAGTGTTGTGACGATGTCTCGGTGGATTGGTTTTAAAATTTTGGAGCAGTGGCACATCATCATAGACATAATCATCATCTGCTGCAACATCGTGTTCAACTGCGTCATCATTATCTGTTCGGACATGCTGTCCAAACGTAGTGAACTCGTGCTTATACTCTGGGTTGAGAACTGTTATTGGCTCATCTTCATCGTCGTCGTCTTCATCATCGCGTTGGTGAGTGCCTTCCCAGACGAATGTGACATCATCGTCATCTTCAACTAAATCTTCTTCCTGGGAAAAATCTTCTTGTGGAGAGTACTGCACCCTATTGGTCGTCGTGAAGAATCCACGAGGAATCTCAGGGGTAACCCAGCCAGTATCTCTGTCAAAAGAATATCCACTCTTCTGAAAGTTGTTGTTCTCAGTGCTGTCAATTATGCGCGGCATTTTGTATCTGCTGAACGTCATCTCCTGCACACAAAATGACCGAGCTGCATTGTCGAGTTAAATGAACTGAATCATCTGACGCAATGTGTTCAAAATGGTACTGCCGAAGCAATGCACGGTGGCTGCATCACCCCTCAAGGTGAACTGAAGCAACCGCACTGCATCGTTATACGTAATCAACCTATACAAGCGTACTGCATTTTCCCCCACAACGAACTGAAGCAACCGCACTGCATAAGTTTTGTCTTTGCATAATCACGCGATGTCTTGCTTGTCTTGATTTGTCTATGATAACTACACTGAGATGGTTTAGGAAGTGTACTGCTTACCTCGTGATGCAGTGATTTCTTGCGTTTACAGGAGGAAGTTCCCTTCTCGTCCTCCTGCACAACTTTCACGTTCGCCCGTGCAGTCCACTTGCCCTTCAGAAGTTCATGGGCGGTCTGGACGTTGCTCAATGTGAACGGGGAAGGAGGATTTGCTCTGAAGGTTGATCCAGACTTATTCCAAGAAGCTACAGTGGATGAAGCAACCTTGCGCACACTCCTCCTTGCTCGAATTGGTTTGATGTCGAGGCAGCACCAATCCACATCTGATGAATTACAGCTAATTGCAGGCCCTGAGGAGTTCGGTGGTGGCACTACCGAGCTGCTGCCGTGGAAGAAGGCCGATAGGCTGGTGTTGCTCGGTGCCTGCCGCGGAAGAAGGCCGAGAGGCGACGGGCGGCGTCGCTGCCTGGCCGCCGCCGCGGAAGAAGGCCGGGAGGGGAGGGGCGGCGTCACTGCCGGCCGCTGCCGCGGAAGAAGGCCCGGAGGGGAGGGGCGGCGTCGCTCCCAGGCCGCCGCCATGAGAAAGCGGGAGGGAGGGCGGCATCTCTCGAGCCAGCCATGTGAAGGCCGGGAGGGAGGCGGCTAGCCGGGAGTAAGAATAGTTATTCTTCACCCCCCCTCTATTTTACCATCAATGCATCGTAATTTTACGTTTAAGTAAGTTTTATCTTATTTCGATGTAAAAAGAGGCCGTAAGAAAATATATAATAAAGTAAAAAATATGTTATGTTATATAAAATTACAAGCATAAAAACATAGTGTAAAATACACATAAACTGCAAATTTTCTTGTCTTATGCCCTATATTTTTTATTTTATGCCAAAATTTACGTAATGAATAAATAAGAATGTAATTATTTGAATTCCAAAGCGTAATTTAATTATGAAATGATCGTAAGATTACCTCGGGTGAAGAATAACATTACACTGCAGGTGATATATATATATATCTTCACCGAGGTAATCTTCACCGATATCTTCCTAAATAAATTACATTTGAAATTCAAATAGTTACACTCTTATTGATTCACTACGTCAAATTTGGCATAAGAAAATAAAATATAGGTCATAAGACAAGAAAATTTGTAGTTTATGTATATTTTACACTATATTTTTACGCTTGTAAATTTACATGACATAAAATATTTTTTACGGCGACTATATATTTTCTTACATCTTTTTACATCAGAAATAAGAGAAAATTTACGAACGTAAAATTACTTGCATTGATGGTAAAATAGAGGGGGTGAAGAATAAGTATTCTCACCTGTGGTGACTTAATAGTCAATCCTATATATATATATATATATATATATATATATATATATATATATATATATATATATATATATATATATATATATATATATATATATATTCTTCAATGTCTACATTTAAATTACCTACATTCTATTCAAACCACCTAAAATAGTCAAAAAATTATTCTATTAAAAAGCCTACATTCTACAGTGTCTACATTCTAAATCTACATTTATATTACCTACATTCCACAAGAACAGAGATAAGTAAGGGAGGAAGGAGGGGTAGGAAGGAGGGAGGGAGGAAGGAGGGAGGCGGCGGGAGGGAGGAGGCGAGGAGGAGGAGGAAGGAGGAGGGAGGCAGGAAGGAGGGGTAGGGAGGAGGAGGAGGTAGGAGGAGTTACCTCGGTGGCGGTGATGGCGGGGGGTGATCGTCTCCAACGTATCTATGATTTTTGATTGCTCCATGCTATATTATCTACTGTTTTGGGCAATATTGAGCTTTATTTTCCACTTTTATATTATTTTTGGGACTAACCTATTAACCGGAGGCCCAGCCCAGATTTGTTGTTTTTGCCTATTTCAGATTATTTGAGTAAAAGGAATATCAAGCGGAGTCAAAACAAAACGAAATCAACTGGAGAAGTTATTTTTGGAAGGAAAGCCACCCGATGGACTTGGAGTGCACGTCAGGAAAGAAGGGAGGTGCTCACGAGGGTGGGGGGCGCGTCCACCCCCCTAGGGCGCGCCCCCTGCATCATGGGGCCCCCGTAGCTCCACCGACGTACTCCTTTCACCCATATATACCTACGTACCCTAAAACTTCCAGAACAGAAGATAGATCGGGAGTTCCGCCGCTGCAAGCCTCTGTAGCCACCAAAAACCTCTCGGGAGCCTGTTCCGGCACCCTGCCGGAAGGGGAACCCATCACCGGTGGCCATGTTCATCATCCCGGCGCTCTCCATGACGAGGAGGGAGTAGTTCACCCTCGTGGCTGAGGGTATGTACCAGTAGCTATTTGTTTGATCTCTCTCTCTCTCTCTCTCTCTCTCTCTCTCTCTCTCGTGTTCTCTCACGTGTTCCCTCTATGGCACGATCTTGATGTATCCCGAGCTTTGCTATTGTAGTTTGATCTTATGATGTTTCTCCCCCTCTACTCTCTTGTGATGAATTGAGTTTCCCTCTTGAAGTTATCTTATCGGATTGAGTCTTTACTTTGAGAACACTTGATGTATGTCTTGTTGTGTTTATCTGTGGTGACAATGGGATATCACGTGCCTCTTGATGTATGTTTTGGTGACCAACTTGCGGGTTCCGCCCGTGAACCTATGCATAGGGGTTGGCACACGTTTTCTTGACTCTCCGGTAGAAACTTTGGGGCACTCTTTGAAGTACTTTGTGTTGGTTGGATGAATCCGAGATTGTGTGATGCATATCGTATAATCATGCACACGGATACTTGAGGTGACAATGGAGTATCTAGGTGACATTAGGGTTTTGGTTGATTTGTGTCTTAAGGTGTTATTCTAGTATGAACTCTATGATGGATTGAGCGGAAAGAACAACTTTATGTTATTTTATTACGAACTCTTGAATAGATAGAACAGAAAGGATAAGTTTGAGGTGGTTTCGTACCCTACCATAATCTCTACGTTTGTTCTCCGCTATTAGTGGCTTTGGAGTAACTCTTTGTTGCATGTTGAGGGATTGTTATATGATCTATCTATGTTATTATTGTTGAGAGAACTTCCACTAGTGAAAGTATGAACCCTAGGCCTTGTTTCCTAGCATTGCAATACCGATCACGCTCACTTTTACCACTTGTTACCTTGCTGTTTTTATATTTTCAGATTACAAATACCTATATCTACCATCCATATTGCACTTGTATTACCATCTATTCGCCGAACTAGTGCACCTATACAATTTACCATTGTATTGGGTGTGTTGGGCACACTAGAGACTCTTTGTTATTTGGTTGCAGGGTTGTTTGAGAGAGACCATCTTTATCCTATGCCTCCCACGGACTGATAAACCTTAGGTCATCCACTTGAGGTAAATTTGCTACTGTCCTACAAACCTCTGCACTTGGAGGCCCAACAACGTCTACAAGAAGAAGGTTGCGTAGTAGACATCAAGCTCTTTTAAAGCGCCGTTGCCGGGGAGGCTAGGTAAGTGAAGGTATATCTTTAGATCTTGCAATCGAATCTTTTTGTTTCTTGTTTTATCACTAGTTTAGTTCATAAAAGAAAACTACAAAAAATGGAATTGAGTTTGTCTCATACGCTTCATCTTTTTAATATCTTTCGTGAGTATGATCGAAAGGAAAATTGTGCCAAAGTATTAGAAGAAGAATGCATTAAAATGTTTGGTACTAGATCTTTGTATGATGAGCATGATTACAATGTTCTTAGTATGAATTCCTTGAATATCCATGATGCTAATGATATGCAAAGCCACAAGCTTGGGGAAGCTATGTTTGATGAAGATGATACTTTTTGTCCCCAAGCTTTGATGAGCAAATCTACTATGATGAAAGCATGCCTCCTATCTATGGTGATTATTGTGATGACACGTATGCTTTAAATAATAATGATAACCATGAAACTTGTCATCTTGATCTTAATTTTCAATCACATGATAGTTATTTTGTTGAGTTTGCTCCCACTACTATTGTTGAGAAGAAATTTGCTTATGTGGAGAGTAGTAAAATTTCTATGCTAGTAGATCATGAAAAGAATGCTTTAGGTGCTGGTTATATTGTTGAATTCATTCATGATGCTACTGAAAATTATTATGAGGGAGGAACATATGCTTGTAGGAATTACAATAATATCAAGTCTCCTCTCTATGTGCTTAAAATTTTGAAGTTATGCTTGTTTTGTCTTCCTATGCTTGTTGATTATTGTTCCAATAAGTTGTTTGCTCACAAAGTCCCTATGCATAGGAAGTGGGTTAGACTTAAATGTGCTAGTCATATTCTTCATGATGCTCTCTTTATGTTTCAATTCTTATCTTTTATGTGAGCATCATTGAAATCATCATGCCTAGCTAGGGGCGTTAAACGATAGCGCTTGTTGGGAGGCAACCCAATTTTATTTTAGTTTCTTACTTTTTGGTTATGTTTAGTAATAAATAATTCATCTAGCTTCTGTTTAGATGTGGTTTTGTGTTTTAATTAGTGTTTGTGCCAAGTAGAACCTTTGGGAAGACTTGGTTGAAGTCTTTATGATCATGCTGTAGAAAACAGAAACTTTAGCGCTCACAAGATTAGCTAGAACTTTTTACTGGAAAGTGCTATTTAGTTGATTCTTTTTGAAGATGATTACTAGAAATATTTCGCAGGTCCACCAATTTATTTTATAATTTTCGGAGTTCCAGAAGTTTGCGTTAGTTACAGATTACTACAGACTGTTCTGTTTTTGACAAATTCTGTTTTCATTGTGTTGTTTGCATATTTTGATTAATCTATGGCTAGTAAAATAGTTTATAAACCATAGAGAAGTTGGAATACAGTAGGTTTAACACCAATATAAATAAAGAATGACTTCATTACAGTACCTTGAAGTGGTGTTTTGTTTTCTTTCGCTAACGGAGCTCACGAGTTTTCTGTTAAGTTTTGTGTTGTGAAGTTTTCAAGTTTTGGGTAAAGATTCGATGGACTACGGAATAAGGAGTGGCAAGAGCCTAAGCTTGGGGATTCCCAAGGCATCCCAAGGTAATATTCAAGGATAACCAAGAGCCTAATATTGGGGATGCATCGGAAGGCATCCCCTCTTTCGTCTTCGTTCATCGGTAACTTTACTTAGAGCTATATTTTTATTCACCACATGATATGTGTTTTTCTTGGAGCGTCATTTTCTCTTGTTAGTATTTGCTTGCTGTTATTTAGAATAATGTTTTGCATCTTTAGTTTCAATAAAAAAGTCAAGGATAGCCTTTGCCATGCTTATTTTGCTAGTATACATGTTGCTGTTTAAAAACAGAAAGTTTACCGCTGTTGCAAAAATTCCCTAGAAAAGTAAGAGAGTGGTATAATGTTGAATATTTTTGCATTTTGAGCTCTGATAAATTTATTACAGTGGGAATTTTAGTTCATAATTTTTGGAGTCAGGTAAGTATTGATACTCTTACATTCTTTACAGACTGTACTGTTCTGGGAGATTGCTGTTATGTTTGGATTGTTTGCATATGTTTGCTTGTTTAATGATTCTATTTGAGGATAGGAGTATTAAATATGCAGAGGCATTTAGTATGCAATGTTGAATAATAATGTTAGTGATTTGTTACAGTAGAAAATGATAAGGTTTTGCATTGGTGTATACTAACCTATCTCATGAGTTCTTGTTGAGTTTGTTGTGAATGAAGCTTTTTATAAAAGAGAAACCATGATATGAGAGGAATTAAGGAAACACAAAATTCAAGCTTGGGGATGCCCAAGGCACCCCAAGATAATATTTCAATAAGTCTCAAGCATCTAAGCTTGGGGATGCCCAGTAGGCATCCCACCTTTCTTCTTCAACAACTATCGGTTAGTATCAGTTGAGCCTAAGTTTTGCTTCTTCACATGAGTTGTGCTATCCTTGCAATGTAGTTTTATTTAGCTTTGCTTGCTGTTTGAATACAATACCAAGATCTGAAATTCTTAAATGAGAGAGTGTCTTCACATAGTTGCATAATTATCCGACTACTCATTGTTCTTCACTTATATCTTTTGGAGTAGTTTGTCGTTTGCTCTAGTGCTTCACTTATATCTTTTAGAGCACAATGGTGGTTTTATTTTGAATAAATAGATGAACTCTCATGCTTCACTTATATTATTTTGAGAGTCTTAAATAGCATGGTAATGTGTTTAATTCTAATATGCTAGGTATTCAAGAACAGTAAAAACTTTCTTATGAGTGTGTTGAATACTAAGAAAAGTTTGATGCTTGATAATTGTTTTGTGATATGAAGATGGTGATATTAGAGTCATGCTAGTTGAGTAGTTGTGAATTTGAGTAATACTTGTGTTAAAGTTTGTGATTCCCGTAGCATGCACGTATGGTGAACCGTTATGTGATGAAGTCGGAGCATGATTTATTTATTGATTTTCTTCCTTATGAGTGGCGGTCGGGGAATGACGATGGTCTTTTCCTACCAATCTATCCCCCTAGGAGCATGCGTGTAATACTTTGCTTTGATAACTTGTAGATTTTTGCAATAAGTATATGAGTTCTTTATGACTAATGTTGAGTCCATAGATTATACGCACTTTTCCCATCCTTCCACCATTGCTAGCCTCTCTAATACCGCGCACTTTTCGCCGTATCATACACCCACCATATACCTTCCTCAAAACAGCCACCATACCTACCTATCATGGCATTTCCATAGCCATTCCGAGATATATTGCCATGCAACTTTCCACCGTTCCGTTTATTATGAAACGCTTCATCATTGTCATATTGCTAGCATGATCATGTAGTTGACATCATATTTGTGGCAAAGCCACCGTTCATAATTCTTTCATACATGTCACTCATGAGTCATTGCACATCCCGGTACACCGCTGGAGGCATTCATATAGAGTCATATTTTTGTTCTAAGAATCGAGTTGTAATTCTAGAGTTGTAAGAAAAATACAAGTGTGATGATCATCATTTTTAGAGCATTGTCCCAAGTGAGGGAAGGATGATGGAGACTATGATTCCCCCACATGTCGGGATGAGACTCGGACGAAAAATAAAAAAAGAGAGAAAAAAGAGGCCATAAAAAAGAGAAAAGGCCCAAACAAAACAATTAATAAATGAGAGAAAAAGAGAAGGGACAATGCTACCATCCTTTTACCACACTTGTGCTTCAAAGTAGCACCATGATCTTCATGATAGAGAGTCTCCTATGTTGTCACTTTCATATACTAGTGGGAATTTTTCATTATAGAACTTGGCTTGTATATTCCAATGATGGGCTTCCTCAAAATGCCCTAGGTCTTCGTGAGCAAGCGAGTTGGATGCACACCCACTTAGTTTCTTTTGTTGAGCTTTCACATACTTATAGCTCTAGTGCATCCGTTGCATGGCAATCCCTACTCACTCACATTGATATCTATTGATGGGCATCTGCGTAGCCCGTTGATACGCCTAGTTGATGTGAGACTATCTTCCCCTCTTTTTGTCTCCTCCACAACCACCCTTCTATTCCACCATAGTGCTATATCCATGGCTCACGCTCACGTACCCCAAAACTTCCAGAACAGAAGATAGATCGGGAGTTCCGCCGCAGCAAGCCTCTGTAGCCACCAAAAACCTCTCGGGAGCCCGTTCCGGCACCCTGCCGGAGGGGGAACCCATCACCGATGGCCATCTTCATCATCCCGACGCTCTCCATGACGAGGAGGGAGTAGTTCACCCTCGGGGCTGAGGGTATGTACCAGTAGCTATGTGTTTGATCTCTCTCTCGTGTTCTCTCTCGTGTTCCCTCTATGGCATGATCTTGATGTATCCCGAGCTTTGCTATTGTAGTTGGATCTTATGATGTTTCTCCCCCTCTACTCTCTTGTGATGAATTGGGTTTCCCTCTTGAAGCTATCTTATCGGATTGAGTCTTTACTTTGAGAACACTTGATGTATGTCTTGCCGTGTTTATCTGTGGTGACAATGGGATATCACGTGCCTCTTGATGTATGTTTTGGTGACCAACTTGCGGGTTCCGCCCATGAACCTATGCATAGGGGTTGGCACACATTTTCTTGACTCTCCGGTAGAACTTTGGGGCATCCTTTGAAGTACTTTGTGTTGGTTGGATGAATCCGAGATTGTGTGATGCATATCGTATAATCATGACCACGGATACTTGAGGTGACAATGGAGTATCTAGGTGACATTAGGGTTTTGGTTGATTTGTGTCTTAAGGTGTTATTCTAGTATGACCTCTATGATGGATTGAGCGGAAAGAATAGCTTTATGTTATTTTACTACGCACTCTTGAATAGATAGAACAGAAAGGATAAGTTTGAGGTGGTTTCGTACCCTACCATAATCTCTACGTTTGTTCTCCGCTATTAGTGGCTTTGGAGTGACTCTTCGTTGCATGTTGAGGGATTGTTATATGATCTATCTATGTTGTTATTATTGTTGAGAGAACTTGCACTAGTGAAAGTATGAACCCTAGGCCTTGTTTCCTAGCATCGCAATACCGTTCACGCTCACTTTTACCACTTGTTACCTTGCTGTTTTTATATTTTCAGATTACAAATACCTATATGTACCATCCATATTGCACTTGTATTACCATCTCTTCGCCGAACTAGTGCACCTATACAATTTACCCTTGTATTGGGTGCGTTGGGGACACAAGAGACTCTTTGTTATTTGGTTGTAGGGTTGTTTGAGAGAGACCATCTTCATCCTACGCCTCCCACAGATTGATAAACCTTAGGTCATCCACTTGAGGGAAATTTGCTACTGTCCTACAAACCTCTGCACTTGGAGGCCCAACAACGTCTACAAGAAGAAGGTTGCATAGTAGAAATCAGGGGGCGACGGCGGCATGATGGAGGGAGATGGAGGAGGGAGCTAGGGAGGGAGGGGTGACGGTGGCGGGATGGAGGAGGGAGGGAATGTAGGAGGGTGGGGGCGACGGCGGCAGCATCCGGCGGCACTTCGGCGGCGGCGGACGGCGGGATGAGGGAGGGGATGGAGTAGGGAGTGGAGAGGGGAGAGTGAGGGGTGGCCGGGCCGGATGTAGAAGATATGATGGCTTTAGCAGTAGCGCTCTTTAGGGAAAAGCGCTACTACTAAGCTCGATAGCAGTAGCGCTTTATACAATAACGCGCTACTGCGAAGGCTAAGCATGTAAAAATAAACATCAAAAATACATTGGTCATGAATGATCTTTTTGTGTAGAATCTAAATAGGCAACATGAATCCTCACCTGTTTAGGTACAGGTGAAAATTCATATTGCGGCCACAAATCCTACACATAGAGTTCAATGAAGACCAAGTGCTTGTGATAGTTTGAGAAGTAACATATTTAAGGTGGTCAACACCCTGTCCGCTTAGCAGTATGGGACTAAACTTAGTTGCAAGAGGGGATGATACTTAGCAGCAGCGTGTGTTGGCGAAACGCGCTACTGCTAAGTACGTTAGCAGTAGCGCGTCTTTGGAAAGGGCGCTACTACTATACCTAGTCTAGAGGCAACGTGCTGGCAATTGTAGTAGCAGCGCTCTTTTGACATAGCGCGCTACTGCTACTAGGTTATTAGTAGCGCGGTTTTATACAGAGCGCTGCTAGTAAGTAGCAGTAGCGTTTCTTTTTAAATCGCGCTGCTCGTAAGATTCTGTGTATTAGGTTTTCCCTAGTAGTGGCAAGGCACAGTCGATCCATAGCCCCGTGTACTACCTGAGTGAGATGTTGTACGCCTTCAAGCAGAACTACCCCCACTACCAGAAGATGTGCTATGGCGTGTACTTCGCCTCCAAGAAGCTCAAGCAGTATTTCCAAGAGCACTCCATCACGGTCGTCTGCACCGCCCCACTTGCCGAGATCATAGGCAACCCCTGTTCAAGAATTCGTTCGATTAACCAGTTAACTTGCCGATTAACCCCTACTCGTAGGGTCACCGAGTAGCCGATAAACCAATAAGTCATCCGATTAATTGATTAAATGGCCGATTAACTTGCCGATTAGCCTATTAATCCCCTACTCCCAAGCCAACCGAGCAGCTACCGGTTAACGATTTCCCCAACAATGTAGGCAACAGAGATGCATCAAGCTGGGTGGCAAAGTGGGCCGTCGAGCTGGCCCCTACACCATCCTCTACCAGCCCCGTACCGCCATCACGTCCCAAGCGCTGGCTGACTTCCTAGTCAACTTGGCCGAGACCCAGTACCTGCCGCCAGCGCCGGATTCCACCCATTGGCGGATGCACTTTGATGGCTTGAAGATGCGCACCGGTTTGGGAGCCGGCGTCGTCCTCACCTCTCCCAAAGGCGACAAGCTCAAGTACACACTGCAAATCCACTTCGCCGCCTCCAATAACGTGGCCGAGTACGAGGCGCTCATACACGGACTCCAGCCGGCTGGCCAAGGATATCGACATCCGCCGGATTCTGTGCTACGGTGACTCGGACTTGGTGGTCCATCAGCCGTCAGGTGACTGGGACGCCAAGGACGCAAACATGGTGACCTACCGCTTCCTCGTCCAATAGATCAGTGGGTACTTCGACGGGTGCGAGCTCCTTCACGTGCCACGGGCCAACAACGAGCAATCTGATGCCCTGTCACGGATTGGCTCCACCCGGCAGGCAATACCAGCCGGCGTCTCCCTCCAGTGTGTGTGCAAGCCGTCTATCAAGCCTTCGCCGGAACGAGAATCCATCTTCGTGCCGGCTGACCCCGGAGCAGTCGGATCCGGCTCGGGGAGTGCAGCAGCCGACTCGGGGACTTCGGCAGGCGGCCCGGGGACTGCAGCACTTGAACCCGGTCTGGGGACTTCACAACCCAGCCCGGGGGCTATAGCAGTCGGCCCGGGGACTTCAACGATGCAAGCAGCAGCCGGCTCCGACCCGCCGCCTCCCAACCCAACCGCCCTGGTACCAGTGGCTGTGATGACGGTGGTAGAAGCACCATCTTGGGTGCAGCCCATCCTCAACTTCCTGGTGAGCAGAGAGCTACCATCCGACGAGATTCTGGCCCGGCAAGTGCAACGCCGGGCAGCAGCATACACAGTTGTGAACAGAGAGCTTGTCAAGCGCAGCATGACTGGCGTCTTCCAGCACTGCGTAGAGCCGGAGAAGGGCATGGGAATCCTCAGAGATATTCACCAAGGCGAGTGCGGTCACCACGCCTCTGAGATCCTTTATCGCCAAAGCTTTCCGCCATGGTTTCTTCTCGCCGATCGCTGGGCGACACCAAGGAGTTGGTCAAGAAGTGCAAGGGGTGCCAACGCTTCAGCTCAAAGCAACACCTACCGGCCTCTGCACCCAAGACCATCCCCCTAACTTGGCCTTTTGCCGTCTGGGGTTGGACATGGTGGGCCCGTTCAAAACAGCACACGGCGGTATGACCCATCTGTTGGTCGTCGTGGACAAGTTCATGAAGTGGATGGAGGCGAAACCAATCAAGAAACTGGACGGTCCGACTGTTGTGACCTTCATCGCCGACATCACTGTCCGGTACGGCGTACCGCACAGCATCATCACCGACAATGGCACAAACTTCGTCAAAGGCGCCTTGGCCTATTTCTGCGCGACACAGGGCATCCGACAGGACTTAGCGTCTGTTGCCCATCCGCAGTCAAACGGCTAGGTGGAGCGACCAAACAGCCTCATCTTGTCTGGCATCAAGCCCCGACTGGTCAAGCCGCTGGAGCGCTCGGCCGGCTGCTTGATCGAAGAGCTGCCGACCATCCTTTGGAGTCTCCGAACTACGCTGAACAAAGCAACCGGATTCACTCCCTTCTTCCTCGTGTACGGGGCCGAGGCCGTCATCCCAACTGACATCGAGTTTGACTTGCCTCGCGTCACCATGTCCACGGAGGCGCAGGCGAAGGAAGCGCGAGAAGACGGTGTCAACTTGCTGGAAGAGGCCCGACTGCTGGCACTCAACCGGTCCGCCATCTACCAGCAGGGCCTGCGTCGCTACCACAGCCGGAAGGTCAAGCCACGATCCTTCCGCAAGGGGGACCTTGTGCTCCGGCTGATCCAGCGAACAGCCGGCCAGCACAAGCTCTCGGCCCTGTGGGAGGGGCCTTTCATCATCAGCGAGGCCCTGGACAATGACTCCTACTACCCCGTCGACGCACAGAAGCCCAGGGCATGCAAGAGGGATGATTCCGGCAAGGAAACAGAGCGCCCATGGAATGCGAATCTTCTCCGCCGATTTTACAGTTGATGCATTGTATGTACCACACTACCTTTTGTATTATGCAAAGACAACGGGTCCCTCGAGGAGCACTTGGGGGCTACCCTTTTATCTATATGATAAGATCTCCCTATGAATGTATTATTTCATTCTTTCGCCCTGCACCGGGTCGGGTCAGCCGGCCTGGGGGCTTGCCACCTTGACCTAAGCTGGTACCACCTGCAGTCAGACAAGTAGTGTACCGACATCTAAGCCCTCTCTTGCCTCAAGCTGCTGCTTTCATGAGCAGCTGCTGGCTGGCAAGAGCTAAAGGCAGGAAAGGATGTCCACATGAAAAATGACTAAGGAAGAATGCCAACATAGGGAAATCCGGCTCTTCGCCTCACCCGTCCGGCTACTGAGCAGCCGGCCGGGCGGCTTCTAGCTTGACTAGCTATGTTCTAGACGGCCGAAGTACTTGCCTATCCAAAACGGCCAAGTCCCTAGCCCAGCCATAGACCGCAGAGCGGCTGTCCAATGAGGCGGCAGCCAAAGGAAGCCGGAAAGGATAAAGCCAAAAAGAGCAAAAGCAAAACCAAGCGTAACCGGCAACAGCACAAGCATGTGCAAGATAAAGTTATTTACATATCAAAAGGCCCATGGCCAGCATTCAACAAAGTTTGAATTACACCCCCAGCGGGTGGAACTGCTCAAATTTAACTTGTTCATTCTAAGTACAAGATAGGAAAAACACGAAAGGTAAAATGGCCGCCTAGGCAGTGCTTCTTGCGGAGTGGACTGGTTGGCGAGGCAGGCGCCGGCTGGTGGGGCTGCCGAATGGTGGGTCTTGGCTCGGTTTGCATCGGCAGCAGTCGGCGGGGCTTCCCGCGGCTCACTGGCCCAGGCCTGATTAGACGGAGGCCGGCTTCTTGCTCCGTCGTTCGGTGAGATGTCCTCGTCATCCTCGTCCTCATCTTCCTCGCCCTCGTCGTTGGAGGCGATCTCCTCCTCCGAGTCCTCCCCCACCTCTGTGTCTAGCCCAAACTAGTTGGGAGGCACCACAGCGCCTTCTTTGTCCAGCTCCGGGATGAAGACAACGGTGTCGGCGTACTCGGCGATCGCCGCGGCATGCTTGACGAGATCGCCGCGCACCGCCTCCAGCTTGGGCCCAGCCTCCTGTCAGAAGGTGGCCAGCTGGGCCAGGTTCAGCTCCGGGTACCAGGCCTTGACGAACTCCAAGGCCGTCCGAGTGCCCGCCCGGGCTGCGGCGCCCTTCTAAGCTTCGAACCGCTCAACCGCCACCTCCAGCCAGTCGACAGTCCGCCTGGGGGTGCGGGGGACCTGGGCATCCGACCAGAGCGCAGTTAGCACCTGCGACCTGGCACGCTGCAGGCGGCGGAGCGGGCAGCGAGCTGGATCTAAGCGAGTCTTGATGGCGAAAGCTGCTGGCCAAGGTTCCGAGGCGTTTGGTGGGATGTCCATGCCCGCCCTCCTCCGCTGCTCGCGCCGTGCCTCGATGGCCTGGCTGACGGCGATGGACTGACCAGGAAAAAAATTTGTCCAAGAAGAAAAACATAGATTTTAGAAGCCAGAAGCAGGCTCGTGCAGCAGTCGGCGGCTGTACAAACGAAGATACAATTTACCTTCGATCATGTCCTCGACCTCTCCGTTGTCGTCCGACAGAAACTTCTCCCTCTCATCCCAGTTCAAGCACCGAGTCTCGAACTTGGCCTTAAGGAGAGCTTCGATGTCCTTGAGCCGCTGGACCTCCGCCTTGTGCTTCTCCGCCTGGTCCGCCAGCTCCTTCACCAGTCGGTCCCACTCCTGGGCGGCCTGGCTGCGCTCCTGCTCCTTGGTGTGAAGCTCGGACTCGACCTTGCCCAGGCACTTCCGCAGATCAGTGACAGCCTCTGCCAAGACAAGGAAGAGAAAACGTCAGCATCAACCAAAAGCAAGTAGTTGTCGGAAGATCCGGCCCGACTGCTCAGCAGTCGGCACGAATCTCGGGGGCTACACCTAGCGGTCTTGTTGTGGCGCCCCATGGAAAGAAAGATGAATTGCTTACTTCGGCTCTAGGTAAGATCAGCGGTCCGCTTGGCTAGCTCCTGGTTCTAGGAGTTGTAGGCGGCCGCACGAAGATTGTGGTAATCCTGCAACAAAAGACAATTCATCACTCGGAGCATAGCTTGAAGTTCCAAACCGCCTGCTTAGCCACTAGACCACCTTCACTAGACGCTGGCGCACCGGAACGCGGGACGCTGCAACCTGGCCCACCACCAACTCACCGCCAGATGGCCGCACCACCGGCACTTCGGGCCGGCCGCCCTGCACGCCAGCAGTCGGTGTGCGTGGGGGCACCTCCGTCTCCGGGATGATGGGGTCGTCCCCTTGATACGTCTCCAACATATCTATAATTTTTTATTGTTCCATGCTATTATATTACCCCTTTTGGATGTTTATCGGCTTTATTTTACACATTTATATCAATTTTTGGGACTAACCTACTAACCGGAGGCCCAGCCCATATTGCTTTTTTTTGCCTATTTCAGTATTTCAAGAAAAGGAATATCAAACTGAGTCCAAACGGAATGAAACCTTCAGGAGCGTGATTTTTAGAACGAACGTGATCCGGAGAGCTTGGAGTGCAAGTCAAGAAGCTTCCGAGGACCCCACGAGATAGGAGGCCGCGCCCCCCTGTAGGGCGCGCCCCCCTGTCTCGTGGGCCCTCAGCTGACCACCGACGTACTTCTTCCTCCTATATATACCTCGTGCCCGAAAACATCCAGGGCACCACGAAACACAATTTCCACCGTCAGTAACCTTACGTATCCACGAGATCTCATCTTGGAGCCTTCACGCACTTTCTGCGGAGGGAATCAACCATGGAGGGCCTCTACATCAACATCCTTGCACCTCCGATGAGTTTTGAGTAGTTTACCACAGACCTTCTGGTCCATAGTTATTAGCTAGATGGCTTCTTCTCTCTTTTTGGATCTCAATACAATGTTCTCCCCCTCTCTTGTGGAGATCTATTCGATGTAAACTCTTTTTGCGGTGTGTTTGTCGAGATCCGATGAATTGTGGGTTTATGATCAAGTTTATCTATGAATAATATTTGAATCTTCTCTGAATTCTTTTATGTATGATTAAGTTATCTTTGCAAGTCTCTTGAATTATCAGTTTGGTTTGGCCTACTAGATTGGTCTTTCTTGCCATGGGAGAAGTGCTTAGCTTTGGGTTCAATCTTGCGGTGTCCTTACCCAAAGGATGTGAAAGGGTTGCAAGGCATGTATTGTATTGTTGCCATCGAGGATAACAAGATGGGGTTTATATCATATTGCATGAGTTTATCCCTCTACATCATGTCATCTTGCTTAATGCGTTACTCTGTTCTTATGAACTTAGTACTCTAGACTAGATGCAGGCAGGAGTCGGTTGATGTGTGGAGTAATAGCAGTAGATGCAGGCAGGAGTCGGTCTACTTGTCATGGACGTGATGCCTATATACATGATCATGCCTAGATAATCTCATAACTATGCGCTTTTCTATCAATTGCTCGACAGTAATTTGTTCACCCACCGTAATACTTATGCTATCTTGAGAGAAGCCACTAGTGAAACCTATGGCCCCCGGGTCTATCTCTTATCATATTTTCTTCCAATCTACTTTTATTTGCATCTTTACTTTTTGCATCTATATTATAAAATACCAAAAATATATTTATCTTATCATACTATCTTTATTAGATCTCACTTTACTTGAAGTGGCCGTGAACGGATTGACAACCCCTTTATTGCGTTGGTTGCGAGTTCTCAGTTTGTTTGTGTAGGTGCGTGGGACTTTTGAAGAGCCTCCTCTGGATTGATACCTTGGTTCTCAAAAGCTGAGGGAAATACTTACGCTACACTTGCTGCATCACCCTCTCCTCTTCGAGGAAAACCAACGCAAGCTCAAGACGTAGCACCCCTCCCCACTCCAGCGCCGGCAGGTCTGCCCTAGCTCCCCCAGCCGGCGCCTGGTCCTCTACCACCATCGGCTCCACCTGCTGCGACCCAGTGGGCCCCGGAGGCCCGGCGTGGGCCCGCTCCTCCTCCTGTGCCTTGGCCGCATCATCTGGCTGCTCCTTGGCCACCGCGTTGGCCCGTTCCTTAGCCGCCGCATCAGCCGCCACCCCTGCCGCGTCGGCCGCCTCCGCCTTCGCCTGGGCCGCGGCCTGCCGCTCCTGCTGCGCCTCCCGCGCATTCCTCTCCACGCCTCCCAAAGGGAGGCAGCCGGATCTACACGGCGAGTGTCTGCTGGGCCGTCTGCCGCCCCAAACACTGAGGTAGATGGGGCCCGCAAGAGGGAAAGCGGAGCCTGTCTTGAAACAGCAAGAAAAGCTAAGAAGAAGTTTGCAAGAAAAGAAGAAACAAACACAAGACGGAGATCCTCAAAACAAGGGTGATCAAAATACTTACGTGGACACCATTGGGCGTTGTTTCGGGCCCTTCCGAATGGTGGCCGCCATCGCGACCTATGCCGCTTGGTCGCAGCGGTCGTGGCCATGGCCTTCTTGGACGACCGACTGCCGAAAAACGCGGCGTCGGCTGGGCGCTTCGGCACGTCGGGTGCTCCAGTCGGCACCGTCGCGGAGTCGGCGCCCGTCCTGTCGGCGTCGGGGGCACGGCACGGCCCATCGTCTTCCTCGTCGTCGTTCGGCCACTCCCCAATGCCACCTCCTGCGGAGCCGCCTGCTACCTCACCGATGCCTCCTGCGGCGTCGTCCTCCTCCATGGAGGCCGCCCCCAGCTCAGGGTCATCCCCGTCGCTTTCCACGCTGTCTGCCAGGTACTGATGGCCTGGGGCCGGCGCGCCGGCTGCCATCTGGCCCAGGAAGCGCTGCATCACAACTGGATGGTCAGGCGGCACGAGAAGATTGACAAGAGCAAAGAAAAAAGATGTAGATACTTACCGGAGGTGGTGGGTTGGCGCGGCTCTACGGTTCCTTGCCGAACTGCAAGCTCACCTCGTCGAGCTTGCAGTCAGAGAAGTCATTGACCAGCCGGACCACCTCAGCAGTCGGCAGCGCCTTGGTGCACATCCGGCACGGGTCCTGGAACCCACTCATGTCGCTGATCAGGTGGGGCCGGGCCTGAAGAGGCAGCACCCGACACTCGATGAAGGCGGCCAACAGGTCCAAGTCCTTGAGGCCTTCCGACTCCGTCATCTCTTGGAGCCGAGTGAGCGCGGGGGAGATGGCGGCCGACAGTGTCCTCGGCCGGAACTTCCAGTTGGTGCGGGGCTCAACTGGCGGGCCGGCTACGTAATGTTGGGGAACGTAGCAGAAATTCAAAATTTTCTACGCATCACCAAGATCAATCTATGGAGATTCTAGCAATGAGGGAAGGAGAGTGCATCTACATACCCTTGTAGATCGCTAAGCGGAAGCGTTCATGTGAACGGGGTTGATGGAGTCGTGCACTGCCGTGATTCAAATCACCGGAGATCCTAGTGCCGAACGGACGGCACCTCCGCGTTCAACACACGTACAGCCCGGTGACGTCTCCCACGCCTTGATCCAGCAAGGAGAGAGGGAGAGGTTGAGGAAGACTCCATCCAACAGCAGCACAATGGCGTGGTGATGATGGAGGAGCGTGGCAATCTTGCAGGGCTTTGCCAAGCATCACAAGATATGAGGAGGAGGAAGAAGAGGCAGGGCTGCACCAACGAGAGATCGAATTGTGTCTTGGGCAGCCCCTTGGCCTCATATATAGGGAAGGGAGGGCTGCGCCCCATCTAGGGTTTCCACCCCCAAGATGTGCGGCCAGCCCTAGATGGGGCTTGGGGAGGCGGCCAAGAGGGAGGGAGAGGAGGCGCCCACTAGATGGGCCTTAGGGCCCATCTGGACTAGGGTTTGCCCTCCCACTCATCCTTGCGCCTTGGGCCCCTTGTGGGGCGCACCAGCCCTCCTAGGGGCTGGTCCCCTCCACACTTGGCCCACGCAACCTTCTCGGGGCAGGTGGCCCCACTTGGTGGACCCGGGACCCTCCGGTGGTCCCGGGACATTACCGATATCGCCCGAAACTTTTCCGGTGACCAAAACAGGACTTCCCATATATAAATCTTTACCTCCGGACCATTCCGGAACTCCTCGTGACGTCCGGGATCTCATCCAGGACTCCGAACAACATTCGGTAACCACATACAAACTTCCTTTATAACCCTAGCGTCATCGAACCTTAAGTGTGTAGACCCTACGGGTTCGGGAACCATGCAGACATGACCGAGACGTTCTCCGGTCAATAACCAACAGCGGGATCTGGATACCCATGTTGGCTCCCACATATTCCACGATGATCTCATCGGATGAACCACGATGTCAAGGACTCAATCGATCCCGTATACAATTCCCTTTGTCTAACGGTATTGTACTTGCCCGAGATTCGATCGTCGGTATCCCGATACCTTGTTCAATCTCGTTACGGCAAGTCTCTTTACTCGTTCCGTAACACATCATCCCGTGATCAACCCCTTGGTCACATTGTGCACATTGTGATGATGTCCTACCGAGTGGGCCCAGAGATACCTCTCCGTTTACACGGAGTGACAAATCCAGTCTCGATTCGTGCCAACCCATGCAGACACTTTCGGAGATACCTGTAATGCACCTTTATAGCCACCCAGTTATGTTGTGACGTTTGGTACACCCAAAGTATTCCTACGGTATCCGGAAGTTGCACAATCTCATGGTCTAAGGAAATGATACTTGACATTAGAAAAGCTTTAGCATACGAACTACGATCTTTGTGCTAGGCTTAGGATTGGGTCTTGTCCATCACATCATTCTACTAATGATGTGATCCCGTTATCAATGACATCCAATGTCCATGGTTAGGAAACCGTAACCATCTATTGATCAACGAGCTAGCCAATAGAGGCTTGCTAGGGACATGGTGTTGTCTATGTATCCACACATGTATTTGAGTTTCCTATCAATACAATTATAGCATGGATAATAAACGATTATCATGAACAAGGAAATATAATAATAATAACTAATTTATTATTGCCTCTAGGGCATATTTCCAACAGTCTCCCACTTGCACTAGAGTCAATAATCTAGTTCACATCGTCATGTGATTAACAGCGATAGGTCACATCGCCATGTGACCAACACCCAAAGAGTTTACTAGTGTCTGTAAACTAGTTCACATCATCATGTGATTAAGACTCAATGAGTTCTGAGGTTTGATCATGTTTTGCTTGTGAGAGAGGTTTTAGTCAACGGGTCTGAACCTTTCAGATCCGTGTGTACTTTGCAATTCTCTATGTCATATTGTAAATGCTGCTTCCATGCTCCACTTGGATCTATTCCAAATGGTTGCTCCACTATACGTATCCGGTTTGCTACTCGAGTCACTTTCGGATAGGTGTTAAAGCTTGCATCGACGTAACGCTTTATGCCGAACTCTTTATCACCTCCATAATCGAGAAACATGTCCTTATTTACTCCAAGGACAATTTTGACTGCTGTCCAATGATCCATTCCTGGATCATTCTTGTACCCTCGATCGACTCATGGCAAGGCACACTTCCGGTGCGGTACACATAGCATACTTTGTAGAGCCTATGTCTAAGGCATAGGGGACGATCTTCGTCCTTTCTCTCTGTTCTGCCGTGGTCGAGCTTTAAGTCTTAACTTCATACCTTACAATTCAGCTAAGAACTCCTTCTTTGACTGATCCATCTTGAACACCTTCAAGATCATGTCAAGGTACATGCTCATTTGAAAGTATTATTAAACATTTTGATCTATCTTATAGATCTTGATGCTTATTGTTCAAGTAGCCTAATCCAGGTTTTCTATTGAAAATCATCTTTCAAATAACCCTATATGCTTTCCAGAATTCTACATCATTTCTGATCATCAATATGTCAACAACATATACTCATCAGAAATTCTACATCATTTCTGATCATCAATATGTCAACAACATATACTCATCAGAAATTCTATAGTGCTCCCACTTACTTCTTTGGAAATACAAGTTTCTCATAAACTTTGTATAAACCCAAAATCTTTGATCATCTCATCAAAGCGCACATTCCAACTCCGAGATGCTTACTCCGGTCCTTAGAAAGGATCACCGAGCCAGAATACCTTTTAGCATCCTTAGGATCGACAAAACTTTCTGATTGTATCACATACAACCTTTCCTTACGAAAACTGGTAAGGAAACTCATTTTGACATCCATCTGCCAGATTTCATAAATGCAGCTTATGCTAACATGATTCCGACGGACTTAAGCATCGCTACGGATGAGAAAATCTCACCGTAGTCAACTCCTTGAACTTGTGAAAAACTCTTCGCCACAAGTCGAGCTTCATAGACGGTGATATTACCGTCCACGTCCGTCTTCTTCTTAAAGATCCATTTATCTCAATGGCTTGCCGATCATTGGGCAAGTCCACCAAAGTCCATGCTTTGTTCTGATATATGGATACTATCTCGGATTTCATGGCTTCTAACCATTTGTCGGAATTTGGGCCCACCATCGCTTCTCCATAGCTCGTAGGTTCATTGTTGTCTAGCAACATGACCTTCAAGACAGGATCACCGTACCACTCTGAAGCGATGCTGGCGTCCTTGTCGTCCTACGAGGTTCGGTAGTGACTTGATCCGAAACTTCATGATTACTATCATAAGCTTCTACTTCAATTGGTGTAGGTGCCACGGGAACAACTTCTTGTGCCCTGCTACACACTAGTTGAAGTGACGGTTCAATAACCTCATCAAGTCTCCACCATCCTCCCACTCAACTTTTCGAGACGAACTTTTCCTCGAGAAAGGACCCGATTCAAGAAACAATCCCTATTGCTTTCGGATCTGAATTAGGAGGTATACCCAACTGTTTTGGGTGTCCTATGAAGATGCATTTTGTCCGCTTTGGGTTCGAGCTTATCAACCTGAAACTTTTCCACATAAGCGTCGCAGCCCCAAACTTTTAAGAAATGACAGCTTAGGTTTCTCTAAACCATAGTTCATACGGTGTCATCTCAACGGAATTACGTGGTACCCTATTAAAGTGAGTGCGGTTGTCTCTAATGCCTAACCCATGAACGATAGTGGTAATTCGATAAGAGATATCATGGTACGCACCATATCCAATAGAGTGCAACTATGATGTTCGGACACACCATCACACTATGGTGTTCCAGGCGGTATTAATTGTGAAACAATTTGCACAATGTCTTAATTGTGTGCCAAAACTTCGTAACTCAGATATTCATCTCTATGATCACATCACAGACATTTTATCCTCTTGTCACGAAGATCTTCAACTTCACTCTGAAATTACTTGAACCTTTCAATAATTCAGACTTGTGTTTCATCAAGTAAATATACTCAACATCTACTCAAGTCATCTATGAAGTAAGAACATAACGATATTCATCAGATGCCTCGGCACTCATTGGACTGCACACATCAAAATGTGTTACTTCCAACAAGTTGCTATCTTGTTCCATCTTCTTTGAAACCGAGGCTTTTCACTCATCTTGCCCATGTGGTATGTTTTGCATATCTCAAGTGATTCAAAATCAAGTGAGTCCAAACGATCCATCTGCATGGAGTTTCATCATGCGTATACACCAACAGACATGGTTTGCATGTCTCAAACTTTTCAAAAACGAGTGAGTCCAAAGATCCATCAACATGGAGCTTCTTCATGCGTTTTACACCTATATGACTTACATGGCAGTGCCACAAGTAAGTGGTACTATCAATACTATCTTATACTTTTGGCATGAAAATGTGTATCACTACGATCGAGATTCAATAAACCATTTATTTAGGTGCAAGACCATCGAAGGTATTATTCAAATAAATAGAGTAACCATTATTCTCCTTAAATGAATAATCAGTATTGCGATAGACATAATCCAATCATGTCTATGCTCAATGCAAACACCAAATGATAATTATTCTGGTTTAATACTAATCTTGATGGTAGAGGGAGCGTGCGATGTTTGATCACATTAGAATTGGAAACACTTCCAACACATATCGTCAGCTCTCCTTTAGCTAGTCTCCGTTTATACCGTAGCCTTTTATTTCGAGTTGCTAACACTTAGCAACTGAACCGGTATCTAATACCCTGGTGCTACTAGGAGTACTAGTAAAGTACACATTAACATAATGTATATCCAATATACTTCTATCGACCTTGCCAGCCTTCTCATCTACCAAGTATCTAGGGTGGTTCTGCTCCAGTGTCTGTTCCCCTTATTACAGAAGCACTTAGTCTCGGGTTTGGGTTCAACCTTGGGTTTCTTCACTAGAGCAGCAACTGATTTGCCGTTTCATGAAGTATCCCTTCTTGCCCTTGCCCTTCTTGAAACTAGTGGTTTCACCAACCATCAACAATTGATGCTCCTTCTTGACTTCTACTTTCGTGATGTCAAACAATGCGAATACCTCAAGGATCATCATCTCTATCCTTGATATGTTATAGTTCATCACGAAGCTCTAGCAGCTTGGTGGCAATGACTTTGGAGAAACATCACTATCTCATCTGGAAGATCAACACCCACTCGATTCAAGTGATTGTTGTGCTCAGACAATCTGAGCACAAGCTCAACGATTGAGCTTTTCTCCCTTAGTTTGCAGGCTAAGAAAATCGTCGGAGGTCTTATACCTCTTGACGTGGGCACGAGCTTGAAATCCCAATTTCAGCCCTTGAAACATCTCATATGTTCCATGACGTTTCAAAAACGTCTTGGTGCCTCAACTCTAAACCGTTTAACCGAACTATCACGTAGTTATCAAAAGCGTGTATGTCCGATGTTCGTGACATCCACAAAGCGACGTTTGGGGTTCAACACACCGAGCGGTGCATTAGGGACACAATCTTTCTATCGTCCGCATAATCGCTTCATCAACTTTCAACTATATTTTCTCTAGGAACATATCTAAACAGTGGAACTAAAGCGCGATCTTACGACATAATTTGCAAAAGGTCTTTTGACTATGTTCAAGATAATTAAGTTCATCTTATGAACTCCCACTCAGATAGACATCCCTCTGGTCATCTAAGTGATTACATGATCCGAGTCAACTAAGCCGTGTCCGATCATCACGTGAGACGGACTAGTCAACATCGGTGAACATCTTCATGTTGATCGTATCTACTATACGACTCATGCTCGACCTTTCGGTCTCCGTGTTCCGAGGCCATGTCTGCACATGCTAGGCTCGTCAAGTTAACCCCAAGTGTTTTTGTTGTGTAAATCTGTCTTACACCCGTTGTATGTGAACGTAAGAATCCATCACACCCGATCATCACGTGGTGCTTAGAAGCGACGAACTGTAGCAACGGTGCACAGTCAGGGGAGAACACTTCTTGAAATTTGTGTAAGGGATCATCTTATTTACTACCGTCGTTCTAAGTAAACAAGATGCATAAACATAATAAACATCACATGCAATTATATAGTAGTGACATGATATGGCCAATATCATATTGCTCCTTTTGATCTCCATCTTCGGGCTCCATGATCATCATTGTCACCGCATGACACCATGATCTCCATCATCATGATCTCCATCATCGTGTCTCCATGAAGTTGTCTCGCCAACTTATTACTTCTACTACTATGGCTACCGTTAGCAATAAAGTAAAGTAATTACATGGCGTTGTTTAATGACACGCAGGTCATACAATAAATAAAGACAACTCCTATGGCTCCTGCCGGTTGTCATACTCATCGACATGCAAGTCGTGAATCCTATTACAAGAACATGATCAATCTCATACATCACATATCATTCATCACATTCTTCTTGGCCATATCACATCACATAGCATACCCTGCAAAAACAAGTTAGACGTCCTCTAATTGTTGTTTGCATGTTTTACGTGGCTGCTTTGGGTTTCTAGCAAGAACGTTTCTTACCTACGCAAAACCACAACGTGATATGCCAATTGCTATTTACCCTTCATAAGGACCCTTTTCATCGAATCCGTTCCGACTAAAGTGGGAGAGACTGCCACCCCCAAGCCACCTTATTCACCAAGTGCATGTCACCGGTGGAACCTGTCTCACGTAAGAGTACGTGTAAGGTCGGTCCGGGCCGCTTCATCCCACAATACCGTCGAAACAAGATTGGACTAGTAACGGTAAGCATATTGAACAAAATCAACGCCCATAACTACTTTGTGTTCTACTCGTGCAAAGAATCTACGCAATAGACCTAGCTCATGATGCCACTGTTGGGGAACGTAGCAGAAATTCAAAATTTTCTATGCATCACCAAGATCAATCTATGGAGATTCTAGCAACGAGGGAAGGAGAGTGCATCTACATACCCTTGTAGATCGCTAAGCGGAAGCGTTCATGTGAACGGGGTTGATGGAGTCGCATTGCCGTGATTCAAATCACCGGAGATCCTAGTGCCGAACGGACGGCACCTCCGCTGTTCAACACACACGTACAGCCCGGTGACGTCTCCCACGCCTTGATCCAGCAAGGAGAGAGGGAGAGGTTGAGGAAGACTCCATCCAACAGCAGCACAACGGCGTGGTGATGATGGAGGAGCGTGGCAATCTTGCAGGGCTTCGCCAAGCATCACAAGATATGAGGAGGAGGAAGAAGAGACGCAGGGCTGCACCAACGAGAGATCGAATTGTGTCTTGGGCAGCCCCTTGGCCTCATATATATAGGGGAAGGGGAGGGCTGCGCCCCCATCTAGGTTTTCCACCCCCAAAGTGCGGCCAGCCCTAGATGGGGCTTGGGGAGGCGGCCAAGAGGGGAGGGAGAGGAGGCGCCCACTAGATGGGCCTTAGGGCCCATCTGGACTAGGGTTTGCCCCTCCCACTCATCCTTGCGCCTTGGGCCCCTTGTGGGGGGCGCACCAGCCCTCCTAGGGGCTGGTCCCCTCCCACACTTGGCCCACGCAACCTTCAGAGACAATGCAAACTTATCTCACCAAACAGGGAATAATTACAGACAGAATGCTCAAGAGATATGCTCTGTTACGTGCTTACCTGTTTACCCAGTCGCGGCTAGTATGTCACATGTACTGCAGACCACCGGACATACTGTGACAGCGTCGACATCATCTCGAGCATGTGTGTGGTTGTCCAGCTTGCATGTCTTTCACTAACCTGGTCTATCAAAGGATCGCTTTTTTGTGCCATCGCATGTGCGTAGCATCCCGGCTTTCCAAAGATCTTGTGATTGTGGTTGAGTTGAACCATTTCTATCACAAATTTGTCATCCTTCATTTTTTAACTCTAATCTTTGCATTGCAGTCAATCCTTTTTGATGTCTTCTCGACGCATTCGGTGATAATCGACACAGCCCGCTTGTGGAGCCCTTCTCTTGAGCGCATAATGTAGGCATTTGTCCTGTTTTGCCCTCTTGCGTATACCAAACCCTGCACATCTTGCATAATTGTTGTAGAAGTCCCATGCCTTATCGTGCGTGGTGAACTTCATTCCAAAGCAGCAGTACGAGGTTGAGCGGCATGTTTTTATCCTGCATTAATTGAAATGCTATATGAGAAAGATTGTTCTGTTACATTTTGAATACGAGGAGTGCATACGAAGTTTAATAAAGCATTTGCAATGTTCCTAGCCAAAGCTCACAAGAAATATCGCTGTGCACTGCAATGTTATCTGTATGGATCAGAATTATTTTTTTTCGCACCATAAACTTACATGTGTGTAGAGTCGTCACCGATGGTGTTTGCAGCTCGCCGGGTTGTATTGGACATGGCGGGGTTATAGCAGATGTGTGTAGTTGAGGATCTCGCGGCGGTAACAGTGAGGAGGATTTGTACCTGTTGTTTACTTTTGAACGAGGCACCGTTGGTGGTCGCAGCTTCGAAGTTGATGCAGCAGGTCTGGTTGGAGCTCTGTATTTCGGTGCAGCAGGTGGACGCTGAGCTCTGTTTTGGGGTGCAGCAGGTGGACGTGGTGGTAATCCAGTGTTGTGACGATGTCTCGGTGGATTGGTTTTAAAATTTTGGAGCAGTGGCACATCATCATAGACATAATCATCATCTCCTGCAACATCGTGTTCAATCAAGGCTATCATTATCTGTTCGACATGCCGTCCAAACGTAGTGAACTTCGTGCTTATACTCCGGGTTGAGAACTGTTATTGGCTCATCTTCATCGCCGTCGTCTTCATCATCGCAGGTGAGTGCCTTCCTGCATTTAATGTGGCATCATCGTCATCTTCAACTAAATCTTCTTCCTGGGAAAAATCTTCTTGTGGAGAGTACTGCACCCTATTGGTCGTCGTGAAGAATCCACGAGGAATCTCAGGGGTAACCCAGCCAGTATCTCTGTCAAAAGAATATCCACTCTTCTGAAAGTTGTTGTTCTCGGTCTTTGTCAATTATGCGGCATTTTGTATCTGCTGAACGCCATCTCCTGCACACAAAATGACCGAGCTGCATTGTCGTGTTAAATGAACTGAATCATGCGAATCGCAATGTGTTCAAAATGGTACCGCCGAAGCAATGCACGGTGATCGCATCACCCCTCAAGGTGAATCAAGCAACCGTGACCGCATCGCGTAATGTAATGAACCTATACAAGCGCATCGCATTTTCCCCCACAACGAACTGAAGCAACCGCACTGCATAAGTTTTGTACTGCATAATCACGCGATGTACTGCTTGTACTGATTTGTCTACGATAACTACACTGAGATGGTTTAGGAAGTGTACTGCTTACCTCGTGATGCAGTGATTTCTTGCGTTTACAGGAGGAAGTTCCCTTCTCGTCCTCCTGCACAACTTTCACGTTCGCCCGTGCAGTCCACTTGCCCTTCAGAAGTTCATGGGCGGTCTGGACGTTGCTCAATGTGAACGGGGAAGGAGGATTTGCTCTGAAGGTTGATGCAGACTTATTCCAAGAAGCTACAGTGGATGAAGCAACCGTGCGCACGCTCCTCCTTGCTCGAATTGGTTTGATGTCGAGGCAGCACCAATCCACATCTGATGAATTACAGCTAATTGCAGGCCCTGAGGAGTTCGGTGGTGGCACTACCGAGCTGCTGCCGTGGAAGAAGGCCGATAGGCTGGTGTTGCTCGGTGCCTGCCATGGAAGAAGGCCGAGAGGCGACGGGTGTCGTCGATGCCTGGCCGCCACCGCGAAGAAGGCCAGAGGGAGGCGGCGGCACATGCCGGCCGCTGCATGAAGAAGGCCCGGAGGGGCGGCGTCGCTCCTAGGCCGCCGCCGCGGGAGAAAGCGGGGAGGGGAGGGGCGGCATCTCTCCCAGGCCGCCGCCGCGGAAGAAGGCCGGGAGGGGAGGGGCGGCGGCTAGCCCAGGGTAAGGAATAGTTATTCTTCACCCCCCCTCTATTTTACCATCAATGCATCGTAATTTTACGTTTCGTAAGTTTTATCTTATTTCTGATGTAAAAAGAGACCGTAAGAAAATATATAATAAAAATATGTTATGTTATATAAAATTACAAACGCAAAAACATAGTAAAATACATAAATCAAATTTTCTTGTCTTATGCCCTATATTTTTATTTTTATGCCAAAATTTACGTAATGAATAAATAAGAATGTAATTATTTGAATTCCAAACGTAATTTAATTATGAAATGATCGTAAGATTACCTCGGGTGAAGAATAACTTATTCTGCACCCTGGGTGATGATATATATATATCACCCAGGGTGCAGAATAAGTTATTCTTCATCCGAGGTAATCTTACGATCGCTTCCTAAATAAATTACATTTGAAATTCAAATAGTTACACTCTTATTGATTCACTACGTCAAATTTGGCATAAGAAAATAAAAATATAGGTCATAAGACAAGAAAATTTGTAGTTTATGTATATTTTACACTATATTTTTACGTTTGTAAATTTACATGACATAAAATATTTTGTACGGCGACTATATTTTCTTACAGTCTCTTTTTACATCAGAAATAAGAGAAAATTTACGGAACGTAAAATTACGGTGCATTGATGGTAAAATAGAGGGGGGTGAAGAATAAGTATTCCTCACCCAGGGTGACGAATAGTCAATCCCTATATATATATATATATATATATATATATATATTCTACAATGTCTACATTTAAATTACCTACATTCTATTCAAACCACCTAAAATAGTCAAAAATTATTCTATTAAAAGCCTACATTCTACAAAGGTCTACATTCTAAATCTACATTTATATTACCTACATTCCACAAGAACAGAGATAAGTAAGGGAGGAAGGAGGGGTAGGAAGGAGGGAGGGAGGAAGGAGGGAGGAGGCGGGAAGGAGGAGCGAGGGAGGAGGGGGAGGAAGGAGGGAGGGGGCAGGAAGGAGGGGTAGGGAGGAGGAGGGAGGTAGGAGGAGTTACCTCGGTGGCGGTGATGGCGGGGGGGTGATACGTCTCCAACGTATCTATGATTTTTGATTGCTCCATGCTATATTATCTACTGTTTTGGGCAATATTGAGCTTTATTTTCCACTTTTATATTATTTTTGGGACTAACCTATTAACCGGAGGCCCAGCCCAGATTTGTTGTTTTTTGCCTATTTCAGTATTTCGAGTAAAAGGAATATCAAACGGAGTCAAAACAAAACGAAATCAACTGGAGAAGTTATTTTTGGAAGGAAAGCCACCCGATGGACTTGGAGTGCACGTCAGGAAAGAAGGGAGGTGCTCACGAGGGTGGGGGGCGCGTCCACCCCCCTAGGGCGCGCCCTGCATCATCATGGGGCCCCCGTAGCTCCACCGACGACTCCTTTCACCCATATATACCTACGCACCTAAAACTTCCAGAACAGAAGATAGATCGAGTTCCGCCAAGCAAGCCTCTCAGAGCCACCAAAAACCTCTCGGGAGCCTGTTCCGGCACCCTGCCGGAAGGGGAACCCATCACCGGTGGCCATGTTCATCATCCCGGCGCTCTCCATGACGAGGAGGGAGTAGTTCACCCTCGTGGCTGAGGGTATGTACCAGTAGCTATTTGTTTGATCTCTCTCTCTCTCTCTCTCTCTCTCTCTCTCTCTCGTGATCTCTCTCGTGTTACTCTATGGCACGATCTTGATGTATCCCGAGCTTTGCTATTGTAGTTTGATCTTATGATGTTTCTCCCCCTCTACTCTCTTGTGATGAATTGAGTTTCCCTCTTGAAGTTATCTTATCGGATTGAGTCTTTACTTTGAGAACACTTGATGTATGTCTTGCTGTGTTTATCTGTGGTGACAATGGGATATCACGTGCCTCTTGATGTATGTTTTGGTGACCAACTTGCGGGTTCCGCCCGTGAACCTATGCATAGGGGTTGGCACACGCTTTTCTTGACTCTCCCAGTAGAAACTTTGGGGCACTCTTTGAAGTACTTTGTGTTGGTTGGATGAATCCGAGATTGTGTGATGCATATCGTATAATCATGCACACGGATACTTGAGGTGACAATGGAGTATCTAGGTGACATTAGGGTTTTGGTTGATTTGTGTCTTAAGGTGTTATTCTAGTATGAACTCTATGATGGATTGAGCGGAAAGAACAACTTTATGTTATTTTATTACGAACTCTTGAATAGATAGAACAGAAAGGATAAGTTTGAGGTGGTTTCGTACCCTACCATAATCTCTACGTTTGTTCTCCGCTATTAGTGGCTTTGGAGTAACTCTTTGTTGCATGTTGAGGGATTGTTATATGATCTATCTATGTTATTATTGTTGAGAGAACTTCCACTAGTGAAAGTATGAACCCTAGGCCTTGTTTCCTAGCATTGCAATACCGATCACGCTCACTTTTACCACTTGTTACCTTGCTGTTTTTATATTTTCAGATTACAAATACCTATATCTACCATCCATATTGCACTTGTATTACCATCTATTCGCCGAACTAGTGCACCTATACAATTTACCATTGTATTGGGTGTGTTGGGCACACAAGAGACTCTTTGTTATTTGGTTGCAGGGTTGTTTGAGAGAGACCATCTTTATCCTATGCCTCCCACAGACTGATAAACCTTAGGTCATCCACTTGAGGTAAATTTGCTACTGTCCTACAAACCTCTGCACTTGGAGGCCCAACAACGTCTACAAGAAGAAGGTTGCGTAGTAGACATCAAGCTCTTTTCTGGCGCCGTTGCCGGGAGGCTAGGTAAGTGAAGGTATATCTTTAGATCTTGCAATCGAATCTTTTTGTTTCTTGTTTTATCACTAGTTTAGTTCATAAAAGAAAACTACAAAAATGGAATTGAGTTTGTCTCATACGCTTCATCTTTTTAATATCTTTCGTGAGTATGATCGAAAGGAAAATTGTGCCAAAGTATTAGAAGAAGAATGCATTAAAATGTTTGGTACTAGATCTTTGTATGATGAGCATGATTACAATGTTCTTAGTATGAATTCCTTGAATATCCATGATGCTAATGATATGCAAAGCCACAAGCTTGGGGAAGCTATGTTTGATGAAGATGATATTTTTTGTCCCCCAAGCTTTGATGAGCAAATCTACTATGATGAAAGCATGCCTCCTATCTATGGTGATTATTGTGATGACACGTATGCTTTAAATAATAATGATAACCATGAAACTTGTCATCTTGATCTTAATTTTCAATCACATGATAGTTATTTTGTTGAGTTTGCTCCCACTACTATTGTTGAGAAGAAATTTGCTTATGTGGAGAGTAGTAAAATTTCTATGCTAGTAGATCATGAAAAGAATGCTTTAGGTGCTGGTTATATTGTTGAATTCATTCATGATGCTACTGAAAATTATTATGAGGGAGGAACATATGCTTGTAGGAATTACAATAATATCAAGTCTCCTCTCTATGTGCTTAAAATTTTGAAGTTATGCTTGTTTTGTCTTCCTATGCTTGTTGATTATTGTTCCAATAAGTTGTTTGCTCACAAAGTCCCTATGCATAGGAAGTGGGTTAGACTTAAATGTGCTAGTCATATTCTTCATGATGCTCTCTTTATGTTTCAATTCTTATCTTTTATGTGAGCATCATTGAAATCATCATGCCTAGCTAGGGCGTTAAACGATAGCGCTTGTTGGGAGGCAACCCAATTTTATTTTAGTTTCTTACTTTTTGGTTATGTTTAGTAATAAATAATTCATCTAGCTTCTGTTTAGATGTGGTTTTGTGTTTTAATTAGTGTTTGTGCCAAGTAGAACCTTTGGGAAGACTTGGTTGAAGTCTTTATGATCATGCTGTAGAAAACAGAAACTTTAGCGCTCACGAGATTAGCTAGAACTTTTTACTGAAAGTGCTATTTAGTTGATTCTTTTTGAAGATGATTAGTAGAAATATTTCGCAGGTCCATCAATTTATTTTATAATTTTCAGAGTTCCAGAAGTTTTCGTTAGTTACAGATTACTACAGACTGTTCTGTTTTTGACAAATTCTATTTTCTTTGTGTTGTTTGCATATTTTGATTAATCTATGGCTAGTAAAATAGTTTATAAACCATAGAGAAGTTGGAATACAGTAGGTTTAACACCAATATAAATAAAGAATGACTTCATTACAGTACCTTGAAGTGGTGTTTTGTTTTCTTTCGCTAACGGAGCTCACGAGTTTTCTGTTAAGTTTTGTGTTGTGAAGTTTTCAAGTTTTGGGTAAAGATTCGATGGACTACGGAATAAGGAGTGGCAAGAGCCTAAGCTTGGGGATTCCCAAGGCATCCCAAGGTAATATTCAAGGATAACCAAGAGCCTAATATTGGGGATGCATCGAAGGCATCCTCTTTCGCCTTCGCTCATCGGTAACTTTACTTAGAGCTATATTTTTATTCACCACATGATATGTGTTTTTCTTGGAGCGCTATTTTCTCTTGTTAGTATTTGCTTGCTGTTATTTAGAATAATGTTTTGCATCTTTAGTTTCAATAAAAAAGTCAAGGATAGCCTTTGCCATGCTTATTTTGCTAGTATACATGTTGCTGTTTAAAAACAGAAAGTTTACCGCTGTTGCAAAAATTCCGTAGAAAAGTCAGAGAGTGGTATAATGTTGAATATTTTTGCATTTTGAGCTCTGATAAATTTATTACAGTGGGAATTTTAGTTCATAATTTTTGGAGTCAGGTAAGTATTGATACTCTTACATTCTTTACAGACTGTACTGTTCTGGGAGATTGCTGTTATGTTTGGATTGTTTGCATATGTTTGCTTGTTTAATGATTCTATTTGAGGATAGGAGTATTAAATATGCAGAGGCATTTAGTATGCAATGTTGAATAATAATGTTAGTGATTTGTTACAGTAGAAAATGATAAGGTTTTGCATTGGTGTATACTAACCTATCTCATGAGTTCTTGTTGAGTTTGTTGTGAATGAAGCTTTTGATAAAAAGAGAAACCATGATATGAGAGGAATTAAGGAAACACAAAAATTCAAGCTTGGGGATGCCCAAGGCACCCCAAGATAATATTTCAATAAGTCTCAAGCATCTAAGCTTGGGGATGCCCCGGTAGGCATCCCACCTTTCTTCTTCAACAACTATCGGTTAGTATCAGTTGAGCCTAAGTTTTTGCTTCTTCACATGAGTTGTGCTATCCTTGCAATGTAGTTTTATTTAGCTTTGCTTGCTGTTTGAATACAATACCAAGATCTGAAATTCTTAAATGAGAGAGTGTCTTCACATAGTTGCATAATTATCCGACTACTCATTGTTCTTCACTTATATCTTTTGGAGTAGTTTGTCGCTTGCTCTAGTGCTTCACTTATATCTTTTAGAGCACAATGGTGGTTTTATTTTGAATAAATAGATGAACTCTCATGCTTCACTTATATTATTTTGAGAGTCTTAAATAGCATGGTAATGTGTTTAATTCTAATATGCTAGGTATTCAAGAACAGTAAAACTTTCTTATGAGTGTGTTGAATACTAAGAAAAGTTTGATGCTTGATAATTGTTTTGTGATATGAAGATGGTGATATTAGAGTCATGCTAGTTGAGTAGTTGTGAATTTGAGTAATACTTGTGTTAAAGTTTGTGATTCCCGTAGCATGCACGTATGGTGAACCGTTATGTGATGAAGTCGGAGCATGATTTATTTATTGATTTTCTTCCTTATGAGTGGCGGTCGGGGACGAGCGATGGTCTTTTCCTACCAATCTATCCCCCTAGGAGCATGCGTGTAATACTTTGCTTTGATAACTTGTAGATTTTTGCAATAAGTATATGAGTTCTTTATGACTAATGTTGAGTCCATAGATTATAATGCACTTTTCCCATCCTTCCACCATTGCTAGCCTCTCTAATACCGCACTTTTCACCGTGATCATACACCCACCATATACCTTCCTCAAAACAGCCACCATATACCTATCATGGCATTTCCATAGCCATTCCGAGATATATTGCCATGCAACTTTCCACCGTTCCGCTTATTATGAAACGCTTCATCATTGTCATATTGCTAGCATGATCATGTAGTTGATATCATATTTGTGGCAAAGCCACCGCTCATAATTCTTTCATACATGTCACTCATGAGTCATTGCACATCCCGTACACCGCTGGAGGCATTCATATAGAGTCATATTTTTGTTCTAAGAATCGAGTTGTAATTCTAGAGTTGTAAGAAAAATACAAGTGTGATGATCATCATTTTTAGAGCATTGTCCCAAGTGAGGGAAGGATGATGGAGACTATGATTCCCCCACATGTCGGGATGAGACTCCGGACGAAAAATAAAAAAAAAGAGAGAAAAAAAGAGGCCATAAAAAAAGAGAAAAGGCCCAAACAAAAAAAATTAATAAATGAGAGAAAAAGAGAAGGGACAATGCTACCATCCTTTTACCACACTTGTGCTTCAAAGTAGCACCATGATCTTCATGATAGAGAGTCTCCTATGTTGTCACTTTCATATACTAGTGGGAATTTTTCATTATAGAACTTGGCTTGTATATTCCAATGATGGGCTCCCTCAAATGCCCTAGGTCTTCGTGAGCAAGCGAGTTGGATGCACACCCACTTAGTTTCTTTTGTTGAGCTTTCACATACTTATAGCTCTAGTGCATCCGCTGCATGGCAATCCCTACTCACTCACATTGATATCTATTGATGGGCATCTGCGTAGCCCGTTGATACGCCTAGTTGATGTGAGACTATCTTCCCTCTTTTGTCTCCTCCACAACCACCCTTCTATTCCACCATAGTGCTATATCCATGGCTCACGCCACGCACTCCCAAAACTTCCGTAACAGAAGATAGATCGGGAGTTCCGCCAAAGCAAGCCTCTCAGAGCCACCAAAACCTCTCGAGCCTGCTCCGCACTGCCGAGGGGGAACCCATCACCGTGGCCATCTTCATCATCCCGACGCTCTCCATGACGAGGAGGGAGTAGTTCACCGGGCTAAGGGTATGTACCAGTAGCTATGTGCTTGATCTCTCTCTCTCGTGTTCTCTCTCGTGTTCCTCTATGGCATGATCTTGATGTATCCCGAGCTTTGCTATTGTAGTTGGATCTTATGATGTTTCTCCCCTCTACTCTCTTGTGATGAATTGGGTTTCCCTCTTGAAGCTATCTTATCGGATTGAGTCTTTACTTTGAGAACACTTGATGTATCTCTTGCCGTGTTTATCTGTGGTGACAATGGGATATCACGTGCCTCTTTATGTATGTTTTGGTGACCAACTTGCGGGTTCCGCCCATGAACCTATGCATAGGGGTTGGCACACATTTTCTTGACTCTCCGGTAGAACTTTGGGGCATCCTTTGAAGTACTTTGTGTTGGTTGGATGAATCCGAGATTGTGTGATGCATATCGTATAATCATGACCACGGATACTTGAGGTGACAATGGAGTATCTAGGTGACATTAGGGTTTTGGTTGATTTGTGTCTTAAGGTGTTATTCTAGTATGACCTCTATGATGGATTGAGCGGAAAGAATAGCTTTATGTTATTTTACTACGCACTCTTGAATAGATAGAACAGAAAGGATAAGTTTGAGGTGGTTTCGCATTCTACCATAATCTCTACGCTTGTTCTCCGCTATTAGTGGCTTTGGAGTGACTCTTCGCTGCATGTTGAGGGATTGTTATATGATCTATCTATGTTGTTATTATTGTTGAGAGAACTTGCACTAGTGAAAGTATGAACCCTAGGCCTTGTTTCCTAGCATCGCAATACCGCTCACGCCACTTTTACCACTTGTTACCTTGCTGTTTTTATATTTTCAGATTACAAATACCTATATGTACCATCCATATTGCACTTGTATTACCATCTCTTCGTCAACTAGTGCACCTATACAATTTACCCTTGTATTAAAAAGTGCGTTGGGGACACAAGAGACTCTTTGTTATTTGGTTGTAGGGTTGTTTGAGAGAGACCATCTTCATCCCACGCCTCCACAGCATTGATAAACCTTAGGTCATCCACTTGAGGGAAATTTGTTACTGTCCTACAAACCTCTGCACTTGGAGGCCCAACAACGTCTACAAGAAGAAGGTTGCATAGTAGAAATCAGGGGGCGACGGCGGCATGATGGAGGGAGATGGAGGAGGGAGCTAGGGAGGGAGGGGTGACGGTGGCGGGATGGAGGAGGGAGGGAATGTAGGAGGGTGGGGGCGACGGCGGCAGCATCCGGCGGCACTTCGGCGGGCAAGTGACGGCGGGATGAGGGAGGGGATGGAGTAGGGAGTGGAGAGGGGAGAGTGAGGGGTGGCCGGGCCGGATGTAGAAGATATGATGGCTTTAGCAGTAGCGCTCTTTAGGGAAAAGCGCTACTACTAAGCTCGATAGCAGTAGCGCTTTATACAATAACGCTATCACAAGGCTAAGCATGTAAAAATAAACATCAAAAATACATTGGTCATGAATGATCTTTTGTGTAGAATTAAATAGGGCAACATGAATCCTCACCTGCTTAGGTACAGTGAAAATTCATATTATGCCACAAATCCTACACATAGAGTTCAATGAAGACCAAGTGCTTGTGATAGTTTGAGAAGTAACATATTTAAGGTGGTCAACACCCCTGTCCGCTTAGCAAGATATGGGACTAAACTTAGTTGCAAGAGGGGATGATACTTAGCAGCAGCGTGTGTTGGCGAAACGCGCTACTGCTAAGTACGTTAGCAGTAGCGCGTCTTTGGAAAGGGCGCTACTACTATACCTAGTCTAGAGGCAACGTGCTGGCAATTGTAGTAGCAGCGCTCTTTTGACATAAGCGCCATCGCTACTAGGTTATTAGTAGCGCTGTTTTATACAGAGCGCTGCTAGTAAGTAGCAAGTAGCGCTTTCTTTTTAAATCGCGCTGCTCGTAAGATTCTCGTGTATTAGGTTTTCCCTAGTAGTGGCAAGGCACAATGATCCATAGCCCGTGTACTACCTCGAGTGAGATGTTGTACGCCTTCAAGCGTAACTACCCCCACTACCAGAAGATGTGCTATGGCGTGTACTTCGCCTCCAAGAAGCTCAAGCAGTATTTCCAAGAGCACTCCATCACGGTCGTCTGCACCGCCCCACTTGCCGAGATCATAGGCAACCCCTGTTCAAGAATTCGCTCGATTAACCAGCTTAACTTGCCGATTAACCCCTACCGTAGGGTCACCGAGTAGCCGATAAACCAATAAGTCATCCGATTAATTGATTAAATGGCCGATTAACTTGCCGATTAGCCTATTAATCCCCTACTCCCAAGCCAACCGAGCAGCTACCGGTTAACGATTTCCCCAACAATGTAGGCAACAGAGATGCATCAAGTTGGTGGCAAAGTGGGCCGTCGAGCTGGCCCTCACACCATCCTCTACCAGCCCGCATCGCCATCACGCCCCAAGTTACCGGGTCGACTTCCTAGTCAACTTGGCCGAGACCCAGTACCTGCCGCCAGCGCCGGATTCCACCCATTGGCGGATGCACTTTGATGGCTTGAAGATGCGCACCGGTTTGGGAGCCGGCGTCGTCCTCACCTCTCCCAAAGGCGACAAGCTCAAGTACACACTGCAAATCCACTTCGCCGCCTCCAATAACGTGGCCGAGTACGAGGCGCTCATACACGGACTCCAGCCGGCTGGCCAAGGATATCGACATCCGCCAGATTCTGTGCTACGATGACTCGGACTTGGTGGTCCATCAGCCGTCGGGTGACTGGGACGCCAAGGACGCAAACATGGTGACCTACCGCTTCCTCGTCCAATAGATCAGTGGGTACTTCGACGGGTGCGAGCTCCTTCACGTGCCACGGGCCAACAACGAGCAATCTGATGCCCTGTCACGGATTGGCTCCACCCGGCAGGCAATACCAGCCGGCGTCTCCCTCCAGTGTGTGTGCAAGCCGTCTATCAAGCCTTCGCCGGAACCAGAATCCATCTTCGTGCCGGCTGACCCCGGAGCAGTCGGATCCGGCTCGGGGACTGCAGCAGCCGACTCGGGGACTTCGGCAGGCGGCCCGGGGACTGCAGCACTTGAACCCGGTCTGGGGACTTCACAACCCAGCCCGGGGGCTATAGCAGTCGGCCCGGGGGCTTCAACGATGCAAGCAGCAGCCGGCTCCGACCCGCCGCCTCCCAACCCAACCGCCCTGGTACCCGTGGCTGTGATGACGGTGGTAGAAGCACCATCTTGGTGCAGCCCATCCTCAACTTCCCGGTGAGCAGAGCTACCATCCGACGAGATTCTCGCCCGCAAGTGCAACGCCGGCAGCAGATACACAGCCAGAACAGAGAGCTTGTCAAGCGCAGCATGACTGGCGTCTTCCAGCACTGCGTAGAGCCGGAGAAGGGCATGGGAATCCTCAGAGATATTCACCAAGGCGAGTGCGGTCACCACGCCGCCTACAGATCCCTTATCGCCAAAGCTTTCCGCCATGGTTTCTTCTGGCCGACTGCTTTGGACGACACCAAGGAGTTGGTCAAGAAGTGCAAGGGGTGCCAACGCTTCAGCTCAAAGCAACACCTACCGGCCTCTGCACCCAAGACCATCCCCCTAACTTGGCCTTTTGCCGTCTGGGGTTGGACATGGTGGGCCCGTTCAAAACAGCACACGGCGGTATGACCCATCTGTTGGTCGTCGTGGACAAGTTCATGAAGTGGATGGAGGCGAAACCAATCAAGAAACTGGACGGTCCGACTGTTGTGACCTTCATCGCCGACATCATCGTCTGCACGGCGCATCGCACAGCATCATCACCGACAATGGCACAAACTTCGCCAAAGGCGCCTTGGCCTATTTCTCGCCGGCTACAGTGGCATCCGACAGACTTAGCGTCTGCTGCCCATCCGCAGTCAAACGGCTAGGTGGAGCGACCAAACAGCCTCATCTTGTCTCCGCATCAAGCCCCGACCGGGTCAAGCCACCGGAGCGCCGGCCGGCTGCTTGATCAAGAGCTGCCGACCATCCTTTGGAGTCTCCGAACCACGCTGAACAAAGCAACCGGATTCACTCCCTTCTTCCTCGTACGGGCCGAGGCCGCCATCCCAACCGACATCGAAGTTTGACTTGCCTCAAGGCCACCATGTCCACGGAGGCGCAGCGGCGAAGCGCGAGAAGACGGTGTCAACTTGCTGGAAGAGGCCCGATCACCGCACTCAACCGTCCGCCATCTACCAGCAGGCCCTGTGTCGCTACCACAGCCGGAAGGTCAAGACACGATCCTTCCGAGAGGGGGACCTTGTGCTCCGGCTGATCCAGCGAACAGCCGACCAGCACAAGCTCTCGGCCCTGTGGGAGGGGCCTTTCATCATCAGCGAGGCCCTGGACAATGACTCCTACTACCCCGTCGACGCACAGAAGCCCAGGGCATGCAAGAGGGATGATTCCGGCAAGGAAACAGAGCGCCCATGGAATGCGAATCTTCTCCGCCGATTTTACAGCTTGATGCATTGTATGTACCACACTACCTTTTGTATTATGCAAAGACAACGGGTCCCTCGAGGAGCACTTGGGGCTACCCTTTTATCTATATGATAAGATCTCCCTATGAATGTATTATTTCATTCTTTCGCCCTGCACCGGGTCGGGTCAGCCGGCCTGGGGGCTTGCCACCTTGACCTAAGCTGGTACCACCTGCAGTCAGACAAGTAGTGTACCGACATCTAAGCCCTCTCTTGCCTCAAGCTGCTGCTCGCAGAGCGACTGCCTGGCTGGCAAGAGCTAAAGGCAGGAAAGGATGTCCACATGAAAAATGACTAAGGAAGAATGCCAACATAGGGAAATCCGGCTCTTCGCCTCACCCGTCTGCCATCGAGCAGCCGGCCGGGCGGCTTCTAGCTTGACTAGCTATGTTCTAGACGGCCGAAGTACTTGCCTATCCAAAACGGCCAAGTCCCTAGCCCAGCCATAGACCGCAGAGCGGCTGTCCAGCGGGCAGGGCGGCAGCCAAAGGAAGCCGGGAAAGGATAAAGCCAAAAAGAGCAAAAGCAAAACCAAGCCAGAACCCGGCAAAAGCACAAGCATGTGCAAGATAAAGTTATTTACATATCAAAAGGCCCATGGCCAGCATTCAACAAAGTTTGAATTACACCCCCAGCGGGTGGAACTGCTCAAATTTAACTTGTTCATTCTAAGTACAAGATAGGAAAAACACGAAAGGTAAAATGGCCGCCTAGGCCAGGTACGCTGCAGGCGGAGTGGACTGGTTGGCAGAGGCAGAGGCGCCGGCTGGTGGGGCTGCCGAATGGTGGGTCTTGGCTCGGTTTGCATCGGCAGCAGTCGGCGGGGCTTCCCGCGGCTCACTGGCCCAGGCCTGATTAGACGGAGGCCGGCTTCTTGCTCCGCTGCTCGTGAGATGTCCTCGCCATCCTCGCCCTCATCTTCCTCGCCTCGCTGCTGGAGGCGATCTCCTCCTCCGAGTCCTCCCCACCTCTCGTGTCTAGCCCAAACTAGTTGGGAGGCACCACAGCGCCTTCTTTGTCCAGCTCCGGATGAAGACAACGGTGTCGGCGATTGGCGATCGCCAAGGCATGCTTGACGAGATCGCTGCCAAGACCGCCTCCAGCTTGGGCCCAGCCTCCTGTCAAGGTGGCCACCGGGCCAGGTTCAGCTCCGGTACCAGGCCTTGACGAACTCCAAGGCCGTCCTGAGTGCCCGCCTGGCTGCGGGCGCCCTTCTAAGCTTCGAACCGCTCAACCGCCACCTCCAGCCAGTCGACAGTCCGCCTGGGGGTGCGGGGGACCTGGGCATCCGACCAGAGCGCAGTTAGCACCTGCGACCTGGCACGCTGCAGGCGGCGGAGCAGACGGCGAGCTGGATCTAAGCGAGTCTTGATGGCGAGAAGCTGCTGGCCAAGGTTCCGAGGCGCGTTTGGTGGGATGTCCATGCCCGCCCTCCTCCGCTGCTCGCGCCGTGCCTCGATGGCCTGGCTGACGGCGATGGACTGACCAGGAAAAAAATTTGTCCAAGAAGAAAAACATAGATTTTAGAAGCCAGAAGCAGGCTCGTGCAGCCAAGGCGGCTGTACAAACGAAGATACAATTTACCTTCGATCATGTCTCGACCTCTCCGTTGTCGTCCGGACAGGAACTTCTCCCTCTCGGCCCAGTTCGAGCGCTGAGTCTCGTACTCGGCCTTGAGGAGAGCTTCGATGTCCTTGAGCCGCTGGACCTCCGCCTTGTGCTTCTCCGCCTGGTCCGCCAGCTCCTTCACCAGTCGGTCCCACTCCTGGGCGGCCTGGCTGCGCTCCTGCTCCTTGGTGTGAAGCTCGGACTCGACCTTGCCCAGGCACTTCCGCAGATCAGTGACAGCCTCTGCCAAGACAAGGAAGAGAAAACGTCAGCATCAACCAAAAGCAAGTAGTTGTCGGAAGATCCGGCCCGACTGCTCAGCAGTCGGCACGAATCTCGGGGGCTACACCTAGCGGGTGCGCTGACGCGCCCCCGCGGAAAGAAAGATGAAGAGCTTACTTCCACTTTAGGTCAGATCAGTGGCCCGCTTGGCCAGCTCCTGATTTTGGGAGTTGTAGGCGGCCGCACGAAGATTGTGGTAATCCTGCAACAAAACGACAATTCAGCACTCAGAGCATACCTTGAAGTTCCGAACGGCCTGCTTCGCCACTAGACCACCTTCACTAGACGCTGGCGCACCGGAACGCGGGACGCTGCAACCTGGCCCACCACCAACTCGCCGCCAGATGGCCGCACCACCGGCACTTCGGGCCGGCCGCCCTGCATGCCAGCAGTCGGTGTGCGTGGGGGCACCTCCGTCTCCGGGATGATGGGGTCGTCCCCTTGATACGTCTCCAACATATCTATAATTTTTTATTGTTCCATGCTATTATATTACCCCTTTTGGATGTTTATCGGCTTTATTTTACACATTTATATCAATTTTTGGGACTAACCTACTAACCGGAGGCCCAGCCCATATTGCTTTTTTTATTAGCCTATTTCAGTATTTCAAGAAAAGGAATATCAAACTGAGTCCAAACGGAATGAAACATTCGGGAGCGTGATTTTAAGAACTAACGTGATCCGGAGAGCTTGGAGTGCAAGTCAAGAAGCTTCAGATGACCCCACGAGATAGGAGGTCATACCGTAGGGCGCGCTACCGTCTCGTGGGCCCTCATGCCACCGACGCATTTCTTCCTCCTATATATACCCACGCACTCAAAACATCCAGGCACCACGAAACACAATTTCCACCGTCAGAACCTTCAGATCCACGAGATCTCATCTTGAGCCTTCACCAGCACTCACGGAGGGGGAATCAACCATGGAGGGCCTCTACATCAACATCCTTGCACCTCCGATGAGTTTTGAGTAGTTTACCACAGACCTACGGGTCCATAGTTATTAGCTAGATGGCTTCTTCTCTCTTTTTGGATCTCAATACAATGTTCTCCCCCTCTCTTGTGGAGATCTATTCGATGTAAACTCTTTTTGCGGTGTGTTTGTCGAGATCCGATGAATTGTGGGTTTATGATCAAGTTTATCTATGAATAATATTTGAATCTTCTCTGAATTCTTTTATGTATGATTAAGTTATCTTTGCAAGTCTCTTCAATTATCAGTTTGGTTTGGCCTACTAGATTGGTCTTTCTTGCCATGGGAGAAGTGCTTAGCTTTGGGTTCAATCTTTATGTGTCCTTACCCAAAGGATGTAAAGGGTTGCAAGGCATGTATTGTATTGTTGCCATCGAGGATAACAAGATGGGGTTTATATCATATTGCATGAGTTTATCCTCTACATCATGTCATCTTGCTTAATGCGTTACTCTGTTCTTATGAACTTAGTACTCTAGACTAGATGCAGGCAGGAGTCGGTCGATGTGTGGAGTAATAGCAGTAGATGCAGGCAGGAGTCGGTCTACTTGTCATGGACGTGATGCCTATATACATGATCATGCCTAGATAATCTCATAACTATGCGCTTTTCTATCAATTGCTCGACAGTAATTTGTTCACCCACCGTAATACTTATGCTATCTTGAGAGAAGCCACTAGTGAAACCTATGGCCCCCGGGTCTATCTCTTATCATATTTTCTTCCAATCTACTTTTATTTGCATCTTTACTTTTGCATCTATATTATAAAATACCAAAATATATTTATCTTATCATACTATCTTTATTAGATCTCACTTTTCAAGTGGCCGTGAAGGGATTGACAACCCCTTTATTGCGCTGGTTGCTAGTTCTCGCTTGTTTGTGTAGGTGCGTGGGACTTTTGAGGAGCCTCCTACTGGATTGATACCTTGGTTCTCAAAACTGAGGGAAATACTTACGCTACACTTGCTGCATCACCCTCTCCTCTTCGAGGAAAACCAACGCAAGCTCAAGACGTAGCACCCCTCCCCACTCCAGCGCCGGCAGGTCTGCCCCAGCTCCCCCAGCCGGCGCCTGGTCCTCTACCACCATCGGCTCCACCTGCTGCGACCCAGTGGGCCCGGAGGCCAGCGTGGGCCCGCCTCCTCCTCCTGTGCCTTGGCCGCATCATCTGGTTGCTCCTTGGCCACTGCTGGCCTGCCTTAGCCGCCGATCAGCCGCCACCCTCGCCGGGCCGCCTCCGCCTCGCCGGGCCGCTGCCTGCCGCTCTGCTATGCCTCCCACAGATTCTCTCCACGCCACCCAAAGGGAGGCAGCCGGATCTACACGGCGAGTGTCTGTTGGGCCGTCTGCCGCCCCAAACACTGAGGTAGATGGGGCCCGCAAGAGGGAAAGCGGAGCCCTGTGCGAAACAGCAAGAGAAGCTAAGAAGAAGTTTGCAAGAAAAGAAGAAAAAAACACAAGACAAAGATGATCAAAACAAGGGTGATCAAAATACTTACGTGGACACCATTGGGCGTTGTTTCGGGCCCTTCCGAATGGTGGCCGCCATCGCGACCTATGCCGCTTGGTCGCAGCGGTCGTGGCCATGGCCTTCTTGGACGACCGACTGCCGAAAAACGCGGGCGCCGGGCGCTTCAAGACGCCGGGTGCTCCAGCCGGCACTGTCGCTGAGTCGGGCGCCTCGTCCCCTGTCAGGGCGTCGGGGCACGGCACGGCCCATCGCCTTCCTCGCCGCCGCTCGCCACTCCCCAATGCCACCTCCTGCGGAGCCGCCGCTACCTCACCGATGCTCTCCTGCGCGCGCGTCATCCTCCTCCATGGAGGCCGCCCCAGCTCGTGGTCATCCCCTGCCGCTTCCACGCTGTTCGCCAGTAATCGATGGCTCGGGTCGGGCTCAAGGCCGCCGCCATCTGCCTGTGAAGCGCTGCATCACAACCGGATGGTCAGCGGCACGAGAAGATTGACAAGAGCAAAGAAAAGATGTAGATACTTACCGAGGTGGTGGGTTGGCGCGTTTCACGGTTCCTTGCCGAACTGCAAGCTCACCTCGTCGAGCTTGCAGTCAGAGAAGTCATTGACCAGCCGGACCACCTCAGCAGTCGGCAGCGCCTTGGTGCACATCCGGCACGGGTCCTGGAACCCACTCATGTCGCTGATCAGGTGGGGCCGGGCCTGAAGAGGCAGCACCCGACACTCGATGAAGGCGGCCAACAGGTCCAAGTCCTTGAGGCCTTCCGACTGGCCATCTCTTGGAGCCGAGTGAGCGCTGGGGAGATGGCGGCCGACAGTGTCCTCGGCCGAACTTCCAGCTTGGTGCGGGGCTCAATCGGGCGGGCGGCCACGTAATGTTGGGGAACGAAGCAGAAATTAAAATTTTCTACGCATCACCAAGATCAATCTATGGAGATTCTAGCAATGAGGGAAGGAGAGTGCATCTACATACCCTTGTAGATCGCTAAGCGGAAGCTGCTCATGTGAACGGGGTTGATGGAGTCGCATTGCCGTGATTCAAATCACCGGAGATCCTAGTGCCGAACGGACGGCACCTCCGCTGCTCAACACACGTACAGCCCGGGTGACGCCTCCCACGCCTTGATCCAGCAAGGAGAGAGGGAGAGGTTGAGGAAGACTCCATCCAACAGCAGCACAATGGCGTGGTGATGATGGAGGAGCGTGGCAATCTTGCAGGGCTTTGCCAAGCATCACAAGATATGAGGAGGAGGAAGAAGAGACGCAGGGCTGCACCAACGAGAGATCGAATTGTGTCTTGGGCAGCCCCTTGGCCTCATATATATAGGGGAAGGGGAGGGCTGCGCCCCCATCTAGGGTTTCCACCCCCAAGATGTGCGGCCAGCCCTAGATGGGGCTTGGGGAGGCGGCCAAGAGGGGAGGGAGAGGGAGGCGCCCACTAGATGGGCCTTAGGGCCCATCTGGACTAGGGTTTGCCCCTCCCACTCATCCTTGCGCCTTGGGCCCCTTGTGGGGGCGCACCAGCCCTCCTAGGGGCTGGTCCCCTCCACACTTGGCCCACGCAACCTTCTCGGGGCAGGTGGCCCCACTTCAGGACCCCGACCCTCCAGTGGTCCCAGACATTACCGATATCGCCTCAAACTTTTCCGGTGACCAAAACAGGACTTCCCATATATAAATCTTTACCTCCGGACCATTCCGAACTCCTCGTGACGTCCGGATCTCATCCAGACTCCAACAACATTCGCAACCACATACAAACTTCCTTTATAACCCTAGCGCCATCGAACCTTATGTGTAGACCCTACGGGTTCGGGAACCATGCGCATATGACCGAGACGTTTCTCCGGTCAATAACCAACAGCGGGATCTGGATACCCATGTTGGCTCCTACATATTCCACGATGATCTCATCGGATGAACCACGATGTCAAGGACTCAATCGATCCCGTGATACAATTCCCTTTGTCTAACGGTATTGTACTTGCCCGAGATTCGATCGTCGGTATCCCGATACCTTGTTCAATCTCGCTACCGGCAAGTCTCTTTACTCGCTCCGTAACACATCATCCCGTGATCAACCCCTTGGTCACATTGTGCACATTGTGATGATGTCCTACCGAGTGGGCCCAGAGATACCTCTCCGCTTACACGGAGTGACAAATCCAGCCTCGATTCGTACAACCCAATGTACACTTTCGGAGATACCTGTAATGCACCTTTATAGCCACCCAGTTATGTTGTGACGCTTTGGTACACCCAAAGTATTCCTACGGTATCCGGAAGTTGCACAATCTCATGGTCTAAGGAAATGATACTTGACATTAGAAAAGCTTTAGCATACGAACTACGCATCTTTGTGCTAGGCTTAGGATTGTCTTGTCCATCACATCATTCTACTAATGATGTGATCCCGTTATCAATGACATCCAATGTCCATGGTTAGGAAACCGTAACCATCTATTGATCAACGAGCTAGCCAATAGAGGCTTGCTAGGGACATGGTGTTGTCTATGTATCCACACATGTATTTGAGTTTCCTATCAATACAATTATAGCATGGATAATAAACGATTATCATGAACAAGGAAATATAATAATAATAACTAATTTATTATTGCCTCTAGGGCATATTTCCAACAGTCTCCCACTTGCACTAGAGTCAATAATCTAGTTCACATCGCCATGTGATTAACACTGATAGGTCACATCGCCATGTGACCAACACCCAAAGAGTTTACTAGTGTCTGTAAACTAGTTCACATCATCATGTGATTTAGACTCAATGAGTTCTGAGGTTTGATCATGTTTTGCTTGTGAGAGAGGTTTTAGTCAACGGGTCTGAACCTTTCAGATCCGTGTGTACTTTGCAATTCTCTATGTCATATTGTAAATGCTGCTTCCATGCTCCACTTGGATCTATTCCAAATGGTTGCTCCACTATACGTATCCGGTTTGCTACTCAGAGTCACTCGGATAGGTGTTAAAGCTTGCATCGACGTAACGCTTTACGCCGAACTCTTTATCACCTCCATAATCGAGAAACATGTCCTTATTTACTCCAAGGACAATTTTGACCGCTGTCCAATGATCCATTCCTGGATCATTCTTGTACCCCTTTACTGACTCATGGCATGGCACACTTCCGGTGCGGTACACATCATAGCATACTGTAGAGCCTATGTCTAAGGCATAGGGGACGATCTTCGTCCTTTCTCTCTGTTCTGCCGTGGTCGAGCTTTAAGTCTTAACTTCATACCTTACAATTCAGCTAAGAACTCCTTCTTTGACTGATCCATCTTGAACACCTTCAAGATCATGTCAAGGTACATGCTCATTTGAAAGTATTATTAAACATTTTGATCTATCTTATAGATCTTGATGCTTATTGTTCAAGTAGCCTAATCCAGGTTTTCTATTGAAAATCATCTTTCAAATAACCCTATATGCTTTCCAGAAATTCTACATCATTTCTGATCATCAATATGTCAACAACATATACTCATCAGAAATTCTACATCATTTCTGATCATCAATATGTCAACAACATATATTCATCAGAAATTCTATAGTGCTCCCACTTACTTCTTTGGAAATACAAGTTTCTCATAAACTTTGTATAAACCCAAAATCTTTGATCATCTCATCAAAGCGCACATTCCAACTCCGAGATGCTTACTCCAGTCCTTAGAAAGGATCACTGAGCCAAAGATACCTTTTAGCATCCTTAGGATCGACAAAACTTTCTCGATTGTATCACATACAACCTTTCCTTACGAAAACTGGTAAGGAAACTCATTTTGACATCCATCCGCCAGATTTCATAAATGCAGCTTATGCTAACATGATTCCGACGGACTTAAGCATCGCTACGGATGAGAAAATCTCATCGTAGTCAACTCCTTGAACTTGTGAAAAACTCTTCGCCACAAGTCGAGCTTCATAGACGGTGATATTACCGTCCACGTCCGTCTTCTTCTTAAAGATCCATTTATCTCAATGGCTTGCCGATCATCGGGCAAGTCCACCAAAGTCCATGCTTTGTTCTGATATATGGATACTATCTCGGATTTCATGGCTTCTAACCATTTGTCGGAATTTGGGCCCACCATCGCTTCTCCATAGCTCGTAGGTTCATTGTTGTCTAGCAACATGACCTTCAAGACAGGATCACCGTACCACTCAAGCAAGACGTCCTTGTCGCCCCACGAGGTTCGGTAGTGACTTGATCCGAAACTTCATGATTACTATCATAAGCTTCTACTTCAATTGGTGTAGGTGCCATGGGAACAACTTCTTGTGCCCTCGCTACACACTAGTTGAAGTGACGGTTCAATAACCTCATCAAGTCTCCACCATCCTCCCACTCAACTTTTCGAGACGAACTTTTCCTCGAGAAAGGACCCGATTCAAGAAACAATCCCTATTGCTTTCGGATCTGAATTAGGAGGTATACCCAACTGTTTTGGGTGTCCTATGAAGATACATTTTGTCCGCTTTGGGTTCGAGCTTATCAACCTGAAACTTTTTCCACATAAGCGCCGCAGCCCCAAACTTTTAAGAAATGACAGCTTAGGTTTCTCTAAACCATAGTTCATACGGTGTCATCTCAACGGAATTACGTGGTACCCTATTAAAGTGAGTGCGGTTGTCTCTAATGCCTAACCCATGAACGATAGTGGTAATTCGATAAGAGATATCATGGTACGCACCATATCCAATAGAGTGCAACTATGATGTTCGGACACACCATCACACTATGGTGTTCCAGCGGTATTAATTGTGAAACAATTTGCACAATGTCTTAATTGTGTGCCAAAACTCAGAACTCAGATATTCATCTCTATGATCACATCACGTATATTTTATCCTCTTGTCACGAAGATCTTCAACTTCACTCTGAAATTACTTGAACCTTTCAATAATTCAGACTTGTGTTTCATCAAGTAAATATACTCAACATCTACTCAAGTCATCTATGAAGTAAGAACATAACGATATTCACTGCATGCCTCAAAGACTTCATTGGACTGCACACATCAAAATGTGTTACTTCCAACAAGTTGCTATCTTGTTCCATCTTCATCAAACCGAGGCTTTTCACCATCTTGCCCATGTGGTATGTTTTGCATATCTCAAGTGATTCAAAATCAAGTGAGTCCAAACGATCCATCTGCATGGAGTTTCATCATGCGTATACACCAATGCATATGGTTTGCATGTCTCAAACTTTTCAAAAACGAGTGAGTCCAAAGATCCATCAACATGGAGCTTCTTCATGCGTTTTACACCTATATGACTTACATGGCAGTGCCACAAGTAAGTGGTACTATCAATACTATCTTATACTTTTGGCATGAAAATGTGTATCACTACGATCGAGATTCAATAAACCATTTATTTAGGTGCAAGACCATCAAGGTATTATTCAAATAAATAGAGTAACCATTATTCTCCTTAAATGAATAATCAGATTAAGTATAGACATAATCCAATCATGTCTATGCTCAATGCAAACACCAAATGATAATTATTCTGGTTTAATACTAATCTTGATGGTAGAGGGAGCGTATGATGTTTGATCACATTAGAATTGGAAACACTTCCAACACATATCGTCAGCTTCCTTTAGCTAGTCTCCGCTTATACCGTAGCCTTTTATTTCGAGTTGCTAACACTTAGCAACCGAACCGTATCTAATACCCTGGTGCTACTAGGAGTACTAGTAAAGTACACATTAACATAATGTATATCCAATATACTTCTATCGACCTTGCCAGCCTTCTCATCTACCAAGTATCTAGGGTGGTTCTGCTCCAATGTCTGTTCCCCTTATTAGAGAAGCACTTAGTCTCGGGTTTGGGTTCAACCTTGGGTTTTTTCACTAGAGCAGCAACTGATTTGCCGTTTCATGAAGTATCCCTTCTTGCCCTTGCCCTTCTTGAAACTAGTGGTTTCACCAACCATCAACAATTGATGCTCCTTCTTGACTTCTACTTTCGTGATGTCAAACAATGCGTAATACCTCAAGGATCATCATCTCTATCCTTGATATGTTATAGTTCATCACGGCTCTAGCAGCTTGGTGGCAATGACTTTGGAGAAACATCACTATCTCATCCGGAAGATCAACACCCACTGATTCAGTGATTGTTGTGCTCGTATTAATCTGAGCACAAGCTCAACGATTGAGCTTTTCTCCCTTAGTTTGCAGGCTAAGAAAATCGTCGGAGGTCTTATACCTCTTGACGTGGGCACGAGCTTGAAATCCCAATTTCAGCCCTTGAAACATCTCATATGTTCCGCGACGTTTCAAAAAACGTCTTCGGTGCCTCAACTCTAAACCGTTTAACTGAACTATCACGTAGTTATCAAAACGTGTATGTCCGATGTTCGTGACATCCACAAACGACGTTTGGGGTTCAGCACACTGAGCGGTGCATTAGGGACACAATCTTTCTACTGTCCGCATAATCGCTACTGTCAACTTTCAACTATATTTTCTCTAGGAACATATCTAAACAAAGGAACTAAAGCGCGATCTTACGACATAATTTGCAAAAGGTCTTTTGACTATGTTCAAGATAATTAAGTTCATCTTATGAACTCCCACTCGAGATAGACATCCCTCCGTCATCTAAGTGATTACATGATCCGAAGTCAACTAAGCCGTGGTCCGATCATCACGTGAGACGGACTAGTCAACATCGGTGAACATCTTCATGTTGATCGTATCTACTATACGACTCATGCTCGACCTTTCGGTCTCTGTGTTCCGAGGCCATGTCTGCACATGCTAGGCTCGCCAAGTTAACCCCAAGTGTTTTTGCTGTGTAAATCTGTCTTACACCCGTTGTATGTGAACGTAAGAATCCATCACACCCGATCATCACGTGGTGCTTAGAAGCGACGAACCGTAGCAACGGTGCACAATGTGGGAGAACACTTCTTGAAATTTGTGTAAGGATCATCTTATTTACTACCGTCGTTCTAAGTAAACAAGATGCATAAACATAATAAACATCACATGCAATTATATAGTAGTGACATGATATGGCCAATATCATATTGCTCCTTTTGATCTCCATCTTCGGGCTCCATGATCATCATTGTCACCGCATGACACCATGATCTCCATCATCATGATCTCCATCATCGTGTCTCCATGAAGTTGTCTCGCCAACTTATTACTTCTACTACTATGGCTACCGTTAGCAATAAAGTAAAGTAATTACATGGCGTTGTTTAATGACACGCAGGTCATACAATAAATAAAGACAACTCCTATATTCCCGCCGTTGTCATACTCATCGACATGCAAGTCGTGAATCCTATTACAAGAACATGATCAATCTCATACATCACATATCATTCATCACATTCTTCTTGGCCATATCACATCACATAGCATACCCTCGCAAAAACAAGTTAGACGTCCTCTAATTGTTGTTTGCATGTTTTACGTGGCTGCTTTGGGTTTCTAGCAAGAACGCTTTCTTACCCACGCAAAACCACAACGTGATATGCCAATTGCTATTTACCCTTCATAAGGACCCTTTTCATCGAATCCGTTCCGACTAAAGTGGGAGAGATCGCACCGCTAGCCACCTTATGCACCAAGTGCATGTCACCGGTGGAACTCGCCTCACGAAGAGTACGGTAAGGTCGGTCCGGCCGCTTCATCCCACAATACCGTCAAACAAGATTGGACTAGTAACGGTAAGCATATTGAACAAAATCAACGCCTATAACTACTTTGTGTTCTACTCGCAAAGAATCTACGCAATAGACCTAGCTCATGATGCCACTGCTTGGGGAACGTGAAAGAAATTAAAATTTTCTATGCATCACCAAGATCAATCTATGGAGATTCTAGCAACGAGGGAAGGAGAGTGCATCTACATACCCTTGTAGATCGCTAAGCGGAAGCTGCTCATGTGAACGGGGTTGATGGAGTCGCACTCGTCGTGATTCAAATCACCGAGATCCTAGTGCCGAACGGACGGCACCTCCGCTGCTCAACACACGCGACAGCCCGGGTGACGCCTCCCACGCCTTGATCCAGCAAGGAGAGAGGGAGAGGTTGAGGAAGACTCCATCCAACAGCAGCACGGCGTGGTGATGATGGAGGAGCGTGGCAATCTTGGCAGTGGCTTCGCCAAGCATCACAAGATATGAGGAGGAGGAAGAAGAGACGAGGGCTGCACCAACGAGAGATCGAATTGTGTCTTGGGCAGCCCCTTGGCCTCATATATATAGGGAAGGGAGGGCTGCGCCCCATCTAGGGTTTCCACCCCAAGGGGTGCGCCAGCCCTAGATGGGGCTTGGGGAGGCGGCCAAGAGGGGAGGGAGAGGGAGGCGCCCACCAGATGGGCCTTAGGGCCCATCTCGACTAGGGTTTGCCCCTCCCACTCATCCTTGCGCCTTGGGCCCCTTTTTAGGGCGCACCAGCCTCCTAGGGGCTGGTCCCTCCCACACTTGGCCCACGCAACCTTCTCGGGGCAGGTGGCCCCACTTGGTGGACC